>JALBCT010000003.1:0-688300 GCA_030444905.1 Metschnikowia sp. yHKB443 | reverse complement strand
CCCGTACCTCAATGCTAAGAACCCGTACCTCAATGCTAAGAACCCGTACCTCAATTCTAAGAACCCGTACCTCAATGCTAAGAACCCGTACCTCAATGCTAAGAACCCGTACCTCAATGCAAAAAACCAGTACCTCAATGCTAAGAAACCCGTACCGCAAACCGGAGATTCAGGTGCTTGGACTATGGCTCTCTGCTCAGAACTCCCACCTAACAAGGGTCTGTACGACTGCATGTGCGCTACTCTGATTTGCCTTACTAAAGACTCCACTTGAATGGGAAGTCGTACAGAATAATAGCCCATGTAGAAATTCCGAATCAGAGTCAAGTGGCGGTAACATATCTGAGGTTATGTAGATCGAATTTTGGCATTTTGTGGACAATAAAGGGTTAAAAATATTGCTCTCACACGACCGCAACGGCGGTAGCGAGAAATGGGCAGAGGTCCAAGCCAGGGATGGAGAAAACACCAAGAAAAATCACAGATTGGGCAGAGTAGAGATCCACTCGTGGAAAAATATTCGACACGTGGTGCTCTTGGAAGTATCTCTAGCCCAAAGAAGCCTCGGAGGGGAAGTAGTACATCAACAGGAAGGTGCTTGGTGCAGAGCGTTTTTCGAAAAAAACTCGGGCCTTGAATCACGGCTCCAGCCAACTGGAATTTTCCAGCTCTATCACCATTGAAGTCCTTGTTTGCGTAGGGCTCGACACCACTGGCCGACTTCCATAGCCTACATTTCCCGAAGCTGAGCGACGGGCATGGGCGGGAATATCGCCAAGCGCGATGAGCAACATTTTTGCACTTACTTCACCTTCTAATCTCTTACAACCGTCCTCTCGTGATCGTTTCGGTTTCAAGATGCCCATATTGGTAGCGGGCAGGACCAAGCACCCAGTTTCAGAATAGGCAGTTCTACATCAGGTTGAGGCCGAGGCATGCAACATGCCAACGGTTTTCCTCGGGCCAGCAGTGCAGAAATACCTTCATAGAGGTAGCCACAGGGCAACCCACTACTTGACACGTTGAGATGGACACGGGGTGCAGAAACGGGCACGAATCATCTGCAGATTCTCGTAAATGGCCAGGTCCACCAAAGAGCCACATACACTCGTTGGATCTAGTTTCAGAACACATCGATATTCGTCTGCCGAATATTCTGCCGTGCGTTTTGGCGACTGCCAAGGTCCTCAAGGCGTCCGCCTTCGCAGTCCCTCGGCATATAAAGTGCAAGTCCTTCATGCAGAGAAGGATTCCCGAGGTGAGACATGACGTGGCGAAAAAGCTCGCTGGCGATCCATGGTTAAACGAGGCTTCCCCAACTCTAATTAGATTTTCTCAACTTTAATTGGCCCTCCTTGCATTCACTCGATGACAGAAAAAAAAAAAAAAAAAGAAAAAAAGCCAGAAACGCGGAACGTACTTATGGCCGCTGAGCAGTTACATGAACATCGGCGGTGCAGAGACAATCCTCGATTAAAGGGGTTCCGAAGCACGACGCTTCGGTCGGCAATAGCGGGGGCCACTGCGTCACGGCAAATTAACAGCGGTCCGCATATGGTCTGAGATCAGAAGGGCTGTGTCAGTGTTACAAGGCCTATGCCTAGTATGGCCCAGTTGCACGAGTATAGCCGGACCGCTAGGGCTTTGCCCTTGACAGTGAGCGGCAAAGCAACTCTTTAGCGTGGACGAGGTTGACGAGGTGTCCTCGGTGAATGTGCTCGGGAATAGCTCATACTAGAATATGGCAAATCTCAGGCCATGTGGTGAACGCAAGGGTGCACCCAGATCGAGTTAATGGTCATATTGACTTTGTCATGTCGACTTTGTGAACCCTGCCATGTCAACCCAGTCGTGTCAGGCGGGCCAGCAGGCGATAACTCTGTCCCATCCGTGTCCCTTTTGCTTTGCCTCTTTGCTTTCAATCTGCGGTGTGGGGCCTTGCCCGGCCCCACCACTTCCAGCTTTGGTGAGGTTACAGCGCCGGGAGCGCAACACGTATTTTGTAGCCCCCTGCTGCCTTAACTTTAGCCGGCTCTATTGGGCTGACCTTATTATTTGCGGCAGCCAACGCTCCTCTTCTTGAGAAAGGTCACTGCTAGCGCAGGGCTTCGAAGACACTACATGGAGGTGGGGGAGCAAGTGGCACGGAGGGTTGCTCGCGATGAAGAGCGGCGTGGCCAATCGGGAGAAGTCAGGGTTTCCGTGTGAGGTTAGGCGTGGCAGGGGTGGCTGGCTCGTAAAATAAGTGTGACAATGGCGCTCCATATTGCCAGAACGGGAAGGCGTTGCACGGCGTGCTAAGTGCCCGATCGTGTAATGTCGCCATGTGGGATTCGTTCCTCGGGGAGCTCCTGGCGATGGCTATAGGGGCCAGGGAGAATTTTGGCGAGATCGAGGCAGATGCACCCTCTTTGTGTGGGGCTCGCCAAGAGGCTTTTGAGAGGCTTGCCGAGGCGCTCTTTGTGAGGATAAGCCAGGCGGCGCTGGCCGGAATAGTAGGCTGTATTCCGTGGCGGTTCTAGTTCCCCGACGTCAGGAGGCCAAGGCTCTATTATCTGGCTTGAAGCAAGCGTCTTAACTCCGAGGGGTGGAGTGATGGGCACAGCAGCTGCCCGTTAGGCCACTGCGGTAGTCAGGGCACTGGATCTAGTATACAATACGCGATGGATCACGGGTGCAATCTAATCTATTGTTTCTATTTTTTTTTTTCTTCCCGCTGGCCTGCAGCCCGAGTGGTCTCGGAATTTGAGAACAATGGCGCCTTCTCGAAACAACCTGCGCTGTCTGCCAAGCGCAGAGCCCGGCGACTGTGTCAAGGGCGGTTTTCCCGACACCAACAATGGAGATCACGCACAGACGCCTGAGGCTTCCGCCAGGCGGAACACTTGCATCTACGGCTGGCCTCCAGGATGTGCGCTGTGGCGGCCCGTGGGGGGCATTCTAGAAAATAAGGAGGAAGGCAAACACGCCCACCAACCCGGCAATGTTCTTGGTGGCGCTGTTGTCGTACGTGGACACCAGCGGCGCCGTGCCGGCCGAGGTGGAGTTGGCGGTTTTGGTGGTGCTGGACTGGTAGGTGGGCTCCAAACTGGCGGCCGCCAAGCCGGGCACCACCAGTGTTTCCGTGGGCCGGTGGGCGGCCGCTTCTAGCGCCGAGTCCAGGGCAGCAGCAGCAGCACACGAGGCCACCACCACGGTGCCGGAGACGGTGACGGTGGTGGGTTCAGACACCGACACCGTCACGGGCAGACACGTATCCAGGGCACACCGCGTGACCACTAGCACGGTCTGCTCGGAGCAGTATGTGGTGTAGTCCGAGACCGTGATCTCGACTGTGGGGAGAGTGGTGGCCGGGGCCAGGCTGCTACCACCAGTGGCAGCGACGGCCCAGCAGGCCAGGGCAAAAACGGCGAGGGTTTGGGAGAGTTTCATGATGGGCCGCGAGGCTTGATGAAGGGGCACTTTTGAATGGGGGACTTTTTCTGGCTGGGGATCTACACTCGGGCCCATGGGCCCTGCTTATATACGGAGGCCGGTCCCTGGCTGCAACATGTGCGGCGCTCTTGTTGCGACGGTGGGGCCAAGTGCAGGGCCGGAGTGGTTTTTTCGCCGACGCCAGTGGCCCCAATTGTCTGATCCGCGACTAGTGCCCGGGCAGCGTCTGGCGATGGGTGCATGCGGAGACTGCGCGGGGGGTGGGCCTGGGTGGAAAAACCCGGCCGTGGTGGTGCCAGGGGGCCCTGAAACGACGCCAATAGTTGCCGGGAACGGCGCCGGCGGGCTCGGGGCTCCACCACCGCTCAGTGGTCCAACTGCGGCTCGTGCAGGACGCCGTGGTCATGTCAACGGCAGCGCAATTGTCCGCGGCAGGCGGTGGACATATAAGCCCCACCTGCGTACAATGGGTGTCGTCGCCGCGTGCCCGGCACCTCGCAACGGCCACCAGACTGGGTGCACCCGCGCAGCGGAATCCATAACGCCGGGCACGTGGTCTAGTGGTATGATTCTCGCTTAGGGTGCGGGCGGTCCTGGGTTCGATTCCCAGCTTGCCCCGGTTCTTTTTTTGGCCGCCATGGCCGTTCTCTTTTGCATGTCCCAATCACAGCCCTCCAGTTCTCCACAACAGTGCTCCTGACTTCCTGTAGCGCTGCGGCCCCGTGGCGCATCGAAGAAAGCCGGATATACCGGGGACGCAATCAACCGAAATAGGCAACTCGGCAGCGTACCCCAGAAAGTCACTCCATGTCCTCTGAAACTCCGCCCCGTAGCACCTAACGCAGCTGCAGCATCCGTGACCTGGATATTTTCAAAGAGCTCACAATGAAGTCGCAATACACTTGTGCAGCCTCAATGCCAAATTCTCGAAACCAGCCTTACATTCGGCAAGAACCCATTGACCCAACCAAAGTGATCCCTAGCACCAGACTTCTGGTTCCCTAGGGTTCTGGCGCCTGTCTCATGGAAGCGGATTTAGTTGTCTTCACTGGTTGAATATAGAGTGATGGACCGAAAATAAACCTCTTCTATGTTGTACATGCGAATAAGATTTTACTGAATAGCTTTCGAAAACCCCGAGGCTTCAGGCACCAAGCAATTGACTGCACTCTTTGCGACAATTGCGGGGAGACAGTTTAACTTTGTCGGGTGGGCCCTAAGTTGGCACATCAATGTTCTGGCTCAAGTCGACCTCAAACTGAGTCAACACAGTACAGGTTCGGAGCCAGGAACACAACTATCAATTGTTCAGGACCTGTCGCAAAACCCGATTCTGCGAGACATTATTCCAGTACCTGATCCTCAGGCACTTTCCTTTCCAAAAATAACTTTCTTCCACCCTATTCATTCTAAAGGTGCTCATCTCCAAATTGCTCATCTCCAAGAACTGCCCATCTTTCACAACTGCCTATCTTGCAGAACCGCCTATCTTCCAGAACTGCCTATCTTCCAGAACTGCTAATCACCAAAATTGCCCTTTGAGATCTGTTCTATTCTAGGACCTGTTCTATTGTTAGGCCTGCGCTGCAACCCTTATCGCTATAGCTGCTGTCGCTGCGCCACATGTAGTTTCAAAGCCTGGCTCAAAACACTAGCCACTGTCAGCTTACAGTTGCCTACTCTCGGTGCATCAAACCATGGATGATTAGCGGTGTTTTTCCCAGACCCGCCAGCCCAAGCTCTCCAGACATCGAGTCTATTCCTCCTTCGTGGTATGTACATTCAGCCCGTGAGACTGCCGCTCTAATTACACTCGGCTGCCCAGCGGGCACGCACCTCCTTCAACACCTCCAGCTTCATCTTGTAGCCGTGCTGGAGCGGGTCCGGAAACAGCCCTGCCACGACGTCGGCCCGGTACTGCGCCAAAGCCCGCACGGCGTCGCCGTGGAAGTCCGCGTACTGCTTGACGAACTTGGCCGGCTGGGTGTCGTGCATCGCCAACATGTCGGCCATCACCAACACCTGGCCCAGCACGTGGGGCCCGGCGCCGATGCCGATGGTGGGCACCTGCACCAGCGCCGTGGCCAACTCGGCGACTTTGTTCGGCACACACTCCAAGATGATGGCAAACACGCCCGCGGCCTGGAGCGCCCGGCAGTCCCGGAGAATCCCGAGGGCGCTCTCCACGGTCGAGCCCTGGAGCCGGTACCCGCCGGTGACGTTGTGTTTCTGGGGCGCGAGCCCAACGTGGCCCATCACGGGCACGCCGCTCTGCACGATTTTGCGGACCGTGCCGGCGATCTCGGCGCCGCCTTCGATCTTGACGCCCTGCGCCCGGCCCCGCTTCACCAAGCTCACGGCGGTGCCCACCGCCTGGGCGTCGGACTGCTCAAACGAGCCAAACGGCACGTCGGCCACGATGAAGCTCAGCCGGTTGCCCCGGGCCACGGCCTGCACGTGGTACATGAGCTCGGCGAGCTCCAACTCGTTCGTGTCCTCGTACCCGAGGGCCACCATGGCCAACGAGTCGCCGACGAGGGCAATGTCCATCCCGGCCTCGGCGCTCACGTGACCCGTGATGTAGTCCCACGCCGTCACCACGCTGAGCGGCGTCTGCGCCGCGTGCATCGCCCGGAGGTCCGCCACCGTCTTCCGCCGCACGGCGCTGTACGCAGAGCCCGCTCGGGCCAGCACCAGAAACTGCCGGGTCGCTCTCCACATGGTGTTGGAAACGCGGCCGGCTCCTGCAGGAACCTAGTGAACAAGCGGGCGGGTTTCCCCAGGCCAATTGGAAAAGGCTGGTTTTTGGAAGTGGTGTCGGAGCTGGTTTTGGCGGTTCCTGGCTGGTGGTCCTGGGCTAACTCTGCTGGTTGTTGTGGTGTTCGAGTGGCTATTGGCCTCGGCCCAGTGCGTGGACCCTGTACCGGTGCGAGGACCCTGCAAGGAGCCACTGGGACACAGCGAGCTCCAATTTGCTTCGGCATATTCAGTCTAGTTTTGTCAATTTGTCACTTTTTCATTTTGTCATTTTGTCGATCTTGTCATTTTGTCTTTTCTGTTTGTCTGTTACGTTTCTTCTCTGAGACCTGCTGGGCAGTTCCATTGCCGCAATTGGCTTGCAACTTTTGCCGATGGCACGTCGTGGTAACGGCACAATAGACCGGGCTCATACCCCGGTGCAGATACGATCGACCTGAGTCTGTTTATAGATGAGGTTAGTATTCTGCACTGGCACACTCATAACGGAACTTGTCAGGGACAATACGACAAGTACGAGAGGCTCTGTAATTGCCTGAGTTAGTGGTGTGGCCAAGGAATTAGCGGAGGCGTGTTCCTCTTCAAATGAGTTCACTCTTAATATTGAGGCATCCTAGATCTGTGTTGAACTACCCTCGACAGTACTTTGAATCCAGCAGTCAGGGTCTGCACTCATGCTAACCCAAGTCATGGTGCTAATCGAAGTCATGGTAGTCGTAGAGTAAAACATCATTGAATACTGCTGGGAGTGAGGTCAATTGTTGAAGAGTGGGAGCTGTTTCACAATCATGGGAGAGCCTTTCGATTGTAGGAATTTTTCTAGTTGATCCGACTGTGTGGCTGACTTCTACGGGTCGAGCACCACCATTCAAATCCTCATTAATTGAGGTACCGATGCCATGACGATTATCAACTTCTCATGTAGTTCTTGAACTGGGACTTGTTTGGTTGATAAAGGCCGGTCCGACATTCCTATTCTAGCACCGACCTTTCCATGGAAAGAGTCGGCCATCCATGCAGCCGCTCTGTGCAGAGCCAATCACTATAGTGCGGACTTGACTCACGACTATTGACCCAGTAGGCTAAAGGCGGGGGTGCACTGCCGGCCAAGAGCAACTAAAATCGGCTCCACTTAATAATAGAGAAAAGTATCTTCCACACTTGCCTATATTTCAAATTGGGGGAAGTCAAATGAATCGGCTCTAGTTCGAGGGTACCGATCTGCCCCGCCGGGCCTGCACTAAGCGCATGCGGCGGCCCGCTTGCCGGCCTACATGTTGGCCCGACTCCAACTACTTGCTCAACACGTTACACGCCGCAACATGTCGTCTGTTCCCCAGTCTCTCCTCATGAACCACACGTGCCTCCGGATCAAGGACCCCAAGGTCTCGGTGGCGTTCTACGAAAAGCACTTTGGCATGAAGCTCCTCAGCCACTTTGTCATGAGGGGCTTCACGCTCTACATGATGGGATTCGAGGAGCCCGCCGAAGAGACCCCGAACTGGGCAGCCCGCTCCGGCGTGTTGGAGTTGTGCCACAACCACGGCGTCGAAAACGACCCGGACTACAAGGTGGCCAGCGGCAACGCCGAGCCGTACCGGGGCTTTGGCCACATCTGTTTCTCGGTGGACAACATCCAGCAGTGCGAGACGCAGTTGCTTGGCGCCGGCGTCAAGTTCCAGAAGAAGTTGAGCGACGGCCGCCAGCTGAACATTGCGTTTGCGCTCGACCCGAACGGGTACTGGATCGAGTTGGTGGAGCACGGCCACGGCAAGACGGCCGGCCGCCACGACCCGGCGCTGACGAAGTTCAACCACACCATGATCCGCGTGCGGGACCCGGCCAAGTCGCTTGCCTTCTACCGGGACGTGCTCGGCATGCGGCTCTTGTGCAAGAAGCCCATGGACGCGGCCAAGTTCACGTTGTACTTCTTGGGGTACGCCCCAGGCGAAACCTTCGAGGAAGGCGACATGGACGCCGTGGCCCGGGTCTCGCGCGAGGGCGTCATTGAGCTCACCCACAACTGGGGCACCGAGTCGGACCCGGACTTCAAGGGCTACCACAACGGGAACTCCACCGAGAACGGCCTGCTCCAGGGCTACGGCCACACGTGTGTGTCGTGCGACGACCCGGCGCAGTTCTGTGCCGACCTCGAGGCCAAGCACGGCGACTCGCTCGACTGGCTGACCCGCTGGAACCAGGGCGGCATGAAGAACTTGGCCTTCATCCGCGACCCCGACGGCTACTCGATCGAGATCATCGGCAAGGACATGTTCAGCGACTGGGTCGACGGCCACCCTCCAAAGAATTAGAATAGACCAGAATAAACCAGAATAAACCAGAATAAACCAGAATATAACCATAGTGGATACCGGAGTAGAGGGATGTACGGGTGCCAGACATAGTAGAGAGGAGGACTGAAGTAGAGAGGGAACCGATGGGAAAGGATGAGCGAAGGGTAGCTGCTGGAGCCTGACCATTTCCAATCCGCCAACATATTTTTGCCCCGGCTTTCCTGGCTTGTCGGGCCGGTGTCTCCACACCACGTGACCCGCTTACTAAGTCCCCGAGATAAGCTGCCCGCCAGCAAGTGAGTTTATGGGAAAGCCTGGTTTTATGTGCCCTTGTGATGAAGGCTTCCAATGCTGAAAACTCCAGGCCACCGCCTACGGCTGAAGATTTGGGCATTAGATGTACTGGCAATAAAATTACCGCCTCCGTATACAATTGAGTAGTCAATTGCCCTTGTCAATTGTATGTCAATTGTATGTCAATGCCTTTGTCAATTGCCTGTCAACTGCCATTGTAATTGCCATTGTAATAGCCATTGCCCTTGCCAATTGCCAATTTCTTATCCGCCACCACGGCACGCTATCCGGGTATAAAGCAAGCCCGCGCCGGTGTGCCGGTACCAATGTTCGTGTACGTGCTAGTGGCAATCTTAATGTTCAACCTCCTCAAACGCTACTTCACCACGCCCGCCATGAAGCAAGAAACCATCGACCTCGTCCAGAACCTCATCAAGGAGAAGCCCGTCTTCATTGCGTCCAAGACGTACTGCCCTTACTGCACCAAGGCTAAGAACACCATCGCCGCCATCACCAAGGACGCCTACATTTTGGAGTTGGACACCATGGACAACGGACAGGAAATCCAGGACGCCTTGTACCACATCACCAACCAGAAGACCGTGCCCAACGTTTTCATTGGCGGCGAGCACGTGGGCGGCAACTCCGACGTGCAGGCCTTGAGCTCCCAGGACAAGTTGGAGCCCAAGATCAAGGCTGCTTTGTAATTGTTAGAATACAATGTTTGAGATGACGAATAAATGTAGCGTTAAAGAGAGTTGAGTAGCTGGTTGGTGCATCAAAGCACCAATTGTCACCTTCGCCCAATTGGGTTCCACCAAGTACCCCATGGGGCCTCCACTAGTACCCCAGTCCCCCGATTGGGTCTCCATCTCAATTGAGTTCTCCAGCCGGAGGTCAAGAAACGGCAAACCAATACCGACTGTCCCCGTGATCTCCACTCAATTTCCCTTCTTCCGGGTTTGATCCCCAGATTGTATGCAATAACCACCCAAGATCGGCGTAGCGACTGCGATCCAAGTATGTTTAGCCTCGGCTACTAGCCGCCCACATTTATCCACTAGACACCACGAGTATCGGCCAGAGCTCATTCACCAATTGAAACCACCTCCCAAAACCCTCTATTTCGGTTCCCCAGATTATTCTCCGGTCGACAGCGCGGACCCCGCAACAACTGACCAGCACCTCCGGCTTGGCCCGACCCCGGACCCACCACCCACTGTCAGCCACCCCGGCGACATCCACACTTCTTACCCCAGCTTGATTTCCACAAACCTCTTCCTGGCATCTCCCTGACTACAGTTTCCCTGGCACACTCTTTACCATGAAGCTCCGGCCCGTGCGCCGCTTCTCCAACTACGTCACGTTGACCTCGATCGACCGGGCGCAGGCGCCGGCCACCACCGCCGGCAAACTCCGGCCCAGCAACGCGTGCAAGTTGCGGGTGCCGCTCCTCAAGAGCCCGTCGCATTTGGGCCACGCGTCGTCCCGGGGCAACCGCATGTACAACGAGGACCGCTACTCGGCGGGCGTGTTGCAGCTAGATCTGCGGACCATCTTCAACTTCGGCATCTACGACGGCCACGGCGGCGAGCAGTGTCTGCTGTACCTTCTGGGCCGGCTCGGCCCGGCAGTGGAGGCGGCCCGGCCGGACCCGGAGACCCAGACCCGGCTCTACAAGGACTACGCCCAGAACGTCGGCGGCTACTGGCGCCGGTGGTACAAACACAAGGACCAGAACCTCGAGCGCATGCAGCAGGTGCCCCGTGTGGAGCGGCTCGCCCACATCGCCGTGCCGGCGGACGACTTCCCGCTCCGGCTCCCGTCGGCGTTCCTCCAGACGGACTACGACTTCTTGGGCCAGGACGACAACCGCCTGGGCTCCACGTGCACGTCGGTGTTCCTCGAGACGATTTTCGCCGAGCTGCGCGGCGACTTTGCCCCGGTGTTCGAGAGCCACTTCTTCAACCGGCGCACCATCACGAAACTCACAGTCGCCCACGTCGGCGACACCAAGGCCATCCTCGTGGACCGATTCGGCGAGGCGCACGCGTTGACGGTGCCGCACCACCCGCTGAACCCGGTCGAGCTGGCCCGCCTCCGGCGGTATCTGGCCAACTTCTTCATGACGGACTCGTTTGGCGAGGAGCGCTTCATCAGCCTCGCCAACACACGTGCGTTTGGCGACGTCAACTACAAAGAGGTCGGCGTCACCGCCGAGCCCGAGGTGGCGCAGTACCTCTTGGGCGACGCCGAGACCATGGCCCGGCACTTGACCCCGGCCGAGATCCGCGACCACCTGGTCTCGGGCCTAGGCGGCGACGAGGCGTTCCTCGTGCTCTGCACGGATGGCGTCAGTAACGAGCTCACGGACCAGGAGATCGCCGACATTGTCATGGTGAATTTCAACATGCGCGGCCACCAGAAGGCGTCGCCGCAGTTTTGCGCCGAGGAGGTGGTCAAGTTCGTCGAGTACATTGGCGGCGACGACAACGCGCTGTGCATGGTGGTCCGCCTCAACGGCTGGGGGAAGTGGCCGCTCAAGGACCGCACGGGGCAGCTTCGGCAAGAGCGCTTGTCCGACTTCTCCCCGAGAGACCGGGGCTAGAGAAGGGGCAGGAAAAGTAGGGGATAAGGCATATAAAAAGACAAGACTCAGAAAGAAGGACCAGAAGAGACCAGGGCTGTAGATTAGGGTCAGCCTGAGAAGAGAACGAAGAATTAGGGAGGAAGATGAAAGAAGCAAAAGAACAGAAGAAAAGTAAGGCCAAAGGAAGATAAAGAAGATACAGCCGAGGAGGACCAGGACAGAAAGACCAGAACAGGAAGACTAGAACATAAAGACCAGAAAATAGAGACCAGAGCGACAGGACAGAAGATGGATATAGACAGATCAAATGCTGTATCATGAGGAAAACATGATCACAAGACGAGTAAGATCGTAGAGATAAAATATATGAAGAGACAGATTAGAAGAAGGGTACATAAGAAGGTCCACAAGAAGCGCAAAGGACGAGGCTCATAGAATTTGGAATGAACAGAATCTCGAAGAACAGCAGGATGAGCCAGCCCATCCACTACAGCACTCTTGTGGCATCCTATCAGCACTGTAGCATCGCCTCAGCACCGTCAAGGCGGCCTAGCGCGGCTCCAACTCCCCCTGCCAGCAGTTCTAGCTCATCCTTTCCATACATGTCTTGACGTTGTCTTGCCAGCGGAAGCCAGTCTCTCCTACATGCCAGGACGTTGTCCTGCCGGCCACATCTCCAGTTCATCACTTACTATATACACTAACCGTTCTTGGAGAACTTGTACTTGAACTTCTTGCGCGTGGCCGCAAACTCGCCGAGCTTGCTGCCCACCATCTGGTCGGTGACCTCGACCTCGACGTACTCCTTGCCGTTGTGCACCTGGAAACGGAGGCCGACAAACTGCGGGAGAATTGTGCAACTGCGGGCGTTGGTGCGGATGGGCGTCCCGCTCTTGAGCGCCTCGGCGATGGGGAGCGGCACCACGTGCGGGCCCTTCCACACCAGCCGGCTGAGTCTGACTAGGGAAGCTCTCATATTTGGGCCTGACAAGGGAAGAAGAGCGTGGGCCCGGTGGTTGGTGCGACCTGGTGATGGGCGAAAAATCGCACGGCCCATCTCCTCCATGTTTGCCCAGCGGTACAACCCAGCGGCCCAGCCGGCGGCGCCGGTGGTTTTGAACAGACGGAAGCGGCGGTTGAGTGAGGCGGAAGAGAGGGAGAAAGTGGAGGAAGTGGAGGAAGTGGAAAAAAGCGGGAGTGATAGCGACAGTGAGAGTGACAGTGACAGTGACAGTGACAGCGAGAGTGAGAGTGACAGTGAGAGTGAGAGTGCCAGTGAAAAGGAGAGTGAGACCACACAGAAAGACTCGGGGGAGACGCTACATGAAGGACGTTCTGTAGCTCTGCTGCAGCCAGAACTTTCAGGGACGCTGCAGCCAGAACTTTCAGAGACGCTGCCAAAACCTGAGCTTCTGCCAGCTGCGCTGACCGAAGCTCACGAGGACGGCGACACATACACCAGCAAGCACCTGGCGATCTTCCTGAAGTTCCGCAAACACGCCCAGCCCACGGCCGCGCTGCAGTCCGAGTCCGAGCCCAGCGACGACGAAGACTCGGCTCCCAGGTACGACTTGGTGCCTCTTCCGCAGCCCGAGCTCCCCCAGGACGCCAGGCTCACGGCCCACAAGGCCCACCAGCAGAATTTGGACTGGCTTGCGGCCCCTGCGTTCACAGACCCGCTGCGCCGCGAGCCGCTCGAGCCGTTTGGCCTCTCGCCCGAAACCCAGACCAACCTACAGGCCCTAGGCGTGGCCGATGCCTTTGCCGTGCAGGCGGCCGTGTGGACCGAGGCGTTGGCCGACGTGCGGGCCAACCGGTATGCGCCGGACTTCCGGGGCGATCTTTTGGTGAACGCCCCGACAGGGTCCGGCAAAACGTTGGCGTACGTGGTGCCCGTGGTGGAGGCGCTCCGGGACCGCGTGGTGGCCCGGCTCCGGGCAGTGGTGGTGGTGCCGACCCGCCCGTTGGTGGCGCAGGTTGTGGTGCAGTTCGGCGCCGTGGCCGCCGGCCTGCCCTTGACCGTGGCGGCGTTGAACCCCGACTTGTCCATCGCCGACGAGGCGGCCCGGCTCGAGCGGCAGTGTCCCGACGTTCTTGTGGCCACTCCCGGCCGACTTGTGGACCACTTGTCGCGGGGGCTGGTCTCCGTGGAGGCGCTACGGTTCCTTGTCATTGACGAGGCCGACCGCCTTCTCAACCAGCTGTTTCACGACTGGTGCAACGTCGTGGTGGCTCTGATCGAGAAGCACCACCCGCCCACGCAGGACATCGCCGGCACATTCACACTCAAGCCCCAGAAGTGGTTGTTCTCGGCGACGTTGACGACCGACGCCGGTCGCCTCGCGCTCCTCAAGTTCGCCAAGCCCCGCTTGCTTATTGTCGGCGCCCGGCCCGACACCAAGGACATGTTCGTGGTGCCCGCGGCGCTCGCCGAGTACAAGATGCTGTTCCCGCAGCACTTGTTGCCGCAGAAACCGTTGCTTCTTGCCCGCTTCCTCCTCGACGCCAACAAGCCGTCGCTCGTGTTCGTGCAGCTGAACGACGCCTCGCTCCGCTTGGCCCACATCTTGGACCAGTTCTTGGGCCGCTTCGGCAAGCACGTGGCCCACTTGGACGCCACCAACAACACCGCCGGCGTGCGGTCGAAAGTCTTGCGTGGCTTCGAGTCGGGCGCCACGTTCGCCTTGGTCGCCACAGACTTGATCGCCAGAGGTATCGACCTCCCGAACGTCACCCAGGTGGTCAACTACGACTTGCCGCTTCTGTCGCGGGAGTACGTGCACCGGGTGGGACGCACGGCCAGAGCCAACACGCGGGGCGACGCCTACAGCATGTGCTTTGGCCGCGGCGAGAGCAAGTGGTTGGGCGAGATCTTGGACGACGTCAGCCGCTCGGGGCCCGTGCAGCCGTGCCTCGCCCCGGTGCCGTCCGACAGCGACGTGCTGCTCTACACGGGGATCATGGACACATTCCAGGACACTCTCCGCGCGCAGGGTTTATAGATGGAATAAAGGGAAGGACACGAGAGGGCAGAAGGTGGCTGGCGGAGTATGGCAAAGCAGAAAAAGTTAGAGTTCGTACAAGCCTGGTTAGCTCAATCGGTAGAGCATTTGACTCTTAATCTCTAAGGTCAATCAAAAGGTTGCGGGTTCGAGCCCCGCATCGGGCTTTCTTTTTGCATCACAAAAGAACGGTCCATCTCTTTCTGCTCGAGTTCGGTTCCTCTGATGATTTGCTTTTTGGCTGCCTAAATCTGCGGGCCAAGTTAGTCGCCATTGTTGGACGCATGGTGATGCGAGCGCACCACTGCAATAGGCCAGATCAAGCGCAAGAAATATGACGGAGGTGATGATAAAACATCATGATTCTTGAATCTAATGTCTACTTGTATCCTGCTCACTGAATTTGGTAAATAACATGCATTCGAATTTTTGAGTGGTTTCTCAGATTCTCGATGTCTCGCTCCAAGCTGACGAAACTCGCAGAGTGAAAATCATTGTTTGGACTAATCCGTAACTTGAATAGGTAATTGAGATTATTGTCAATAGATGTCAATAACCAACTGATTTGAAATTCGTTACAATGTGTGGTCTGTCAAATTTACAAGTGTTCTGTCCCGTTATAGATTTGGATATACGCAATCCAAATCTATTCGTCTGCTGTTCAGCTAACGTCAATCAACTTTTACCAACCCTATTAATATCCATCATCGCTCCCATCCTCCTCAGCCCAGAGGCTCTCGCTGCTGGACGGTCCGAATACAGCGAAAATACCCAACGGCAGCTCGTTCTGCCAGAGACAAACTACCCTAGTCTTGCTGCTCCCTAGAGCTCGCGTGGCGTCTCTGATCTGGTCAAAGTCCAGGCTTCGAGGAAGGAAAATGCCAAAGTGCTTGCAGTACTTGCTCATAGACTCACAGAGATAGCTCAAACTGAAGGGCGTCATCGCCTGCAAGTCGAACGTGGCCTGCTTCTTGTATGTCGGTCCGCCCCAAGGCGGCGAGCAAAAGACAAAGTCAAAGGTTTCGTCTTTGAAAAAGTCTGGCGTGCTTGAGATCTCACGCCAGTCGGCCTCGAGCACCGTCGCCTCCACGCCGTAGATTGCGCAATTGTGTTTTGCACAGAGCACGTTGTTTTTGTTGATGTCGACCCCCACCACGTGGTCGAAAACACTGGCAAACTGGACCAAGTTGCCGCCGCTGCCACAGCAGATATCTAGCACGCTGCGGCACCCGGGTATTAGCTGCTGCACCATGTAGGCGATGGCCCTGGCGGTGGTTTCTGGGGTTACGGAGAACCACATGTCGGACGTCATGTACACGCCCTCGTCGAACTTGGACCATAGCAGGTATCGTTTTTTCCAGAACTTCTTGCACTGGTTTGGGAGCGTGGCGTAGCTGTGCATGAGGAGCTCGTCCTCGGAGTCCACCTCCACATCAGACGCCTCGGATCCCACCTCAGACATGTTCCGAAGCAATATTGACTTTGTAGAGTGGCTTTGTCAAGTGGACGACACTGTGTGCTTGACTATGGTGCAAGGTGAGCGGCTCATGTTGATGCGCGGAGCCCATCCATCGAGATGCCCATCGCCATGCCACGGCCGTGACCGCTCTAACTTCCCATGCCTTATAGTATTGCATTGGCCATAATTTTGAATATGCCTTTCGGTAATGGCCAGGGGCCAAGGACTTATCCTTGGCCTAAGCGTTATGGCCTTAGCCTTCTCGTCTTCCTAAATTCATGCCCTTTGGCCATGCTCTTTGGCCATGCTCTTTGGCCATGCTCTTTGGCCATGCTCTTTGGCCATGCCTCTAGACATGCCTTTGACCATGCCTCTAGACATGCCTTTGACCATGCCTCTAGACATGCCTTTGACCATGCTACGGCCCTTACCTACGCATCATTTCTCTATCTTTTCATGCCCGTTTTATCCTTGACCTACTTCTCTCTAACTTTCCCATGCCCAACGACCGTGCCCGGTGGGCCTTGGCCCCGTTCTATGACCTATATCCTCCATACCTTGCCCTCGCCTATCATGAGCTTGTTCTCGTCCTCCATCTGCTTGAGCGCGGCGTCAATCTCAACCTGCGAGAAGACCTCCTCCTGCTCCAGCGCCTCGTTGATGGCCGCCACGACGAGCTCGGTGGCACACGAGCCGGTCTGGTTCTCGAACATGTCGGAGGACATGATCTGGCGGATGATGCGCAAGAAGCGGTGGTAGCGCTCGGGGCTGATGCCGTCCGAGTAGAAGAAGTTGGTGGCGGACTCGGCCAACGGGCGCAGGAGGTGCAAGTTGTCCAACGTCTGGGCGGCGCTGGCGAGCTGCTCGGCAGCCGGCTCGGGTGCGGGCTCCGGGTCCTGCGGGCTCTCGGGCACGTCCTCGGGCCCGGACTCGGAGTCGTCGTGGTAGAGGGCGATGCGCCGCTTCTTGGGCTTCTTGGCGATCTCCTTGAACAACGCGTAGCGGAGCAACTCCTCGGCGACCTTGGCGTCCTTGACGTCGACGGACTTGGAGAGGCGGACTTTCGCGTGGGCGGTGGCCAAGCGGATCAACGTCTCCAACGTTCTGGCGGTGACGGGCGCGGTGCGCTTGTTGGCGTCGGCGGGGTCGCTGTTGCGCAACGCCAGGTACGTGGCGACGATGTAGTCGCAGGCCTTCTTGGAAAGCACGGGCTGCACGCGCTGCTTGGCGTACTGGACGTACTTCTTCAAGAACGGGATCAGCACGAGGCGGGTCTTGGCGCCGGCGCCCGCGTGCAAGAGCGCGTTGAACTTCTCAAAGACCGGCTGCTCGTCGAGCGGCTCGTCGGTGCCGGCGGCCAACGACACGGGCCCCCGCTCGCGCACGGGCTCGCCCTCGGCCATGCCCGGCGCCACGAAGCGGTGCATGCGGAGCACGTGCTCGGAGATGGTGCGGTCCTTGGACTGGTTGACGTCGTCGGTGACGACAAACAACAAGTCGAACCGCGACAAGAGCGAGTCCGGCAAGGCGATGTTCTTGTGCGGGTCCTTGTGCACGTCGTACTGGCCAAACACCGGGTTGGCTGCCGCGAGCACCGAGCACCGGGCGTTGAGCGACGTGTGGATGCCGGCCTTGGCGATCGTGACCGTCTGCTGCTCCATCACCTCGTGGATCGCCACGCGGTCTGCGTCGGACATCTTGTCGAACTCGTCGATGCACACCACGCCGCGGTCTGCGAGCACCATGGCGCCGGCCTCTAGGCGGCGCTCGCCCGTCTCCTTGTCTGACGTGACGGCGGCGGTGAGCCCGACGCCCGAGGAGCCGCGGCCCGTGGTGGCGATGGCGAGCGCCGCGGTGTTGAGCACGAAGCGCAACATCTGCGACTTGGCCGTCAGCGGGTCGCCGACCATGAGGATGTTGATGTCGCCTCGGAGGTGCGTGCCCGTGGCCAAGTTCTTCTCGAGCCCGCCGAAAAGCAAGAGGAGCACGGCCTTCTTGATGTGGTCGAACCCGTAGATCAGCGGCGCCAACAGCGCCAGCAAGACGTCAAAGACCTTGCGGTCCTTGGCGATCTCGTTGATGTGCCGCACGTCGGCGTCGGTCAACTTCTCGTGGGCCGCCACGCTTGTCAGCCGCGCCCGCAACGGGTACACCGCGTTGGCCAAGATCACCGTGCGGAACAGCAGCGAGTTGTTGCCGGCGCCGCCAATCGCCCGGTACACGCCCACCACCTGCACGCGGTCGCCCGGCTTGGCCAGATCGACCAAGTCGTCGTCAAGCACAATGTCCACCGACCGCGGGAGCTGCCCCGCGGGCGCCGTCTCGGGCATCTCCTGGACCGAGATCTTCTGGTGGTCGCGGTACGTCGAGAAGCCGTACTCGGGCGTCAACTTGTTGCCGTCGGGGTCCTCCACAGGGTACACCGCGGGCGTCGCAATGGCGTCAAACGACGTGGTGTTGTCGTGGTACAGCTTGGCGTAGAACCGCGCCGTCTTCTCCGCATAGTGCACCAGCCGAACCACCTTGGGCCGCACCAACAGCGCCCGCGTGACGATGCCCTCGATCGCCACCATCTGCGAGAGGTGGTGGGCACCAATGCTCCGCGGCGTCACCGCGTGGTCGCCCAACGCCCCCTTGAACGCCACGTAGAACTGCTGGTCGTCCCGGAGCGGCGCAAACCGCTCGTCCAGCGGGTCGTAAACGGTCAACACCGTGTCCCGGAGCGCCCGCTCGCACGCAGGCACAAAATCAACGGGCGTGGTCAAAATGCCCCGCCAAAACTCGGCGTCAAACTCCCGCACCTCGTCGAGCGACACCGTGAGCCGGAACCGCCCTTTGCTGAGCATGTCCTTGATCTGCAGCCGGTAGTTGGTGCCTTGCACCAGGAGGGCGTCGAGGAACTCCTGGAACCGCCGCACCCGGTCGCCAAATACAGCGTCCACCGTCTGCTCAAAGTCGTCCATTTCAAGCCTGGGGTTGTGAGTATTGTAGAGTAGGCAGAAGTGGGTCGCAGTGGGAGACTTTTCACGCGCGTCATTAGCCCGTTCGGGCTCACGCGCCTCATTATCCCGTCTGGGCCAAATGCCAAGTGCAGGCCGGGGAATAAATTGGGGCCGGCCTACCAGGAACCACAAAGCCCGAACAATTGGATGGACTCAGGTATCATGGTTTATTTCAGGCGGGAATTCGAAGGAGGCGGCTGAAGACACTCCGGAGAATGTTGAGACAATTGTAAGAATTGGAAAGACTGATAGATTCGAGACGGTTAATGGCATTTGGGTAGTTGATGAGACGGTTGGTCCGTTCCTAGATCCTCTTCTTGCTTAAGTCTCCACGCCCTCGATTTGTCGGCCGAGTGATAGACCTCCGATGGCCATTTAATTATACAGCATATCCTCTGACTACAAAGAGGCGTGCTGGAGAAATGCCTTATGCTTTGAGATGACGTTTGAAGTCCAGATGTCAGTAACGCATGTAATCGGTATGGCTCGCTTTTGTGCTTTGTAAGGCACCCAGTTTTAAGTGGCGGAGTTCTGGCGACAAGGCCCAGGCGCTCATGAATGGCCTCGTTGAGTTGTGGTGACGCTCTAACGTTCGAGACCAGGGAATCAATTCCTCGAGGCCATTTTTTTTTTTTGTTACAGAGGTTATGGAAGTGGTTTTCTGATGTCTGAGTCTTGAGATTGGTGAACTTCCGATAATACTCCAGCGACACTTCAAAGTTGGTGAAACAGATGGAATATAAAATTACTCAGTAGTTACAGAGAGAATCCCTCGAGATGAGGGTCAAACTTCACAAAACGCAGGACACCAATGTGAACAATACCTCCCAGTCGTGTTGACCTCTCCGCTTCTGTAGACGTGTCTTTGGCCTCACAAAGAATCAGACAGCACCGCCTTCACAAAGATACGCGCCAAACCATCAATACAACCCATATACTGACTCGAATTGCCTGCTTCCGGTAGATTTCAGTCCAAAAGGCAATTCAGCCTACTAGACTACTGCCCAGCCTCTTCAGTACTGGATCTTGCCGAGTCAGATTCCTCACTCACAATCCTGTTGTTCACGTTCCGTTTCGTATTCTATGCTAGTCTATAACGCTGGTCACAACGCCCAGCCCTCGATGTAGCCGCCCTCGCCGAAAAGCAGCGGGTGCTCGTCAAACAGCAACGACACCATGCCGCGGTACTTGCGGGTCTTCTCGCTCTCCATCAAGGCCTTGTAGCTCCAGTCCAAAAAGTCCTCCATGTTGTAGTTGGGCTTGCGGAAGGGCTCCAGGAAGATTTTGGCCAAGGTCGCCACGTTCGGGTGGTAGTGCAGCATCAACGTGTGGAGCTCCCACAACGAGGACTGGATGGCGCCCGTTTTCAACGGGTCCGTCTGCTGCGGGTCGAACGGGTCGTCGGCCCCGGCCTCGCCGGCACTGTTCTGGATCATCACCATACACGTAGGGTGCCGCTTCAACAAGTTGTAGATGAACGGGATGACAATCACCACGGCCGGAGTAGGTGCCGTGAGCGAGAGGCGGGCCAAGCGCTTGATGAACGAGGCGACCAAGCTGGCGGCCAAGTGGGTCGAACTGAGGAACAAGTCGCAGAGCCGGAAGAACCGCAGGCGGTAGCGGGTCCGCATGAGCTCGGGCGTAAGCATGGAGTAGAGTTTGGCATAAAAACCGGGGTACTCCAAGTTGTGGTGCTTCATGAGCTCGTACAACGCATTGAGCGCCAACACAGGCACCACCTGGTCTTCTTCCTGGTCACAAGCGTCGGTCAAAAAGTCCATGAGACTGGCTGGAACTGCCATATATGGAATGATCCGCGTGTGGAGCACCGCCAACAACTGGCGGTACTGGCCAGGCTGGAACTCGGTGGTGGCCAACACCGCCTCCAAGACCTGCTGGTACTGGTTCTTGAATTCTGGCACGGGCTCGGCAGCGAGTTTCGTCCACAGCGGCGAGGTCGCCAATTTCTCGTCGTCGTCAGAGTAAAGCAAGCCGCTCTGGACCACGGCGAGGTAGTTGCCAAAGACAAGGGGCAGCTGCCACGAAAGGATGGCCTGGGCCACGGACCCACTGAAGAAGTGGGCCTGGAGGTCCCAGTACTGTTGGAACTTTTCGTTGAACGCCACGGCTACCACGCTGGCAACAGCAGTACCGGCCGAGCTCTGAAGGACCAGAGAAACAAGCCTCTCGTAGAGCTCCTGGGGAAATTCGCCCAGGGCAGCAGCCTCCACCTTCACCAAAGCCAACATGGCGTCCAAGGCGTCGAACAGAAGCGACTCGTGGTCAGGTGCCGGTTCACGGACCAACCGCAGCAACGTGTCGAGGTACTGGGAGTACCGAGCAGCAAGCCACTTGGCCACCACCTGTTTTTTCTCGGACTTTCCTTGCGGGTCCATCGCGTTCTGTTGTAGGAGGTGCTTGAAGCACTTGAGGAGACCCTGGGCCATCTGGCGGGCCGCGGGCTCTGACGCCAGGTCCAAGCCGGCAACAGTATGGGTCCAGCTTGCTAGAAGCGGAACAAGATTGTTGTACAGCGCCAGGGACACCACCAGGGCAGCCTGGGTGCTGAACTCATCGGCCAGTAGTGGGGTGTAAGGCTCAGGCAGGGCGGTGATTTCGATCACCTCTGTTTTCTGCACAGCCCCAGTGCCATTCTGCTTCTGCTTCTTGGCTGCCCGAGCAGTGCTGGCTCGTGTTCTCTTGGCCATGGCTGGTTTGCAGTCTAAAGGCTGGAGGTCTGGGTAGTGATGAGCTGCGACTTACCCGGCCTGGCACTATATAAGGCGCGCGGCCCCCGGGCCCGTCTTTTCTCGCCATATGACCTTCCACGTTTTATACAACATGATGAAGTCTCGCGTGCTATCATACAATTCCCTCTGGGGTTGAGTCTGCCTCGGCAGATTCCTCTGGAAGCGCTGCCGCACGGCAGCCGGGTTTTGTTGGTGACGGTGTTTGGCGCAACCTTTCTTGTTACAACACACAAACGCTTAAAGAGTTTCTGATCGGTCTGTAGAGTCCAGGCAGTCTCAGGGCAGCGCCCCGGTGAGTAGAGTAGAGTAGTTCAGAGTGGTTGCCAAGTGTGCCACCAGACTGCTACCAGATGGTACCAGACTGCAACCAGATGGTACCAGGCTACACCAGATGGATACCAAACTGATATACCAACAGACTGGATCATAGTCACATTGGTGCACAGTCAGACACTACCAGACTGGTAAGAGGTCAGATTGGTTCAAGGTCAGATCGCCGTAAGACTGGAGCTATCGAACTGGTCCACAGTCAGATGGTCAGTCACACTGGTATAGAATGGTCTAGCATCAGTCTGGCCACGAGACTGGTCCCCTTTTTTCACAGTCTACCTTCTCTACGTCTCGTCTCTATGGCGTGGATTATGATATAACTAGATGAAGGTCTCGTAAGCAACAGGAGCCAAGGTCTGAGGCAAGTTGCCCTCGGTGGACACAATCTTGGCCTCTCTGGGCTGGGCGGGCTGTCTCTTCAACTGCACCTGCTCGCCCTTGGCCTTGGCCTCCTTCTTCAAGGCGGCGTTGCTCTTGACTCTGTTCAAGAACTCCTGGCGACAAGCAGAGTGCTTGACGTGCTCCACTCTCAAGTTCACCTTCTTCTCAATGTATCTGTTGCCCACAACCTTGTTGACAATGACACCAACAGAAGACTTGGTCACGTTGTACACGATACCGGTCTTACCGTGGTAGTACTTGTGGGGCATACCCTTCTGGATAGAACCGTTGGCCTTGATGTCCACAATGTCTCCAACCTTGTATGTCTTCAAGTACGTGGACAAAGCAATTGTCCCGTGCTTCTTGAAGTCACGCTGGAACATGTAACGCGTACCGGATCTGTAACCACGACTGCTTGTTAGTACTGGAACGGATGGGTCAAAGGCGGGTCATAGGGTGAAGGACCCTGGATGGGGCCAAAGCCGGGACGGGCCAACGGCCGGAATAGGCCAAATCAACATCTGGCGTTTCACACGGGCGACCCGCCACTCAATATCAAGGCCCTTAGGCCGGTTTGCTCACATACGATTTACCCATCTTGTATAGTCTGTTGGTAAGGTTTCTCACTTTTCGGTGAAGACAAAATTTTCGACCACGCCGCGCTCCGTGCAGGCGGCGCTGTCACGTGTGCCCAGGTCGCGAGCCCTAAACCCATGGGCCGGCACAGGCGCATCGCCACGTACTGCACCTGAGGCTACTCATCGCCAACTACCCCACAAAACACCATGGCCAAGTCCAAGTTCTTGGTCCTATATACAGGGCAGGCCAGTCTCGACGCCGTGCTCGGCAAGGCCAATCTCCAAAACGCCAAGGTTGGTCCGTTCGCCGCAGTCGTGTTGCTAGGGCAGCCCCAACTAGACGTTTCGGCCGTCACCACCAAGCCCGATGCCCCGACGTACTTTTTCGGCTCAGACGAAAAACACCACTTTGCCGAGGCCGGGCCGAACCTCATCTGCGTGCACGGGCAGCAGGCCCGCTTGCACTTGGCGTACGGCCTCTCGATGGTGTTCTACAATGATGCGCTTGAAGCTGCTCCAGATTCGGAGATTCCGGCCCAGGACGCCGACTTGTTCTTCTCGCACAACTGGCCGTACGCCATGGCGGTGGCCGAGAAATCAGCGCTAGTTGGCGACCGCAAAATCGATACTGTGGCTCAAAGTGTCCGGCCCAGGTACCATTTCTGCGTGGGGCCTGAACAAGGCCGGTTCCACGAACACCCGCCTTTTCAGTGGGGCCCCGGGCGAAGCGGCAGAATCGTGTCGTTGGCCCGCGAGGGCACGGGCGCCAAATGGTTCTATGCCTTTGGCATTGACACGGACCCGGACCAGACCCAAACGGGCGAAAACCCGTACACTGTTAAGCCCGCCAAACGGAGTTTGGAGCCAGAGCCCACCGAGCCTGCCCCCGAGGAAAACGGCACAGCACCCAAGCGGGCCCGTGTGGTGGCACCGCAGGACTGCTTTTTCTGTCTTTCCAACCCCAGGGCCGAGGTGCACATGATCGTGGCCATTGGCACCCACGCCTACCTCACTATAGCCAAGGGCCCGCTCACACAGGCCAACAAGTTCCTCTCGTTTTCGGGCCACGCCATCATCACGCCTATAGAGCACGTGCCGGTGATTCTGGGCGACGCCCGGGCCGAGTCTGCCAAATTCGAGGCCTCGCTCGTGTCCGCGTTCAAGGCCCAGCACCACAACGTGGTGTTTTTCGAGTACTCTCGGGCCTCCAACGTCCACGGACACATCCAGGCCGTTCCAGTCCACGAGGGCCTTCTGATGGACCAATTTGAGCGGGCTCTCGAAGCGAAATTGGCCGCCAACGGCAAGTACGAGCGCAACATGCACTTCAGCTTCAGCAAAGTGGCCACTTTGGAGGAGATCGAGCACCCTGAGTTTCTCCGGATTTCGGTGGTCATGGACGGCACAACCACGCACTTTGTGGCGCCTCTTGCCGGCGAGAAGGCGCCCGACTTGCAGTTTCCCAGACGGGTGTTGGCGTACCTACTCCGCATCAACAAGCGAGTCAACTGGGACAAGTGCAGACAAACCACGCAGCAGGAAATAACCGACTGCCAGCGGTTCAAGGATTTTTATAGAGAGCACGACATCACCAGGAGCGCTGAATAGAAAATATATTTAGACCGAGAAGGTGCTATCAGTAGAGCTAGAGTCGAAAGGCAGATGGACCACAGGTCTCAAGTAGCCAACACAATGAGAACAAACGCTGACACTACGCCCTATTATCCGGAATCAGCTGTCAACATCTAGGACTATTTGCTGGCCAATTCCATGAAGTCCGAGGTTTCAAACTGGCAGACTCCTACAGAATACTGGATCCGCCCTGAGGCTTTGACGCATCTTACTTGACGTATCTAACCTGTAGTCTCCATTGTTTTCATTTACTTTTGCTCCTCTTGACACCTCGGGCATGCACACTCGAAAAACCACTCTTTGAGCGCAGCCTGGCGCTCGTGCACCGGGTCCGAGCTCCGGGGCCCGTAGCTAATACACAACTCTTCACCCTCCTCAATGTCCCGAGCAGCATAGAACTCGTACGCAGCCCCGACACGGACCTTTCGGATGTTGGCCGCACACAGGTGGTTGAAAAACGACCCCGTGGGGTAAACGGCAAAGCCAAAGTACTCCTGGTCCTCATCGGGCGACAGCGCCGGCAGCCAGATGCCAAATGCGTTGGTGAGATTGCGCCCGATGATGTCCCGGACCCGTTGGGGTGTCACGTGGGCTTCCCACTCGGCGGGTCTGACGGCCCGGATTATTTTGTAGACAGTGCCGTAGCTGTGGGCGAGGTACGGGTACTTGGCAACCTTCTGAGACTCTGCTGACTGGAGCATGTCAAAGACGACGGCTTCAGTATGGGCAGATTCTGGTCTGTTGGGGGAGAGTGGGGTGCCGTCTTGCACTAAGCAGTGCAACGCTCGGGCCACGTAGACAATCTCGGCGTATTCGTCAGGCGAAACCTGGGGCATGTGTGCTTTGCGTTTCAGAGCCTTCATGGCAAACACCCGCTGCTCCCACTGGTCCACTTCTTGCCAGGCGTGGTCAACAGCGTCCTGCAAAAGCTGCGGCTCATTGGGCCACTCTGTTTCCGGGATTTCGCCAGCGCAAGCGCCGCAGAGAGTCTCTATATCGAGCAAGGCTCTTAGTAGGAGACCGGCTGGGTCGTCGGCCTGGAACTGGGCCACGCACTCCTCGCTGCAAAAGTAGATCTTGTCCTGGAGCCTGTGCTTTAACGTGCGTTCGTTCTGGTACTGGAAACACCAGCAGCAGACCTCTTTGCGGAACGGGCGGGAGATTGACGAGCCCACGGGGCGTTCGATACGGCGAAGAAGTGTATCTTTTGGGATACGCCCATTGGCGAAACAGCCCCGGCCGCCGTACTTGGTGAGCTTCACACTGTAGTGAGGACTTAGGCTGTTGAGGAGATCATCTGGGCTCAACCGAGACGCGGAAGAGAGCGTATCTGGGGCAGAATCACGTAAAAATGTGGTGCTGGATAACTCATTGCCCAATTCGAGGCTTCGTAGTTTGTCGTGGAGTTCGTCCGTCATGCTAGGCACTGGTATATACTTAAGCGATGAGCCCGATGCCGGCCTGCAGGTACGCCCTCCACTATCGAAGCAGTCAACGACTGTCAGAAGAGACAGAGGAAGTAAAGTCAGAAATTTTATTGAAGAGTAGTTTAATTGGATTAGTTGAAATAGAATTATTTTAGTAATCGGTCTTGGTGAACCGGGCAGGTGAGATGATGAGTTACGCTGTTCGTTGAGGCAGTCATTTCAGTAATATACTACTCCACACTCGTGTCAAAGCCCGATGATGCAACCCACCTCGGTCTGAGTCCCTCCAGTACTTCGCCCTTCCTCCATAAGTCATCTTATCAATGCTGCCCTGGTCTTTCAGGCTTTACTGCACTAGTCAACCACGATGATTCTACTTCGCCTTTGTCAATTTCTTCGATAATAATACAATTCTATTCTTGAAGGTGGTTCTCTGCCTACCCGAAGAGCACGTCCGAGACCTTGTGGGCGTATTTCCAGAACGTGCCCGATTTTCTCTGAACTGCCGCAAGCTCCTCCTGCTCGATGGCCTCCTCCTCGTCGATCTCGGCCTTCCCCGTAGTAAGATCCGCCTCCTCTGCCGTGCGCCAGTGAGTCTTGCGGTAGAACTTCCAGCCAACGTAGAGGATGGCGGCGAAGATGGGGGCGAAGTAGGACGTGAACAAGTTGGCGGCGTTCAACTGGCCCGGGAAAAACACCCAGAAGCCGTTGAAGAAAAGCACCAAGAGGTTGAGGAACGCGCCCCAGTAGCCCAACCACGGCGTGACCCACTTGGGCATCTTGTAGAAGCGGCTGTCGACCTGGTCCAAGCCCTGCACGGCAACGGCCTTTTTGAACTTGAAGTAGCATGCCCACATGACGGCGTACACGCACATGAGACCGGTGGTGGACAAGTTGATGAACCAGTTGAACACGGTGTTGGAGCCTTGCGACACACTCATGTACGACAAGCACCCAATGGCCACGCTGCACAACACACACACGATCGGGCAGCCGTTCTTCAAGCACTTGGAAAACACCCGGGGGAGGTACCCGGCCAACGAGGCCGCATAGGCCGATCTGGTGGCGCCGTACGTGAAGCCATTGCCACAGGACCACGCCGACGTCATCACCACAGCGTTAACAAGCGAGTCTAACCCGTGGACACCCACGGACTTGATGCCAATAACCCAGGGCGACGACGCTGCTCCGGCAAGCTCGCTGGCCGCCACCAAGTCGGCGTTGTTGGACGCACAGAGCGAGTTCATGAAAAAGATGCCGCCAATGTAGAAGAGGTACACCCGGATGTACGTGCGCTTGGCGGCCACCCCGATGTTCTTGCGGGGCTGGCTGATCTCTCCGGCAATCATGCCCAACATGTCCGCTCCACCACAGGCAAACGCCGCGTAGATGAGCACGTTCCAGAAACCCAAGAACTTGCCCGTGCCGCCAGACACAAGGTACTCCTTGAAAAGACCGCCCTTGCTCCAGTTGCTGAAGCCAAAGGCGTCGCCGTTCGGGTTCCCGCCACACATGGCAATGAGCGTGAAGCACATCAAGCCGACAATGAGAATCACCTTCAAGATCGCCAGGTAGAACTCAATCTCGCCGTACCAGTTGACGGCGAACACGTTGAAGAACAAAATCAGCAACAACCCGATCGTGATGAAGATCGCCGGCGACGCGTCCGTCCAGTAGCTGATCAACGACGCAAACGCAACCACCTCCACACAGAGAAACATCAAGCACGTGTACAAGTACACAATCGTCACGGCAAAGCCCATGGCCGGGTCGAGCCACCGGGCAGCAAAGTGCAAAAAGCTGCCTTTGAGCGGGAGGTACAGGCACATTTCGCCCGTGGCCATCATCAACGGCCACACCATGGTGACGGCCCAGAGCACAAACGCAAGGAAGAGCGAGAGCGAGCCCGAGGTCATGAGAGGGGTTTTTAAACCCACGTAGAGACCCGTGCCGATACTCTGGCCAATGATCATCAACGACACATGGCGCGTGTTCAACTTTCTTTTCGTGGTGCCGTACTTCTCGACGTCCAAGCGGTCGTCAAAGTCCACGGCGCCCGACGTGATCACCTGTTTGAGCGGCGAAGCCACCTGCTCGATGTCGATGGTGTACAGCGACTTCTCGAGGCTTTTGTCCATGGTTAGTTCAGCGGCTGCAAAATGTATAAGTGTATTGGTGGTTAGGCCTCTGTGCTAGAGTGTGTGGATCTGTCTAATTCTGCCAGATCTGTCACCAGATCCACCTATAAATACCGGCATCACGACTCGTAATCATGGTACCCCAACTGGTAATTCCGGAGATGGAATGCGCCAATGCAAGAGGCCCTCGCGGTGATTAGGTTTCGAGCGCAGGCCGGACTAAACCTCGAGCCGATACGGAACCGGGGTGGGTGTTATCTGGATAAACCAAGTTCCGGACCCGCCACACGCAAAAAGCCTGATAAAGACCCCAGTTCCGTCAGCCCACTCCAGCGCAACACTACTGGTACCTGAATGCCCCATCGCTGCGATAAGGTCGGCTATCGCCTAAACGAGCGCAATACGAGATAGCACCATCAGCATGATGTATACGGCTGGTGGGTGATGGGCAGTGGTACACACTAAGAGAAGGGAATGGAGAGATCCGGCCAAGATGGCCGCCCACGTCCCGCCGAGATAGTCTTAGCGGACCCACGCCCGAGGTCCCGGGGACCGACGCCCCAACGGTCAGCGGGTCCAGGAACGGTCCCGTGGAACCTGGACGACGCGGAATCTACAGGACTACATGCAGGTTGCGGCCACCGAGAGATATGGACGGCGTCGCCCATGCACTTGGGCGGAAAACAAATGTCTTGGCACTGATAAGGCAGAGGGACCGCCCGTGATGCGGAACCCCCGGCGCAGAAACATGGGCCTATTTCTCTGCTGACCGGCCGGGGACCGCCGGTCCGGGACCACTGGTCCCTCCGCCTGGTCACCGGGTCCCCCCACCTGCTTCGGGGTGGGGCCACCCAACCACGCCGTATTATGGTGCCCGGTTCCGAGACGACCCTCAAAAAATAGCCTTTCGGAAGCCCTGCTACCCCACATATCTGGGGCATTGTCCTTGCTCGAGCCTCGAGGTGTCTGCGAACGGCGTTTGAGGTGCCCGCACGCACGGCCTGCATATGGCCACAGGCCAATTCCCAGCCAAGAACACTCTAGTGCTGGCAAAGAGGGGACCCGGCCCGGATCCACTGTGCCCGGGAGGGGAGGTGGGGAGTTTTTTTTTGACGAGGAAAGCAACGGCAAAGAAAAGACCAATCCGGGACAGGTCCCCAGGGCTTGGCCGAGCAAGGCCCGGAGGGACCACCAGTGCGTATGGTGCCAGGCTGCGCGGCCTGGGTCTGAGACTGTCCCAGCAGGCCGTGCAATGACCCAGAAATTTTAAATCTTTTTTGAGGTCCTCTAAGGACTTCCCACGAGGCTTATAAAGAAAACGGGAGAGTGCCAGCTGGTTCTACTTGTGTTCCTACCAGTCGCCGATCCCATAGTACGCAGCTCGCTGGCCTCGGGCCCCTCTTGCACTTGGCCCAGCGCCAGCCGCACCGATCTATTGTAGCACGCAGATTGGGCCGGGACCTGCACCGGCGGCGATACGACGCAGTTTTTTTTCTTGACGGGCTTCTTTATCACAACCAGGCAAAATTTTTGCTTGTCGCCTCTTTGTGCAGCCAAACACGCCCAACACGATTGGTACATCCAGCGATCTGGCCTGTGGCCCAAGCCCCAGTTTCGGCTCCATGCGCGGCGCGGCCGCCGCCCCACTGAAACGACAAGCCAGTGGCAGGCCCGCGGTTTGTGGGTTGGCTGGGGGCGAATTTTTGGCAAGGCTAATATCTGGCCGTGTGACCCAAACGGCGCAAATGACCAAAAAGGTTAAGTCGAGGTGCAACCCGGTTCCAACCGGGCCCCAAAACGGGTCCCCGCTTTGCCTAGACAATCTCTCGAGGCCCACTCCACGCTGTGCACCCTGATAAGGTAGCCGCGTCACAATACAAGGCATTTTCGTTCTGAACAGGATGTGCCTGCAGGAACCTACCGTCCCGTGCGTGGCCGTGCATGGGCCTCTGCTAGGGCTTTTTCTTGGCTCAGAGCTAAGCGGTGCTCTCCAACGGCCTATATATGGCCTACACGGCCTCCCAGGCCGTTTCTAATTTTCTCTCCACTCCTCCGGCCTTGTCCCACTAGTTTCAACATGGCGGATCTCGAGAAAAGACCCTACAAGGCCAACGACTACGATGACGTGCTCTCGCGTCACACCGCAGAGTACAACTTGTCGGTGCAAATGTCCAACCCGCTCTTGCGGTCCCAGTTTGCCGAGGGCCAGGAGTTGAAGAAAGAGTTGCAGGCCCGCCATTTGTCCATGATCGCCATCGGCGGTGCCTTGGGCACGGGTTTGTTGATTGGTACCGGTTCGGCGCTTAGAAACGCAGGCCCCGCCGGTATTTTCATTGCCTACTCTTTGATTGGTTTCGTCGTGTTCATGGTGTTGAGTGCCTTGGGCGAGGTGGCCACCTTTATTCCCTTGACTGACGGTTTTGCCGGCTACTTGACCAGATACGTTGATGAGTCGCTTGGTTTCGCGTGCGGCTGGGTGTACTTGATCAAATACCTTTTGCTTCCTGCCAACCAGTTGGTGGCGGGCTCGCTTGTCATGCAGTTTTGGGTCAGCAAAGAGACAGTGAACCCTGGTGTGTGGATTGCCGTGTTCACGGTGATCATTGTGCTCATCAACGTGTTGGGTGTCAAGTTCTTTGGTGAAATCGAGTTCTGGTGGTCCTGTCTCAAGGTCGTCACCTGTTTGGGCTTGGTGCTTGTCATGTTCATCATTGCCATGGGCGGTGGCCCCACCAAGGAGACACTTGGGTTCCGTTTCTGGAAAAACCCCGGTGCCTTTGCTCCTTACCGTGACGCTTCCCGGGGCTTGTTGATCACCGGCGACAAGGGCCGTTTTGTGTCGTTCATGTCGGTGCTTGTGACTGCCATTTTCGCCTACACCGGTTCTGAGTTGGTGGGTATCACTTTCGCCGAGTGTGCCCGTCCCAGAAAGGCCATCCCCAAGGCCATCCGCTTGACGTTCTACCGTATCTTGATTTTCTACGTGTTGGCGATCTTGTTCTTGGGTATGTGTGTTGCCTACAACGACCCCTTGCTCATGGGTGCTTCTGGAAGCACTGCGTCTGCGTCTCCGTTTGTCATTGCCATCAAGAACGCCCAGATCAAGGGCTTGGACCACGTGATCAACGGCTGTATCTTGATCTTCGTCTTGTCGGCCGCCAACTCCGACATGTACATTGCCTCGAGAACCGTGTACGGTCTTGCCGTTGCCGGTTACGCGCCCAAGTTATTTGCCAGCACCTCCAAGAGAGGTGTGCCGCTCTACGGTCTTATTCTCAGTTTTGCCTTCTGCCTCTTGGGCTTCATGACCGTGGACCAAGGTGCCGCCGAGATCTTCACCCACTTTGTCAACGTTGTGTCGTTGACCGGCTTGATCACTTGGGCGTGCATCCTCTTGCTCCACATCCGCTTCATGCAAGCGTTGAAGGTGCAAGGCTTCTCCAGAAAGAAGGACTTGAACTTCCGCTCGCCCTTGCAGCCCTACGGCTCGTACGTGGCGTTTGTTGTCACGGTGATCATGATCTTCATCAAGAACTTCACGGTGTTCTTGGGCAACGACTTCCCCTACGAGACCTTCATCACTGGTTACATTGTGCTTCCGGTGTTCCTCGTGGCGTGGCTCGGATACAAGTTCACCAAGAAGACCAAGTGGTTGAAGTCGTCGGAGGTGGACTTGGACACTTACAGAGACGTTGTTGACGCCGAGGAGGCCCACTTCCAGGCGTTGGACGACGAGGAGAAGGCCATTCGGGCGGCCAAGGGCAACCCCAAGGACTTCAAGTGGTTCTACAACAACTGCTTCGGCTGGATCTTCTAAGCCGGGATCTAAACGTAATGAAACGGGGACAGGTGCCCATCCTCGAGGATCTTTGGTGTCTATAATAGTGATGAGTTCCTGGAATGAACGACAGAATGAGACATTGTAGGTTGGGTCATAAAGAGCGACATTTTGCAGCCAGTCACAGCTCGGGTAAAAGACCTGTGGATGTGGTTCTAGGGCACGGAGAGTGTGGCCATGGTGCTAAAAGATCATTCCTGGGATTCTCTCGGGGCACAGGATGCCGTGGGTGTGAACTATGGGTTTGGGTTCCCAGCCTATTTGGTTGGTCCGCGTGATATGACTACGACGAAGTGATTCACTTAGTCAGACACCGAACACAGTATTGAATGACAATTTTTAAACAGAACCAGGGTTTCTCAAATGGAAATTCTGCTTAAAGTCATGTTTAGAATTTTATAGAGGGTGCTGTGGCCCATGATGGGCCGAAATTGGCAGCGCGCCGTCTTCTCTATCCCTCCACCTGACCAAATATCGTCTATCCTACTCACAAACTCACCGATAACTCAGACTGTAACTGTTTAAAAACACCCTTTTCGGCCGAATCAGTCAAATTATATCAATGGAACGGCTGGAGTTATCTGGTGTACTCACAGAATCGGCTGGGGCTAACCCCGTATGCTCACCTCACTCAACTCTCCTTCTTCTATTCTGCCATCTGCATTCTCTCACAAGACTCCGCCCATAGTCTTCACTCGCCACTACTGACCCCACTGTGATGTCGTGGTGCTGGCGTCGCCTGCGGCATACAAAGGCGCGGCGTAGCAGATGTCCCCAAATGTCGTACGCCTCACGTCTCAAGCCTCACGCTGTGCGTTAGCGACACACCCGAAGCGTCTCTCCAGACCTTCCACCATACCACACGACACACCTCTTATTTTCGCTCCTAACTTACGCGAGTATTCCCAAACCTACTACTTCTTCTTCTTCTTCGAATCGCAGCCTTAATTGTCCCGACTGATTTTTCTTTATGACGCGCCAAATGCCCAGCCGCTGGCCCGTGCTAAACGGCGGAACCTCGACGGTAAATAGACGCCCCGCCACCTCGTTGCCGCCGCCCCTTTTGTCGGCGTCCTGCACCATCAACAAACACAAACCACACCAGTGCCACCAACACCTATGTTCCCACTGTGCCCCTGACTCTGCGCCATACGTCCTGTGCCCCACGGCACCGGCTGCGGGCCCAGCGACAAACTGGAGCTGGGTTGCGGAGAGGCTGCAAAATGCCCACGTGACTGTCGCGATCTCTTGTTACCGGAACCCGAACAAACATACAGCCCCCATGAACCAAAACGGGTTGCCTTCCAACTCGCTCGGCGGACTGCCGCTAGAGCAGATGGAAGATCTCCGGACCCTTGCGGGCTCGGGCGTGCTGGACGTGCCCGACGACTCCTTGGCCTCCTCCGACGCCGCGTCTTTGGTGCACTCACACTCCGCATCTCACAATGCCCTTCCTCATCATTCTCTACATGGCAACAGCCACTCCAGGAATAACCAGTCGCACAACCACTCCTCGTCCTTCCCGTCCGTGCCGGCACCAGGCTTGCTGTTCCAGGAGTCTCAGCTCAAGCCCTCCGACCCTCTAGCCAAGCTCGAGAACGAGGTCACCACCATCAACCAAGACTTGGCCTATTTCCGCCATGTCGTGGATTTCCAGAACCTGAAAATCGAAAAGCTCACCGCTCTCCTAATAGACTTGCTCCACAACAAGGATGTGCCCTCCATAATCGCCGCCCTCCGCACGATCCAATCATCCGACCCATTCAACGTGGACGACACCCACGATTCTGTCGACGATCTGATATCCAACACAGTTCACGAGGTCCACAACCAGGTCCACGATGTGGTGCACTCCGTGGTATCTCCGCCGTCCGTCTTGGACAATGGCATGGATCCTCAGCTACATCAAGTTGCCCAGGCCGCAGTCCAAGCACAACTGAAGGATGAGCCAAAAAAGCGGAAGAGAGCTCGGAAACTGAGCATGGAAAAGCTCAAACACCCACAGGCCTCCCCTGAGGGCAATTCAATGGGTCCTCGCCTACCAGATGACGCTCTACAACAGCTGCATCAGCCCCGTCAACACGCGACGCTGGTCTCTCATCTGCAACAGCCTCAGAACCTACATCCCCAGCAGACTCTGCAACTGCAACACAGTCTGATCATTTACGGACAGCAGCAGCAACAGCAGCAGTCGCACCAACACCAACAATACCCTCAACCTCAACAAAAGCAGCTGCAACAGCAACAGCAATCGCAACAGCAACACCATCAACCTCAACAAGACCAAGCTCTTCATACTTTTCAACATCAACACCAGCATCAGCAACAACATCAACATCAGCATCAACATCAGCAACGCCATCAATCACAACAAATTTCCACACAAAAACAACCGGAGTCCCTGCCGAAGGGGATGGACATGCCAGGTATAGAGGTGGTGAGCATGTCGGAGCTTGGCGGCCGTAAGAAGCCTAAGGTCTCGGTCGATTTTCTCCACAATCCCATGACTGTGAAGGAGATTTACGATGAGTTTACGAAAGGATTCCGTGGTCAACCTCCCTTGAGAGACATGGATGAACGGTTCGGTAAACACGACTGGCGAGGCGATTCGAGATCCAAACAGTCGAAACGCTTCCAGCGGCGCAAAAAACTATGTGACGCGATCGAAAGAGGCGTACACAAGTATGGCAAGACCCCAGAAGAGATTGTCAACTATATTGAGGAGTTCAGAGGTGACAAGTCGCTCACCTGGATCATGAACGGCAATCTCCCCGCCGATCTCATGGAATGAGCCCGCACGAGTCTTGAATTGACGCAATTGGGTCTCCTGCGTGTAATTGCCCAAGCGGGTGTGTCATTGAAGCGTGATAACAAGACTTCAGGATGTTGTGGAGAGGTTTCCTCAGTTCAATTCCTGTGCAAGTTTGGCCATCCATACTCGAGTGGTGCACAATGCATGATGGGCAATTACTGTGGAGTGAAGTACATGCACTCCAAGCTGCTGGAAGATGGCGCACCGGCAACTAGGAAGAAACCGATCGCCACCGCAAATGAGCCAGTTCAACACGCAACCATCACAACACATGTTTGCGACACTGAGACAAACATCATTGCATCCAGAATTCTCGTGACAACCCAGAAAATGCCCAGATTAATTTACATAGCAATGATTCATTGGCACAAGCCTCTTGGAGCCCGAGAATTCTGGAACCTTCCGTGTTGGTATCCGGGTAACCGCTCCCGCGAACTTTTATCATAAACTCGTTTCCGGGAAAAATTTTACTAACAACTTCACAATGTTGGCTGCTAAAAACTCCTTCAAAGGCGCCGCTAAGCGTTTTGTCAGATTCCAGTCGTCCGCTCCCAGCGGACCTGTGATTGGTATTGATCTTGGTACCACCAACTCGGCCGTTGCCGTGATGGAGGGCAAAGTGCCCAAGATCATTGAGAACTCCGAAGGTGGCAGAACCACTCCATCCATCGTTGCCTTCACCAAGGAGGGTGAGCGTTTGGTTGGTATCCCTGCCAAGCGTCAGGCTGTTGTCAACCCCGAGAACACCTTGTTCGCCACCAAGAGATTGATTGGTAGAAGATTCGAGGAGCCCGAGGTTCAGAGAGACTTGAACCAGGTCCCATTCAAGATCGTTAAGCACGAGAACGGTGACGCCTGGATCGAGGCCCGTGGCCAGAAGTACTCGCCACCCCAGATTGGTGGTTTCGTCTTGAACAAGATGAAGGAGACCGCCGAGGCTTACATGAACAAGCCCGTCAACAACGCCGTCGTGACCTGCCCCGCTTACTTCAACGACGCTCAGAGACAGGCTACCAAGGACGCCGGTAAGATTGTCGGCTTGAACGTGATGAGAGTTGTGAACGAGCCAACCGCCGCCGCTTTGGCTTACGGTTTGGAGAAGAACGACGGTGAGGTTGTTGCCGTCTTCGACCTTGGTGGTGGTACCTTCGATATCTCCGTCTTGGACATTGGTGCTGGTGTCTTCGAGGTCAAGTCCACCAACGGTGACACCCACTTGGGTGGTGAGGACTTTGACATTGCCATTGTCAGAAACATCGTCGAGACCTTCAAGAAGGAGTCCGGCATTGACCTTGAGAAGGACCGCATGGCCATTCAGAGAATCCGCGAGGCTGCCGAGAAGGCCAAGATTGAGTTGTCCTCCACCGTCTCCACTGAGATCAACTTGCCCTTCATCACTGCTGACGCCTCTGGCCCCAAGCACATCAACCAGAAGATCACTCGTGCCCAGTTCGAGTCTTTGGTTGAGCCATTGATCAAGAGAACCGTCGAGCCCTGCAAGAAGGCCTTGAAGGATGCTGGTTTGAGCAACTCTGACATCTCCGAGGTCATCTTGGTTGGTGGTATGTCCAGAATGCCCAAGGTTGTTGAGACCGTCAAGTCCATCTTTGGCAAGGAGCCCTCCAAGGCCGTGAATCCCGATGAGGCTGTTGCCATGGGTGCCGCCATTCAGGGTGGTATCTTGGCCGGTGAGGTGAAGGACGTTGTCCTTTTGGACGTTACTCCTTTGTCTCTTGGTATTGAGACCATGGGTGGTGTCTTTGCGAGATTGATCTCGAGAAACACTACCATTCCTGCCAAGAAGTCTCAGATCTTCTCGACAGCCTCCGCTGGCCAGACCTCTGTTGAGATCAGAGTGTTCCAGGGTGAGAGAGAGTTGACCAGAGACAACAAGTTGATTGGTAACTTCACCTTGTCTGGTATCCCACCAGCCCCCAAGGGTGTGCCTCAGATTGAGGTGACCTTTGACATTGACACCGATGGTATCATCAAGGTGTCTGCCCGCGACAAGGCCACCAACAAGGATGCTTCCATCACTGTTGCCGGTTCTTCTGGTTTGTCTGACTCTGAGATTGAGAAGATGGTCCAGGACGCCGAGAAGTTTGCTGAGTCCGACAAGGCCAAGAGAGAGGCGATTGAGTCTGCCAACAGAGCCGACCAGTTGTGCAACGACACGGAGAACTCTTTGAACGAGTTCAAGGACAAGATTGAGCAGGCGGACGCGGACAAGCTCAAGGAGTTGATTGCTTCGTTGAGAGAGCTTGCCGTGAAGGCGCAGGCTGGCGAGGACATTGACCCCGCCGTGTTGAAGAGCAAGACGGAGGACTTGCAGAACGAGTCCTTGAAGACGTTCGAGAAGTTGTACAAGAACGACAACAACAACAACGACAGCAACGGCAGCAACGAGTCTGAGTCGAAGAACTAACTGTATATAAGAAGACTTAACAGACGCGACTAGAGGAAAGTAATTAATGACTGATGCTACAACAGATTGATGAGTGTAGACATTTATGGTTAAGGTCTGTGATGGACTTAGAGTGAGATAAAGAAGCCTACGCGTTAGTCGAAGACAGAGCAGCAAGATTCAGGCTATGCGATAGACGTACAGCGATGAGCTAACTATGAAGACCTACGCTACAAGGATGCCAATTGATGAGCTTATCGTGAGGACTGTGGTCAGACGTAAACTGAATAATTCTGTAGTTGTCATGAGAGATCAACAAGTTTGAACTGTGAAGGGCCGTGACAGAATACATGAAACTATGACAGTTGTGACTGCTGAGCTGATCTCTGTAGCGCTGTGGTGTAAGACATGGGTCAATGACTCACAAACAAATCTAATTGTGAGGTTAACGCGATGGAGAGTTTGCCTGAGCTGTATTGATGACTGGGATCTATGAAGTAGTATGCATGGGTGCCTGGGCCTTGTGCAAGTCGACTGGGATGCCTGGCAGGCGGATCACGGTGCGTGAGTCCAGGGTGTTCAGCCGCTCCAACAGGGCAAGCGGAGCGACGTAGGGCTGCGCCGCCAGAGGGTCTGGCCCGAGAGGGAGCGACGTCTTTGTTCCTCTGCGGGAAATGGTGCCGTAGCGGAACGGCGCCAGGCCCAGGGACGCTGCGCTGGACAAGGAGGCGAGCTCGTCGGAGTCGTAGTCCAACATCTGGCCCAACATGGAGCGGCGGTTGAGGGCCTTGTGCAAGCGCAACGCGTCGTCGTCGAGCGGCTCCTCCATGGTGGACTCGGTGTACTTGGACGACGCCCATGTGGCGGAGCTGGCTGTGTCGGGCACGTCGACAAAGTCTGTGCCGGCCGCGTGGTCCGCTTTTGCGCTCTGCACCAGCGCTGCCCGCTCGAGCTCCGAAACGGTGTCGAGCCGGTCGGGGTTGTACGACGAGTGGCGGAAGTTCTTGGCCAGGTGGCCGGGGTAGGACAAGTGGCCCTGGCGGTAGTTGGGCCCCGAGACTGCTCTTGGGTAGGACACGGGCCGCGAGTCTGGCCCGTCGCTGTATGCCGAGAGGCGGTTGCCCACGATGCTGGCGTTGTGGCTGGCGATCTCGGCGCCGCTGTCGGAGTGCCGGCGGGACGTTGTGTCTGAGCCGGCTAGCAGAGGAGGCTGCGGGTTGGCGACAAGGCGCTGGAAGAGGTGGATCTCCTGGCGGAGCCTGATCCGCTGGGCAAGCACGTTGGCCAAGTAGCGCCGCCAGAGCAACGCCAACTGGTCGCCCTGGGCCAGGCCGGACTGACCAGAAGACAAGTGGTCGGAAGGGTCATGGCCCCGGCGCGGCCGGGGCTGATTTTGCAACTTTTGCAGCCGGGCGGACACGGCCCGGCCCGGGTTTTCCAGGAGCAACGAGAAGTCCCTGATCTTGTGCGGCGGCGGCGGCGGCGGCGGCGCCAACGACACCGTCAGAAGAGCGGCCTTGCTGAGCCGGCGCTGGTCCAAGAGGAACCGCGAAAGGTGGTTCTGCTTGCCGTCAGCCTCTGGCGGCAATTCGAACGTGCGCTCCTCCTTCTCGGCCTCTTTTTCCGGCGCCCTCCCGGCCATGGCCTTGAGCTCGGACGTGAGCGACCGCACCCTGAGGGCCCCCGTCAGGGCGCCCAAGTGGGGGTTGCCCACGGGCCCCAGGATTTGCACCTTGGGTGCGCGGCGCGAGCCGCTTCTCGCGGGCTGGCGCTGGGCCCGGGAGGTGGCCTTTTTGTGGGTGGCAAAGAAGCGGCGGAGCCGGGACGTGCCGGACCGGCAGCGGAGCACCAACTTTCGGAGCGCCAATTTCATGCGGTACGCGAGGCCGCCGCCCTTGAAGCGGATCGCCGGGGTCCGTTCCAACGGGTTCGGGCTGTGGGGCGCCTCGAGGCCCGCGCGCGTCGGGCGCCGGTGCACCTGGCCCCAGACCGAGAAGATGGTCGCCTGCGAGCCCATCAGACACGAGATGTTGCGCGAGCGGGTGCCACTGGAGCCGTTTGTCTCGGCGAGGGTCTGGTCGAGGATGAACAGCGAGAACTGCGCCGGGATCTGGTGGAGCGCCACGGGCTGCGGGCGCCGATCCTGGCCCATTGTTCGCGGCCCGGGTTGGGCCTGGGGGGCCAGCGCCGCGGGCCGCTCCGCGGGCACCGCCAACAAGGCCGTGGTGCTGTTCCTGCTGCCGCTGCCGCTGCTGTCGGTGCCCGTAGACAAGCTCGTAGAATTGCCCGTCGGCGTCTGGCCCGTGCCCTGGCTGAGCGCCTCGAACTCCTTGCGGTACGTCAGGATGCTCTGCAAGCTGATCAGACCGAGCATCGACAACCGCTTGGCCTCGGCCTCGTACGCCCGCTCGCGCTCGATGGCGACCCACGTGTCGTCCAACGCGGCGCTGAGGTCCCGCTTGACCGCCGGCAAGTTGGGCGGCGGGCTTTGCGGCGGGTTCAGCACCGGCAGTGCCCGGGGCGCCACGAACGTGTCACGTGACACACGGGCCAGCGCCCGCCGCCGGGGCAACTCCGCCACCTCCGCCGTCCGCAAGAGCTCCGTCGGCACGTCCGACCGCGTCGTCGAGCTCCACGTGTGCCGCCCGAGCCCGTGTGGCGGCGGCACGGGCTCGTCGCTCACCTCGTCCCAGCTGGGCCCAAACGGGCCGCTGCCTGCCACACGCTCGTCGATCCCGCGTGTATCTGCAGACATGGTGTAGGTTTGTGTGAGTTCTTTGTGTGGTTTCTTTGTGTGGTTGATTCTGTGATTGTGGTGTAATTTTCAATTGGTGTGGTCTGGGCTGTTGGGCCTGTCACTGGGCCTCAATAATGCAAATGGGTGCAAGGGACTGGTCGATGCCGGTCCGTGGTAAGATCAATGGAAAGTCCAGCTCGATAAAGCAGCACCAACAATAGACTCTGATTAAAAATTAAAGAAGAACAAGTGACTCCACTTGCCGAGATCACCATCGCATCGTGCCTGATCTACCGCACAACACATGGCTGGCTGTTCCGCATCGGGCCTGCACCCGTGCACCGCAGCCAGCGCCCAATCTAGCGCCCAATCTAGCTTAATTGCCGCAGCCACTATCGCACTGCATAGCCGCCAGAGCCAGCCCACCTAGAGTATGTCCTGAACGGCGTCACAATGCCACAGACACGAATCTTCTCCGAATGTGGTCGGACCAATGATCATCTACGCTTCATGAGTATACTTGTCTTTTGATATCCTAGAAGTCCAATTTAAACGGGTCCTTACTTAGCTGGGGCCAAGCCGACGGCGTTCTTCTTGAAGTCGTACACGGAGTAGTACTTTCTCAAGAACGCATCGCCAATGATGGCCAAGTCGCCAATGGGGTCAGGGAAGTCCAAGGGCGTGAACACAGAGATGCACGAGCCAGACACCTCCAACGTGTAGTCGTAGGGCGTCAACGTGAAGTTGTGGCCGCCAAAGTTCAACGTCAAGTCAGGCAAGTTGGCCCGCGCGTCGCAGTCAACCTGGTACTGGCCAGACCACGACTTGGTGGCGCCAATCTTGGCGTTGATGATCTCCGCCAACGAAGAGGGCAACGTGAGCAAAGACGTGCCGGTGTCGATGGCTGCGCCGGTGTTGGACAACTCGGCAAACTCGTCGCCCAATCCAATGCCCTCAAAGGACACCTCCCAGTACGCCTTTCTGCGCACAGGCAACCACGTGAGCTTGCCCTTGAACAAGGACTCGTCGTAGCCGCCAAACGTGGCAAGACCGCCGTTCTCCTCGCTCTTCTTGGTGTCGCCCAAGTAGAAGCCAAACTGCGCTTCGTCCAAGAGTCCCCGCGCCACGGCGTTCTGCACGGGAGGCACCATCTTGTTCACGGAGATGGTGTCGTAGGCCAAGCCCAAGATACCGTCAAACTTGCCAAAGGCAAAGGCAAGCCCGGGCTCCTCGGTGGCCTCGGCAAAGTCCTGCTTGGGGATGACCAAGTCACCGATGGTCAAGGTGTCCTGCAGCACGTAGCCCTTCAACGAGCCCAGACCGTACTGGATGGCAAACTCGGTACCGTTCTTCTTGTAGGTGGCCGACGAGTCGTGGTCGAACTTGGAGTGCAAGAAGCACGCCAAGGAGCTGCAGTCCTTGGAGGGCACCCACAAGTTCAGCGAGCCGGTGTCCAAGATGACCTTGAACGACTGGCCGGGCGTACCCAACAGAATCTCCGTGAAGTACTGCGCATTGAGGTAGTTGGTCAAGGGGGCGTCGTGGCCAGACTGCACCACAAAGGGGATCTGGGCCATCTGGCTGGCGTCCTTGCCGGCGGCCGCAGAGTAGATGTTCGTGTACTTCTGGGCCAAGGCGTTGGTGTAGCCTTGGAAGCGGGCAGCGTCAAGGGTCTCCTCGACGGGGACTTTCGACAAGGGTGCCGAGAAGGCCTTGGCCTCGGTCGTGGCGGCCACGAGCGAGAAGGCGAGAGCAACAAGGCTGGCAAATTGCATTTTGGGGAACGAGAGCAAAAGAAGCCTGGTGGCGAGGCGGGGGTGCGGGTGTGGATGAGTTAGGGGTGGGGGCTTGCTTTACTGAGAGCTGTGGCGGCAAACAGGGCAATTGGGGTGAGGCCGGGTTTTGTGTCGGGACAAAGCGGCAAGTGTCAAAAGGAGTGGGTTGGCTTTTGGTTACGCCCGGTTCTTTTGGATTTTTTTGGTAGGGTGGGGAGTTTTGGTGGGGTCTACTTTCTGGTATGGGGTAGATAAGATAGTGCTGGGGGTGCGACTTATATAGGAGACGGGGGACGGAGCGGTACTGCACACAGCACAACCAAGGCTGGCTCCCTAACCATGGCTCCACTATAAGATGATAAATTGGGACACAGGTTCTGAAACTGGCCAAAGGTGATTTTATAATAAGGGCAAAAGGGCCGTGGCCGACCAGGCCAGTTTTGGGTGCACCCTGCACATAGCACCATGCTCTGCTTCAGGCCATGCCAGCATTCGCAGCCGTCCGGCTCGGCCAGAAAAGAGCCTATGCGAGGCCAATAGACTTGGCAAAAGAAACTCAGATTAACAAGACGAAACTGCCGAAAAATGGCAAAACAAAATCCGAGACTTCTTGATAGTTGTCTAAAAAGCAATGAAGTTGGCTGGACCAGGTTCTGGACCAAACATCTTGTATAGTGGAAAATTGCTCGGAGTTCATAGCTTCGGGAGTTGCATCTTCGGCTGATGCTCAGCCAGAAAAGTGTCACCGACTCGTCGGTACTAGAGTTGCGATGGAAACAAACTTGATCAGGCTCAAATCTGCAAGCTTGTGTTGTACGTTTGAATGGTGGACTGGCTTCTGAACGTCATTGAGCGGAGGCACTGATCACTTAATGGCTTTTCACAAGGACCAACACATACGACACCTAGGAGTGACGGCGAAGTGACCAAACAATTTTATAACGACGAATAAACGACTCACAACGTTTCTATTTACTTTAGTCCTGGCTTCAGGACCTCTTGGAGGACAGGAACCGCCTACTGTGGACTAAGAAAGGTCCGAATTTGTCTAGTTTAGAACATCAAGTCTCAGGCCTCGATACGAGGAATTTTGACACTCCCGTTAAGAAAAAAAAGGTTCTTATTATCTTTGAGTGGAATTGGCCTGTATTCCCTGAACTGGAAGTCGAATAGACCGGATATTGTCGTAGAAGAACTGATTATTAGCTGTACTCCTCGAACCTGTTCCACAGCTGCCAAAGCTTAGCCTGGAGCTTAGTTGAATTAGTATCTGTTAACAAAATACCAGAACAATGCCCATATAAGCCAACTTTGAGGAGTTGGCACAAGAAGAGTCGGATGGGTTGATGGTAACTCTTTTGGGACTGGATACCTTGATTGTGGTCTGAAACCGCCCGCTTCGATCTGGTCTAGCACATCTCACAATCCTCTTGCAGGCTTACATGCTTTGGTGGCCGCTCGTCAGCTAGCTGCCGCTTCTCTACTTCTAGTGCCCGTAGTAGACCAGGAGCGCCTTGTCGTAGCCCTGGCTGTACTCCCACATAAACTCCAGGCGGCCGTGCTTCGTCTCGTACGCACTAACTCTGGCGTGCTTGACGGCCTGTCTCCGGCCAATGGCGGCGCCGGCCAGGGCAAAGGCGTCGGCGTCGGCCCAGGCGCTCTCGAAGCCTTCCTTGTAGAGGTTGTGCTCGTACTTCTGCTTGGAGTTTTGGTGGTCCCAGTAGGCCACGTGCTCGTCGTACGCCTTGTGCAAAGCGTCCTTGCCGTTGATGGAGGCCTTGGAGATCTGCGGGAACAGGAACGCCTGCCCGAGCTGCTGGCGGAGGTCCCACTCGCCGCCGTTGCCGGACTCGAACTTGTACGTCCAGAAGTACAGGCCTGCGGCCCGCTGGCGGAATAGCCGGGCCTGCTCGGCGCCGTACTGCTGGCGCAAGCCCCGGCGCACGTGGTCGTTGTCGTCGCTCGGGTTGGCGCCGTTTTTCTGCAAGGACTCGCCGGCCAACACGCACAGCCACTCGCCGACAATGAAGTCCACGCCGGCGCCGTTGTCGGGCAAGTTCGTGAGCACATCGCCGTTGAGGTCGTGCACCACCTGCTCCGCCAGCTTGCGTTTGTCGGCGTCGGAAAAGCACCGGTACACGTGGTGGTCGACCACGAGCCCGGCCCCAGGGTGTTTCTGGGCCCACTTGGCGAACGCCTGCGGGTTCCAGCCGTCAGAGACCACCACGGGGATCAGCGGGTCGGCCCGGCGGATCGCCGCCAAGGCATCGGCGTAGAAGGACTGCTGCGCCAGGCCCGAGTCGCTCCACTCGGCCTCGTTGACCACCTGGAGCCCGCAGATGTTGTCGTAGTGGGCCAAGTCCCGGGCGATGAACTCGTACGCGTCGAGCATCGCCTTCTGCAGCTTTTTCAGCGTCCAGAACAGCGCCTTGCCCGTTCCTTCGCCGCTGTGGGCCTCGCCGTTGGCTCCTCCGGGGACACCGTGCACATCGACAAGAATGGCAATGCCCCGCTTGGCCGCAGGCTCCACAAAGTGGCTCTTGAAGATGCTCCACGCGTTGGCGTAGATGTCGGCGTGCTTTTCAAACACCGTGCCCTGGGTGTACTGCCCGCCGGCGATGGTCCAGTACCCTATGGGCACACGGACAGCGTTGACGTTGTTGTCTCTGAGCCAGTCCCAGTCGGACCCGCTGGCGTACGACTTCCAGTGGTGCTCCAAGTCGGCCTTGGTCTTGGCCCGGTCGTGCTTGGCGGCCTCTGCCGTTGCCTTGGCCTCGGAGTCGGTGCCTTCGGGGAACGTGGAGTGGAAGAGCCATTTTTCTCTGACAAAACAGCCGCCGAAATTGACGCCAAACTGCTGTCTGTTCTGGAGGATTTCCTTCGGGGTCGGGGTCGCCGACACGGCCGGGTTGGCAGAGGGGACCGACAGGCTGGGGCCCAACTTGTGAATGAGTTTTCCAAGGCCCATAAGGAAGAAGGGTGATAATTGGCTGTAATTGAGTAAGGTGTAATGGGGGTTTGAAAGATTCTTTGGTAGGCCAGGTGCTGAAAGAATCTGTGGAGTCTAGGTAATTGAGTTGCGTTGCTAGTCTGGGGTAGCTGCGGTTGCTAGGCTGTGCCAGAATGCCGCTGCAGAGCAACAAATAGGGTTTGGGCAAGGGAAAGTCAACCAGTAAAGAAGAATGGACTGACTTGAATTCCAGATCTCGGGTTTCTTTGTCGAATGCCTTACTCGGACTAAATGTATACCAGGTGTACCCGGTACCGAAGGTGCCCGGCACCTGCCCGATCCAGCATAGTGCTCGCAGCCGACCGCCGATGTCTCAGGTCAATACTTGATCTGGCAAATTGAGCAGCCTGATCTGGGAATTGAGCAACTTGGTCTGAAGTTTTAGCCAACTTGATTTGGTGATCGCTAAGATAAGGATTGCGCCGAGAAACGCAAATTTCCAATTTGAAGATCATTGGTGCAGATCGGCGCCACCCTATTGTGGACCCAGACCAAGCAAGCGAGGTAGCACCGGACACCAGTGGCACCAGTGGCAACACTGTCCATTTTCCATCAGCTTTTTGAAATCAGTTTCCGTAGACCTTACTGGTCATAATTTCTCATTGTAGCTTACAAGCACTCCCTCGAGGACATGTACTGATAGATGGCGAGTCGCACCATCACGGCCTAGCATAACATGGCTCTCTTCCCCACGAGTCATCACCAACTTTCTACTGAGGCCTCTACTGCCCGCTGACTCAGCCTATTTTTGACTCTTCCCGTTCCATGCGGCCCGCGTACTTTGACGAGCTCTTTGGCAAGTTCCGCCAGATCAACACCCACTTGACGTTTCTCTCGTCGTACTCCCGGCACACGATCCCGCTGGCGGACTTGCTAGCCACACTCAACCCGGAGATACTGCACGTGGACCTCCAGGCGATCAAGACGCTTCTCCCCGAAGGCGACGTGACCTTTGAGTACGTGGACGAGAACCAGGTGCTTCTCCAACACGCCGAGAAAGTCCAGTACACCAGCAAGGGCTATGTCCAGCACACGGCCAAGCCGTTGGACGACGTGTACGAGGCGCTCGCAAACCCGCAGCCCAAGGCGCCGACACAGATCTTGATTTTCGAGTTCTGCGACGTCAGGACCCAGGGCATCGGGCTGGCCGTCAAGGGCATCTCGCGCAAGGGCCTCAAGCGCAAGGCCGACTTCTTCCAGGCGTCCACCAAGATGGGCATCGAGACGCTTTCGCAGGAGCAGCTCTTGGCGATCGTGAAAGGCCGCAACGAGCGGTTCGGCGCCTGTATCGACGCGTACTTGGCCAGTTTCGACGGCGAAGACGGCCCGGCCGAGGCCCTCAAGACGTTGATCGAAACGTGCACGCGAGAACTCCCGACCGAGATCAAAACCGTGGACCCGGTGGTGGCGATGAACGCCCGTAGCGTTGCCCGGCCCGAGGGCGAGAAACCAGACCTCGCCGAGATGTTGGAGGTGCTCAGTTCGCCGCCGTTGTTCCGGGGCCAGCGGCGGCACTTCCACACGCTCACGGCGGCCCGGCTGCCCCGAGCAGCACCACTTGCCAACGAGCTCCACCCACACTTGGTCGAGGCGCTAGCGCTGTACAAGAACGTGGACGCCCAGCACGGGCTCTACGTGCACCAGGCGCAGGCGGTGGACGCCGTGATGGACGGCAGCCACGTGATCGTCACCACGTCCACCAGCTCGGGCAAGTCGCTAGTGTACCAGTTGCCCGTGCTCGACGCCATTCTCCGGGACCACGACCAGAAACGCACGCGGGCGCTGACGGCGCTCTTGATCTTCCCGACCAAGGCCTTGGCGCAAGACCAGTTGCGCCACCTCCGCGAGCTCATTGGCCATATCCCGACCAAGCGCAACATTGTCGTGGACACCTACGACGGCGACACCACCCAGGCGACCCGGCGCCACGTGCGCCGTTTTGCCGACATTGTCTTCACGAACCCGGACGCCATCCACGCGGCGATCTTGCCGGGCCAGGACTGGGCGGAGTTCTTGAAGCTGCTCCGCTACGTGATTGTCGACGAGCTCCACGTGTACCGGGGCACGTTTGGTGTGCACGTGCTGCACGTCATGGCCCGGCTCAACCGGCTCCGCCTGAAGTACGGGCCGCTTCCGGTGTACATCTCGTGCCTGGCGACGGTGGCGGCGCCGGAAAACCACTTCCGGGCGCTATGTGCCCTTTCGGGCGATATCGTGCATGTCTCCGACGACGGCAGCCCGAGTGCCCAGAAGGAGATGGTGGTGTGGGAGCCGCCGGTGTTGATGAACAAGAAGGGCCAGCGGGACCTTCCGAAACAGACCAAGCGACCCAAAAAGGGAAATTCGTCGGGCAAGGAGGATTCTCCGGCCCAGCTGGCGTTTCTACCCCGCGAGAGCCCCATCAGCGAGCTGGCCCGGATCCTAGTGCAGCTCCTCAGTGCGTTCCCCGCCATCAAGGCCATAGTCTTCTGCCCGATCCGGGCCGTGTGCGAGCTCCTCATCAAAGAGGTCCGCACCGTGATCCTGGACCCAAAACACCCCGAGTGGCACGGCCTCTCGGAGCACGACGTGATGGCGTACCGCGGAGGCTACTCGAAAGAAGACCGCCGGGCGATCGAGCGCAAGATGTTCAACGGGCAGCTCCGCGCCATCGTGGCCACCAACGCGTTGGAGTTGGGCATTGACCTCCTGGACTTGGACGTGGTGGTGAGCTGTGGGTTCCCGCACCTGAAGCTGAACTTGCACCAGCAGTTTGGGCGGGCGGGGCGGGCCCGGTCCAGCAAGGGAAGCTTGGCCGTGCTCGTGTGCGGGCTGCTGCCCATCGACCGGCACTACCTCAACAACTCCCACGAGTTGGTGGAGAAGGTCTACGAGGACTTGTGCGTGGATGGTTTCTTGGACGGCCTGCGCAACCGGTTGGTGATGGCGATGCACCTCCAGTGTGCCGCCTTTGAGTGGCCCATCGACGACGACGACTTGGCGTTTTTCGGGAAACCAGAAGACGTCCGTGACACCTGCGAGCAGAAACTCCACAAGGACAACCGCGGCCACTACCGGGTGGACCCGCTGTTCATGCCGTGGCCTGCCGAGAAGGTGTCGCTCAGAGCAGTGGAGCTGACCATGTACGCTGTGGTGGACATCACCGATGGGCGCAACGCCGTGATCGAGGAGGTTGAGGAACTGCGGACCAGCTTCACGCTCTACGAAGGCGGCATCTTCCTCCACCAGGGCCTCCCGTACTTGGTGAAGGAGTTTCTGCCCGAGGGCCACTGGGCCAAGGTCAGCCGGGTGCACGTCACCTGGACGACACTGCAGCGGGACTTTTCCGACGTGGACCCGTTGGAGATTGAGCTTGTCAAGTCCATTGGCGGCGACATCCCGGTGTTCTACGGCAAGATCCAGACCACCATCATTGTCTTTGGCTTTTTCAAAGTCAGTCGCAAGGGCGAGATCCTCGAGGTTGTCGAGGTGACGAACCCGCCCGTTTTGTTGCGCCTGAAGGGTTTCTGGATCGACATCCCGAAGCCGGCCATCACCAAAATCAAGGAGAAGACGTTGAGCCCGCCGGGCGCCATCCACGCGGCCCAGCACGCCATCCTCAACATCCTCCCGCTCTTCATAGCCGGCGGCGCCTCTACGAACCCAAACTCCCGCTTCACACCCAACGACGCCGAAATCGCCACGGAGTGCAAGGCGCCGGAAAAAGAGTTTGCCCGGCGGCAGAGTCTGCGCAAACGCCCGGCCAGACTCATCTTCCACGACTCCAAGGGCGGCGAGCAGGGCACAGGGATGTCGGAGAAGACGTTCGAGTACATTGACGAGATTTTGCGGGCTACGTACAAACGTGTATTGTCCTGCGACTGCGAGTGGGGGTGCCCGCTGTGTGTGGTGGGCACCTTCTGCAAGGAGAGCATGTTGGTGATGTCCAAGCCCGGCGCGTTGATCATCTTGGCTGCGTTGTTGGGCCACGACTTGGACGAGCTCGCCGCCACGCTTCCCGACGGGCCGGAGCCCAACATGCCCGAGATCCGCACCGAGACCATCACCGACGGCGAGACGGTCGTCAGGTTCCTGCCTGGCGTCCGTGTCATCAAGGGCCCGCAAGGCGGCCTCGACTCTAGCCGGCCTAGTACTTGATGCCTCTAGTACTTGATGCTCTTGTGGCGCAAGAGCGAGGCCTTGCGCGAGAGCTTCAGGGCCAACGACTGTTTCTTGGGCACGATGAAGCCCTGCGTCTCGCGCGAGATGGGCGGGAGCGGCTTGGCGTACGTCTTGTCCGGGGCCGCCTCCAGGTTCACCTGCGACGCCGGCACGCGGCGCTCCTGCAACGCCGGCGACGGCTTGAGCTGCTTGTGCTTGGCGAAGCGGAACACGTGGCGCACGGACTTGAGGTAGATGGACGCCAACGTGCCGAAGTTGAGCTCGAGCTCCTCGACGATGTCCGGGTTGATGGACTCCGGGTCCAGGGTGATGTCCGGGTTGTCGACGAGCACGATGCGGGCGGCCCAGCGCTGGAACACCGGGTCCGGCTGGGCGTTGCGTGGGTGGGCGAGGAGCCGCCAGTAGAAGAAGCCGCGTTCCCGCAAGTCCGGGTTGTCGGACTCCTCTGTGGCGGCCTTGAGCACGCGGAGCATGGTCTTCTCGCCGCGCTCGGGGAACTTGAGGTAGAACTTGACCGCCAGCGTCACGAGGGCGAGCTGCACGTCCAAGGCCTCGTCCTGGAACGTGCGTGCGAGGTGCTCGAGCACCGGCTGGGCGGCCGGCACGTCCTCGGCGTACTGGCTGAGCATCCAGGCGAGGGCGATTTTGGCGTCGGGGTCGTCGATCTCGGCGTAGCGGGCGGCGATGCCCGGGAGAAGCGTGGGCACGTGGTCCGGGTACTTGCGGAGCACGTTTTTGGCGACGACGGCGATCTCCTGGAGCACGTGGGGCGGCGAGGCGTCCAAGTCGAGGAGCACGTCGACGCAGGCGGCCGCGGCCAGGGGGCTCTTGAGGGCCAAGTTGCCCAACGCCCGGACGGCCTTGCGGGCCATTTTGGCGTCGACCTCGGTGGCGTACACGTGGAGCTCTCTGAACACGGCGGCGAGGTTTGTGTCTGCGGCGAGCACGTAGATGATCTCGAGCTTCGTGTCCTTGATGTAGGGCGGGTCGTCGAACAGCCAGAAGAAGGCCTCGACGTCGACGGCGACCAAGTGGCGGGACGCCAAGAGGAGCAAGATGACGTTGCGGAGCACGAGGAACTGGATCTCGGGCTGCTTCGTGAGCAACGCCACGAGCGTGGCGCCGACGCGGCGGGCCAAGCCGGGCACCGTGTGCTCGGGGTCTCGGATGTAGTTGCACAAGTACACCGCCACCTTGACGGCGCACATGGCCACGGCGGCGTTCTCGTGCAGTAGCAGCGGCACCACGGCGTCCAAGAGCTGCACGGCGTCGGCGTGGGTCGCCGGCACGTAGTTGACCACGGCGTCCAAGAGGTACAGCTGGCGCCACGCGTTGGCGGACCCGGCCGCGTGCATCAACGCAAGCAGGTGCGCCTTGTTGATGTCGAGCTCGAGCTCGTGCACCAGCTCCGTGACGTCGTGGAGCGCCGCGAGCGCGTTGGCCACCACGGTGGTGTTGCCGTCGTACAAGAGCTCGTTCAAGCACGCCACGAGCCCGGCGGCCTTGGCAGGGCCCGGCGAGTGGGCGTAGAGCCGGGCCACGGCAAACGCCGCCGCCGTCCGCACGTGCGGGTTTGCGTCGGCAAGCAACCCGGGCGCCGCCGCCACCGCAAGCGCGGTGTAGTTGGGGAGCGCCACGGCCAGCACGGTTCTGATGGCCAACGCCCGGAGCAACGGGTCTGGGTCGCGGACGAAACGGGCAAAGAACGCCACCGCCCGCGGGTCGTCGTCCAGCGCGTGCTGTGTGATGATGTGGCAGCAGAGCCGCCGGATCGGGTAGTCGTCTATCGCCATCAAGGGCACCACGTCGCCGACAAGCAGCGCGGTGTCTGGCCGGGCCATGATGCCGTTGGCCAAGATTTTCTTGAGCACGGCGGCCACACGGGCCTGGGGCTTCAGCTTGCGCCGCGCAGCCTCGAGCTCCGCCCGGAGCTCGCCGGGTTTGGCCTTGCAGAAGTGTTGCCCGTCCATGCGCGCGTGGTACTGATCTGGCGATGTAGTAGGTGAGTCCCCAGAGGCAGGAAAGTCAGCGGAATTAGACAAGTGCAGAAGTCAAGAAAAGGACAGTGGGCAAAATTGGATGTGAGTGAATAGGGAGAGATTTAGGAAACATCTACATATATGCTTTCTAGGTGTCATGTGCTGGAGACGGGCCCGCGACCAGCGGGCAGAGTTCTTATCTTTAGCACCTATCACTACTGCTCAGGTGATTAGTGTGTTACCATAGGGTTGCTCGGGTGCTGCCTCGTGTGGCAAGAATAGCACCCTGTGCCCATCGTGCTCGGTAATAGCAGACAGTAGAAGTGGGTTGAACGTAAGCCGTTCTTTTGCTGACTGATAGAATGAGCCGAGATTTAGATCTTCCAGGTCAACCAATTGCAATTTGGGCATTGCACGCGGCTGTCACCTGTTCAAGGCTGGGTGTCCTAGGCTATCGGCCCTGATGGCCCAATACAGGATGTCCAGCATAGCCTAGATAATTATATTTAACTCCAACTAAATTCCAAAGCGGCGGACTAACGGATACATCGCGTTCAATGACACCTTTCAGCTCAAGCTTCTGTCCAGTCAGTATACCCATGTGACCGAGCCAAACATGGCCGAAGAGGTAACTCGATTGGATCTCTCACAGAAATTGAAGCTTTCGGCCTCAATGGTCAACGGCGTATCAGCATGTACCACTCCGTTAGTCGGTTTTGCTTCTTTCAAGTGTAGCTCTTGGGAGTTGATTCGAGCATATCAGGCTACTCCCTCTCCAAGTTCGAAGAAACGACTCACTGCCTTCGAAGCTACTTCAATGCTTCGTCCATTCGAACTGTTAGAAATGATTTCTAGCTACTCTCACTTTATGAATTGATACTTCTGCGTCACCTCAAACAGTTAGTTCAACTCATGAGGTCATTGAAGACTTCAGTTCAATCCGAAAGCTCCAGAATCGTCTCAATAATTTAAGTACCAGCTCAGTCGTTCCATAGTCATCGTTACGCCAGGGTCAATGAACAGGGACGGGATAAGCCTTTCAGTCATCTTTATTCTTACTTATACCGAATCCTCGCCATAGCTTCAACGGCTCTACGTTCCACCCGTCTAGACACGCACGTAGCCCGAGGCATACGAAACACTGGAGTCGGCGGCACTGGTGGCCTGCCCGCTCTGCGAGTAGCCGATCCACTCGAACCTCGAGTTTTTGCCTGCCCGCTCAAGCAGCTGGAGCACGAGCCCAAGCGGGAGCTGCCCGCAGATGGTGTTGCCTGTGGCGGCGATGTACTGGGCCCACGCTTTCGCCAGGCCCAAAGACGCGGTGGCCATGGCGGCCCGGTCCAACACCTCTATGGACTTGTGGATGGGCTGCTCAGCGACCGAGGCTCTGTAGTTGGCCAACTGCGCCAAGTCCAGGCCCGGCACGTACGCTATATACCCAAAGCGGCGGCCCCAGTGGCAGAAGTCCAGCAGCACGGAAAACGCTACGGTCGGGTCGTCCAAGTATGGCGCCAAGGCCTCGGCGACTTGGGCCTGGGCGTCTTGCGAAAGCGCCGAAACCATGATGGGCACAATGGCGGGCACCTCGGCGTGGGCCTCGGCGCAGCGCTGCACCACATAGGGCAAGTGCATCTCGAACAGGTGCTCGTCCTCGTCCTGCTCCTCCAGCATGTACTGGAACGGCGCCAGCGACTCGGCCAAACTGCTCCCGATTTCCGTCGCCACCTTCACGCTGCCCAACGGCGTGGCGTACCTGGAGAACCGCAGAAGAAGCACCTTGTTCTTGAAGTAGACGTGGTGGGACGGGCCCAAAATGAAGAGTGTCTTGACCCGGCTCGGGTCCCACACCCCGTAGCACTCGCCCAACTGCGGCCCGCAGTACGTGTACCCTGCGTGGGGGCCCACAAGGACCCTGGCGTCTTTTAGTGGGGCAGGGCTGTTGGCTAAGTGCTTGGAGACCTGGGCCCGGAGCTGGGCCGGGTCGGCCGAGTACCACAGTCCTGCATGGGTGGCTGCCCTCATGGACTTAGAATTACGAAACCAGGCAAAAGACAATAGAGGTGGTGAAGTAGGTGTAGTGGGGTCGGTGTATTAGAGTGGGTGTAGCAGGGTGGGTGTGGGAGGCGTAGGTAGGAGTATGGCTATGGCCTGTTACATGTATACAGTATGGCCCTGCGCGGTGCCTTATCGGCCTGGTCAAGGTCTAATCAAGGGCCCACCAAGGCCGTTTGTATGCCCCAATCATAAATTGCCTTAATCACTAAGAAAATATTCATCCAGATCGCTGGCACTTGACTACAGCTCTTGAGACAGACATCCAATTTTATACACTCTGACCCTACTTTTTGGTCACGGTCAACTTCCAGGGCACCTGGTACAACTGCTCGTCGTTGGCGTAGTACGTCAGCAAGCAGTCGAAGTCGCCTCTGAGCATCATGCCGCTGGGCGTGGTGTCCTTGTCGAAACTCACCGAGTACGGCTCGTCCAGAGGCGCAAACTCGTCGCCAATGCTGAGCTCCCGGGTCCGCACCGTCATGCTGAACTTCTTGACCTCCTGCTTGTACTTCAACTTGGTCAACGTCTTGCCCTTGACGGCAAAGTGGATTGTCATGTGGTACGTGGTGGCCTCGGGAATCAGGATGTGGATGGCGTCGTTGCCTTTCACCTGCACATCGAACGAGGTGCCGTCCTCGTAGTTGACGGTGAACTTGAGCACTTCGAGGTTGTCAGACATGGTGGATGTGGAGAAACAATTGGGAGGGATTTAGTGGTGGATATGGAGAAAGAATTGGAGGGATTCGGTGGTGGTGGAAAGAGTAGCTTTTATGTATGGAGAATTCCGGCCGTCTGCACCGGCCATTCCTGGCCCAAGACGGCAAATGTGGGGTAGATGTGAGAACCGAGGCCCGCCGCACCGCACGATGCCCGGAGCCGGCCCGCCAACGCCGAGACAAATGAGAGAAGGAGAAATATAAAGAGTTTGGAAGGGATTTCGGTGGAACAGTTCTTCCCGGTTTCTGTTTCCAAATTTGAAAGCTCCTGAATTTTATAGCTTTGGGGTGAGGGCCTGGACTGGAGCTTTGGACTGGAGCTTTGGTTTGGCGCATTGCAAGATCATGTGCCAGCGGCCGCACCCCGGGCCAAGACCAGATTTGGCCAGGGTCCTTTGGAGCGGAGAACAATACGGACCTTGGCAGTTTGCAGTCGCCCAATGGGGAAATGGCCGTGATTGGCCTGTTTGGAGACACTGTGTCTTATCGCTGATTCTGGTTTCTGATTGGGCCCTGGTATTGCGGGCTCAGCCTACGTGAGGCCGAGGCACTGCGGGGATAAGCTGAGATAGTGTCGTCATGACTTTTGAGTTGCACAATTTGCAAGTTTCTTGGTTGTTTATTTTGCACAAGACATTGAGGCCATCTCGTTGCAGAGAATGTTGTAAAGGGCCGGCACTGCCATTCGTTCGTGAAGAAAGCCAATGAGACCATTTTCACGGAGTAAGCCAGATGTTGGATTCGATCTGTCATTGGCTCTGTAGATCTGCTGGCCGGTCTTGATATTTCGAATCAATTGACAGCAAGATTCCGTTGAGCGAATAGTGACTATGGTCTGTTCTTGCACTAGACTCTACGTAGGTGCGGCTCAGGGCCTATCTCGAACTCACTAGTTCTTGAGTGTTGACCTCAATGCCTTATTAATGCTATATCAAACATGGTATTGGTCATCAAGAGCCTCGCAAATGTTTGTGGCAAATGGGTGCTATGTCTCAAAATTTATCAACTTTTGCTCATCACATCACTGTTAATAACTCAAGCCTCGTAAAAATGAGTATAACTACTTTATCTGCAAAAACTCTCTGTTGCTCAACACCCGCCTTGCTTCTACTAGCCCGCCCGCTCGAGCTGGAAAGCAGTCACCTCCTCCTTCAACAACGTATGTAGTCTGGCCAAGTCCTGCTCCTGCTCCTCGCGCCCAAAGTTGAACGCACTCTTGGCCTTGGGCTCCCAGGATGGGTCCCGCACGGCCCGGAAGAACCCGTGCCCCAACGTGCTGTCGACGGTGGCCCGTTTTAGCGGGTCCCACATCAAAAGTGCCTGGAGCAAGTCGAAACAGTCACTGGACGCAAACGGGTACACGTCCAGCCACGCCACGGGTCCGTGGTCCACGGGGGGTATGGTCCAGTTGACGTTGGTCAGGTACTCGGCGGGCGGCGTGCCCAAGTACTTTGCAATTTCCATGAGCTGGTGCACCAGGCTCTTGCCCGGCATGAGCGGCTGTCTTCCGTAAAGCTCTCCCAAAATGCACCCGACGGCCCACATGTCCACGGGCTTGCCATAGTGGGACCACCTCAAGAGCAACTCGGGCGCCCTGTACCAGCGGGTGGCCACGTAGTTGGTGATGGGTTCGGCCAGGTGGGCGATGCTCAGAAGCGCCCGGGCCAAGCCAAAGTCGCAGATCTTCAACGTGCCTCGAGAACTCACCAAGATGTTGCCCGGCTTGAGGTCCCGGTGCACCACGTTGGCCAGGTGCACGTACTTGAGCCCACACAAGATCTGGTACAAAAAGTGGCGGATGTGGAACTCGGAAAACTGCACCGGCGAGTAGAGCACCCGGGCGAGGTCGTAGTCCATGAGCTCCTGGAAGCAGTAGAGCCCTTCGTACGGCACCAAGCTGATGAAGTAAACGTCCACGAGCGACACAATCTGGAGTTAGAAAACTCACCACAAACAAATTCTCTTACGTACGTTCCGGTGGCCTCTGAAAAACCGCATGAGCTTGAGCTCTCTGATGGCCCGCCTCACCAAAACCTCTTTCTGGAGGATCCGGCACACTTTCTTGACGGCGAGCTTGACCGGGTCTGCTGCCTTGGTGTCGACAGCCTGGCACACCACGCCGTACAGACCGCGGCCCAACACTGTCTGGATTTTGTAGCGGGTGGGGACATAGAAGTTGGCGCCCTTGTGGACCTTGAAGTCGGACATGTGGGTGCAAATGGGTGCGAAATGGCCGAGTCAACTACAGCCGAGGAATAAGAAGTGATGAATGTGAGATAGAATTCCAATTTTGGAAACAGTGTTGCAGTCTATGATCTGGAAGTTTTGTACAGCAGTTTGGGGATTGTCTTGAGGCAATAGCACCGAGGTGTCGGCCAGCTTGCAAGTGTTGGTTAGCTCTGAGGGTATAAGCCAACTTCAAGGTGTATTGCGAGAAACCAAAATTTACAATTACCAATGCTGTTAGCTTTACACATTTGTAATTGATTTGAATTGAACGCATCAGATAAATGTTCGCCATGCATATCCAGCAACGGCCGGGTCTTAGTGACGGGATCACGTGACTTGTGTTGTCTGACACAGCACATTAACAAGACAGACACTGAAGCTGGTAAACACTCCTACTCATCCTTTGAAAGCAGCTTAGTTTTCGAATCTGATTGAATCTGTCTGAATCTTGTTGGTATCGGGACTCATACCACTACATTCTAATGGCACTCGCATCTGGACCCACCTCACCGCCTTACCAGGACTAACTCAATCCTGCTACTTACCATTTCGAAACCTAACTAACTCCCAAATCCTGTTGGCCCATTTCCTTTCTCTATTTCCTGTTGTCACATTTCCGAGTTATACATCTCCACGGCTGGCGTGGGCTCATGGTCGTGCGCGGACCACGCAGCTAAAAAATCTCATCAGCGTGAAAAACCACTATACGTCAGTCATGAGCAGTTCGAATTGCAGGTTCTACGAGAACAAGTACCCGGAGGTGGACGAGGTGGTGATGGTGAACGTCCAGGAGATTGCCGAGATGGGTGCGTACGTGAAGTTGCTCGAGTACGACAACATCGAGGGCATGGTGCTATTGAGTGAGTTGCTGAGAAGACGGATCCGGTCGATCCAGAAGTTGATCCGCGTGGGCAAGAACGAGGTTGCCGTGGTGATGCGTGTGGACAAGGAGAAGGGCTACATTGACCTTTCCAAGCGGCGTGTGTCTGCGGAGGACATTGTCAAGTGTGACGAGCGGTACAACAAGTCCAAGGCGGTGCACCTGATTTTGCGGCACTGCGCCGAGAAGTACAACGTGTCGTTGGAGACGTTGTACCTGTCGATCGGGTGGCCGTTGCTGCGCCGCTTCGGGCACGCCTACGATGCGTTCAAGTTGCTGATCACGGACCCTTCGATTTTCGACGACATTGAGGCGCCGCTGACGGAGATCTTGGAGGAGATGAAGCTCTACATCTCGCGGCGGTTGACGCCGCAGGCCATCAAGGTGCGTGCGGACGTGGAGGTGTCGTGCTTCTCGTACGAGGGCATTGACGCGATCAAGACGGCGCTCAAGGCGGCCGAGGACGAGTCGACCGAGCAGATGCAGGTGAAGGCCAAGTTGGTGGCGGCGCCGTTGTACGTGATTCTGACCCAGGTGTTGGACAAGAACCAGGGCGTGGCGTTGTTGGAGAAGGCGATCGAGAAGGTCACGGCCAGCATCGAGGCGGCGGGCGGCAACTTGAAGATCACGATGGCGCCCAAGGCCGTCACGGCCACGGAGGACGCCGAGTTGCAGGCGCTTTTGGACAGAAAGGAGGCCGAGGAGAAGGAGGACTCCCTGGACGAGGAGAACGAGTAGACATAGATTGGGCATTAAAGAGATCATAAGGCAGCGCAGCAGAACACCACAGCAGAACGTCACAGCAGCAGAACGTCACACACTCTTCCGGATCACCAACTCGCGGCGGTTGGCCCGCTCCACCAAGTTGGCCGGGAGGTTGTTGAGCATCGGCGCCGGCACGAGGAGCTCGCGCAACGAGTCCGGCAAGAGCACGTCCAAGTACAACAACTCCTGGTTGCCGGACAAGTCGAGCACACGGAGGCGGCTGCCGAAGCGGCAGTTGCGGAACACCCGCATGCCGTTGTACTGGAGGCGCAACTCCTCGAGCTGCGGCGGGAACGTGATGCCCTCGACGGCCTTCAACAGGTGGTAGCCCAAGTGGAGCGTGGTGAGCGACTCGGGCCAGACCATGTCCTTGAGCGAGACGAGCACCTTGTCGGTGTCGCCGTGCGGGTCCATCTGGATGTCGAGCACGCGGAGCGTGCTGGGCAAGTAGACGTTGCGCAACGTGGTGAGCATGTTGTTGGCCAAGTGGAGCTCGGCCAAGTGCGGCGGGAACACCACCTTCGTCAAGGTCTTGATGTTGTTGCCCGCCAAGTAGAGCTTGGTGAGCAGGGCGGGCAACTTGAGCGGGTTGATGCTGTTGACGCCGTCGCACGCCATGTTGAGTTCTCTCACCAACGGCGGGAGCTTGAGCCCGCGGGTGTTGATCATCAGCAGCTGCAAGTTGAGCCGCACCACGCCGTCGGGGAACTTGATCCCGGTCATCGACTCGTTGGGCATGCACAGCACGTCGAGGTCCGTCACGGACTCGGGGAACCGCACGCCCTTGAGGCACTCGATCGGGTTGTGGGCCACCAGGAGCGACGCGAGCAGCCGGGGCCACGCCACGTCTTTGAGCGAGGAGAGCCGGTTCTCGGAGAGGTCGAGCGCCTCGAGCCCCGCAGGGAACACCGCGTAGTCTAGGAAGTAGATCCGGTTGCCCCGGAGACTGAGGCGGGCCAACGTCGCCGGGAACTGCACGTGGTCCACCAGCGTGAGCAGGTTGTACAGCAAGTCGAGCACTCGTAGGCGGGCGGGCATCTTGAACCCCGCCAACGTCTCCAAGCGCCGGCCGCCGCCCAAGTTGAGCGCCTGCACCAGGTCCGGGAACTTGACCCCCGGAAGAAGCCGCACGCTGTTGTCCAGGTAGTCCAACACCCGGAGCCGGTGCCAGCGGGCGACGTCGGCCTGGATCTCGGCGCCAAGCTGCGCTAGCGCCTCCTGCGCCGCCACGTACGCCGTCAGCGCGTCGTACTTGGCGACGACCAGAAACTGGACGACCTTCAGCCCGCAGAACCGCTCCACGCCGTCCAAGAAGCGGGTGTACGCTGTTTTGGTGTCGGGGGCCACCTCGGCCCACGGCGCGATCCCGTGGAAGTCAAAGTGGAGCGAGAGCTCCGTGCACCGCTCGATGCTACTGTGCCCGCTGCAGAGCTGGGTCAACTGCTGCGCCGTGGCGGCGAAGCTCCCGTCGTACACCACACAGAGGTGCACGTGGTCGTGTGCTGCGTCGTGGGCCGCTGCCCCGGCCACAAAAACCTCCGTCACCGTGGCGCCCGTCGCCCGGAGCCCGTCAAGGTACTTGGTGAACGTGGAGCTGTACTTGTTGATGATGACCAAGTGGCGCACGCCAACCTGGGAGTGTTGTGGATGGGTCGGCAGCGCCGCCGGAACGCCATTGGCACTGTTGGGGTAGTTTCCCGCCAGCTGGAGCCCGTTGGCCGGTCCGCCAGGGACGCTTGTTTGGGCGAGTGCTGGGTCGAGCGGCAGCAGGTCGTAGTCGTGGAAGGCCGCGGGCCGGGCAGCAGGGTGGTACACCGTCACGGACTGGCCGGGCCGGGCCGGCAGCCGCGGCGGGTCCTCGAGCTTGGGCCGCTTGGCGTCGGGCACGTCCATGATGTACTGGTGATGAGTGGGTGTGCAGGACAATGGAGATGCGATGAGCGGAAGCATCAGGACATAGAGTGGTATAGATGGAATATTGACTGCAGTGATTTATCAAATGTTTGAAATCGGAATTTTCTGAAGATTGGCTTCGGGTCAGACGTTAGCTGTGCACTGAACCGAGTGCTCAGCACAGGACATGCCAATCCAGTCTCTGCCGATGCCTATTACTGAGAGTAGCAGAGTGATGTGACGAGTATTAGAATTGGCAATGTTTTATCTCTAACCATGTACTAAACCGGCTTTCAAAAATATTTGTCATTGATTTAGTCTCGCGCCGTTAGCTATGCATTGGATCAAAGGCTGCACCCATAAGTGAACTACTATAAAGGCGGTGTAATGTCGTTAGTCGTGTACGAGAATCACCTCAAGGCTAAGACGATACGCTATTAGTCCAAGCTCAAGCCTTGGCTTGTGTTAGATTCAAGTGCTCGGCCTGTGAATACTCACTAAGGCGGTCTCGTGACGTTGCATACAAAATAGATCGAGTGCCCAGTTTGTCATTGACGCCCGAAGGTCAGCTCGTGGAAATTTTCAATTAGGCGATGTCGTCACATCAGCTATGTATTAGCAGTGCTCAGCTATCTGGTTTGCCGTCTCGCGCCTACAGCTGTGTATTAGATTGAAGGCCAACTGCAAAGTTTTGTATTAAGGCAGTCGGCCGTGGTGGCTGAACAGCTGAGACTTTGAGAAACCGACGCAACTCGCCCTGAGGCGGGCACATGATCCAATCAATGAAGTACCTGACCAGATGGACGTGATGAGGCCGGTGGGAAGCAGCTAGTTATATGGATGGAGCACCTATTTGGCCGGCTAGACCTTGGCCACGGCCTTGAAGGCACAGGTGAACGGCGAGTGCCACGGAACCGTGATGTGGAGGTGCCCCTGGTCGGCGTCCAGGTCGGCCAAGGCGTGGCGCTGGATCACGTACCCACGAATCACCAAAAGCGTCATGGCACACGCGGCAAACGATACGCCCGAGAAAATCAGACAGTGCAAGTACTGCGTCGGGTCGACAAAGCCCTCCAGGCCTGTCTTGAGCGTGAGCCCAATCACGGGCGACGCTATGCCCGCCAAGCCCAAAAACACCCAGAGCATGCAGAGCGAGACGTTGACCCGGGTCAAGCCAAAGAGCTTCAGCACTATGGGCGCGATCGTGGCAAACACCGTGCCCATGAGCGCACCCTCAATGACGCAGAAGGCGTACACCGTGGCGAGGTTGCGGGCCGGGATCCACATCGTGAACACAAACACCGCCAGCAACGTGTACGCGATGCACGTGGTGGTCACGGGGCCCACCGTGTCGGAGACACGGCCCACGACGGGCCGCCCGAAAACAGAGCCCACCTGCACCATCGCCAGCGCAATCAGGCCCTGGTACGCCGAGTAGCCCATCGACGTGACCACGTTGGCCATGTTGTACAACACCACCACGTAGCCAAACATGCAGAAGACAAGGTACAACGCCGCAAGCCAGAAGCCTGCGCTGCAGAGCACCTGCCGGTCCATCCACGACGTCTTGACCAGCATGCGGGTGCGGACCAACGCAATCAGAACCCAGCAGAGCCCAAAGCACATGATGCTCTGCGCCCGCAACGCCCACAGCACGCTGCGCGTCAGCATGATCTTCTGCATGCCCAAGTTGTAGACTATGCCGCCGCAGCCCAGGCCCGCTGCCAGGAGCGACAGCGCAAAAACCCGGCGCCGCTTGAACCACTGCGGCAAGATCGTCGTGGCCGGGATCAGCATGAACGCCAACCCAAACGCCTGGAGCAAGCCCTGCGTGAGGTAGAGCTGCCAGAGCCGCTTGGCAAACGACGCCAACATGAGCCCGGCAAACTGGAAGCACATGCCGGCAATGATCGTCAGGCGAACACCAAAGTAGCCTTGGAACACGTTCACCACAGGCAGGCACGCCAAGCCCACGCCAAACGTCATCCCGCCAATCAACGCGTAGTCGTACTTGTCCGCGCCGGGGAACGTGCCGTTGTTGAGGTACTCCGAGAGGTAGATCGCGTACCCGGAGTTGGCGCCCCACGTGTTGAAGTTGATGAGGAAACACGCAAGCACCACAAGCCACCCGTAGCCGCCGTCGGGGATGTCCTCGAGCACAACGGGCTTTTCCTCGAGCAGCAGCTCCCGCAGGCTTTCTTGAGCCATGTCGATGCTAGCGGGCATGAAGTTCGGTTCAGAAATGTGAGTAGAGGTCACTTAGGGTCGATGAGATGAATGGGAAGACCAACAGAGTTCACCAAAGGTCAACGAGGTCAGCAGGAAGGTCAGCGACTTGAAGACAGAAAGATGAGCAGGGCTTGTGCCTTATATATTAGGCAGTGGGCGGACAGGCAAGCCAGAGGTCGGGCGCCAGATGCAAGGAATGCTGGTGTATGCTCTTGTGGTACACGGAGTGGTATGTGCACCTGTGATGGTTATGATGTGGAGAAGTGCTGTCTGAACCGAGTCAGGTCTGCCAGGTCTAGTCTGAGGTATGCAATGCCAGGGTTCGGCGGAACGTCCTGTTGTAGAGTGGGCCTGATGAAAAGTGATTCCCGAATAAATACCCAGTGCTATTCGACAACTGGAGGAGAAGGAGGTGGTGGGTGGAAGAAAAGAGGCTAATGGCGTAAGACTACTAATGGAGAAGTGCGTGCAGGCTTCGGTTGGGGCCGCAGGGTGGAACGGAATTGTGTGGAATGAGTCAGGCTGTTTCACCCGTAGTAAAAGCGTTATACCTTTAAAAAAGCAGAACTAAGATGACTCCCTAAGATTGAAAAATAGATGAACCGTTTTCCCGGATTTTGTTCACCGTGTGCCCGTATTTTCTGGTGGCCAGAATCGGCAAGGGCCATCGGCTCGCCGCATCATGCCGGGGTACTAAAAATACGGGCCCCGCTGATCGGCGTGCCGATGCCGGGTGCCGATAACGATCGCCGAAGCAAACCGAAACATTGAAAAATGCATAACACCGAATAAATGAGTCTCTGGGAGAGCAGGCTGTTGTTACGTCACAAAGGAGGTAAAAATTAGCCAAGACTCTGGGGTGAGTCAAGGGTCCTACAGCACGGCTACGGCGCTGCCGAGTGCGAAAAAATAACGGGGCAAGCTGGGAATCGAACCCAGGACCGCCCGCACCCTAAGCGAGAATCATACCACTAGACCACGTGCCCGTTATGACTTCTTAAAGAACAGGGTTTGATGAGTCCATCAGAATGTGGCTGCTCCCAAAAGGGTAGGTGCACGGCTCGCCACAACGGTCAACCAAAGTTCCATGACTGGAGATCAAAGCTCCGTTGCAACAGCTATACAATTACACTACAGCTATAAATAGCGTGCCCCGGCGCCGAGCTCGGCGCTATGCGTTAAGATGCCCTTGGCTAGGTTATTCTAGCTTGCGTTAGATCCACTATCACAGGACTAAGCGAGGCTGCGCAGCGCCTTTGCTAATTTCACTTCGGCCCGCTCCCGGAAATTAGTCAGAGGTGGCAACCAACAATCCCGACCCCGGTTATCTCAAATTGAAACATGCTCTTGAGCAAATCTCGTTCGAGGTATGTATCCGGAAGGCATACTTCCTAGGCCGACTTTAAACTGTGAGATGGCTGAAATGAGCTTACAGTGAGTCGTGATGTCTCTGTTGGCAAGATGCAGAACTCTTAAACTGAGCTTCTGGACCACCCTGTAAGCCTTTCGAGGTTCACGCTCAAAAGATGCACAGATAACACGCGCAATGCTTTGTGATTTGATGATTTGATGAGATGGTATTCTACGTTGTCGCGATCACTATTTTGAATGAAATACACTTGTCCGGAGATGGGTCTGTATCGAGGTGAGTTCTTGAAGTTGAAGTTTTGGAGGTTACCAATGTATCGGCAGTAACTCTTTCTCTAGAATTCTCGGGTCTACTGACCCGAGCACCCCAATGTCTCAATTCTTCGTTTGGGAGATGCTAGTTACTCCGTCTTGGGCATCAATACCCTAGAGCTCTGCCAATGTCTACAACGGTAATTCTCACTGACTGCACTACGTTGGATCTCTCAGAGGCATAGAACGCCATTTGAAGGCTACTAAGTCTCCTTCGGGAGCGACTTCACGACCATGAGGCCCAAGATGGAGTCGATGACGGCGGTGCCGGCCAAGCTGGTGATGCCTGCGTTGGTGTCGAACGGCGGGCTCACCTCAACCACATCGGCCCCCACAACGTTCAAGCCCTCCAACCCGTCAAGCACCGACAACAACTCGCGGCCCGACCAGCCGCCAATCTCCATGGTTCCTGTGCCTGGAGCATGGGCCGGGTCGAGCACGTCGATGTCAACGGAGATGTACACCGGGTTGTCCTCGCCAATGGTCTGCTTGATGGCCCTGACGATTCCGGCCACGCCCATGGTGTCGATGTCACGGGCGGTGATAGTTTTGAAGCCGCAGTCGGCGTCGTGGCGCCTGTCGTAGTCCGGCTCGATGTACGGCGCCCGTAGGCCGACGTGGAAACACTGCTGCGGAAGCAAGTAGCCGTTCTCCGCCGCGTAGTGCAAGAACGTGCCGTGGTTGAGCGACATGTAGTCGGTGATGCCGCCGCCTAGCACTGCGGGGTCCCAGGTGTCGATGTGCGAGTCGAAGTGGAGCACTGCCAACTTCCCCTCGTGTTCGTAGGCGGCCCGCAACGCCATGAGCGTCACCGTGTGGTCGCCGCCCATCGTGATGACCCTGGGCGTCGGCACGTGCCGGTTGCCCGAGGTCTCGTGGCGCCGGATGGCCCGCTCGCCTCGGTACAACTGGTTGAGGGCCACTCTGTTGTCGAACGGCGTCATGGGCACGTCGCCGCAGTCCACGACGGTCAAGTTGTGGGTGCGCTTATCGTACGGGTTCACGCCCCGCAAACGGGAGTGCTTCCCGCTGCCTCTGACGGGGGTCACGCCTTCGTGGAGCCGACGGGCACTCAGGCGCAACGAGTCTGGCCCAAAACGGGCGCCGGGCCGGAACGACGTGCCGGTGTCGAACGGGGCACCGACAATGGCGATGTCGATGGGCTGTGTGGCGTGGTCGGGGTCGAAACACTGCACGGCGTCGAGCCCGGCAAACGTCAAGATGCCGCCAAAGAGATTGACCGCCAGCCGCAAGTCCGAGCAGTCGTTGTCGCTGGGGAATTTGGGCTCGCCTCGCAGCTGGAGGTACCCTTGGTGCGCTGCCTCTCTAAGCAAGCGCTCTCTGTGGGCGTTTTGCTGGTGCATCTGGTGGAGCAGCTGGAACGGGTGGATCTGGGTTTCGGCGTCGAAAAGCGCCTGGGGCGGCGGCCCGCCGAAATCTGCCTGGAGCCCGGCCCGGGCCTTGTGGGCGTCGGAGTCCGGGGTTCTGACGAGTTCTCCGTAGAGCTGGTCCATGAGAGAAGGAGCCGGCGCCGGTGCCACCAAGGCGGCACTAACTAGCGCCTGCCAAAATAGCGAAGCCGCCAAACAGTGGCCAATTGTGACTTTTGCAGGTGGAAGCATGGCGGTGGAGTTGAGGCGGTTACCCCGGATTTATGGGCCGGGAGCCTAATTCCGTCGCGACGGAATGCCGACCCAACCAGTAGGTGGGTGCGGTCACCGACACTACGGTCAGACGTGGTTTCCAAGTCAGTGAAGCCGTTGAATAACTGGAAACGATTGGAAAATATTGGAGGTGCACGCCCAGGCTTCTGTTCCGTGCACATCCCATCCTCTCATCCTCTCACCATCTCCACCTCATCCCCTCACTCCACCTGACTTCTCACTTTCTCCCAACCACCGCCAAAGACTTCTCACCACCCTTCCTTTTCCCTCCCTTCCATCCTTCCACACACCATGTGCAGACAGGCGACTTGCCCCGAGTGCAAGCACAAGTCGTGGACCGGCTGCGGCCATCACATCGCCTCGGTGATGGACAGAATCAACCGGGCCGAGTGGTGCACGTGCCCGGGTGGGTCCGAGTACCCGCCCCAGGCCGAGGTCCCGTTGACACAGAGCCCGGTGTTTTTGCTCTTGCTCCTCGTCTGTGTCATCGGAGGCTACCAGCAGCTCAAGAGCCGTTGAGAATCTGGCTACCAATTAAGCAGAAACGTTAGAAGAGAGGAAGAATTTGACATAGAAATAAGAAGAATTGAAAGAACAGAGGGATGAGGTTGGTCTCTGTAGGTGTGGAGGCCAGTTATCGCTTTATATTCTATTTTTAATGTGCTAGTCATTCACACGATACCCCAAATTAGCCACCCCGTAGCATAACGTGCGACCGTCACATGGCCGATGATGTCATTGCCCAACCCACTTAAAAATGACTTGAACCAAGTATATTGATTGCCAGGACCCAGATCAGCCCCCAACCAGCCAAGAACCCACCAGAAATCATCCCGTAGTCAATATTAATTATCACCACTTCGGGCTTATCCGCATCGAGATCCTCGGCGTCGGCCCTGCAGAACAGCTTCCGCCGCATACGCCCCGTCTGACGTATGGAAGCCCAAGACCCCGGCCCGAGCCCGTTTCGAAAAAAAACAAACAAACCGAAAAAAGTGGTTAGTTAATCTGCTCCAAACACGGGCCGTTTTCCCCATTGTCATACGGCCCGCTCGGCCACACGTGGATCAGCACAAGTAGCGACGTGCCGCAGAGAACAAAGCAGCCGCATTGCTCGACCTTCCTTCGGCCCCAGCCTACAAAACCAGCCCGGTTCGTCTTGGCACTAGTGCTACTCAAATACGCCACCAGCCCGACCTGGCCACCCACCGACTTGACCACACCCACGTAGCAACGCACCGCTACATTCCGCCGGAAAAACCAAGAAGCTTGTTTAGCACTCCGCAGCAAGTGCACTCCCCATTGCCCTCTCCATTGCCCTAGCACCTTACTGCACCACACACCACCTCTCTGACCAACATGACAGACTACGAGGCCCAGGGCGGGTACACGGAAAAGCCGCAGCCCGGCACCAACTTCGACGACTCGTTCAAGATCGAAAAGCCCCGCTTCAACGACTGGCCGTTTGCCGTGCTCTTTTTGGCGGTGGTGGGTGCCTTCATCGCCATGGCCGGCATCACCCTCAACGCCATGCGACAGACGTGGTCGTACCAGGGCGGCCTGGTGTACAGCACGCTGAACTACTTCACGTTCAACTCCAACACCGCCATTCTCTTTGCCTTTGTCGTGGTGATCGCCGTGGTGTTGTGCTTCTTGATCATCACGTTTGCCCGGATCCACCCGCGCTTCTTCATCACGCTGGGGCTCATCCTCAATGTCATCTTGGGCTTGGGCACCGCCATCTACTACCTCTCCATGCGCTACTACTCGGCGGGCATTGTGTTCTTGGTGTTCACGCTCATCACCGCCTTGTGCTACTGGTCGTGCCGCCGGCGCATCCCGTTCAGCGCCCTCGTGCTTGAAATCGCCATCGACGTCATGAAGCGCTACAAGTCCACGCTTGTCACGTCGGCCATTGGCATCATTGTGCTGGGGGCCTTCTCCACGTTGTTCTTCATGGTCGTGGTGGCCACGTACATCAAGTACTCGCCGTACGACAACAACCCGGGCTGCGACATTGACGGCGGCTCGTGCTCGCAGGGCTCGCTCATCGGCGCCCTTGTGTTTGTGTTCTTTGCCGGCTACTACATCTCCGAGGTGATCAAGAACGTCGTGCACGTGACCATCCTGGGCGTCTTTGGCACCTGGTACTACTTGGCCAACTCGGACCAGGGCGAGCCCAAGTACCCGGCGCTCGGGGCCTTCAAGCGGGCTATGACGTACTGCTTTGGTTCGATATGCGAGGGCTCGTTGATAGTCTCCATTCTCCAGTTGATCAGGGCGTTTGTCCGCATCTTGCGCTCCAACTCCATGGCCGAGGGCAACGCCTGCGCCACGTGCGGCTACCTTATCCTTGACATGTTGCTTGGCTTCATCGAGTGGCTTGTGCGCTACTTCAACCACTACGCGTACATCTACGTGGCCTTGTACGGCAAGCCGTACATTGCGCTGGCCAAGGAGACGTTCCAGCTCTTGCGCTTCAAGGGCATGGACGCGTTGATCAACGACTGCTTCGTCAACACCGCGTTGCAGCTCTACTCGCTCTTTGTCGCCTACGTGACTGCCTTGTTCGCGTACTTGTACTTGCGCTTCACCAGCCCAGCGTACAACGAAAACGGCACCTACTATGCGCCCGTGATGGCGTTCACGTTTGTGATTGCCGGCCAGATCACCAGAATCGCCTTGACCGTGATTGAGTCCGGCATCCTGACCTTTTTCGTCGCCTTGGCCCGCGACCCAGAGGTGTTCCAGATGACCAACAGAGACCGCTTCGACGAGGTGTTCAGAAACTACCCCCAGGTGTTGAACAAGATCTTCCTGAAGGACGAGCAGCGCCAGCAGCAGCAGCAACACCAACAACAACAACAGCAGCAGCAGCAACAGTACCAGCAACAACAACAGTACCAGTCGTACCAGCAGCCGCAGTACCAACAGTACAACCAGCAGTACAACCAACAGTACAACCAGCAGCCGCAGTGGCAGTACCAGAACCAGAATGCTCCGACGTACGGACGTCCGGCACAGTATGGCCACTACTAGGAACAGAGACTCTAGCTAATAAATTAATGATGCAGACGCTACGCCGTAACCCTAGTGCGCACTATCAACGGTACCTACCACCACGTATTATTCTGGTCAAGACCGGCCCCGCGCCAATTCACCCGCTTGCATTACTCAAACCTATACCAATTGAATCCAATCACCCACATCTTCTCCGCATATCATGCTACTGCTCATAATCGGCGATCTCTTCATCCCCGACCGGGAGATCGAACTACCCCCACAGTTCCGCAAACTCCTTGCCCCCAACGCCCCCGCGGTGCCGTCCAACGCCAAAATCGACCAAGTTTTGTGTCTCGGCAACATCACACAGTCGCAGGCGGCGCTCCGCTTTCTCCACGACCTCTCCCCGCAGTTCCACATCGTACGAGGCGAGTTTGACGACGCTGTTTTGGTCGGGCAGCAGGTGGCGGCGCTCGAAAAGGATAAAGGAGGCTCGGCCCGGGCTGACTTGCCGCTCTACAAGATCGTCGCCGCGGGCAACTTCAAAATCGGCTTCACGGCCGGCAGCCAGATCATGCCCCGCAACGACCCGTTGCTGTTGCTGGCGTTTGCCCGGGAAATCGACGTGGACATCTTGGTCTGGGGCGGCACCCACCGTGTGGAGGCGTATGCGCTTGACGGGAAGTTTTTCGTGAACCCAGGCAGCGCCACGGGCGCCTTCACGTTTGGCTGGCCCGAGCCAGTGGAGAAGCCTCAAGACGGTGAAGAGACAGGAGAGAAGAAGAATGACGAGGAAGAAAAAGAGAAGGGGGACGAGAAGGAGGAAAGTGCAGAGAGTGCTCGGGAGGATGTTGAGGAGAACGGGCCAACAGAGGCCGAGGACGGAACACCGTCATTCTGCCTTCTCGACACCGCCGGCAACCAGTGCACGCTCTACATCTACACATGCGTTGGCGGCGAGGTGAAGGTGGACAAGGTGATGTTTCTGAACGAGTCGTGAGGCGTGTTGAGGGTGTTATACAGAGGGGGCATGCTGGAGGGTCTGGGGCCCCGGGCGCTAGGCCTGGACCAGGGAGTAGTGCAACACGAACTCCTTGCGGATCTTGACCCAGTTGTGCGGGTCAAAGAACACATACACGCCGCGCTCCACGTCCGGGCTGATGAGCACGGGCTCCACATTGCTGTCCTTGGTCAACCACACCTGGATGTCTCTGTGGTAGCGCCAGTTGCGGGCCACAAGCTCCCGGGCAGCGTACTCCTGGATCGTGTCCCGCGGCTTGGTGTAGAAAATATAGAAAAGCGTCTCGTCCATGAACGACAGGATCTTGGCGTCGCACGGCTCGGGAGGCGGCACGATGTTCTTCTGTAAGAGGCACTCGTCGAGCCGGAACGACGGCTCCACCTCCAGCCGCGTGGTTTCCTGCCACGGCGACGCCAACGTGCGGAGCACCGGCGTCTCGGACTCCAAGTCGAGTCCCATGAGCGCCACGCTCAGTCCGATGGCGTATGATGCTTGGGGGTTGTCTTCGGGCTTCACGAGCGCCGAGAGGCCGGCAAGGCCAAACTTGCTCAAGGGCGAGGGCTCGGGAGCAGGCGAGTCTTTGTCGCCTGCCAGTAGGCCTGGCGGGAGAACTGCAGTCATGGTTTGTGCTAGAGGTGTTGGTGATCGCGGGTCACGTGCGACAAGGCGAGTGGGTGCAAGGCAAGCCGGGTGAGAAGTTGTAGAGGGGTTTTATGTTTTTGATGTCAACGGGAGCGGTGGTATAGAGAAGAGTCCTGTAGGTAACACGTGGATAGTGGTCAAGCGGTGTCCAGTGAGGGTGAGCCCGACTGGTGACAGATCGATGAGGTGAAGCCTACGAGTTGTAGTAACACAATCGTCATTGATCCTTGATAGGGCAAGGATTTAGTTGTTTATGGAATGATATTTCCAAAACAAAGCGTTCTTCCCAGTGGTTTGTTCGAACGGGCAGCGTGAGAGCCCATTTGGTTTGAAGCGACAAACCCGGCAGAAGCATCCAGCAGATTGTCATACATTGATGAACATTGCCAGTTCAAGTACAATCTATCTGATCTTCAAAGTGTTTCTTTACGGAGGAGGCCTTCGCAAAAAGAGCAATTCGTGCAACCAACGAAACCACTCGATTCTGATGCGGGGAATGGTGTAGCCGGAACTGGATTCTCAAAGCCTCTCACAATTAGTCGTTTGTTGTTACTACAAAGGTGACGATTGGAGCTACGCTCTAACTACCAATTAAAACCTCTAGAGGGTACTTCAGCAATTGCTGATAGACTGGAATGTCTGCAAGAAAGTCAACACGGAACCCGTACCTCAATGCAATAGAGTTTTACTCCATGGACCGCCAATGACAACATGATTCGTGAAGGAAGTCAGAAGAATTCAATATAGATCAAGATTCAGAAACATTAGAACACAGAAATCCAAGTCAATAAATTCAGATGAAAGCCACACAGTTCGAAGAGCTCCATGGTCTTCGGTACCTCGTCTGGGCTGCACTATTCGTGAGCCGCCCAAGATCTAACTTTATAGCTTATCCAGGTTCATCCACTGACCAAACCTACACCAAGCCAACAGACTCGAATGTGGACTGGTTGTGGTACCTAGCTAGAGTAATCTTCCTAAGGTTGAGTCTAAGTTGGATGACTTGAATCTGGGGTGATAGCAACGATTGTCAATTTAATCGACTCGTTATATCGCTTGCCAAAAACTAGTCATTCACAGTAAGCTACAAGCGTGCAGTTGTGACATCAGTTCCCGACCAAGAATCAATGCTTAGTAAGCCCACTTTAATCTCAGTGTGAGGTGCCATTCAAAGATGTCCGGAAAAATACCCTATTGGGCCCCCCACGTCGCAAATCATTCTCGTCGAACTGCGTCAACTTTAAGTTTATTTATGTCACGTGGCATGTCAATACATGTCCTGGACCAGCATGGCGCACCACTAAGAGCACCAGGGCATTGTGGCAGTTTCATTCTATTTTTGTCCGGCTGTACCAAGTTAGTGCCGCACGGTCTACTGTCACGTATATCCCGCCAATGGGACCCTGTTCCTGGCTCCTCGGTGCTGCGCGGTGCCTTGACACGCCGCATTAGGAAATGACCCCGGGCTCCCGCACGTATGGCTCTGACTAAGCGTGCTTGAGGAGCCGCCCAAATCGAGAGCCTCAGCAAGGCCAAATGCAAGAGTAGCAGCAGAACAAAACTGCTTACAAATTCGCCCCACTTTTTTCCCCCATTATTGCTCCTGTAAGCGGCCTGCAGCGGTTTCCAGAAGTTCCGGAGTTTAGGCTGCTGCGCTTCCATGTGCGCACCCCATGTGGAAACCGGAGATGCGATAAGCACCTGCAGAGGGCCCGATGCCCAGGTACCCGAATTCTTCTTGCCACTTCTTTTCTCTTTCCACCTAGTGGGCAGATCCTAGTTGAGCAGCACTACATAAGCAATTGGGATCCAGCAATACAGGCGGACCATCGAGCAAAAGGCCACATCACTATCACACTGCTACTACACCAGTACTGCACCAGCTCCACGCCAACACCCAATTACTAATACACCACACGGCACAACACAACACCACCAGATGTCGCCCTTCAGCCGCCTCCGGATCCGGTCCCGGCCCAACTCTGTCCACGTGTCCTGCTCCCCGCCACACACCGACTCCGAACGGTCGCTGATTGTGTCTTCCGAAACATACATCGTAAACGGCCTGCCGGACTACGGCGAGTGGGAGTCCAGTTACAGCAGCAACACTGTGGACGGGCTAACGGCCCGCCGGCTCCAGCTCCTCCAAAATCTGATGAGCAACGTTGACTTGCTGCCCTCAGTGCGGTGCATTTTGCAGACGGCGTACCGCCAGTTTGAGCTGAGTGCCCAGGCGTCGCCGCCGCCGTACTCCCAGGACTGCCGCCCGCCGTACGAGTCCGAGACGCACTAGGCGCAGCGTAATAGATTTATAGAGATAGATATTTAATGATAGAGTTGCAATATGGACCGTAATGGTGGGGAGAGGTGATGGGGACAGACTTGAATCGGAGAGAGAGTGTGGAGGGGGGGGACTGAGGAAGAGCGGATGGTTAGCTGTGATGCTTAGTAATCGTTGAAATCCTCGTTTGGAAGCTCCAGGAGGTTTTGACACGATGATTGACGAATTCTTGGTCATTTACTCGATGGAAGCAGTCTAAAACCTTCGTGTCATTGTTCATGGAAGACCACAGCAGATACTCTTCAAATACATAGGGCCATCACTGCTTAGTGTACAGCCCAAAGTGACTCCCGTGTTGAAGCCTCAGGCCGCTCTCACTTGCAGATGTTGAATGCGCTGTACCTGTCGATCCAAGAACTGGTCCGCCAATGGCCTAAACCAGGGTCAATTGCTACGTACCTGGGACTACTGCCCATGATGTTATTCCGCTATGGCAATGCCGCACAGTGAGCTTGCAGTGGTCAAGTGCACTTCAACACAGGTATCGATTGTAGCTAGATTTGATTATAGCTGCACCTGGAGACTCAAATCTTTATGCGATTTTAGTTTCTGTAGCCAGGTCCACTTGCTTTTCAAAGCTTGGCAGGCTCGGTTGATGCTCCTCCACTATGAGGCACTCCGTACGAGGTGTGGATTACACCTAGTGAACTGCTCCGCCTCGAGTACCCCGAAGTCTTTATTCAACTTGAATCTAGCACCGCTTCTAAAATTCAGATTTCGTGGTGAATTCAGTTATTGGTATTTCGAAGCGTGATTAGATTGTTGATGCACCTGTGGCCTCCGAGCGGTTTGAAGCGACGTCCAACTAGGCATCCTGGACTGCTTCGTTTTAGCCCCAAAGCGTTAAACCACATAAACCAGCATTTACGCTTTAACACCTCGGCGTGGTCATCAGAGTCTGAGCTTCCCCGCCTTCAAGTGCCTCATCGACGTCTAAAAGTACATCTAGTCAGCCTCGGTACCCGAAGCGTCATTCTATGGTAGCCTGTGAAATTGCTTCACTTAGGACAAAGCGTCGTACCACAATAATATCTAAGCGATTTCGCTCTAGTCGTCAAGCGGGCTCATCGCTGTCTGGACGTGCGCCGCAGTGTGCCCAAGTGTCATAGTATAGCAGCCCATAAAGCTGCTTCGCTTACTTCAAAGCGTCGCTTGAATAACCCTATAGCACTGCTCCGCTTTGGTCTCCAATGCGGCGTCTCAAGTTAAGCTCTTTTTAGCTCGTTTAAGCGTCGCTAAGCGTTGTAGGCATAGCACCGAGCATCATCGCGCACATCACCATGTCGACCCGAACCACACCCAACATCATCATCACGGGCACGCCCGGCTGCGGCAAGACGTCACACGCGGAAGCGCTTGTGGCGCAGCTTGGACCCGCGTACACCCACTACAACGTCAGTGTCTTGGCCAAAGACCGAGGGTGTCTCGAGTCATACGACGCTACTCTCGACACCCACGTGGTAGACGAGGACAAGCTTCTCGACTCGTTGGAGGACGATCTTCGGCGCGGCGGGGCCGTGGTGGACTGGCACTGCTGCGACATTTTCCCCGAGCGGCTCATCGACTTGGTTGTGGTGCTCAAGACAGACAACTCGGTGCTCTACGACCGCTTGGCCAAACGCGGGTACAAGGACAACAAGATCCAGGAGAACTTGGACTGCGAGATCATGGAGGTGGTGTGGCAGGACGCGGCCGGCGCGTACATCCCCGAGATCGTCGTGCCGTTGCAGTCCAACTCCGTTGAGGACATGGACGACAACGTGGAGCGGATCCAGGCGTGGATCGACAACTGGGTGCGTGACCACCCGGACGGCGTCACCAACGAGATCGACCCGGCGCTCCAGCGCGAGGACCTGGACTCGGAGCCGGAGATGTAACAGGATAGCCAATAGATAGACGATAAGATGGAGTAACAGGGGGCACTCATATGTAAGAGGAAGCGAGGAGTCGGCAGAGAGTGACGTGATACTGGCTAAGAGGCTGTTGGGCCTGGGCCGAGAGAGCCAGGTCATCGCAGATAGTACACACTGAGCTATTCCTACAGTAGTTCTAGGCGATGAGCACAGGCCAACCGCAGATTGGCCTCTACGCACAGTCCAACACAAAGTATCAGCTTCAGAAGCGCAGAATGGCCCTTGTGGACAATTGGGAATATACTCAACGACCTCAGACCGGATCAAGGCTACGTAAGAAATCGATGTGGTATGTGGAATCGCTATGAGGTCCTCGTTCTTGTCCTCGCTGCTTTGTAAAGCTGAAGGGCTATCTACTGCATTGGAAAGACCCATCGTCCAAAGGTTCTTTTGAACTAGACACTGTCTCGGTGAAATTCGGGCTTCCATCAAGTTGAGTGAATAGTTATTTTGACAGTGGTCGAGTCTGCGATCTGTAGGCGTGACACGTTGAGTCGAGGTTCACAATTTGAGGTATCGATGCACGGTCACCGGAAATCGACTGCAATGTAGTCAAAGCAGGAAAGCCCGATGCATTATCTCGAAGATCTCGTTCCACTCAATGGGATCGAGGCACACTTGAGGTAAGTTATAGGTAACAGATTGTGCTGGACCCTAATCCTGAGCCGACATTATGTCTGCTCGGGCCGCTTTTGCATACTTGTTGTACTTTATGCTCTCCGGCTTTCGATCCTAATGCCTCCCGGCGTGGCCTAATTCTACAGATACAGTGCTTGATGCGTGGCTATGCGTATTTGCTGGTATTAGTGCCTGATGCTTTTATGGCCGGAAGCCTGATGCTTAAAGGGAGTCGCTAGCGGCGACGGTGTAGCACGCCCGCGGGCTACAACACGTGCAAGACGAGGCGGCGCACAAAGTACACGAAGGAAAGCACCAAGAACGCCAGCGCCACGTAGAAGCCTCGCGTGACCAAGAAGTACAGCCACTTGGAGCGGAGGCGGGCCAAGTTGTGGCGCTCCAACTCGGTGATGCAGCGGGCGTTCTGCTCAAAGATGTACTTGGACTCCTCGATGATCTCGAGCTTCTGGGCCTCGGAGAGGGCGTTGCGGGTGGTCAACTCGTAGTCCCGCTTGTAGAGCACGCGGAACGTGTCCTCGTCGGGCACGTCGAAGCGGAAGAAGTTGGTGCCGGCGTCGGCAACGTGGGCGTTGCTCAAGCCGTCCTTCTGCGGGAAGAGCCCCGTGGCACGAGCCACCAGCAGTCTCATGACCCGGCCGCCGGCAAAGAGCGCCAAGTACATCACGTGCATGTACGCCAAGAGCAAGTACGGTTTGGCGGTCGTCACCTCGGTGATGTGCTGCGCAAACGCCTTCTGCTCGGCCATCATGGGCGTGCGGAACTTTTCCTTGTTGTTGTCGTAGAAGAAGAGCAAATCCTGCTGGCCCCGGGCGGTGCGGGCCATCTCGGGCTTCCACACCGCCTTCAAAATGGGCGTCCAGGGCAGGTCCGGGTTGGCGAGCTCGCGCTCCAAGTTCTTTTCCACGGCAGCGAACACGTGGTAGAAGCTCTGGAGTCCCTGGCGGTAGATCTTGTGGTCCCGCAAGGCAAGGGCGAACTTGAGGGTCACCAACTTGTCGATTTTGTTGTGCAACGACCGCGTCTCCATGTTGATGCGGTTGGCCAAGGCGCCGACATCGGTCTTGTGCGGGATGATCTCGTGCTTGCTCAACTTCACGTGTGTTTCCTCGACGGTCTGGGTGCTCATGGTGGTAAATATTTGGTGGGAGGAAGGTGGGTGTTGATGGTGGACCAGGGACCTTTAGTATTATATAGCGGGCGCGGACCCGATAAGTGCGGGCCCGCACTTATCGGCGGTCCCGCTGGGGACCGCTCGCCTGGTCCGGGCCACGCCAAGGGCCATATGCGGTACCACGCTCCGGGGGCGACTGGGCGTTAAGAACTGTGGCTTGTTCTTTGTTGTGGGGATAGCGGCTATTTTAGGCTCCGCCGGCGGCCGGTGGGTTTGGTCCGGGCCAACAGCCCATGTTGCCTGGGCTGGCAAAAGGGCGAGGTTTTTTTATTTTTTATTACTGGATCTTCATTCTTTGTTCGGCCGAGTTCGCCTTGTCCGGTCCCTTCGCCTGCTTTTTGTTAGCCTTGGGTTTGGCACGGCACGACCGGCCCGTATACTTAGCCAACGGCACCGGCATCTGCCGGTGCGCTATGGTAATTTGAGCTGGGTATGGGACTGGCGCCTGGCCAGACCTAAACTCCTGGCCCGTTCGGGTCCCCCTCCTGCCCCATCTGGTCCCCAGTTGATCCGGTCCCGCTACCCCTGGCCCCTGGTCCCTGCTGCGGCGGGGGTTATGGTCCCTCTGGTCCCTGGGGCAGTCCGAGCCTTCGGCTTGCGCGGTGCCCGGGGGCCCCGGTCCATGTTTCATGCGCGGCATGTCCGAAGCGGTCCCCGGCAACCCCCCGCGCACGTGACTACAGGCGGTATCGTAAATCATGTCTTAGCTCGCCTAGTTGAAGAACCACACCCAGCCCTTGGCATACCACTTGGCCAGCGCCATCTTCTGCTTCTTCTCCTCCCTGTCCAACTTCAAGATCTCCGCGTCGTAGATCGTGCGGTTCAGGTAGATGTCAATGTCCTCGGTCTTGATGTACCACTTGGTCCACGAGCCCCAGAACACCTTGTGGATCACAAAGCAAATGAGCGTGAAGGGCACGGTCAAGTAATTCTGGAAGAAGTTGTTGATGTCTGCGTCGCCGTCGGGGAACAACGCGACCCAGAACTGGCCGATGAGAATCAACGCGTTGACAACAATCGAGTACCACGACCCGAGCTCGCCCGTGTACGAGACAAAGCCAAGCGTGTCCAAGGACACCTTGTTGTAGCGCAACGCCGCTCTCCAGCGCAAGTGGCACACACAGAGCATGGGCCAGATGAGCACGATGGAAAGCGCCACAATCGACAACAACCAGTTGAACACCACGTCCTGCTGGTTGTACGTGGCGATGAACGCAAAGCACGCGGCCAAGATCGTCACGAGCCACGCCCGGAGCGGTCTGCCGGCCTTGTCCGTGTAGTCAAACCACTTGGGCGCGTACCCTTGGCGGGCAAGCGACCGGAGAAGCCGTGACAGCGAGTACATGGCGGCGGTGGCGACCGAGGTCACGGAGTTCAAGATCATGGCGTTCATGATGTGTGGGATCACGTCCACGCCGTGCAAGGCCGCGGCCAACACGTAGGGGGACGCGGACGTGGAGCTGGAGCCGGAACCCATGAGCCGGGGCGACGTGTACGGCACCAAGAGGCCGACAAACATCAACGTGCCGAGGTAGAAGACCACGACACGCACAAACACGAGGCGGATGGCCATGGGCAACGCGGTTCGTGGGTTGCGGACCTCGGCGACCGAAAGCGCCAAGAACTCGGTACCGCCCATCGAGAACGACGCCGTGGCAAAACACTTGACAAGACCCTTGAACGACGTGAAGAAGCCCGGGTCGCGCCAGTACATGCCGCCAATGAAGCCCAGGCTCGAGGCGCCGAGGTCCACGCAGAGACTCATGAGCAAGAAGCCCGTCAAGGTGATCAACTTGAACGAGTTCATGCAGAACTCGGCCTCGGCGTAGCCCTTGACGCCGAAGAAGTTGAAGAAGCAGATCAACAAAAAGAAAATGAGCACAAACACGTCCAGGTCGATGGTGGTGTTCCAGTACTTGATGGTCAACGCGGCGGTGACCAACTCAAGCGAGATCGTCGTGAGCCACTGGAGCAAGTAGTTCCAGCCCAAGGCAAACGCCATGCTCTCGTCCAAAAACGTGCGGTACCACTCGTTGAAGCCACCCTCGAGATTCGTGTACGCCACCGTCAACTCGCCGACAGCGTTCATGGTGCAGATACACATCACACCGACAATGGCGTACGCCACCAACACGGAGAGCGGGCCTCCGGCAGAAAGCTTGGACGCCGAGCCCACAAGGAGACCCGTGCCCATACCACTCGAAAGCGCAATCACCGCCAAGTGGGACTTCTTGAGGTCCTTGGGGCGCAGCTCTTCCTTCTCTGCTCTCTGGAAAGACTCCCAGAAGCCGATTTTGCGGGGCGCCTCGTCCGACGAGAAGGCCTTGATTTCCGAGATGATGGGCTCGATGTTGGAGTCGCCCGGCGAGAACTTGGACAGACCCATGATGCAAGTGAAGTAGTCGCTAAAGAAGGTGAAGCAGCAGTAGAGGTGCAGTCACTGGAAGGTGTAGTCCTGGATAGGTAGTCCCAGAGAAGTGGTCACTGAAAGGTGTAGTCTGGAAAGGTAGCACTAGTGGTGTACTAAAATGTGAAAGTCTAGTAGTGGTGGACTTGTTGTTCTGCCTGGATTTCCTCTGCCGCAGAACAAAGACCGATGCCGCGAAGAGCCAACCTCCCACTATAAGTCCTGCCCGCTATGGCCTGAGCCTGCGGCCACGGCACAGAGGCTGTGGGGTTGCAGGGCCGCTGCTGCTGGATTGGCGGCGCACGATTGGCGGATGGGCCGGCACGTTTTTTTTTGGGGCCCGTGCCGTTCTGAGCCCGCCGCCGAGCGGTCGCTGCACGAGCGCCTCGGCAAGGTGTCAGAATGCCCTGGCCGGCGCTGTGTGCAGGTTTAGCGCCGTGGTGCGCCCGTGGCGGGCCATTTTTAAGCGAGTCCCAAGCGGCGAAACGGGCCCGCGGCCGAATCACTATGGATCGGGCTGCGATAGCTTATCTGGGCGGTGGATTTCTTTTGCGGACCTGACGCTCGAGGCGTGTCTGGAACTGGAGGCGTGTTTAGCCTCTGCTAGGTGCGTGGGGACTACAGTGTGCGATTCTGGTCCGCCGGGACCATCCAATGGGGATAGGACCGGTCTGGTAAGCTCTGTGGTCTCTTGGGTATCTGTGGTCCCTGTAGCGGTCCCTGTATGTGTCTTGATGCCGGTCCCTGTTGGTCCCTATCGGTCCGCCCACCGTCCTGGGGCCGCCTATCTGGCGGAATTGCCTGCTCATCGTGACACCGAAACGCCGCGCCGACCATGCGCGTCAACGTCACTCGGACGTTCCATGCGCAGATCATCGCCTGCCGCACGTGACCAGAACCAAGACTTGCCGGCCCCAGGCACCCACCCCGGCCCCACGGGCGGGGCCAATACTCAACAATTACCCAAATTCCAGAAACGCCCGATCCTGAAATATAGGCTGCTATTTTTTTCCCCGTTTTCCCAACCCGCCCTACTCCGCGCGGGGTACACGGCGATACTCCGGTCTTCGCCTACGCAGACCGATAAGCTGAGCATTTGCCCGGGGTCACGGCACCGGTTTTGATCTGGCGCCGCTGCCGCCGAATGCTGCGTTTTCCATTGGCTGCGGATCGGCCTGCGGCTCGGGCTGCATTTGGGGAACTGCAGTCGTGGAACAAGGCTTGTCTGGGGCGTTTAATCGAAAGACAATATAGGAGAGATTTCTTAATGTTGCTTACTCGTTGAACCGTGGTGTAGCTTGAGCGTGGCTCCGAGCGCATGACTCATGGCTTATTTCACAACTTGGAATGTGCCAGATTAGACTACCGGACTGCACTGGATGGGAATCGTACGTTATCAGCGGTCCATCTGGATCTGCCGGGATACCCGTAGAGTGTTGCTTGGTTGATAATGCCACTTGTTACCCGAGCCCGGTCCCTGCAATGTGACGAATTCGGATCCGGCACAGGTAGGCCTCCTCAGACTCGGGAGATTGCACAACTTCTTGAAGGGTTCGTGTAACTTTGGCAGAAGAAATATACATTGGTTTACAACCTCTTGAAATTTTACATTCATCAATCTTGGCTTTCTTCAGTATTGGGCCCAAATTATAGCAGCAATTGAGCCACCAAAGCTGATCTGACATGCCGTTTGGTTCCGAAAAATGTTTCGGCAGAATCTCAGACACTCCAGGATTCACCGCAACCAGCACTTTTTATTGCTTCTTGAATTCTCTGTTGTGAATTACCACTTCTAGACCGAGTTTGGGCTATAGGCATTTGCTATTCACACATTGACCAACTGTAAACTGTTCTCCAGTGCTTTGTTCACTTAAAGTCTCTCGTAAAGTGATGGCTCGGATGTTAAGATCCGAGGCTTAAGCCTCTTGTTCGAGGGTGCTCAAAACCTGTATCTGTTGTGACCCAACCGAACAGCGAATAGAGTGACTATCGATGATCGAGCCCGTGGTACATGCCGTCAGAACATCATATTCCGGTCAATTCTTGGCCAAAAAGCAATCCATCGTATACTGTTCTCTGCATAATCAACTGCAAAGCCTTGCTGCGCAGTAGCATCTGATAAGAGTATTTGTGTGGCTTGTTTTGTGATCAATAGAACCCTGTAAAAGCATATCTTCGCTGGCAACTCTGGAGGCTTAAAACCCTAGCAAACGCCCATAGTAATCGGATTTATTTGTCCGAGGCGGAATTGGTATTACACAATACAAATCCGTTGTGGCATTTGCTGACCTCGGTCGCCTGCCCCACGCGCCATATGAATGGATTCTGCGAGAGGAAGAACCATAGTCACAAATCGTGAAACCGCTAGATATTCGATCGTCAAGTAACCTTTTGCTCAGATCCCTCTGGGCCACTCAGTCACTAGAAACTTGTAGGTTCCTGGGGATCTTTTGGTCCTGGGTCCCTCGGTCCCTCAATCCTCAGTGCCTCAGCCCTTCGGTCCCTCGGTCCCTCATTAGAACTCCAGGTCCGAGGTCACGCCGCAACCTCGTATACCACCCCTTCGAGACTCCAGTCCCTAACCTTATTCTTTTTCAACTAACGAACCCCGCTTCTCTAACCCCTCTACTCTGTTTAACTTCTGTAATCCCCGGGCCATGAGTGGCGGGACCGCCGGCGCGTCACGTGACCCGCAACATCACCCGCTGCGTACCAACCACATGGTCCAGCTAGTCAAGTACAAGCAAACGTTCGACTACGACTTCTTCACCACCTCGGCCGCGTACCTCAACCGCTACCCCAATCCGTTTGCCCCACATGTGCTTTCGTCCGACACTCTAGAGTGCTACGTGGACGAAAAAGGCCGTCTTCGAACCACGCGACTAGTGGTGAAGAGAGGCGCTTTGCCCGAGTTCATCCGGCCTTTCTTGGGCACGTCCTTGGTGCTGTGGGTTATTGAGAAGTCGATAATCGACCCGGCAGCGAAAACCGTACTCGCATACTCCGCCAACGTGGACCACCGGAAAGTCGTTAAGGTGGAGGAGTTTCTCACCTACGACTGTTCGAGCGGTGGCACTCAGTTAGAGGTGAACGTGCGGTTTTCGCTGAATTTCTTTGGGCTCAAGAGCAGGATCGAGGAGTGGAGCAAAGACAAGTTTACAAAGAACTTGGCCAACCTGCGGCAGGGGTTCATGTACGTGATCAAGAACCTCCGGCGGGACCCGGCGTAGGCCTGTGTGGAAGACACACCAGTCTGGCCAGAATTAGCATAGCATTGTACATAAGTAATGAAGATATGAGTCAAAAAGTCAAGTGAATATGTAGGAGGAAATGGGCGATGTGAAATAGTCACAGGGTCTAGTAAAATGTTCTTGGCGGGCGCATGTGTGAAGTGAATTGATAAGATAGACTAGACAACTCAACAGTCTTCAGTTAGGAGGGTCTGAGCTTCCCTGTTCGAATTTCTTCATGCTTTGCGGAACAAGCCCTGGAGTTCCGGCATTTCCAAGACAAGGTAAACTTAGTGCCTGCGAGAGCATGACGCTTTACCAAACACTGGCCGAACAAATCAATTACAGTGGTGGCATCGGAAGTTCAGGAGGAATTAAGGTTCTAAAGTTACGGAGCTGGATTAGAGGAAAGGCTGTTTGAATTGGAAACTCAAGGAAGAGAATGTATAGCCTTTTTAAATAGCCATTTCTCTACCTGAAAGAATCCCGAAGAGAACTTCCGAATGTTTTATTGTCCGACCACGGCGAAATTTTAGTGGAAACTCGCTTTCACTGGGTTCGCCCAACTTCAATTGTGTAGGTTCAGGCTACGAGAAACACCGCCTCTCATATTTCAGTGCCGGAGATTGGAAGAAAGCTCTTGTTTGAGTTCTGTTCCGGATTTTACCGCTTTGTCATGAACCTAATACTTACCATTGAAGCAGTCTACTGAGACAGGTACCGCCTTTGATCTTTTGTGGTTCAAATCTAAGCATCACACACCGAGTCCCGACGACACACTCGAACAAGAAAACATAGAAGTCCTCAGATGTCACCCTCTTGTGTTGTGTTTCTCAATCTTGCCCCAGAGTCTAATCTCAAGCCCCGTAGTCAGCCACAGTTCAGCCTCCATACCATGTACCAAATTTCAAACTCGATTCACGTTGTATTATTTCACTAATTTTCACTGTTTGCGCAAAACTCTGCCCGATTAATCCTAAATATTGCTCTGATCCGGAATAATGCCAAAAAAATAAAGTGACCACCTCAGCGTGGCATCTCCTCCCGCACGGCTTATCCGCTTATCGCCGCACCGTAGCCGATAACGCTACCATAGAAAGCGACCCCCATAACTGCCGGTAGCGAAAACCTCTAAAACTGCCTAGGCCCTGAAACCGGAATTCTTCGCCCTTCTTAAAAAGCCAAGCCACACCCAAAAACTCACACGTGCGATCGGCCCTTATACCTACCCCACCGCACTCGGCCGTACCTGGTGGAGATAATCTAGCGAGACCAACTTGCCACATTCCACCCCACAGCTTCACCACAACTCCACATCCTTCACGCTAGCCGCCCACCACGCAACACACCAAAAGTCACACATTCCAATAATGCCGGATTTCGACCCCGGAAACTCAATGGACATAGACGGCCTAGATTGCGGCCCAGGCCTCACTCTGGAGAAGGCACAGCACGGGAGGCCAGATCCGCTTGCTGGGTTCCCCACTGGCACGTTGGACAGACACCAATTTCAAGGGCCTGGCCTCTTCCACAAACCAAACACTACACAGAGCAGCCCAGTCCACACCCACACCCTTTTGCCTCCATTTTTTGGTAGTGAGACTGAACTCGGCCAGCAATACAGCGGAGGTCCTGAGACTCTGCGAGTACTACAAATGGCGCCAAACTCGTCTTGGGGACAAATGGGGCTGACTAGCGAGGCAGACGTGGAACGGGGTGCTGCAAGCCGGAACCCTGGCGTGGACTCACACACGGGAGACTCACACACGAGAGACTCACACATTGCAGACTCACACATTGCAGACTCACACATTGCAGACTCACACATGGCCGAGTCACACTCAGAAGACTCACACATGGCGGACTCCCACACGTCAGACATACACACGGGGAACTCACACCCGGGGGGCACACACACGATTAGGCCCTCTGACTCACACGCGGGCAAGACCCCACCTCAGCCCCGCCAGTTCTGCCCACGCAGCCTCCTTCTCTCCAAGGCCATGCTAGAAAGCGACTCGTTCACAGTCTACAGCAACTTCGCTTTCTCCCGCGGCACCACCGTCCACAGCATTATAGCCCTCAAGGAGTCGCAGGGCTTTATTTTCAACCAAGACTTGTTCGCCACGCCGTACCAGCAGCTGCGCACGGTTCTTCGAGAGAAACGCAACAGGGCGCTCTCCATGTCGAAGAAGCGGCTGAAGTCCCACTCCCACTCGGACGGAGTCTCGATGCACATGTCCCCGAAACAACGGCGCCACACGTCGCACGAAACACGCCGTTTCTCCGCGTACTCGGGGTTCGCCGCTTTTGCTAACAGAAGCCTGGACTCGGCGATCGAGGAGCTCCCAGACGCAGAGTCGTCTCAGCTGTCGTCAATGAGCTGTAGCCCGGGAAAAGCCAATACGCGAGGCCTCCTGGACTCTGACGACTATACCGAGGACGATGACTACGACGAACACGACGGCGGGCTGCTCTACCTGCACTACTCACACAGAGGCCTGGCCAGCGTGCCCGTGATTGAGATTGTGGTCTCGGACGACGAGTGATTGACGGCGTTTCTCCCATTGTAGAGGCCTGGCCACGGACGCTCCTGTACATAGCGCTCTCGCGGACTCTCAGCACATCACCGCCTCCAGTGCACCGATTCCCAAAGCTACAGCCATGGCCGACATCAAACAGCAGTTCGAGCAGCTCCTGATGGACTTCACCAAAGCACAGTCCCTGATCAACGACTTGATTGACACGAGGTCCAAGCTCGAGACGCAGTTCCAGGAAAACAAGATGGTGCACGACGAGTTCGAGCACATGGACGAGAACACCAAGATCTACAAGATGATGGGCCCGGCTTTGATGCCGCAAGACTATAGCGAGGCCAAGAGCAACGTCGAGAAACGTATGGAGTACATCCAGGGCGAGATCAAGCGCGCCGAGGAGAAGTTGGAGCAGGCCCAGAAGGACATGGAGACCAAGCGCAACAAGCTACTCGAGATCCGCGAGAAGTTGGGCGCTTAAAAAGCTGAGAGATGAGCGTGGTTGCGTGGAACTACAGAAGACCCCTTACAAGTCATGACATTGCTTAACCCCTCGTGAGCTGGGACTTGACCAAGTTCACCAACAGAGTGGCGTTGAAGAAGGCCCACTGCTCTGTGTCTGTATAGAGCTGGCCGGCGTTTTTCACCGACTCCACGTTGCGAGCAACAAAGTCCCGCGTGCGGGCCATGTCGGGCGAGAGGTCCTGGAGCAGGTACAACTCGGCCTTGACATAGATGGACGCCAACGCGAAACGCTTTGCGTACCACGCGGAGTCGTTGGAGGCGTCGCCGGCATAGAAGGCAATATCGTCGGCCAAGGCCCCGAGTTCCTCGATCAGCTTGGGCACGTTGTAGGGCACAACGAGCTGTTTCAAAGCACTCGAGAGCTGCGGAGCCACCTGCTCGTTGTACAGCAATCTCTTGCAAATCAAGTCGGCTGCTTTGGAGTACTGGCACGTGCTTGTGGGGGCATACTCGTCGCTCAGCACGTAGTCCAGGAGTCTTTGGCGCTGGCTTTTGAGCCAGAACATCGTCAAGCTGAACTCTGGCGACGACCGTGAAGACGCCGAGATGATGCTCTGGATTGAGTCCAGGTATGGCAAGTCGGCCACCGCCTTGTTGATGGCGTTTTGCGTGAAGCCATGGGTGGGGACATGCTCCAAGGCCTTGGAGAAGAGAATCGACTCGGGCAGTTTCGGGTCGACAATCCGGTTGCCTCCGGGGTGCGAGACCAGGTAGTATGTGCGAGCGGCCGGCGCCTGGGCCAAGATCCTGGCGGCTGTGAAACGAGTGGTCCTGAGCATATCGGGTGATTTTGGATTCGCGCCGCCGGTGATGTAGTAGCCCAGGTGTACGGGTTTGACGGAGTGCCCAGATACAAATCAGCCTCTATAACAAAACGTAGAAGGCAAAACGAAGGTAGAAGAGGAGTTAATGGAGGTCTTTCATGAGTGCTTCGTTTAATATGTTGTAAGCACGTCTAGCTCATGTATAGGTCGAATGTATGAGTTCTGGCACGGCGGAATACAGCACAGGGCCATTCTTCAATTCAGTTCATGAAAAGGCCAATACAAGACTAGTATAAATTGTATTAGTCCGATCACCTGGCTCTAGCGTTGTCGGAATGGGCCAAGGTTTTGTCACGTGATCCAACCCACACCCGTGCCTCTGGATTCATCACCACTACTACCCGACTCCGCATCAGGGTACCTCCAGTTTCGAGCCTCCAACCCTGATTCATATATCTGAGCCTTCACAGCCAGTGCATATTTACTTCGTCTACTCCATTTTCAAATTCATATCTTAGCTCAAGCCCCACCATGTTAGTATGTATGCTCTTTCGCCTATACCAGCACTAACACCAGATTAAACAGTGGCTCGATACACCGCTAGCACGGCACGTGATTGACGATGAGGACGAGGTGGCTGTGAAGCCGCCCAGACCGTCCGTTTCTTTTTCTATCACGAAACCCTTCAGTCACGTGCTCGTGGTGCCCTCGACGATGGCAATTATCACTTCTGTTTTTGATAAATCGCCATGTGGCGCCATTGACGTGTTTTACGAATATCATAGTCTGGAGGAGCCGGATGTATATGACGACGATGAACAGCTTTACTTAACACATGGGTCGGGGCGGGTCTTGCCCTCGGAATCGGCAAAAGTCTACGAGATCCTACCGGGCACAATTGCCATCGAGGTGCCTCATTTCTCCCAGCCTATAGTTGACAAACTTGTTGCCATGGAGTTGGCAGGTCTCGTGGCCGGCAAGAATGTTACGGTATTGGCTCCCGGGACACTTGGTTTCGGCCAGGCCTTGGGCCGGCTCGACCTTGGCGGCTCGCGTTTCACCGAGGTGCCTCTAGTACTGCCACCCACATTTATTACTGGTATATCGGCGGCATTGGTGGCTACTTTGGGTGCCGGCGCTTCTCTGTTGACATCTGAGGGAACCGGGGGTGCCGAGGGTGCCGGCTCGAGTGCCGGGGCCGAGGGCGAGGGTCAGAGTCAGAATGTCGCTGCCTTGGTGCTCCAATCCGAGGGCCAGCCGGGGTATGAGAAGGTCGACGCCGACGCCATCGTTGAGGCCGGCAAAGCAGTTTTCCAATCGTGGAACCAGCCAGGAAAAGTCGCCGCCCTCAGTAGCGCCGTCCGCAAGCTCAACTCCTCTTCAACCTCCGGCATGTACCTTTGAGCAGAAAGCTACTCGGCCATATAAGGCTGCTTTGATCCCTAAGCTAAGCCATATTCGGCTCCCACGTGCCAGCCAAATGAAAATGCATTTTCAGAGTATCACTCTTCATATTTGAGCCTTGACGCTTATAGCAGGCTACAGCTGGTTTCGCATGGACAAGAAACAGTTCCAGAGCACCAGCACCGAGGACAGGAATGGGACCTGGTAGTCACGCGGCACCAATAAAAAGTTGACAAACTGAACGGGGAACCACACGCAGTAGTTGGCCACCAATGTAGGGAGGTAGAGGCGGCGGAGCTTGGCCTTGGTGTCTTCCCAGGTTCCGCTTTCCAACACCATCGTGCCGTAAGTGAAAAAGCAGAAAAGCGAGATGGGCGAGAAGCAGAACTGATCCAGCATCACCTTCCGAATCACCTCGACAAACTGTGGGTGCTTGGAGTAGATCTGGAGGAAGCGGTACCACCAGCACTGCACAAAGGCCATGACAAAGCCCCAGCACATGAATCCGGCCAATCTGTTGAACAGGAAGTATGCTTTGCGGGGCGGCTGTCGCGGAGCGGCAAGCACTGGCGCCACCTGGGCCGGGAGGTTTGAGTCGGAGTAGCCCCAGGCGGAAAGCATGGAGTGGAGCACTTCCTCGTCGAGATCCGACGTGTCGTCGTCCGACTCTGGCAATTCCGAGGACTCTCTTGCTGCCTCGAGATCCGGATGTGCCCTCGGCTCCCGATGCTCTCCAAGATCCGAGGCTGCACCGAGATCCGGGGTAAGTGCCCCCGGATCGTCACGGTAGCGGTACCGGCCCCAAGCCAGCCGGAGCCCAGACGACACGCTCACCAGAACCCAGGCCAGGCCAGGGTCATATGCCAATATCAGTTGCGCCAAAGTCTCAGAGATCCCGTAGAGCACCAAGTTGGTCACGATGATAGTGATAAGCGAGTTGCGCATGTATAGGTCGGTGTACTTCGTCGTGAGTCTCACAAGAAACAGACCCAACACCGCCACGATGAAGAAGTTAAGGAACGGGACATTTCGTACCCGGATGGCATTGACTGTCCGGGTAAACGTTGACCTCATCAGAGGAGGCAGGCGGAGTGGTAGGTGATTGCGCGGAGCCGAACCGGCTCACTGTGGGGAACCGGTAAAGAATTTGACAATAAGTGAAAAAGAATAAACATACTTCTTATCGGGACATGAATCTACAAACTTGCTTATTTGGGGCGGTGAGGAAGATTAATGTGTAGGATGGTGTTGTAATTGGTGCAATACTGGATCAACGTCAGCCTTGCACCAGCTCGTATAATCGTGGGACTTTTTAGCATTGATATATTGCAATCGGTCAGAGGTCAAGATGACTAGAACACATTTGCTATGATGAAAGCTGGATAAAAACAAATACAAACAGCAAATATCCCTGCCTGATTACCCAGGGAATTGCGGGGCTTGACGGTAGATAAGTATGTCTCTTTTAGCCGGTTCTGGCGCTCTTAACCATGCTTGAGTATTTGTTAGAGTAGGGAGTGAGCCTGTTGCTTCTGGTACCTTACATAATGCTAATGTGTTGGAGGGTCGTCATCGCCTGCATTATCAAGCATGGATTCTGTTTCACTTGTCCGGCTACATTTTCCTGAATTCCATCGACTATACTAAATTGGGCCTTAGGTTAGTGCCGGGTGAACTTTACTCATAGTCTAATCTCCTGCACCGACAGCCATACTTTCACTGCCATTCGTAAGGCGAGCTGTAATCACAAGGAAAAATGAAAGCCAACACAAATGCCCGAGCGTCATCGTCCGAACCCCTCCAAAACATTCTGTACTACGCCAAAAATTGCAGATGAGTAAGCATTTCCAAATCGGACCGCTTGGCGCTAATTGCCATCCAGCACGGACAACATAGACCACCAAGCGCCGTCGAAGTGGACAGTTCCTGGTAACCCCGGCCTAAATCCGGGTCTCTCTTTCATCGGGTGTTCTTTTTGCCGAAAGCCCCGAAAGAACCCCAAAAATAGACAGTCGGGACACAGCAATTTGCCACCGGCCGCCACGGCGATATCGTCCAGGTTTTGGGCGATTGTGGGTGCCAACAAAAAGATTGCAGCACCACAATTTCACACATGGTCTCCCACTGCATTACTCACTGTGGCTCTAAGTGGCTTAACGAACGTTGATCGGACGGGAAACAGTGCTTTCCACTTGATATGGCCGCAACCGAAAGACAATTTTTTCACCTGACCATGTAAAATGAGATTTCTGGTGGCGCAATTTTTTATTTTTCGCTGCTCGGTGTTAACACAGCTATATGTTTTTTATCTCCGCAGAGCCGAAATGGCATGGCATCAGAACTGCATCGTGGTGCGGGCCGTTTTAGTGGCATTACGTCACATTGTTGGAGTCTGTCGGCAATTTAGTATGGAGCAGGTGCTGGCTGAGAGACAATGGCCCATACCTGGACGCGTTTGGGCCAGAAAATTTGCCGAGCAGTCTACGCCACCGGAACCGCTCAATGGCACTCGTTTATCCGGTGCCATAAGCAGGACTCAGCCGCACGATAGACAGTGACAAGAAACCAGGTAGAACCGAAGGGTCAATGCAAATTCCTAGGTATATTGACGAGTCCCCCACACTGGAATAACTCTCATCCGTTGCATTGAAGGGCCCCCTAGTATGGGCGACAGTTTTCCACCACGTTCTAGCTGGGCTATCTCGAGAACAAGAACGGAGTTTATGCACGTCGACGCGCGCCGCCGGTGCACGGACCAGGGCGTGGAAGAAGCAAGCATGAGGTTGGCCGGAGATGGCGCGCTAAGTTTGGCCCATGGAGAATAGGGGGGCAAAGCGGAAGAATTCGTGCATGGTGCAGCACGCCGTTTGCCACCAGGACAAGTGGAGCCGAGGTCCCGCGCGTGGGTTTTTGATGCGGGTGCCCGATCGGGCGTATCCCCGAGACATCAACCCCATACCGTTTGCAGCCTGGCCGAGTATAAATACCGTTAGGCTTCCCCCTCTAACAGACATCACCCCTCAACTTTTTACTTCACAATGGTGTACCCCGAAACTTTCAAAGGCATTGCTGTCACGGACTACGACGACTGGAACCACCCCCAGCTCGTGGAGTTCACGCCCAGACCATTCAGAGAGTACGACGTCGACATTGAGATCGAGTGCTGTGGCATTTGCGGGTCTGACATCCACGCCGCCCAGGGCAACTGGGGCCGGCCTTACAAGCCGCTTGTCGTTGGTCACGAGATCGTCGGTAAAGTGGTGCGTGTTGGTGACCAGGTCCGCAAAGGCTTGAAGGTGGGCGACCGTGTTGGTGTCGGAGCGCAGTGTGACAGCGACGGCAAGTGTGTGTCGTGTGACTTGGGCTACGACTCCAACTGCAGAAACTTCATTGGCACGTACTTGGGCACGTACAAGGACTGCGGCGTGAACACGATGGGCGGCAATGCTTCGCACATCCGGTTGAACTCAAAGTTTGCCTTCAAGATCCCCGACGGGTTGGCGTCGGAATACGCCGCGCCGCTTCTCTGTGGCGGTATCACCGGCTTTTCGCCACTTTTGCAGGCCGGCATCGGCAAAGGCCTGAAAGTGGGTGTGTCGGGCATTGGCGGCATTGGCCACATGACGATTCTCTTTGCCAAAGCGCTCGGCGCCGAGGTGACGGCGATTTCTCGTAACGACAAGAAGAAGGGCTTGGCGGCCGAGTTGGGCGCGGACCACTACGCGGCCACCGACGACCCAGACTTTGAGGAGAAGTACGCCAACACGTTGGACTTCTTGGTCAACACGTCGTCGTCGTTCAAGGGCCTGCTGTTTGACAAGACGTTGGACATGCTCAAGCCCCGCGGCAAGATGACGTACATCACGGTGCCCGAGGCGTCGGAGAACTTGGAGCTCAAGCCTTGGGCGTTGATTCTGAAGAACCTCTCTGTGCAGGGCTCGGCCATTGGCTCCGTCGAGGAGATTGAGCACATGCTCGAGTTTGCCGCCAAGCACGACATCAAGCCTTGGGTCGAGACGATCGACATCTCCGAGGAGGCATTGGGCAAGGCGTGGGACAGAACCAACTCTGGCGACGTCAAGTTCCGTTTCACCATGACGGGCTACGACAAGTTCTTCAAGGAGAAATAGACGAGATATAGGAATGAGAGACGAGTGACGACGAGAAGACAATTTTGAAGAGTAGGAAGTGGTAGGCTGCGAGAAGAATACTGTAGTGAAATTGAGACTTGGGTCAACTGAAGTGCCGGGCCAATTGAGGTGCCGGGCCCATTGAGATGCCGGGCCCATTGAAACTCCGGGCCAGTAGAAATGCCAGGCCATTCAGATTCCAGGCCAATCAAGTCCAGTAAAAGAAGAATTCAAAGTGAACTCGTTAAGATGCGGCCAGCCAAACGAGGCTTTGTGCTGGTGTGACGTTAGGCTGAAGGTGTGGGTTGAGGCACTTGGTCCAGTCACCAGCCGTTAATACACCATTCGATGCAACACTAAAACGTGACACTAGGTCAGAAGATGGCCGGCCAACAGGCACCAAGCTTGAGCTCACTACGCTGTGACCGATCACTGGTCAATTGGCACTAACTTGAATGAGATATGGTCAATGAGACACTCGACGGCAAGTGGCTTAAACGATTGTGTGCTACCCAAATAGGCTCTAGGCTTAGTAAGGCATCAGGCTGGATAAAACATGCTTGACGATTCATATTGCCCTATGTGCTCGGACAAGTGAGGTACAGCGCCAAAGGAGATACTAGGATCAATGAGGTACTAGGATCAATGACCGGACCAATGAGACCGTACAAACCGAATGACAATCCACCAGATATATACGCCCAGTGGCACTCCACAAAACATCTTTCAAATAAAATGTGTGTAGACTTCACTGAGTTACCACCAAGTTAGATCTCGAGTTCGATGAGACTGACTGCGTGAGTTGATGAGACTGGTGATACCACACCAAGGGCACTGCACAAACGACACCACAAATGCACCTGCCAAGTCAACGAATCCTATCAAAAGCATTACATTCTCATGAAGAATCTTCAAGCTGCCTTCAGCGTTCAGCACGCCTTTGGCGTGCTTCAGCTCCAGCACCGTGTCACGTGACGCGGCCCTCCGCGCACCCAATAAAAAGTCCTCCATCTCCAACCACCCAACCATGTCCTACCACAAAGCACACCAGCCCGTCCGCCTGGAAGTGGCCCCGGGCGACTACGAGCTCATTGACGCCGACCCGCACTTTTCCCGTGTGGTGTCGTACTTCCGCGCCTCCGACCTCGGCATCTGGGCCGCCTCCACAGCAGCGTTTCCTCTTGCCCTAAAGGCCTGGGAGCGTCTTGATCCCGTTGCCGGTCTGTTCACAAAGCCGGGCCGGGTGCCGGGCGGAGCGCTCCGGGCAGCGAGTCTCTTGGGCCTCAGCGGCGGCTTCTACTTTGCGTACATCCGGTCGCTGAAGCGGTTTTTGGGCTGGGCCGAAAACAAGCGGGAGGTTGCCCGGGACAGGTACGAGATCAAGCTGTTGTTGGCGCAGGAGAAGTTGCCGTACCGCGAGAACGAGAGCAACTTGGACGACCGCTTGCAGGACGTGCTGAACAGAATGTCCCAGTACTCGTTTGTCTTGTTGGCCATCTTGCCGTACTTCAACCTCGCCCACCACCCGTACCACGGCGTGGACATGCGCAAGTACTACGAGACCCGCCCGGGCGAGGAGCTGTGGGGGTTCGACAACTTGAAGCCCTACGACGAGATCAAGGCCAAGTACGAGACCCGCGCCGAGTAGCATATTCACATAGTTAAGGAGACACGACAGAGGTCAGTAGGCCCCGACAGAGAATGGGTATGACGCAGTAGAGGCAGTCGGCCTGTGCCTGTCAAGGTAGGTCAGTTTGGCACCACTCTAATGCAGGCGCTCCAACTCAGTCCTTCAAGAAGTTGTATCTTGCTAGTCATCTACTCGGAACTCGGCTAGCCGCTTAACAAGTCTCGCTTGTTGTCTCGTCGTCATTTTGCAAAGCACCTGTCAATGGGTCAAGTTATCGGCAATTCACGTTGGTGAACAACTTGGCGGCGGATTCAACTGTATCATGAAAGAAGGCACCTGCCACCAGTCCGCGATGTTAAATTGGCCTCTTGACTCAATCAATACTGGCCATGGGCCGACCGTAAGTCCTGTGCTTGTCGATCTGAAAGTCTGCTTGAATAACCAATTATCGGTGTTAGTGTTTTAAGCCACATGCAGTTGAGTGACTCGCTTGCATACTGACTAGACCTGGCCTACTCATTATGTTGACGCGACTACCTTCCTGAAGATTCAGTTGGTGCCGTGGCCAGACTGGCTACTCCAACCCAGAGTAGCTATGCGGCGCTCAAGCTCTTCACCAAAGTGTCAATGGCAATTGCAATCCGGCGAATATCAATTGGCGATTTGTCGCTGGCGATTAGCTGGCATCATAAATACTGATAAGATGTCCCAGACCATACCCCACAGTCGTGAAACCCCAAACATACCCGCCTTCCCTAAGCCACAGCTTCTCTCTTTCTGCCTCTCCGTAATCCCTACCCACTCCACTCTTCCCTTCGTTATTCTGTCCTTCGCTGGACCCCGGCACCACGTGACCGGCGGCCGATGCGCGATTGTTTACAACTGCATCACCAACCCAAAGCCCCACAGCTAGTCTCCGGTTCGAGCCCACCCCTCGCAATGCCAGAAGAGGAAGACTACTCCCAACTCGCAGTGGAGGACCAGATCTCCCACTCGGCGTGGAAGGCTCGCATGGCCGGGTACACGGCGCTTGTGGCGCAGTTCGAGGCGTCCCGGAACGACCAGGACCCGTGTTTTGCGCTTTTCGCCAACCGCCCCGACCAGCTCCGCCTGCTCATCACCGACTCCAACGTTGTGGCGCAGGAACAGGGGCTTCTTGCCGTGTGCAAGTTTCTCGAGTACGGGCCCGCAAGTGGCGGGGCGCTCAGATCAGCGAACCTCGTGGCACCTATTTGCGAAAAGGGCTTGGCCTCCAGCAGAGCAGGCACCAAGGCCAAGGCCGCCGAGGCGTTGCTTCTCATGGCAGAAATCACGGGCTCCGCAGACTGGATCGTGGACACGCTCGCGCTGTATTTCGAGAACAGACTCCCGAAGTTGGTGGCGGCGTGTGTCAATGCGTGCCAGCAGCTTGTGGCGGCCTTTGGCGTTGCCGTGGCGCAGCCCAAGGCACTTTTCCCGTACTTCCCAAAACTTTTTGCCCATGCCGACCGGAATGTCCGGGCAGAAACGACGAAATTGGTAGTCGAGCTCTACCGCTGGATGGGCGACGGGCTCAGGCCGCTTGTTGTGGACGGGCTCAAACCCGTGCAGCAGAAGGACCTTGCCACCGAGTTTGACAAGGTCAAGGGCACCCGGCCAGAACCCACCCGGCTCACCAGAGCGCAGCGGGCTGAGCAGCAGCACCAAACAGAAGAACCCACACACTCAGACTCGGCCATGGACGTCGAGCCGGACGCGCCGTTCGACCCGTACAGCATGCTCAACCCCGTGGAGGTGCTCTCAAAGCTCCCGGCAGATCTCAGCACGAGGCTCGCGTCGTCGTTGTGGAAAGACCGCAAAGAGGTCTTGGAGGAGGCGCTCGCCGTGCTTGCCAAGGCCCCGAAACTCGCCCCAAATGACGACTACACCGACTTGGTGCGGCTCTTGGGCCGCTGCATGAAGGACGCCAACATTCAGGTGGTGCAGCTTGCGGCTAACGCCGTGGAGCACCTCGCCAGGGGCTTGAAGGCCCACTTCCAGAAGTACCAGGGCTTGGTGTTGGCGCCCATGGTGGAGCGGCTCAAGGAGAAGAAGCCCTCGGTGGCAGACGCCTTGAACGCCGCGTTAGACTCCGTCTTCGCCTCGTCTTCGCTCCATGACGTCTTGGAAGACACTCTCGCCGGCATGCGCCACAAGACGCCCCAGGTCAAGATCGCCTCGTGCAACTTCCTCCTGCGATGCTTGGCTGAGACACCTTTGCCTCCATCAACACCGCAAGTCGACTCCATCATGAACACCGCCGTCAAGCTCTTGAGCGACTCCCAGGAATCTGTCCGCCAGGCTGCGGCAGAGTGCATCGGTACCTTGATGAAGATAACCGGCGAGCGCGAGCTACGCCAGTGGCTCGAAAAGGTCGACGACAACCGCTCGGCCAAAGTCAGGGCCGCATGTGAAAGTGCCGTGGTCAAAGCCAAGACCAAGACAGGGTCCGCGGCGCCACCCAAAGCAGCAAGGCCACCTCTGTCGGGACCGCCGCCGGCCGCCCGTGCCCCTCAGCCGAAGCCAAAGTTGCAGCTGAAGCCCGCGCCCATAAACGGACAAGCCAGCCACCTCAAACCTGCCCCCGTCAATGGGCAAGCAAGTCACCTTAAACCTGGTCTCGGGAGATCGGGTGTTCCTTCATTGGACCCCACGCTGGCCATCCCGGCCAAACGCACAGCCACTTCCCCAGCAAAGAGACCCGAGGCAAGCACGAAAATCCCCGTCAGACTAACACGCACCTTGAACCCACCCGCAGGCGGCGACATCTCCGAGGAGTTGCAGGCGTTGCAGGCCGAGAACGAGCAGTTGCGAAAGGAGATTGAGCTCCACCAAAACTCCCACAACACGGATAAACAACAGATGCACGCCCTTTCACAGGAACTTGCTGCACTTCGAAATGAGCTTTTGGCCGCCCAGAGCGAGGCCGCCGACAGCAAGCTCATGGTGAAGCAGAAGGACATGCAGATTACGCGGTTGAACAACGACTTGGAAAACGCCAAGCTCAAGATCAAGAGCTGGGAGCAGACAATCGAGATGATGAAGTTGAAGCAGAGCACCCAGGACTCTCCCTTCAGGTCGCCACGCAAAGAGACTCCCACCGAATTGAGCTCCCGCGTGCACCGCCTATCGATCGAGGGCGAGACGGCACAGAACGTCACGCACGAGAGATCGGTGGGCACCGAGGAAGAAAACTGGCGCAAGGCAGCAGAGGTGACGGCGCAGCTCAAGGCCCGGATCGAGAAAATGAAGCAACGGAACCGACTCGTGAGCCGGTAATTATTGGCTGCGGTGACTGGCACGGCCGCAAATTGGCGCCTGCACACAGGCGTCCCGGATCTCGGGCGAAAAAATGCGAGCATCAAGACCAGACGCATAACGTTGAGTTTGGACCCCCAACACCATGACTAAGTTGAAGATCTTGGTTCCCGTCAAGCGTGTCATTGACTTTGCCATCAAGCCTCGCATCAACAAGGCCGGCACGGGTGTGGAGACGAAGGGCGTGAAGTTCAGCATGAACCCGTTCTGCGACATTGCATTGGAGGAGTCGCTTCGTCTTCGTGAGAAGAACAAGGACCTCGTCGAGAAGATCCACGCCGTGTCCATCGGCCCCACCAAGGCACAAGACATCTTGCGGACTGCGCTAGCGAAGGGCGCCGACACAAGCACGTTGATTGACGTGGGCGAGACCGAGGTCGAGCCGTTGGCCGTGGCTAAGTTGTTGCAGAAGGTTGTGGAGAAGCAGGAGTCCAACTTGGTGATCTTGGGCAAGCAGGCGATTGACGACGACGCCAACCAGACGGGCCAGATCTTGGCCGGGTTGTTGAAGTGGCCGCAAGCCACCAACGCCTCCAAGGTCGAGGTTGACGGTGACCATGTCACTGTGACGCGTGAGGTGGACGGCGGTCTGGACACTCTCCGGGCGCCTTTGCCTATGGTGATCACTGCGGACTTGCGCTTGAACGAGCCCCGTTACGCGTCGTTGCCCAACATCATGAAGGCCAAGAAGAAGCCGTTGGAGAAGCTCGCCGCCAAGGATTTCGGCGTCGACATCACCAGCCGCTTGGAGACACTCAAGGTCGAGGAGCCGCCAGCGCGGGCCGCGGGTGTCATGGTGGCATCGGTCGATGAGTTGGTGGCCAAGTTGAAGGAGGCCAAGGCCATCTAGGCGATTGTGCTATTGCGGTGGGGCGCTGCTTGAACGTCTGGAGCGACAGCACGCCACCACCACGGACTATACATTATGCACTTAGCTATATAGAGTAAGCTATATCGAGAAGCTAAAGAGGGGAAGTGTTGAGGGTGTGCTCGAAGTTCGGACCTACTGCGAGCACCTCGCCCGAGGGGAAGACCGTTTGATATAGGTTGGGCCTTCGAATTGTGTGGTGGGTGCTAATCCTAGTCGGGACATGTGTCAGTCACGCCGACATAAGATGTGTGATTGCTCGAGCTGGTGCACTATAAAAGCACGTTCCCGCTCCAAGTTTTTGCAGCCTCGCTGCTGTAAATTCCCCGGTTCCAGAGTCCCTACTGACTGAACGCTGAAGCGGCAAAAACACTTGCTTTCCTTTTTTTACACCAGTCACGACAATCGGTAATAAAAAAATTACACCCTTGTTCAAAATGTCACCAACTTCATGACCAAACACCGCAATCCCGGGTAGACGCGCACCATGGCTGTTCCTATCACCAATGACTACGTTGATCAGAAGATCTTAGCAAACCCAAAACGGCCGCTTGTATTTGGCGTCTCGGGTCCTCAGGGCTCAGGCAAGTCTTACCTTGCCAAGAACTTGGTGGAGCACGTCACCAGGAAACACAAGTTGAGTGCAGTGTCCATCCTGGTCGACGACTTCTACCTCACACACGCCGACCAATTGCGGGTCACGGCCGACGCCAAGCAGCTGGGCAACCACGTGTTGTGTGGGCGGGGTCTTCCCGGGACTCATGACATGGCGCTTGCCGTGCAGACGATGCGGCTGCTACTCGCCGGAGAAGAAACGGCCATTCCCCGGTACGACAAAAGCGCCTTTGGCGGCGAGGGCGACCGCTGTCCGGCGTCTGATTGGCCCGTGGTCTGTAAGCCAGACGTCATCGTGGTGGAGGGCTGGCTCAACGGCTTCAAGGCCATCGACGAGGAGTCGTTTGTGGCGGCGTACATGGCCAACGACCCTGCGGGAATCGTGCAGCGGACCGCCATGGTCCACTTTGCCGAGCTCAACCGGGCGTTGGCGCTGTACAGTCTGCTTTGGGACACGTTCGACTACTTTGTTTGCTTAGAGACGGTGTCCTTGGACGAGGTTTACGGATGGCGGCTCCAGCAGGAGGAGGAGTTGAGGCGAGAGCGGGGCGCTGGCCTCACGCCGGCCCAGGTGACAGCTTTCGTCGATCGCTACATGCCCATGTACCACATGTACTACTGGCGCATGTGCAAAGAGGGCTCGGCGCCCAAGGACTGCAACTTGCGGCTCAAGATTGACAAACACCGAGACGTGGTTAGCGTCGCGGAGTTCTAGGCTCGGGTTATCGTGTATGGATGTGAATTTGTCGCCGAGGCAGCTGGCTCTACTTACGCATGTACTCGTCGGGGTAAAAGATCAAGCGCTCCACGCCCGCGTCGGTCAAAATCACCATTCTGACCACACCGCCCGACAGGCCGTCCCACTTGATGGCCTCGGCGAGGGCGCTCTTGATGAACGACACACACTCGTCTTTCTCCATGTTGGGCTTGAAGTTCTCGTCGCACCAGCCATAGATGAACGTGGACCCCAGTCCGGCAATGGCGTACTCTTGCTCGTGCATGGACCCGCCAATGGGCACCGAAAACACCTGGCCCTTGTTCACGGGGTCGTACCCGGCACAGATGATCCCCGCCGACAAGGCGTCTTTGTTGTTATAGCAGATTTCCTGGAAAATGGACGCGGCGACTTTCGTCGAGGGCTTTTCGCCCGGCGGCAACTGCAGCGCCAACATCTGGAGATGGTATTTGACAATGTCGGCCACGGCCTGTGTGTCTGCGGCCAGCCCCGAGCGGCAGCAGTAGATGGTGTCGTGTATCTGGGTGAGTTTGTCCAGCACTCTGTTGGCGATATAGGTGCCTGTGGACGTTCTCGAGTCTGCACCCAAGATGACGCCGTCCTTGAACTTGACGGCCATGATGGACGTGCCGAGCGAGACCTCGCCCTTTTTCAAGTGGTTGATGTCCACCGAGATGCCTTCCATTTTGCGTGCTGTGTCAATGGTCGGGGGTGGCAGGGGCTATACCTAAGGTGTTGGGTCTATGGTGGTTCCAGAGTCCGCTGGGTTTCGGTTGAGTTTGGGTGGGGCGGTCACGTGCGCGCGCCACCTACCCAGATCGAGCTACCTTGGCCTGTGCGTGTCAGGTTAATCTGGATCGAACCACTGCCCTTCGTGTCCTTTTGCTGATTTTTGCACAAGACAGCAGCCACAACCGAGCATTTCACTGTGAAGCTACCCACCACAGCAGCCAACCGCATCAAAAAATTCCGTGCAAAACTGGTTGCGAGCCACTGTACAATCCAAAACAACCTTATCGAAACACCTGATCACCTATCGCCATGCAGATCCTCTCCATCCTTCGGCTCTTGCTCCTCGTGCCTGTTGTTCTCTGTGCGACTGTGCCGACCGGGTTCACGCCCGACCAAATGAAGTTTCTCGATGGAGATCCGCCAGTGACCCACCTCGTGCGGTTTGACATCTCCCAGGCCAAAGAAGACGGCGGCAGCGAGCGGTTCGGGTCGCTCGACATTGCGCTTTTCGGCGAAACCGTCCCGATCACGGTGAACAAGTTTGTGCAGCAGTCGCTCAAGACGGGCGGCTACATGAACCTGCTTTTCCACCGTGTCATCAAGAACTTTGTCGTGCAAGGCGGCGACTTGCGGCTCCCGGGGCCCGACTACGGCCACGTTGTCGGCGAGCACTTTGACGACGAGAACTTTGTGCTCAAGCACAACAAGCAGGGCCGGCTTTCGATGGCCAACGCCGGCCCCAACACCAACCTGAACCAGTTCTTCATCACCACGGGCCCGGACGGCGTGCCTCGGCTCGACGGCAGCTACGTGGTCTTTGGCCAGTTGGTGCTGGGCCACGACGTGTTGGAGAAGATGCAGCTGGTGGAGACGGGCGAGGGCGACCGGCCCAAGGCCGATCTCTACGTGAGCAACGTCGCTGTGCGGGACTTGAGTCAGATGGAGATGGAGATGCAGTCGGTGTCGCCCAACTACATGTACTTCATTTTCTTCTGCGGGATCCTGGCGTTGCTCTACTGCGTGCTCCGGTACAACCGGCGGCTGTACGTGGACCTTGCGTCGTTCCGGGAATGAGCCCGGTGTCTGACTCGAGCTGGGCTCGTGCCACGTTGGGCCCGCCGGGCACCCGTGCACCTGGACCCTGGCACCCGTACATCCGGGCCTTGAGCCCCGGCGCTCACGCCAGCCATGTACCCGATTGTGGTGGTCAAGAACCTCCCGTACAACGCGTCGGCGGCGCTGCTCTACGAGTTGTTTTCCGTGTACGGCCACGTGCACCAGGTGCGTGTGCTGGACGGGCTGGCGCCGCAGGGCACGTGCTACGTGGTGTACAGCGAGCAGGCCAGCGCCAGCAAGGCGGCCCGGGAGTTGAACGGCGTGAACTTCCAGTCCCGCTACCTCATAGCGCATCTCCACGACCCTGCGCCGAGCAGCTAAGAGGGGAACAGCAGAGGAAGTCTTGTTGGGGCACACTCCATGAAGGTCCTCTTTCCCAGGGTGTCTATAGGGGTCTCCAGGGGTCTTCAGGGTCTGCAGGGGTCTTCAGGGTCTACAGGCTGGCTTTATAAAATAGATTGACGATGTCTTTTCGATGTGACTAGCTCTTGATGGAGATGTCGACGAGCCCCAAGGCGTAGTAGCTGGCGAAGCCTGTGAAGGCGAACGCGGCGATCTTGAACACCTTGCGCCAGTAGCTGGCGGCGGAGTAGCGGTACTTGACGTAGACGTGCATCTGGGACAAGGCGTCGTGCAAGTTGCGGTAGTGGAGGGTGACCTTGACGTGGCCGTTCTCGACGTCCAAGTACGTGGCCTCGGCGCCCACCAGCAAGCTGTCCTCGGCGATGATGGCGGTGGCGTTGACGAACTCGGCGTTTTCGGGCAAGTAGAACGACACCGACACGTTGTCGTAGACGATGTTGCGGAGCGGGGGCAAGAGCGGGAACTTGGCGACGTACGTGGAGGGCTCGCGGCGGAGCAGGCGCACGTGGGTGCCGACGGCGCTGGACCAGCCCATGGTGAAGTTGTAGTGCCAGCCGCCAAAGAGCGGGTAGCGGGGCTGGAACACCACGTGCTCGTGGATCACCTGGTGCGACAGCACCATGCCGACCTTGTCGGTGAAGTGGTAGTCGAGGAACGGCGCCTGGGGCGTGAACGGGTACTCGAGCTGCGAGAGCGCGTGGTGGTCCTTGACCGCCTCGTAGCGGCCCTTCATCCAGTCGACCCGCGAGAAGCCGTCCTTCAACGCCGCGCCGGTGTTGGTGAGCTCGTAGTAGTCCTCGGTCTGGATCTTGCCGTGGTCCGTGGCGGGCAACCAGAAGCTTCTCTCCAAGAGGAGCGCCCGGGTGAGCGGCCTGTTGTAGTCGTACGCGAGGCCCATGGGCACCACCGAGTAGGGCGGCACGCCGTCGATCGTGGGGCCGTACGTCAAGAGGTGGGACTCGGTGTTGGCGGTCACGACAAGCTCGGGCAACCCCGAGGAGGTCTGCACGCTGTCGGCGACGGCGATCTCCATCTCCTGGCCGCGGGCCAAGCCGGCGTAGTTCAACGCGTAGTCCCGGGTCGGGTACGGCGAGAAGCAGAACTTGTTGCCGCGGTACAAGAGCAGCTGGGTGTCGGCCATGCCGATTTTCGCCGGGAACGGCGCCAAGCGGCCAATGTACACGTACGTGACCTGGAACTTGACGCTGTTGCCGGGGGCAATCGGGTAGGGGAACTTGATGGTGTAGACGCCGTCGGCGACAGCGGCAAAGTCGAGCCGCTGCTTGGGCTCGATGGTCTGCGCCACAACGTACGACACGTTGTGCACCGCGTCCAAGCCGTCGTTCACAGGGAACACGTACGTGTCCTGGGGTGTGGGCGAGGTGTTGCGGATCTCCACCAACACCTGTTCCCGCACGTACGGGGAGCCCAATTCGACGGTGCGGTAGTAGTGGCTGTTTTCCCAAAGCAGCAGGTCGACGGGGAGGCCGGGGATTCCGGCGGCAGAGCCGGCAGCAGCAAGCGCAGACGCCGCAAGCGTGGTCCAGAGGGCAACGAGCCAAAGCATGGTGGGTGGTGAGCTGGCGCGAACAGCGAGCGAAAAGCTGCCCGACGCAGCAGCAGTACCCACTACAATAAATGGCAATTGCAGATCATAACTGGAATTACGTTGGGATTACGTTGGGATTGCTTTAGTTTGGAGGAGAATTGGGAACAGAGCTGGTGGTGGCTGGCACACCGGCACACTGGCCTTATTGGCTGTGCTCTGGTCGTGCGGCAGGCACTACGTAGATCCTCAACGGGTAGAGCCTACGCCGATTTAATGGCAACTCAATTGACAAATTTGATCAGTGGAATTGTTTCAATAAACACTTGTGAGCGGTTGAATATTATTTGGTGTGGCTGGCCGGACAACTGGTAATCTGGAATTTGGAAAGTATAGCCTCGTTGGCGCACTATGGACTGGAGTCTAGGCGAGTCAGTCACACTGGCGTGATACGTAAATTTGGTGCTTTCGTAATTTAGCCAAATCACTGTGTGACACGTATATTCACTATTGTGATAATTGGCTGTCCAATTCATTGGCTACTCAATTCACTGGCTATCACCAACCGCTGACATTGGACCCACCAGTGCAGATCCTACTGCGCCTAGCTCCGGCCCAGGCCTAGCCCGCGTTAAACCATCTAGACATTGGCATTTCGTCTCTTGGCTGCAACCGTTTTCAACTATATGTATGAGTGACGAATCGCTAGCCATATTTCACAACGAGCAGGTGCCTTTGGAGGACGTTGGCCAATCTCATGGGTAGTTCTTCACGCCACGTCGGTGAAGATGTAATATTATGCAAAAGCCTGATTATATCACTTCATAGCAACAGCGCCGTGTGTCTGATCAGTACAGTGCCATGTGTCCATACAGTAATGTGTCTGATCAGTATTAGCACGTGCCACAAGTATCTGTTACACCTTCAGAGCACCCTCCACGCTGATGCCTCCTCGAGATTGGAGCTGATCTCGCTTTGGCGGAGAATTGATCGAGAATTCGTAGGTTTCAGATCAACTCTCCGATTCGATGGAATACATGTTGATGAGATGCTACCAAAGTTGCGGTCTGCACGGCCAATGGCTAGTTTCACTTTACAAATCGGGCCATCACAGAACTTGGCCGGTAACAGGGCCTGGCTCACGAGTAGCTCCATGCAAACCTGGGTCGATTTGAGCATGTTGGTTCAGCGACATCAGTAAAGCTTGTAAGCAAGGGTACTCGAGAAGGATTGGAAGCAGAACAGTCAGTGCCGAGCCCTGAGACTAAACCTGCTTTTTCATTAGCATGAGAGTCTTCGAACACTTACCCACAAGATGAATGGGCTTACAACCCATTGGACTTGGCGAGTCTTCAGTATCGCACAACTTGTGAGTTGATCTAATGATCGGTTCTGATCCAGACAGCATGCATATTCCTACCCCGCCAATTCACCTTAAACTGATATTTCAACACAAACTAGATAAAACTCACTAATAGAAAGCATTCTCTGCAGTTTCAAGTCTCATTTGTCTAATTTCCACTCAGTCTGCCCCATGCACGAGTAGTGCACATCACGCTCTGCAATACCAGATCCAGCACCTAGTCACATCCACCTCTCCATCCGGGCCCGTCTCTCTAGTAAACATATCCTCTTCTGATCATACCTATGTTATCATCATTTTAAATTCTTCTTTTATAACTTTGTTCCTTGTTTGGTTATTCCCCGTCAGGCTGATGAGTCGCGGCGGTCTAATTGGCGTAGAGCAACAACGGCAATTGGCCAACTACAGACGAGGCAAAACACTGACTGCTGATCCCCCAGGCTGAGCCGACCCGCCACACCTCTCTGCCAAACTCGCCAGCCCCCAGATCGCCGCCTGCCGATTTGCCTCCACCAGCAACACTAAATTGGCCCCAACGCGCAAGTGTTTTTTTTTCGTCCTCTTGCCTCCACCGTTACAAGGCTACTGGTGCCCTACCCCGCCAGCATACACATTCACCTGTTGGCTCCCCAACGCAAGGCCTATCCAACACCAAGGCCAGACCAACAGCATAAAGCACACAAAAATCAATTTACTTCCTGAACATCAACAACCACCATGTCGCTCCAAGACCTTATCCCGGTAGTCAACAAGCTCCAGGACATCGTCACCACGACCCAGTTGGCCGACATCGATCTCCCCGTGTTGGCCGTGGTGGGCCTGCAGCTGTGCGGCAAGTCGTCGGTGTTGGAGAACATTGTCGGCAAGGACTTCCTTCCTCGGGGCACGGGCATCGTCACCCGGCGCCCGCTTGTGTTGCAGTTGATCAACATCGCCAAAAACGACCCGTTGGTGAGACAGTACAACCCGGCAGACCTCGCCGAGTACAACAACCCGTACTCGTCGCTACTGGACGAGATCTCGTTGGAGGACCACTTGCGCAAGCACTCGCCGAAAAACGGCTTCGCTGCCAACGACGAGCCGTCCGAGTGGGGCGAATTTTTGCACATCCCGGGCAAGCGGTTCTACAGCTTTGCCGCGATCCGGCGGGAAATCGAGGCCGAGACCGCCCGCATCGCCGGCAAGAACAAGGGCATCTCGCGGTTGCCCCTCAACCTCAAGATCTACTCCGACCGCGTGCTCAACTTGACGTTGGTGGACTTGCCCGGCTTGACCAAGATCCCGATCGGCGACCAGCCGTCCGACATTGAGAAGCAGACCCGCAACTTGATCCTCGAGTACGTGTCCAAGCCCAACTGCATCATCCTTGCCGTGTCGCCGGCCAACGTCGACTTGGTCAACTCGGAGTCCTTGAAGTTGGCCCGCCAGGTCGACCCGACGGGGAAACGCACCGTGGGCATCTTGTCCAAGATCGACCTCATGGACCAGGGCACCAACGCGCTCGACATCTTGAAGGGCAACGTGTACCCGCTCAAGCTCGGGTTCATTGGCGTGGTCAACCGCTCGCAGCAGGACATCGCCGAGAGCAAGCCGTTGGCCGAGTCGCTCCAGTCGGAGCACGACTTCTTCGCCAACCACCCGGCCTACAGAACCATCGCCAGCAAGTGCGGCACGCGCTACTTGACCGTGACCTTGAACAAGATCTTGATGAACCACATCCGCGAGCGGCTCCCGGACATCAAGGCCAAGCTCAACACCTTGATGGGCCAGGCCGAGCAGGAGCTCGCGTCCTACGGCGACTTGCCCTCCATGTCCGAGACCAAGGAGGGCCGCGCCGCGCTTCTCTTGAACCTCATGACCAAGTTCGCCAACAGCTTCGTCAGCTCCGTCGAGGGCACCTCGTTGAACGACGTGTCCATCAAGGAGCTTTCGGGCGGCGCCCGCATCTACTACTTGTTCAACGAGGTGTACGGCTCGCTGTTGGCCGCCATCAACCCGACCCACAACTTGGCCGTCAAGGACATCCGCACCGCGATCCGCAACTCGCTGGGCCCACGCCCGCTGCTCTTTGTCCCTGAGTTGGCGTTCGACCTCCTCGTGAAGCCGCAGATCAAGTTGTTGGAGGAGCCCTCGCGCCGCTGCGTGGAGTTGGTCTACGAGGAGCTCATGAAGATCGTGCACAACTGCACCGCCGCGGGCGTCGAGATGAACAGATACCCAAAGCTCCAGGCAAAGCTCATCGAGGTTGTCTCGGACTTGTTGCGCGAGCGGCTCGGGCCCACCACGAAATACGTCGAGTCCATGATCGAGATCCAGCAGGCGTACATCAACACCAACCACCCGAACTTTGTCGGCGCGGCCGAGGCCATGGCGCTCGTGGTGGACGAGCGCCGCCGCCTGCGGGAGGCGGAGCTGCGGCTGAAGCTCAAGCTCGCCACGCAGAAGCTCTTGGCCAAGGACGAGGACGACCTCGACGTCAGCCAGGTCGACGACGACGTCAAGCCCGTGCACCACCACCGGACCGACCTGAACAAGACGATCCAGTCGTCGCGGCTGGAGTCCAGCCACCACCACCAGGAGCTGTACTTCAACTACTTCTTTGGCCGGGACCCCGTGATGCACCAGCAGCACATGCAGACGCAGGCGCAGCTCCACCCGACCCCGTTCAAGTTCCCGCAGGCCACGGAGCCCACGTTGCAGTTCAACCAGAACTTTGTCGACTCGTTGGAGCCGCACCAGCACGAGTTGCAGGACGCGCCGTTTGACGCCAACGCGATGATGCACTCTGTCTCCGAGGAGGACGACATCTCCGAGCTCAGCGAGCGCGAGCAGCTCGAGTGCGAGTTGATCCGGCGCTTGATTGTGTCGTACTTTGGCATTGTGCGCGAGATCATCCAGGACCAGGTGCCCAAGCTGATCATGTGTCTTCTTGTGAACTACATCAAGACGCACATCCAGAACCGCCTCGTCGTGCGCCTCTACAACGACGCGTTCTTTGACGATCTCTTGCAGGAGGACGAGACGATCCAGATGGAGAGAGAGAAGTGCTTGGCGTTGTTGAAGACGTACCGCGAGGCGTCGCGGGTGATTAGCGACGTGGTGTGAGGCGCCCAAGCCCGGCGGCCCAAAGGCGGTGTATATAGTCAAGGTCTATGGCCCACAAACACGTCGAGCGTGTCGACAACGCTGCTGTTCACGAGGCGGCACGCCTGTAGCTTGTACGAGAGTGACTTCTTGTCGGTCTCGGTGGCCTCGTCAGTGAGGTCCCCCGCTACAAACCGCAAGCTCTTGCAGAGCAACGGCGGCCGGGCAGGCTGGCGCAAGTCCACCTCGATGTTCTTCTCCCGTAGAAAGTCAAGGTCCGCCGCTCCCTGGAGGCACGAGAGCCGGTACCGGAGGTCCACGATGTACCCCAAGGAAACCACGACCTTGCACTTCCAGGCGACGCCGAAATCCTTGGCTGTTTTCAGGCTGCGCAGCACGGGCCGGCCCGGGAACAAGTCTCGGAGCAGCGCCGCCAAAAGCAAGTGTTTGAGCGCCGGCCGGATGTCCAGCAAGAGACTGGCCAAGTCCGCGTTGCTGAGCCGTAGCAGGTTGATGGAGCAGAGCGTCAAAACGGACTTTTCGTTGATGGCAACGTCACTCAGCGAGAGCACTTTGCGCCGGTCCACAAACACCCGCACGGGCACCGCCGTGTTGGGCGCCACAAGGATGTAGGACACCAGTGGCGGCATATGGAGGGTGGGTGTAGTGGGTGGTGATTAGTAGATTGAGTAGGTGATGAAGAGGTGATGAACTGAACGGTTCTATTCAATTGGCCAGTATGTTCTTGGCTGGGCTGTTTGTTAGCTGCTCGCCCTGGGTCGGTGGCTGTCTTGATGGTGTGCTTTAGACTTGGTGCTGCTGATGGTGCGGCAGTAGCAGGCCGCACCTAGCAAACAACTGGGGTAGTGAGTAGGAAGGGGCCACTAGATATGAGGAAGGATCCACAGCCTTGAGGATTTTCCCCGCTGAAGGAAGTTGTTGATTTCTCTTTTTTGGTTATTTGGGAATTGTGGCGGTGTTTTGGGGTGTACTTTATGATAAGCAGAGGTGCTGCTTCATGGCAACTGATTTCGCACCCAAACGACCGAGCCTGACGATTCTGCAAATCACTGCAACAAAAACTAGTCTTCACACAAGGGAAGCGGTTATAACAATAACAGCAAAAGATGAAACGCTAGGTTATTCAACATTCAGATCGGCATCGTGTTCTTGTTAAGTATAGTTCGTGAACCTACCCTAGCCAAAGTCAAAGCAGTTGAAGTAGAGTCCCAGTGCTCGTACTGAGCGAAACGTCACTTGCAACGTCACTTGCCGTCTCCCAAAAGTACTACAGACCCTCAATAACTAAACTGTGCTAAGCTTGGAGACTATATCATTGTGTTCTTTTGGTGAATCCTCACAAACTCTGGCAAGACGTGCTCATGTCGGCGTCACCGTTGCTCTCAAAAGACTCAAAAGTTGCTTTCAACATACTGATGCCTTGAAGATATAATTCGCAGTGTGATAGCGCTAATTAGAGTTGGCCGCTGACTGGCCCTGCCCATATCACTGGTCAGACCACACCCCTCATTTCTTCAGGCAAAGCGCCGTGGCGCAGTGGAAGCGCGCAGGGCTCATAACTCTGATGTCCCCGGATCGAAACCGGGCGGCGCTACTTTTTTAGTTGCCGGCGCGTTTGGCACCCACCGACGCCAGCCTGCACACAGCGCTCCCATCGATATCCGCGACCCCAAACGTGTCTTTATTCCCCAAACAAGACTAGTTGTCACCCACAAGCATGGTACGCCCCGATCACAGCCCAGAGCCCCTTTAATTGGGCACTGCTGCCTAAAGCCTCATACTGACTCCCAGGTCCTCCAGACGCCAAAACAGAGAGCCGCCAACTCCAAGTTTGCCAAGCTCAACACAAAGAAACAGGGCAAGCCCAGAACCCGTGTGGAGGCTGTCCAGTTCCCCGTGTCCAAGGGCTGGGTTCTCTTGTTGTTGTTCTTGGTTTGCGGCGGTGCTGTGCTCGAGCTTCTCCGCATCTTCTTTTAGTTCTCCTCGTTTTGGACTAGTTTAGTGTATCTTTATCTGGGCGGGTGCCTTGCCCCACGCCAGTCTCCGATCATGAGGTGCTGCCGCCAGTCAGCGCCTGTCGCCATGGGACCGAGCCGTCTACCCATTTAACTTTATTTATACTATCTCATAAACATAATCATGATCTGCACTCGCCGTGTACCATGTGGCCGTAACTGGATCCGGATCACCACGTGATCTTCACCGTACCTACCCCACAGGACCCAAACAGACGGCTCCTGTCCGTCAAGGCAGCGTGGCCCCATCGCAGCCAGGCGATGTCTGTGGGTCGAGGGCGAGGCCGTCGAGATCGCCAAGTAGATCCTCCGCACTGTCGGTCCGCGCCGTCTCGGCCCACAACGCGGTGGACGCTGTTTGCATGACGGGCACCTCGCGGCGGTACGTGGCAAAGTGGTCCCAGAACGCCTCCGGGGCGTCCTCGGGCAAGTCGTAGACGGAGATCTTGACGTCCCGGGCCTGCCGCATGCTCAAGTGCTGCGTGCACGTCTCGACCTCAGTCTGCGAGAGGGGCATCTCCTTGCCCACGCTCTGCGGCGGGCGCACGCGGTGCTCGGGGCACCACGACGAGACCCTGTGGCTGACGAGCGGCGTGTCGAAGACGGCGCGCGGCTCGCCGAGCTTGTACTTGAACGTGTGCTTGCCCGTGAGCGGCGACACGAGGCGGAGGTTGTGTTTGCCGTCGATGACGGCCAACTGGTCGACGTCGTAGAGGCGGCCCTCGAGGTTCAGGTGCTCGAAGGCTTTGGTGTCCATGTCGCTGACGTTCAGGCAGCGGGGGAGCCGCACGAACTTGCGGGCGTGCAAGCCGGGCAAGAGCCACGAGTCCAGGAAGTCCCGCTTCTGGATCGTGCGCAGACTGCCGCCGCCGGATACGTTGGGCAAGTTCTCGTTCTTGTGGCCGCACGAGAGGTAGTTGATGTTGTACCAGTGCACGGTGCCCGTGTTCTTGGAGATGCAGCCGAAGCCCGAGTTGGTGACCTGGGCGCCGTCGACGGTGCGGTTGCTGAGGAGCCAGAAGATGTCGTGGATCACGGCGCTGGTCTTGCCCCGCACAAACTTGCCCACGAGCGACACTTGCCGCGGGAGCTGGAAGAGGTCCCACATGTAGATGTGGTCGCCGCGGTACGAGACCAGGGCCAACTGGAGGTCGTAGTGGCTGAGCGAGACGCGCGAGACGCCGCCGGGCGGCTTGAACGTGGCCATCACCTGCCCGCTGCGGAGGTCGACGATCTTGACCATCTCGTGCTCGCCGTAGAGCAGCGCGTGTTTCTTGAGGCGGCTCGTGGTCAGGTACAACGCCTTGCTGATGGACGCGCTGATGCTCTGCAACGAGATGTCCTTCTCCATCAACGTCGAGCCCGTGGCCATGTACGCCTTGACCTTCTTGGTGGAGAACTGCGAGAGGCTGAAGAGCTTGTCGATGGTGGTGTTGGAGACGCTCGAGAGCACACGCAAGAGAAGCGGCCCGTGCGGCGGCAACTTGACCGGCGTGAGCACGCTGCGGGCCGGCTGCTGGCTGGCCCCGGGCGCCTCCGTGCAGTGCAGGAGGTTTTTGTAGTAGTCGATCTCGGCCATTTTCGGGCAGTACACGAGCCACGTGCCGACAATGTCGAAGATGGCGGCGGCGTCGTGCGTGGCGGCCTTGAGGCAGACCGCCGAGGCAGGGACGCCCTGCAACCCCTCCTTCTCGACGAGCGGGCGGGTGCTGTGCCGCACAAGCGCCAGAAGCAGCCCGTCGGCGTTGGCCTCCACCAACCAGGCGTCGGGGTCCGCACGGACCACGTACAAGTACCCTTCGGCAGAGCCCACCACCAAGAAGTCGGCCAGCGCCTTCACCGCAAGCGGCTGCCCGTGCAACGGCGGCGGGAGGACAAAGAAACGGGCGTGGGAGTCTGCCCGCGCCTCAATGTACGGCTCAGTGCTGCCTTCGTCACAGCACACACTGACGAGCAACGTGCGGGCAGGCGTGGCCATAAACGCCATGGCAAAAACGGTGCGGGCAGGCACCGTGTACGACGCCACGAGCGAGAGAGTGTCGCCCGAGTAGCCGTGGGTGGACGTGGACACGGGCACCGTGCAGGACCCGTGGGGCGGGCTGGCCTCGTGGGCGGTGTGGTAGTCGGCGGCGTGGACCCAATCCCACAACTCGTACGTGTATGTGTCAGGGTGCCACACGAGCAACTCGCCGTTGGGCCCGTTTTCGATGAGGCGTTCGCCCGCGGGGTCTGTGGTCAGTTTGACGCCGTCATTCCGCGAGTCCGTCGCCTGCTTGAGTTTGTTCCATGTGGCCGCAGACGTGCCTGGCTGCTGGCCTGTTTTGGGATGCGTGAGGCTGGTGTTAGGTCGGAGGAGTGGGATTGTGGGGCACTTCAGTGTGGGGCGGCTAAGCAGGGGCAGTCACTAGGGCAGCCACTCAAAGTCCACACTGGGGAACTAGTGATCTTGTACGTACACTTTGCAGAGCTGGGTCATGTCGCTGCTGGGGCAGGCGGTTCGGCGCAGAACCTGGGGATTTAGTGTTTTGGGCCGAGTTGCTTGTTTGTTGGTGCCGCGTATCAGCCGCGATAAGACCCATGGGTGCGCCAGTCCCAGAGTGGGAAGGAGCCAGGAACAGCATAATTACGAAATTGTGTCTGTCAGAATGGAAGGCCAGACTAAGCGATCAGCATCAGGAGATCAGAATCGAGGGCAAGAACGAGGTCAGATTCAAGATGGGTGCTTTCAATAATACGCCCCTGCTGGGCTCAGGGTCCTGTCACGTGCGCCCCGATAAGCCCCGCCATCGCCCAATCAGCCAATCGGAGTCAGGTGGTAGACAAAGGATATTTTCTGATGGTTGTCGTTTGTGATCTGCCTTATCGCTTCTTGACAGGAGGGGACGTCACTGGACATGTAGCTAGATCTATTCGATAAAACATGTTGATAAAGCATTAGCGCACTCATGATGGTTGACGACCAACACCCGTCCAGAAGACAGACTAAATTTCAAGCGGTGCCATGAAGATCCAATTAAGTAACGTTTGTCGTAGCAGAAATGGCAGGTGGATTCGTCCAAAATAGTTCAGCGAGAGCCAAGCGCAAGACCTGGTCCGGCTATACTGGACCATCAGCTGGTGCACCTGGAACAGTTCAGCAGCATATGATTATGTTTCTGGCGTTGAAATCGGAAGACTGTCGTGAAGCCTTCTTACGCGAGAGATCACGAACCTGAGCCAGTGTCCACCAAAATAAAAGGGAAGCGTGTCATTGTCAACAGCACAACGTACTCCACCACCGATCTTGACAAAGCTCAAGCTCACCCTGTCAATGTTCACCAACGTATTCTGTAATTTTTCGGGACCTACTGCTTCTTGAAATTCTAGCTGAGGTTTGATTGAGGTCAACCACTGACCTCCAACCATCATTGATCGTAGTTGTCTTGTAGAGTGACGAGGGGCTGCCCTCAGCCACTTTAAATGAACCGTTTTATCACCTCTCACAGCTAGTGTGAAAAGTGTATAGTACTAGACAAGACGGATTACAAGATACGAGTCTATAAGAATTACACTCAATAGTCGTGGTTTTGGTCCTGACAGGACTGCAGCTATCTGCCTTTAGGGCTTACAAACTTCAGCTGATCTGACTTGTGCACCTGATGAAGTTTTGTGGTGTCTCTTCTTCTACTATGCGTTGTATAGACCGTGATTTTTGATGCATCACTAGCAATGGTGTCAGTGCTATTGGGGCATCGATGACTCCAGGTAAATTGGAAGTTTCTCAAATACTAGGGTCTTACTGATCTTGATTCGCAGTGCTGGCTCTTCATGCTCAATGCAAGTCACTACATGCAACGGCTTCAGAAGAGCATTGCATACACTCTCACAGGGCACTGGTCAATTATATCACACTGCAAAAAGGAAGAACTTCTGAGATTTGTCAAAAAGAATGCGCAAGCCCGGAATCGAACCGGGGGCCCAACGATGGCAACGTTGGATTTTACCACTAAACCACTTGCGCTTCTACGGAAAATTTAATTTTCGAAGGAACCACACTCTGTCAAGTAATGGTTCACGACGCCGCGGCGTGCTGGTGCTGTTGGAACAGCTAAACACACAAATCACAAGCCGCATAGCAGTATTGCAAATGTAAATCACTTAAATAGTCCCGTGGAGCCATCGTCTAGCCAAACAGGGTGGAGGTGACAAGTTGATCTGCCATCGCGAAAGTATTCCCCCAAACCACTTTAGACTGAGATAAACGAATACCATCAGGGTTTGCGGGAGGCATACGCGCTGGACCTCCACTCCAGCCCACCGAGGCGGACTGAGGTGGAGGCTAGTGAGAATTTTTTTGGTGGGGAATGAGAATATATACTGCGATGCCTGCGGGTCACGTGACGGCGGGTCAGGGCTTCGCCGTAGGTGAAGGCTGTGCCAGTCTCAGGGCCTTTAGTTAAGGGGTATATAAATTAGGTGCATGTTGCAGAGACCAATGATTGGGAGATAATTTCGGGCTTGGTTGTCTAATTGTTGAAGTTTGAGCTAAGCGGAGGGCCGGTGAGGCTGGCGACCCAGAGAACCTCCCAATTCAACATTACTGATTCCGCTCGTGATGGACCTGTCGAAGATAGCATCGGGAATGGCTCCACAGCAAGATAAGGTGAGGTCTCTGGTAGATATAAAGCTAGTATTGTATTTGTCTTACCTACGTTTAGCTGGTTCGTCTAGCCCCATTTGAATCTTGTGGGCTGACGCCAGATCTGAAGCAGAACAGCGACAGCTGAATTGTGATATCTAGTGCACCAGAAAATAAAACTGGTTAAGACTAGTGCTGGGAACCTGATAAACTCCCAATCAGTACCCAGTTCTATCATCTGCATCATTCAGTTCGCTCGAACTTGACGCTTTTTCGCCAGAGACGTCTATTTCTTCTAAACTCCAGCGTGACAGCTTTCTCTCAGGCCTTTATCAGCCATTCTCATTTATTGGTGAGTGTAAAGGCCAACGACTACTATGCGTCAGTACACCTCATAGACCAGGTTTTTTGAATGACTGATAGACCGTCGAGTCAACATTTCATAGTAGCAGCTTCATCAAACCTATTATTCTGCGGGACCGAAGCCGAAGCACTTTCGACCTCCGCTTGTTGGTCCAACTGTTGTGTCTTATCTACCATTTTGTCCAGGCTAATTGGTACTGTAGACAGTACCCAGGGTCCGCGCCCAGGCCAAGAATAGGGCCAGTAAGATCGTTTGAATTACGAGATGAAGCCCAGACGGCATCCGAGCCAAGGCCAGCCAGCACCAAGCCCATACCAAAATACAAGTCCAACTGGGTCAGATATCTTCAGGAGTTCTACCCCCAAAAGCCTTCACCTGCCTTCCCCTGCCTCCTATTACCTACCCTCTACGGCCCAATGTCCAACAGCGCGAACCCAACCCCAACATTTGCACCCACGCCCGTGCAGGCGCGAAGACTATAACTATACCGCGACAGACGGTTTTTCCGACCCAAGCGCCTACCCAATTGACCCCCAGCACCATGAGACCCGAGATTGAGCAGGAGCTTTCCCACACGCTCTTGACCGAGTTGTTGGCGTACCAGTTTGCGTCGCCCGTGCGCTGGATCGAAACCCAAGATGTATTCCTCAAGGACCACAACACCGAGAGAGTGGTGGAAATCGGGCCTTCGCCCACGTTGGCCGGCATGGCCCTGAGAACCATCAAGGCCAAGTACGAGTCGTACGACGCGGCGTTGTCGTTGCAGCGCCAGGTTTTGTGCTACGCCAAGGACGCCAAGGAAATCTACTACACCCCCGACCCGGCCGACTTGGAGGCTGCGGCCTCTGCCGCCGGTGCCGCCACTGCTGCTGCCGAAACTGCGCCCGAGGTTGCTGCCCCCGCCGCCGCTGCTCCCGCTGCCGCTGCGCCCGTTGCGGCCGCCCCCGTCGCTGCCGCGGCTGCCGTGTCCGACGAGCCCGTTGCGGCCGCGTTGGTGCTCCGCGTGTTGGTGGCCCACAAGTTGAAGAAGCCGTTGGACGCGGTGCCCATGTCCAAGGCGATCAAGGACTTGGTCAACGGTAAGTCGACCGTGCAGAACGAGATCTTGGGTGACTTGGGCAAGGAGTTTGGCTCCACGCCCGACAAGCCCGAGGACACGCCGTTGGAGGAATTGGCCGAGCTGTTCCAGGACACGTTCAACGGGCAGTTGGGCAAGACCTCCGCGTCGTTGGTGGGCCGCTTGATGTCCTCCAAGATGCCCGGCGGCTTCTCCATCACCGTCGCCAGAAAGTACTTGGAGTCCAAGTACGGCTTGGGCCCCGGCAGACAGGACTCGGTGTTGCTCACCGCGTTGGTGAACGAGCCCGCGGCCCGTTTGGCGTCCGAGGCCGACGCCAAGGAGTTCTTGGACTCCATGGCCCAGAAGTACGCGGCCTCCGCAGGCATCTCCTTGTCTCTGGGTGCCGGCGCCGGCGCCGGTGCCGCTGCGGGCGGTGCCGTGATTGACAGCGCCGCTTTGGACGCGCTTTCTGCCGAAAACAAGAACTTGGCCAAGCAGCAGCTCGAGACGTTGGCCCGCTACTTGCAGGTGGACTTGAACAAGGGCGCCCGCTCCTTCATCAAGGAGAAGGAGGCGTCGGAGGTGTTGCAGAAGGAGTTGGACTTGTGGGAGGCCGAGCACGGCGACTTCTACGCCAAGGGCATCAAGCCCATTTTCTCCAAGTTGAAGGCCCGCCAGTACGACTCGTACTGGAACTGGGCGCGCCAGGACGTCTTGTCGATGTACTTTGACATCATCTTTGGCAAGCTCAGCTCCATCGACCGCGAGACCATCAACCAGTGTATCCAGATCATGAACAGATCCTCGCCCACCTTGATCAAGTTCATGCAATACCACATTGACCACACCCCAGACTACAAGGGCGAGACCTACTCCTTGGCCAAGCGCTTGGGCCAGCAGTTGATTGACAACTGTAAGCAGACCATGGACGTCGACCCAGTGTACAAGGACGTCTCCCGCATCACGGGTCCCAAGACCACCGTCGACTCCAAGGGCAAGATCGTCTACGAGGAGGTCAACAAGGACTCGGTTCGCAAGTTTGAGCAGTACGTCTACGAGATGGCTCAGGGCGGCCCCTTGTCCAAGCACGCCCAGCCCACCATCCAGGAGGACTTGAGCAGAGTGTACAAGGCCATCTCCCAGCAGTCCTCGTTGTCCAGAGGCACCAAGCTCGAGCTCGAGAAGTTGTACAGCGACTTGGTCGACTTCATGGAAAACAACCAGGAGATCGTCACCGACCAGGCCACCAAGATCGCCTTGCGCAACCGCGCTGGCACCGCCACGCCTTCCGAGGAGGATGACTCCGCCACCTCCGACTCGGACGAGATTGCCTCGTTGCCTGACAGAACCTCCATCTTGCAGCCTGTCTCGTCGACCATCCCTCCCCGCACGATTCCTTTCTTGAACATCCAGAGAAAGACCAAGACCGGCTGGGAGTACGACCCCAAGTTGTCCTCGCTCTACTTGGACAACTTGGAGAGCGGTGCCGTCAACGGCTTGACCTTCAAGGACAAGTACGTCTTGGTCACGGGTGCCGGTGCTGGCTCCATTGGTGCCGAGATCTTGCAAGGCTTGATCTCCGGTGGTGCCAAGGTTGTGGTCACCACCTCTCGTTTCTCCAAGAAGGTCACCGAGTACTACCAGGCCATGTACTCTAGATACGGTGCTACCGGCTCTACCTTGATTGTCGTGCCTTTCAACCAGGGCTCCACCCAGGACGTGGAGGCGTTGGTTGACTACATCTACGACAAGAAGGACGGTTTGGGCTGGGACTTGGACGCCATCATCCCATTCGCCGCCATTCCCGAGAACGGTAACGGCTTGGACAACATCGACTCCAAGTCCGAGTTGGCCCACAGAATCATGTTGACCAACTTGTTGAGATTGTTGGGCTGTGTCAAGACCAAGAAGACCACCGACACCAGACCTGCCCAGGTCATCTTGCCTCTTTCTCCTAACCACGGTACCTTCGGTTTCGACGGTTTGTACTCGGAGTCCAAGATCTCCTTGGAGACCTTGTTCAACAGATGGTACTCGGAGGACTGGGGTACCAAGTTGACCGTGTGCGGTGCCATCATCGGCTGGACCAGAGGTACCGGTTTGATGAGCGGCAACAACATCATCGCCGAGGGTATCGAGAAGGTTGGTGTCAGAACCTTCTCCCAGAAGGAGATGGCCTTCAACATCTTGGGTTTGTTGACCCCTGCCATCGTCAACTTGTGCCAGGAGGAGCCTGTCATGGCTGACTTGAACGGTGGTTTGCAATTCATCGAGAACTTGAAGGAGTTCACCACTAAGTTGAGAACCGACTTGGTTGAGAACGCCGACATCAGAAGAGCTGTTTCCATCGAGTCTGGCATTGAGCAGAAGGTTATCAACGGTGCTGATGTTGACGCCAACTACGTCAAGGCTACTGTGCAGCCAAGATCCAATATGACCTTCTCCTTCCCCGGCATGAAGACATACGAGCAGATCAAGGAGATCTCTCCAGACTTGGAGGGTATGTTGGACTTGAACTCCGTCATTGTCGTCACCGGTTTCGCCGAAGTCGGCCCATGGGGTAACGCCAGAACCAGATGGGAGATGGAGGCCTTCGGTGAGTTCTCCTTGGAGGGCTGCATCGAGATGGCTTGGATCATGGGCTTGATCAAGTACCACAACGGTAAGATCAAGGGCCAGCCTTACGTTGGCTGGATCGACACCAAGACTCAGCAGCCTGTTGAGGACAAGGACATCAAGGCCAAGTACGAGGAGGAGATCTTGGCTCATTCTGGTATCAGACTCATTGAGCCAGAGTTGTTCGGTGGCTACGACCCCAACAAGAAGCAGTTGATCCAGGAGGTTGTCATCCAGCACGACTTGGAGCCATTTGAGGCTTCCAAGGAGACTGCTGAGCAGTACAAGCACCAGCACGGTGACAAGGTTGAGATCTTCGAGATCGAGGACTCTGGTGAGTACACCGTCAAGGTGTTGAAGGGCGCCACTTTGCTCATTCCTAAGGCTTTGAGATTCGACAGATTGGTCGCTGGCCAGATCCCTACCAACTGGGACGCCAGAGTGTACGGTATCCCCGAGGACACTATCAACCAGGTTGACCCTATCACCTTGTTCGTGTTGGTTTCCACCGTCGAGGCTTTATTGTCGAGTGGTATCACCGACCCATACGAGTTCTACAAGTACGTCCACGTCTCCGAGGTGGGTAACTGCTCTGGTTCCGGTATGGGTGGTGTCTCTGCCATGAGAGGTATGTTCAAGGACAGATACTCTGACAAGCCAGTCCAGAACGACATCTTGCAGGAGTCTTTCATCAACACCATGTCTGCTTGGGTCAACATGTTGTTGTTGTCTTCTTCCGGTCCTATCAAGACCCCAGTGGGTGCTTGTGCCACTGCTGTGGAGTCCGTTGACACTGGTATCGAGACCATTCTCCAAAACAAGGCCAAGATCTGTATCGTCGGTGGTTACGATGACTTCCAGGAGGAGGGTTCTTACGAGTTCGCCAACATGAACGCCACATCCAACGCTCTCGATGAGTTTGCTCACGGCAGAACTCCATCTGAGATGTCCAGACCTACCACCACCACCAGAAACGGTTTCATGGAGGCCCAAGGTTCTGGTATTCAGATCATCATGACTGCCGACTTGGCCATCAAGATGGGTGTGCCAATCTACGCAGTGTTGGCCATGTCTGCCACCGCCTCTGACAAGATCGGTAGATCCGTGCCTGCTCCAGGTAAGGGTATCTTGACCACTGCCCGTGAGCACCACGGTGACTTGAAGTACCCATCCAACATGTTGAACATCAAGTACAGAGCTGGCCAGTTGAAGAAGAGATTGAACCAGATCTCCTCTTGGGAGGAGTCTGAGATTGAGTACTTGACCGAGGAGGCTGAGCTTGCCAAGGACGAGTACGGCCCCGACTTCTCCATCAGCGACTTCTTGCGTGAAAGAACCGAGGAGATCCACAGAGAGGCCAGAAGACAGGAGGCTGACGCCAAGAAGCAGTGGGGTAACAACTTCTACAAGGCTGACCCCAGAATTGCTCCATTGAGAGGCGCCTTGGCCACCTACGGCTTGACCATCGACGACTTGGGAGTCGCTTCGTTCCACGGTACTTCGACCAAGGCCAACGACAAGAACGAGTCTGCCACCATCAACGCCATGATGAAGCACTTGGGCAGATCCGAGGGTAACCCCGTGTTTGGTGTGTTCCAGAAGTACTTGACTGGTCACCCCAAGGGTGCTGCCGGTGCCTGGATGTTGAACGGTGCCATCCAGATCTTGAACTCTGGTATTGTGCCCGGCAACAGAAACGCCGACAATGTGGACAAGTTGTTGGAGGAGTTTGAGTACGTCTTGTACCCATCGAGACTGATCCAAACCGATGGTATCAAGGCGGTGTCTGTTACCTCGTTCGGTTTCGGCCAGAAGGGTGCCCAGGCTATCGCCGTGCACTCTGACTACTTGTACGCTTGCTTGGACAAGAAGACCTACGAGGACTACGCTCGCAGAGTCACATCCAGAAACAAGAAGGCTTACCGCTACATGCACACTGCCATCACCAGAAACACCATGTTCGTCACCAAGGACAACGCTCCTTACAGCGACGACTTGGAGCAGCCTGTGTACTTGGACCCATTGGCCCGCGTGGAGGAGAGCAAGAGCGGCTTGGTTTTCAGCAAGAAGGGCGTTCAGTCTGACCAGCGTTATGTTTCTGACGTCGCTGTTTCGACCTCGAAGGCTTTGGAGCTGTTGAACAAGGGCTCGAAGGGTGTTGGTGTGGACGTGGAGTTGATCTCCGCGTTGAACTTGGCCAACGAGACTTTTGTCGAGCGCAACTTCACTGCTGCCGAGATTGAGTACGCCAACAAGGCTCCATGCCCCCAGGCCTCTTTCACCGGCATGTGGTCTGCTAAGGAGGCGGTGTTCAAGGCCTTGGGAGTTAAGTCTCAAGGTGCTGGCGCTGCTTTGAAGGAAATTGAGATTGTCCGCGACAACAACGGCGCTCCCCAGGTTGTCTTGAGTGGCAGTGCCAAAACCTCTGCAGGCAAGGCTGGTGTGAAGAAGGTCAATGTGTCGATCTCGCACGATGACTTCCAGGCCACTGCCGTTGCGTTGAGTGAGTTTTGAACTGAGTTTCGGCTTAATTGATATAGAGAGCTGAATGGATAATAGGATTTGACCTCTAATATACTGTAATTTTGACTACGACTTGTATATCTCAGTTGGGCAGCATAACGCCGGCGTGGGTTGAACAATCGGGCTTGGCCCCGTCACGTGACCAACAAAGCGCGGGCGCTAGCTCCAAAAACCTCCACCTAGTACCACGAGGAAGAACGTCCACCCGCCAACAGCTGGCACCACACACATCGACTCTCCTGCTCGAATCTTGAAGATGAGCAATCAGCACGAAGAGCTGTTACCGGCCTCAATTCCACCGGACGCCTCGGTTCTGGGCGGCGAAATTGCACCGGAAAAAGACCAGTTAGCCGCCGAGACAGACCAGATCGAATCCGAGACCCCACAGGAGACCGGGAACGGCAACACTGAGGACTCGAATGGCTCACAAGGTGAAAACGGGGTCCATGTTGAGACTGCCGAAGACGAGGAAGGCGAGATCAAGACCACAGAGACTGCAGAGTCTGAGATAGAGAACTCTGGCTCGAAACATGCTAACGGTGAGGGCTCCGGACCGGATCCGGAAACCGATCTCGAAACAAAAGAGTTGGAATCAGCCAACGCCACACAGCTGCCCGCGGATCTGCCCAAATCCGGTCCCGATCCAGAGGCTGAAGCAGAAAACAAGGAGAAGGACTCCGAGGCCGTGGAACCACACTCCACTGAGGAGGCACCCCTTGATGCAAGTGAAGCCGCGATTCCCGCAATTGAGGTGAACCCACCAGCCGACCAGGCGGATTCCGAAAGTAGCCAACGAGCATCCAAAGATGAGCCTAGCGAAACCAAACCAGCGCCACAGGTCCGCAGATCGCTGGCAAAAGTTGACAACACTGCAATTTTCAGCAAGACCTTTGAGTCGATCTTGCACAGCAGAGAAGCGCTGAAAAACAGCGCTCTCAAAACGGCCACTCAGACGGCGTTGGATTCGCTCAACAACCACGAGTCTCGGGACCCACACGTGATGTTCCAGGCGCTCAAACTTGCGTGTGAAAGCGCCAGCAGCGAGCTCAAGTCCAGCGCCGTCGACTTGTTTGCCAAGCTTTTCGACTACGTCACGTTCGAGGACGAACTGGAACGCGTGAACTTGACCGACGCCTCCGTCGACGTGATCTCGCTGTGTTTTGACGGCGAGGGCACCGACCCCGAACTCGAGTTGCAGGTGGTGCGGGCGCTAACCCACAGCATAGTGTTGATGCCAACCCACGGCGCTCTGTTGTTGAAGGCCGTGCGCCAGATCTACAATGTGTTCATCTTCTCGCTCAACCCGCGCAACCAGGCCGTGGCCCAAGGCACCTTGACTCAGGTGATTGGCACAGTCTTTCTGCGGGTGGCCGAGTCTGCAAAGGCTCACCCAACCGCTGTGGCGGATGCGGCACCAGCCCAGAACGGGAAAATCACCTTGGAGAATTTGCAGAAGGAGTCCGACGCCGAGCGTGTGAGCGAAGCCAGCAAAACATCGGAGAAGGACGAGGACATGGCCGTGAAAGACGCATTCTTGATCTTCAGAGCCATGTGCAAGCTTTCGGTGAAGGACCTTGACACAGAGAACGTCGACATGCGCTCGCACTCCGTACGCTCAAAGCTCCTCTCGCTTCATGTGATTCACTCCATCTTGCGTAACAACATCGACATTTTCTTGCGCAAAGACGTGGTCATCCTATCCTCCAGTTCCGATGAACAAACGCGCTTGATCGACGCTGTGCGCTCATACCTTTGTCAGGCATTGATCAGAAACGCGGCTTCGCCGTTGGCTCCCATCTTTGAGTTGACTCTCGAGACGTTCTGGCTTCTCATCACAAACTTGAGATCAGACTTCAAAATGGAGATCCCCGTTTTGTGGGAGCAAATCTACTTCCCTGTTGCTGAGATGAAGACTTCCACGCCCCACCAGAAGAGATACTTGCTCTCAATCATTGAACGTCTTTGTAATGACTCTCGCTGCATCATCGAGTTCTACCTCAACTACGACTGTGACAGCTCCCAGCCCAACATCTGCGAGGCCGTTATTGACTACCTCACACGCCTCTCCTTAGCTCGCATCGATGCCACACCGGCCCAAAAAATGGCGTTCAGGGACAACCAGAGAGCAGGCATCGCTTTATATGACATCAACAAGATCGACAACCTCTCGACAGCGACCATGTCATCAAAACCCCCAGAGCCAGACATCTACAACAATTTCCCGCTCGAGTACGCCTTGAAAATAACCTCCCTCAACTGCCTGGTGGCGTTTATGCGGCTGCTCCACCTGTGGGCACAGAAGGGGTTTGTTTCTCAAAAATTGACCTCCCTCATGCCCGGCTCCGACCCGCAATCACCTTTTGCAACGGCTAGCAGTTCACGTAACCCCTCGTTTGTCGGCCACACTGAGCGTGACAGCGAGTCTGACGATCCCGAGCAGTTCGAGACTCAGAAACAACGCAAGAAAGCTCTCCTCGAAGGAACTAGACGTTTCTCTCAAAAGGCGAAGAAAGGCATTGCCTATTTTGTCGAGAATGGCTTCATTGAGTCAGATACACCCCAAGATATTGCTCGCTTCTTGCTTGAGACCGAGGGTCTAGATAAAGCTGCTTTGGGCGAGTACCTTGGCGAGGTCGGAGAAAAGAACGTGGCCATCATGCATGCTTTCGTGGATCTCATGGACTTCAAGGATATGTCCTTTGTGGACTCGCTCAGAACTTTCCTCCAGCTGTTCAGATTACCGGGAGAAGGCCAGAAAATCGACCGCTTCATGCTTAAGTTTGCTGAGCGGTATGTTTTGGGTAACCCAAAGGTTTTCGCCAACGCAGACACCGCATACGTGTTGGCCTATTCCGTCGTCATGCTTAACACTGATCAGCATTCCAAATCTGTCAAGAGTAGAATGACTGTTGACAACTTCATAATGAACAATTCTGGAATAGACGATGGCAAAGATCTCCCTCGCGAATTCCTCGAACAAGTATTCGATGAAATCAAGGAAAACGAGATCAAGTTGCAGTCCGAGCAGCACGCAGCGCTTCTTGCCGGTGATCAAACCGTGATCTCAGCTACCCCATCTGGATTTTTCGGAACCAGAGACTGGAACAGGGAAGCTTACAATCACGCCTCAAAGGAGATGCTGACTAGAACCGAGAAACTTGTGAAGAATTTGGGCCGCAAATTACGCTCCGAAGACGCCTCGCAAATCTACTACGCTGCCTCCAACGTTCAGCATGTAAAGTCAATTTTCGACACCACTTGGATGTCTATCTTGGCTGGTTTGACAGCGCCCTTCAAAGAGTTCGAAGAATCAGATGTCATTGCGCTCTGCTTGGAGGGAATCAAGTTCTCTATCAAGATTTCTTGTATGTTTGATTTGCAATACGCGAAAACGTCTTTCATCGGTGCCTTGGTTCAGTTCCAAAATTTGAACAACTACGAGGACATCAAGTTGAAGAATGTTGAGGCCATATACGTGATGTTAGAGATTGCCGTTACCGAGGGTAACTCCTTGCAAAAATCTTGGTTGGATATCCTCACCTCGATCTCTCAACTTGAAAGACTACAGCTCATTGCAAAGGGAATTGACCAGAACTCGATTCCAGATGTCAGCAGCGCCAAGCTCGTGAGTCGCAACTCCATTGAGAGCGTGACCTCACAGCCAACAGGATTATTCCTGCTGTTCACCAGCAGCTCCGCATCAACTAGTGCGTCCATTCGTTACCACACGCAACATCTCTCCGCTGAGGCTTCGGAGCTTCTTTCACGTACTGAATTGAGTGTCGCCATTGACAAGGTCTTCACCAATAGTTCTGACTTGTCCGGAGAGTCCATCAAGTACTTTGTGGAGGCATTGAGCAGAGTCGCTACTGAGGAAATCGAATCGTCTGGTCAATCGAACAACCCCAGAATGTTTTCTTTGCAGAAGGTTGTCGACATCTGTTACTACAACATGGATCGTATTCGTCTTGAATGGTCGCAACTTTGGGTCATCTTGGGTGAGGTCTTCAACACTGTTGGCTGTAACCCTAATCTCACTGTTGACTTTTTCGCTTTGGACTCTCTTCGACAACTCTCAATGAGGTTCATGGACATCGACGAATTGGCGCACTTCAAGTTTCAGAAAGAGTTCTTGAAACCCTTCCAACACATTATTGTCCACAACCAGTCTCCTGAGGTAAAAGACATGGTCCTCGAGTGTATCAACAACATGCTTTTGGCCAAAGCACCTCAGATCAAGAGCGGATGGAAAACAATCTTCAATGTTCTCACTGTTGCCGCCAAGGAGAAGAAAGGTCCACTCGTCACCAAGGCCTACAAATTAGCTTTCACGATCAACAAAGACTACGGCGACGAAGTTGTGAAACAGGACTCGTTTGCTGACCTCGTTGCATGCTTTACGGAGTTTGCCAAGAATGAGAACTTCCAAAAGGTTGGTCTTCTCTCGCTTGAGGTCCTTTCAAAGTCGATGATCAAGGTGGCCAAGCATTCCATTGAGCAGACCGGAGATCAAACTATATCCGCGAGCGACTCAGAAACGAGCGACAAGTACAACAGCTTGGTGACGTTATGGTTCCCCATTTTGTTTGGCTTCTTCGATATCATCATGAATGGAGAGGAGCTCGAGGTTCGTTCTCGTACCTTGTCTCACTTCTTCGACGTGCTCCACAAGTATGGAGACCATTTTGAGAATGACTTTTGGGATATGATTTTCCACAAGTTACTCTCGCCCATGTTTGAGATCCTCCAAGGGCCCTGGAAACTCACTCGTTCCGACAAGTTCAACTTCCAGGGTTTCCTGTCTGACGAGGACAAGTTGTCGTTTTGGGTGTCCACAACTTTGATACAGGCCTTGAACAGCATGGTATCGCTCTTTACGCAGTTCTTCGAGCAGCTTTCCAGGCTCTTGCCTGAGTTTATGGACTTGTTGGTGAGCTGTATTTGCCAAGACAACGACACGATTGCAAGGACAGGCAAGACATGCTTCGAGGAGTTCTTGATCAAGAACTGCGCCAACTTTGACGACAAGCAGTGGGATTTGGCGATTGGCACGTTCGAGCGGTTGTTCGACTTGACCACGGCGAAGGAGCTTTTCGCTCTTGATCCTCTACTCACGGCAGAGAATTCTGACGTGGAGTCACTTGACATCGACGAAGACGATGGAGCGGGCGACAAGTCTACGATTGTTGTCAAATGTGTTCTCCAGCTCTTGCTTATCGAGACGACCCTGGAGATGTTACTGAAGGAGGACTTCTACAACGAAATACCCAGCCAGCACCTCCTCAAGCTAACCAGCTTGTTGCATGGCAGCTACGAGTTTGCCCGCAAGTTCAACGACGACTACGATCTTCGTGTGCGGCTCTGGAACGCTGGCGTGATTGAGAGATTGCCCAATCTCTTGAAGCAGGAGAGCATGTCTGCTGCGGTGTTCCTCAATGTGATGTTCCGGCTCTACTGCGACAACACCAAGGTCAAGACGAAGGACGAGAAGCGGGACATCATGTTGTCGGTGGTGCCGCTTTCTGCGGGTATCGTTGAGCGGTACTGCGAGCTTGAGGACGCCACGCAGCAGAAGAGCATCAGTACGTGGTCGCCTGTGATTACGGAGATCTTTGAGGGCTACGTGGAGATGGACGAACGGGACTTTGTTGAGCATGCGCCTGTGATGTACCGGAACCTGTTGCGTCTTCTCGAGCGGAACATGGCGGGCGGCTTGCGGACGCTGTTCCGGCAGTTCATGGCTCGTGTCGGCGAGATTTTCGTGAAGTCGACCTAAGACAAGACGAGAGTTGGACGGAGAGTAGTGTCATGACGCAGCCACACTGGCTGCGGGGCTGGGTGCGAATTGGCGGCAGGCGGCACGTCAACCGGGACGAGCACGGGTTGATGAAATAGCCAGCACGAGCTGATGGTGCAGCGTGCTAGGCGATAATTGTATGTACTTAGAATACTTGATCTAATACACGGATCAACGGAAGGCATGGGCAAAGACGTGGAGATACGTGGGAGGGTGTGGGGAGCAGGGCCGGACTGACGTTTACGGCGCGTAACCTGGAGCACGGGGCAGGTTTTTCTGGCCGTGCACCCGTGCCTCCTGACGTCGAGGTGCTTGGAGGGCCAGGTGAATTCTGTCCCGCACAAACGTTGAAAAAAAATTTTAACTAATCCATTTGAACAGTAGACCAAGATGTCTTTTGAGAACAAAGTATGTGCGAACCGAGGCCACGAACGAGAACCGAGGGCCCGCCGCCAATTGTGTGTGGCGGCGCCGCCGGCCCGGGCGAGATCCGAGGGTGGGGCCGGCCCCAGAACCGCCATGGACGCAGGCTCCTGAACACCCAGACCAGGGTGCCAGAGAGCCGTTTCGAGCCAGCAGCCGAGGGCGTGGCCGCCAATTGCCGAGATGGCGGGCTGCGCTGGCGGAAGCAGCGGCGAAATTTCGAAATCTGGCCGAGTCCCCGAACAGAACCCCCAACAGGCCTACCCAGACGACACCCCAACCCGAACCAGTACTAACCGAACCAGAACTTGTATGCTTTGTTGGGCAACGACGTGGAGGACGAGGAGTCCGGCCCCGCCCCCATGCCCAGAGAAGTTGTCAAGAAGACGACCTCGTCCAAGAAGAGCGACGTTGCTCCAGCGTCGGCGGACCCCGCCAAGGCCAAGAAGGCCAAGAAGCCTGTGGGCGGCAACGAGGGTGCCTTGAAGAGCAAGGCCGACAACAAGGCCACGCCCGGCCCTGCTGCCACCCCCAGCAAGCACGAGAAGAAGGCGTTTGACCGCCACTCGAGAACCGCCAAGACCGACAGCAAGAAGAAGGTCAGACAGGGCTGGGGCGACGACAGAAGAGAGTTGGAGTACGAGACCCGCGGCGCTGCCGACGCTGCCGCCGAGCAGAAGGCCGAGGCCGAGGGTGTCGCTGCTCCCGCCGGCAAGTCGTTGCAGGAGTACTTGAAGGAGAAGGCCGAGGCCGAGACGGCGTTGGGCGGCAGCCGTGCCGTGAGACAGGCCAACGCCGGTTCCGACAAGTGGGCCGCTGCCTCCGAGAAGATTGAGAAGGAGCAGCAGGCGTACGTCGGCGGCTCTTCCGCCAAGAAGATCAAGCAGAAGGCCGGCAAGGAGAAGAAGTTCTTGGACATCAACGCGGTCTTTGCCGACGAGGGCCCCAAGTTCGAGAAGAAGTCCTACAAGGGCAAGAAGCCTGCTGCCGCGGACGCGGGCAAGAAGGAGCAGAACTTCCCTTCTTTGTAAGCTGGCACTCGGCGGGCTAGAGGGAGAACTTCTTCAAGCTAGCACCTGGCGAGCAAGAGGGAACTGACTTCCTCAAGTCGGCACTACCGGCAGGCCGCCGCTGCGGCGGCCTCTTCATACTCATGTCGTAAGAGGAGGTACTCTCGAAACTTGAGGAGCCCAGTTACAATGTAGTCACTTGCTTGTAGATTGAAGGTGGGAACCCAGTGACAATGTAGTCACTTGGCTTGTTGATTGTAGGTGGGGAACCACGGACTTGTAACAGTGGCAGGCGACAAAGTATTACTGCACCGACAGGCTACAAGTACAATTTGCATCGGCTTGGACCAAGCAGGCAATTGGTTGGACGAGGCATCTATGGAGTCTAGGAGTCTAGTGGAGTGCTCATTGGACTTAGTTAAAGCGATTGACAAATTCTGCGCTCAATCGATCTACGACGTCTGTTAGACTGCAATTGCATCTTTCAGCCTCCAGAGTAATTGGACACTGGAGGCACTGGTGAGCCACACCAGCTATGCGCATACCTATAGCTGGCCCTCTCCTGCTAGCAGACGAGGTATTACTGACTACAGTATAATAAATTCCAAATAGCACAATCAACCCGAAGGCTCGAAACCGATTCAAGAAATTTTCATGGAGTTCGGCTCGAGTGTTCGATCTGTTGTCCGAAATCATTCAGTACACTAATTTTCTGAGGTCCATTAGTGCCTACTGCGCAAGTAACTGGACGTCTAAGGCACCGGTGAGACCAATCCACCACCTCGAGCCATACGTCTGGCCACATTCACTACTGGCCCTTTTGTCGTAGGGCCCGTGGACCGATACCCGTGACATTCACGTGACACCCACGGTCGGGGTAGCAAGTTGGGCCGTCTGCCCACTGCGGGGAGCCGAGTCAGGGCATGGGTCACTCGTGGGCGGGTTGTGCAGGCGGCGCTGGTTATTTTTGTCTTGCGCGGCCCAGCGAATGTTCCAGTTGCACCGCAAGGGGCCCCGGCGCGGGCCAGGAAAAAAGCCCGGCGCGCGACAGCAAGCGCCCGCGCCATAGCCGAGCGGAACTCTGTTGGCGCGGGCCCATGGCTGCGGCGGAGGCTGATGGTGCTGTCGCGGGCACGGCCCTGCCTGCTGGCGGGGGCTTGGGGCGATGTTTTCGGCGCTGGTGCACGGGTGTGTTTCCCGTTTGGGCGATTCTCCATTGTGGCCAGGCAGCAACCTGTGCCGGGCCGTCTCAGCCGCGGTGTCGGCTGAGGCCTGACCAAACCGACAGAGTGACCATACTAGTTGTCGGCACGAGTGCTGGCACCAGACAGACAGCACGTAGCTCGGACAAATACAACAGACGCAATCGACACGACAGTGTGCTTAGCACAGTTGACAATTGCCCCTTCTCCCACTTCTCTGCTTCCTCCTTTGGTGCCCCACACTGACCCCGGTCGCGCTACGCCTGAGACCCACGGGCCCTGCATGACTCAACTGGGTGTCAGGCCGGGTTACGTATGGGTGGGCGCAGAATAAAGAACATGGGCCAAAACAGCTATAAAGGTTCTGGATTCTGCCGGCGGTGCGTTTCGTCAAAGTGTCCTGAAATAGTTGGGTAGCCAAAATTGCTTATACTTATAGCGTGCGCCGTGCCCGCCAGACTTCCAAATTAGCCACACTAGACAGACTCGCCTGACCAGTGAAACAAGAGGGAAACACAACTCCGTCCAGGTAACTAGCAAACGAAGAGACCCCCGGCTGTCCCAAGTTTTCCTAGTTTTTCATTGCAAGACCCAAGAAGGCCGGAAAATCCGCCCCGCCTCAATAGCCTATTCAGATTGTCCAGATTAGGCCACTATTGTCTGCTGACAAGAACCCGTGCCGGCGTCCTGAGCTACCGGCAACTACACCGCCTTGGCCAAGCCCCTGTGAAAAACCATTTGGTTTTTCTCCTTGGTATCATCTTTTCGTCTATTTCGGCCTCCCGTCGGGATTCTATTTTCCCAATCGGGCCAGTGACTAAGTGCGCCCGGCCCCAGAGCTAATTTCGCAAGCCTCGCCAGCCGTCGCGCGGATTTTCAACCCCACGAAAGCTCAACCCACAACAACACCCGTCGCCCTTTAAAACGCCACATTCAAGCTCGGCAAAAGAGCTACAACATTTGAAGAGAACTTGAAACAGTTTCTGAAACTTCTGGCGTTGCCCGTTTTGCGGCACAAGAGTCACACAAACACTGCCCACCATTGTGCCTGCCACAAGACCCGGCCCAGTGAAACCACAGCCGCCGGACTCCCTGGCCCCACAGAGCCGCCACCCACAGACCCGCCTAAACATAGTGGCCCCCCACGCCAGAATGCCCGTCACGGCACACGCGTCCGAGGCGGCACACCCGCCCATCACGGGCCCTACACCAACCACTCTAGCCCCACCCGCCCCGCCACACACAGCAGCACACGGCAAGCACGTGACGAAGCTCTCGACGCTGTCGCCCGAGGCGATCCGTGTCGCTGCCGAGATCCTGCCGCTCCGGCTCGCCAACTTGCTCATCCGCAAAGGCCCGTTGGCCATCCGGCTCATCACGCTGCATCTCTCGAGCGAGGTGCCCGGCTTCGAGCTCTTGCTGTTGTCGAAGCAGCGGCGGCTCATCATGGCCGCCATGGAGCAGGGCGACCCGGTCAACAACGTGGTGTTTGAGAAAATCGGCTGGGGCCAGTGGGCCGTGCGCCACGTCGACCTGGACTACATTGTCGCCCGGCCAGACACCCTGGACGGCCTGCTGCGCATGAACATCCACGAGCTCAAGGAGAAGGCCAAGTTGGGCTGGCTGAAAAAGGCCGACCACCCACAGCCCACCACCTCGCCAAAGTCCGCCGCCGCCGCCTTCCGCAGAGACTCTATCCTGGCCAACAAGCCAGACCTCCACAAAGTGCGCCTCCCCGACGAAGGCATGGACGCGCTTTCGTCGTCCTCTGAGCAGGACTCAGACGACGACATGGACGGCGCCATGGACGACGACATGGACCCGGACGCCGACGGGCCTGTGGTGCTTGACATGCTCAAAAAACACGACTCCGCCATTGCCGACGACGACGACGAGTTGTTCCGCTTCGACGACGACGTGCGTGCCAAGCGGCTGCCGCCGATCAAGTTGGCCGGGCGCGTGCCCACCAAGTTCTCGCCGCCGCCGGGCCGCCGCAAGAGCCTGAGCTCCGTGGTCAAGAACACGCTGGTGCGGCACCAGCTCTTCAGCCGCCTGCGGCTCAACCTGATCGAGAACCTCGACGACTACATCCTCCTGTCCGCCCGCAACCTGGCGTTGCTGGTGACGTCGCTGCCGCTTGGTCTGTGGACGGGCGAGCCATTCTCGCCGGACTTTGGCGTTTCGCCCGAGCTGATTGCCCAGGCGCTCGGCCGCCGCAAGCTGCTGTTCAACGAGCTGAGCATCCGCCTGACGCTTTCGCTGTCGTTGCCGCGCCGGCCCGAGCGCCGCAAGGAGCCCCAGAGCGACACTGACGAGGAGGACTGGGCCACCATGGGCGCCGCGTCGCTCCGGCAGAACCTGTCGGGGGTCAGCAGCCCGGCCATGCCCAGCGAGGAGCGGGCGGCGCGGGCGCTTGTCAACTTGATGGGCAACTAAAAGATATGGGTAATACAGGTTGGTAACGATGTGGGTACGGTTGTGCTCGTAGATGGAGTAGACCGTGTGAGGATACCAGAAGAGGTTGAGGCCTTTTCGATTGGATGACAGAAGGACGAAGTGGACCCTCTAAAGAGTAAGAGACCAAGTATGGGACGGTAGTTGCCTGATCTATCGGTCTCTCCAGCCCGATAGAGACTAGCGCTAGAAGTGTACGTACGCTGAAAGAGCCGCAACTCGGCTCCTTTATTCGAAATTATACCCTGAACGTCTCGACTATTGGAGTGGTTACCTCGAAGCCACTGGATTAACATCGGACCGAATGTCGCAGAAACTTCGAAATTCGATACCGATGATGAGTCAAGCGAACTTTATTTGATCAATCCTCTCATCCAGTATGATCTGTTGGTCCAGGCATCTGGAAAGGACCTACTGAATTTAGAGTTTGAAGCGCCTGGTGCTCCCACCCTGTCGAGAGCCAGCTGATGAAGCGTTCTGCTTCCTCGGTCTGACGGTTCAGCTAAACCATAATCTGCTACTGGTGCTAGAAATAAGACCTTTGATCACCACTCGAATACCGGCGAACTCTGGATTAGACCAGATGTAGTCGGTTCGATGGCTAGCCGTTTTGCAGTACATGACCTAGGTGCTGGGCAATAAATTAACAAGCCTCGCGATACAACTCGATTTATGAATTGACCAGCCGTGCAATGAATCGATCTTCCTCCCCTACATATGTGTTTACCGAAAAGCTTCGAAGTGGCTTTGCATATTATTGGAGCTCTGCCTCAATTCATCCTAAAGCTGGGTCCTGTACTTGGTTGCGACGCGTCAGCCCTAGCGCTTTCCACTAATTAGGACCATGAGAACCACCAAACCACTAAAAACACTAGTTACAATTCTTTCATTTCCAAGCTAGGCCAAGCCCCGCCATCAACAAAAATCCTTTCTTCCTTCTCTGCTTTCCCCTCTTTCCGTTTCTCCGTGGTTGTCTATCCCATTGGCTTGATCCCATCGTTGTGCGGCGCGACTTTTCTCCCACCACCACCATGTCCACCACCATGTCGTTGCCCACGGTGCAGATCAACGTGAACTACACGGACCTCAAGGGCCAGGTGCGGGACTTCTTCACCCACTACAAAAACCCGGAGCCGCCTGCCGCGGGCGCCCTGGGGCTCAAGTACATGGACATTCTCCAGGAGATTGCCAACCGCGATACCGCCTCGTTGAGCGTGTCGTTGGACGACGTCCAGGCATGGCAGGAGACACAGTACCACGCCGGGCTGGGCGAGATGGTGTCGCAGATCGAGGGCAACGCGGCGCACTTTGTCGAGTTGTTCTGCAGCGTGGCCGACGAGTTGATGCCCGAGCCCACCAAGGACATCCTGTACCGCGACGACGTGTTGGACGTGATTTTGCACCAGCGCAAGTTGCGCAACATGCGGGTGGCGCAGGAGAGCGCCGACCAGATGGCGGCGTTGCGGTCCGGGTTTGCCGACTCCGGCGCCCCGGGCGCCGACCAGGCTGCTGCCCAAGGCGCCGGCCCCGACGCCGAAACCGACCTCTTCCCGCCCAAGCTCACGCGCCGCTACACGTTGTACTTTGCGCCGCGCAGCAGCGCCGCCAAGCCGTTGGCCGTGCGGGACGTCAAGGGCCAGCACGTGGGCAAGTACCTCACGGTGCGGGGCATCGTGACCAAGGTGCTGGACGTGAAGCCGCTGGTGGAGGTGAACGCGTACACGTGCGACAAGTGCGGCTACGAGATCTTCCAGGAGGTCAACGGCAAGGTGTTCCAGCCGCTTGTCGAGTGCACGTCGGCGGTGTGCCGCACCGACCACCAGCGCGGGCAGCTCTTCATGCTGACGCGGGCGTCCAAGTTCCTGCTGTTCCAGGAGGTCAAGGTCCAGGAGTTGGCGGCCCAGGTGCCCGTGGGCCACATCCCGCGGATGCTCACGATCCACGTCGACGGCCCGTTGGTGCGCTCCATGAACCCCGGCGACGTGGTCAACGTGGCGGGCATCTTCTTGCCCCTGCCGTACACGGGGTTCAAGGCGTTGCGGGCGGGGCTCCTCACAGAGACGTACTTGCGGGCCCAGCACGTCACGCAGCACAAGAAGCAGTACGAGCTGCTCGAGGTCAGCCCGGACGCCCACCGCCGCATCTTGGAGTTGCACGCCCACGGCGGCGCCTACACGCGCCTCGCCCAGCTGATAGCCCCCGAGATCTACGGCCACTTGGACGTCAAGAAGATCTTGTTGCTCTTGTTGTGCGGCGGCGTCACCAAGGAGATGGGCGACGGCATGCGCATCCGTGGCGACATCAACGTGTGTCTCATGGGCGACCCCGGTGTCGCCAAGTCCCAGTTGCTCAAGGCCATCAACAAGATCGCCCCGCGCTCGGTGTACACCACGGGCCGCGGTCTGTCCGGTGTCGGTTTGACCGCCGCCGTGATGCGGGACCCGGTCACCGACGAGATGGTGCTCGAGGGCGGTGCGTTGGTCCTCGCCGACAACGGCATCTGCTGCATCGACGAGTTCGACAAGATGGAGGAGAGCGACCGCACGGCCATCCACGAGGTCATGGAGCAGCAGACCATCTCCATCTCCAAGGCCGGCATCAACACGTCGCTCAACGCCCGCACGTCCATCTTGGCCGCCGCCAACCCGTTGTACGGCCGCTACAACCCGCGGCTCCTGCCCCACGAGAACATCAACTTGCCCGCCGCGCTCTTGTCCCGGTTCGACATCATGTTCTTGATGCTCGACCAGGCGTCGGAGGCCTCCGACGAGATGTTGGCCCGCCACGTCACCTACGTCCACCAGCACAACAAGCAGCCGCCCATGGACTTCGAGCCCTTGGACGCCGCCACGATCCGCCAGTACATCGCCGTCGCCCGCACCTACAGGCCAGTCGTGCCCAAGGCCGTCGGTGAGTACGTGACCCAGCTGTACATCGCCATGCGCCGCGACGCCGAGCGCAACGAGGGCTCCACCAAGAAGTTTGCCCACGTCACGCCCAGAACCTTGTTGGCCGTCTTGCGCTTGTCGCAGGCCCTCGCCCGCATCCGCTTCGGCACCGAGGTCACCAAGGACGACGTCGACGAGGCGTTGCGCCTTCTCCTGGTGTCCAAGCTGTCGATGGACGTCCGTGAGTACGAGCGCGAGGACCCGGCGTCCATGATCATGAACTACATCCGCCGCCTCTTGCGCGAGCAGAACCTGAACCAGATCAGCGTGCCGGACTTGCGGGCCCGCATGTTGGCCAAGGGCTACACTGCAGAGCAGTTGGAGTCCTGCATCGCCGAGTACCAGCTGTTGGGACTCTTCCAGCTTCTAGATGGCGGCGACAGCTTGCTTATCGTGGACCACGACAACATGGATATGTAAGCTGGGTGAGGAGAGCAAAAGTAATGGGGTGCGCCCCGGCATGGGCTATAGACAAGGCCGAGCCGGCTGGCAATGTATCAAAAGTGTTTAATAATAAAGATAGAATGAATAGTGGTTGGTAGGATGCCAAAGAGCGGTACAAATCAGAGGTGCCGGTAGGACTTGGGCAGGAGATACCTCACTTCGGCGTATCAAGCTGATTGTCTGGATTACGATTGTAGTGATCGACAGACAGTGACTGCAAGTGAATTGTTTTCTGAGTTTGACTGCCATGGCTTGAAATAACTAAATGTGGCTAACTTGAGAAAGAATGCATTTTGGTAATACGGAAGTGATAGACCAATCTGTGACCACATTGCGTTTGATGTTCATACCATCAACAGTATATCCTGATATCTGTCAACTGCAAACTTGAAAACGCGAGTTGTTGCGCAGGTTTGGCCTGCGGCCGCTTCAATTGGTTCAAGATTACGAGACCAATTGCATCTGGGCTGTCCTTCAGTGACTCTGGTCAAGTTTAGGCTGTACGGAAACGGACTTTTCGGCGATTAGGGTTCGATAATGGCACCAGGGTCGAGTAACGACATAGGCGATCTCAGGGCCAAAATACACACACAGCTCGATTTTGCCACAAATGGAAAAAACCAACACTCTCTAAGAATTCCCGAGTGCAGCTCAAATTACTCTCCTACTGATCCTCGTCTCGGCTTCACTTGCATGATAGCGCACCCGATGGCATCAGCCTTTCACCAACTGTGGCTCCACACATTCTTGATGCTAGCTGGACCTCCAAGTACACGCAGCCTTGGTTCGATCTAGCTCCAATTCCAAACTATCCTCAAAAATTTCCCAAAAGTCGACTTCATTTATTTTATATGGTCCCGAACCCAACCTATAGTTCCATTGGGATCACGGACCCGCGCACCATGAGCAGGCGACGCAACGAATGGCGAGGCAGCCTCGACACGGACACCAGCGAGCGGCTGGAACTGCTGCTTGGCGACAGCAGCGCCATTGGGCCTGGAGGGGCCACCGAGTTTCTGGCCCGGGCCTCCTTGGGGAACAGTGGTCCCTCCAAAAGCAGGTACTACTGGCTCTGGGGACCACTGTCTACGGTCGCCAACACAGGCCTGACGGCCCGGGACCACTTGGCCAACGAGCGCACGGTTTTGGCGTGGCTCCGGACGGCGGTGGTGCTTGCCACGCTCGGCATGACGCTTCTGCAGATGTCGTCGCTCCGGAAACGGGCCCGGGCGGTGGTGGACGAGGGTCACGTGACTCTGGCCGACCCGCTCAAGCCGTGGCCCAGCACCATCGCCACGCCCATCGGGCTCCTTCCGGGAATAGCGTCGCTCGTGATTGCCGCTTTGGGCTACGGCCGCTACGTGCGGGTGCAGCACGGCCTTCGCCAGGCGGAGTTTCCGGCAGCACGGTACTCGGTGCTTCTTGCCATGGGGCTTGTGCTAGCGTTGCTCCTCATGGTCACGGTCATTGACTCTGTCTTCTAAAACAGAGCCTCACGTCAATTGATATTGGATGTCTGCGGGGAGGCACTGTTGAGGTGCTACCAACTATACGGGCAGTACCCACCAGCGCCTTGCAATACGGAGTCAGCGCCTTGCAGCACGGAATGCAGTGCCACAACCGCTACCTGACTCCTATGTGTTTCCACATCAAAAGTGCTTTCACAGAGTTATTGGCATGGCTCCCGCCCGACCCGACCTGCACACAGCACGCTCACCATCAACACCTCGCCGTACCCCAACAACTACTCACCATGTCCCAATCCTCGTCAATGACGGTGGCGCAATTGAAGGAGACGCTCGCCGCCCGCGGGCTCCCTACCGACGGCAAGAAGGCGGATTTGGTCGCCCGCTTGGACGCGGCCGGCGAGTTGGACGACGAGTCAGACTCGGCCGACAAGGCTGCCCCGGCTGCCGCCAGTGCCGACACAACCGAGGCCGCTGCGCCTGCTGATGCTCCAACCGAGGCCCCTGAGGCTGCTGCCCCCGCCGAGAACGGCGAGCCTGCGGCAGAGCCTGCTGCCGAGGAGCCTGCTGCCGAGGCCGAGCCCAAGAAGGAAAAACCCAAGCCCTTGACGCCCGAGGAGCGCAAGCAGATGGCCGTGGACTTGCTCACGAAGAAAATCAAGAGAGCGGAGAAGTTTGGCGACGAGGCGCTGGCCACCGCAGCCAAGAAGGACTTGGCCCGCGTGGAGAAGTTTGGCGTGGACGCCGGCACCGCGTTGGCCAAGGAGATTGGCCAGTTGAACCGTTCTGTGAACAACAGCTTGGCCGACAGACCCAAGAAGTCGAAGAACAGAGTGCAAAAGAATTAGATCAAAAGACAGTGCGTGCAGTGCAACGTAGGGCAGGTAGCCTGAGAAGACTAGCCAAAGGAAAGGTGTGAGCAGGGGAGTGGCAGCAGGAAGAAGAGGTAGATTGCAAGGAGTTGGCGTTTGAAGCGTGCTTTATCCGAAAGCGTTTAGAAATCTGTATTATTTTCTGGCTACTGCAGTTGGCGAGGTGCCTTGGGTGGGAAGCTTTGGCCATTCTGGATGGCTTGGAGATATTGAAGGCCATTGGCTTGACTTTCTTTGCTCTGTATAGAAAGGTTCGCTGGTGAAACGAGTTGTTTGTTCGTTAGTTGACGAGTTGATCGGTTTGGGTGCAATGCAAGGAAGGCCGAACCGACTGCGCCTAACGTAGGGCCAAACCGGCCGCCAATTGCACGATGCCGCCAGACTCTTGGCCTCGAGGCACAATTAACTACTCCTCAGTATTCTCTAAACAAATAATTTCCTTTTGTCGCTTGTTGAAATGGACCGCCTCTTACTAAGTGCCGCACAATGCTGGAGGCCCTGAGGTTTCACCAATCATAGAGATGGATATCCTCCAACAAATTGTAGGCCAAGATTCACCCACCAATCTAAAGATTCGTTGAATGTCTCCTGATTGAGATCATGTGTCTTCTGTATCCACTCTTAGCACCATCCTGAACTGCCGGCAGCCTAACCGCATACTGCCATGCACTTGGGAGGCACCAGTGAATACCCCACGATTACCAATTTCTGACCAAACCCCAGACCAGCTTCACCCAATTGAGTATGTCTGTCAATTTTCACAGCAGCTGATGCCCGGCCTTGTCGGTCCTGGCTCCCTTCCATCTACCAACCGTGAACCTCGGCTGCGCACCAACTACATCATCATGCCATACTACAACGCCTTGCCCACGGCCCTTGTGCCGGTGCACTACGACGTGGCGATCCGGGAGATTGGCCACACGGACTACAAAGGCACCGTGGCGCTCCAGTTGCAGGTCCACGAGCCCACGGACCAGCTTTTGCTCAACTACCGAGACTTGACCGTGGAGGCGGTTTCGGCCACCTGGCACGGCCGCCCAGTGGGCGCGTCGTGGCGGGCGCTTCCGGACCCGCAGAACGAGGTTTTCGCCGTGGTGTTTGAGCAGCGCATCACGCCTCGTGAGCAGGACGAACCGGCGCTCGTGGTGGAGGTCCGCTTCAAGGGCTTGATCCACTCCAACATGGCCGGGTTCTACGCGCTGGAGTACACGGAGCAGGGCGCCACGAAGCGGATGCTCCTGACGCAGTTCGAGGCGACCGACGCCCGCCGGGCGTTTCCGTGTATGGACGAGCCGGCGCTCAAGACCACGTTCACTGTGTCGCTTACCACGGAGGCACACCTTACTGCCTTGAGCAACATGCCCGTGGCTCGGGAGCGTGTGGACGGGCCCACCAAGACTGTCACTTTCGAGAAGTCGCCGATCATGTCGACGTACCTCGTGGCGTGGGCCATTGGCGAGTTCGAGTACGTGGAGCTGTTCACCACCACGAAGTACGCCAACAACCAGCCGCTCCCCGTGCGGATCTACACGACGCCCCACCAGGAGGGCACGGCGCTAGTGCTCGAGTTGGCGCCCCGCATCGTCGACTACTACAGCGCGGTGTTCGAGCTCAAGTACCCGCTCCCCAAGTTGGACCTCTTGGCGGTGCATGCCTTCTCGCACAACGCCATGGAGAACTGGGGGCTCATCACGTACCGGGCGTCGGCGCTCTTGTACCTGGACACGCTGGACCCGGCGTTCAAGCAGAAGGTGGCCTACGTGGTGGCCCACGAAATCGCCCACCAGTGGTTCGGCAACTTGGTCACCATGCAGTGGTGGGACGAGCTCTGGCTCAACGAGGGCTTTGCCACGTGGGTCGGCTACCTTGCCGTGGACCACTTGTTCCCCGAGTGGGACATCTTCGCCCAGTTTGCCTCGGTGCAGTTGCAGGAGGCGCTCCGGCTTGACGGGCTCCGCAACTCCCACCCGATCAAGGTGCCCGTGATGGACGCGCTCGACATTGACCAGCTCTTCGACGCCATCTCGTACTTGAAGGGTGCCGCCGTGATCAACATGCTTGCGTCCCACTTGGGCCCGCAGACGTTCTTGCACGGCGTGGCCCGCTACTTGCTGGCCCACCAGTACGCCAACGCGACCAGTGCCAACCTCTGGGCGGCGATAGCCGAAGTGCTGGGCGTGGCCGTGGAAAAACTCATGGACCCGTGGATCTCGAAGATTGGGTTCCCCGTGGTGGAGGTGGTGGACTCGGGGCTGAGCCTCACAGTGTCCCAAAGACGGTTCCTCAACGGCGGCGGCGTCAAGCCCGAGGACGACGAGACCACGTGGTCGGTGCCGCTCTGCGGGTCCGGCCCTCCCGTGATGCTCTCTGAAAAGACCACCCATGCTCCCACCGGTCTAGCCCGCATCGCCAGCGGCGGCTTGCCCTTCCGAATCAACTACTCTGCGCCGCTTCTCACGCAGCACTTTGCCCAGTTCGAGCTGCTCCCGGCCGCCGACCAGATCGCGCTCATTGCCGACTTGGCCTCGTTGGCGGTGCTGGGCGAGCGCCTGACCACAGACTTCCTCGACGTTGTGGAGTCGATCTCGATCCCCGTGGCCGGCGCCCAGTTCGCCACGTGGCACGAGTTGTGCAACCGGCTTGCCACGCTCGTGACGGCGTTCGGCAGCTCTGTGCCGAAAACCAGAGACCTCGCCGCCAAAGTGCTCCGGCCCGTGGTGCAGGCGCTCCAGCAGGTCGGGTCCCACGAGCCGGTGCTTCTTCTCAAGTTGCGGGCGCACGTCTTGGCGGCGGCAGCGCCGCTCAACATGCCCGAGTTGCAGGAGCAGGCGGCGGTGTTGTTTGAGCAGTGGCTCGCGTCGGGCGAGCTCGAGCCGGCTCTCCGGCCGTACGTGTTCACGGCCGTGGCCACGGCGGCGAAACCCGAGCACATTGATGCGCTTCTTGCCGAGGTGGCTTCCCCGCAGACGCTCGACTCGAGAGAAACAGCGCTTGTGGCGTTGGGGTGCACCGCCGACGTGGCGCAGGCGCAGCGCTTGATGGCGGCGTTGGCCCGGGGAGACGTCCCCGTGATGGACGCCCACTTCTTGGGCCAGAGTCTCTCGCGCAACACAGCGGTGCAGGGCTTGTACTGGGCGTTCCTCAGAGACAACTACGGCGTGCTCCACGGGTTGATGGCGTCGAACTTGGCGGTCTTTGAGCGGTTCCTCCGCACGAGTCTCAGCAACTTCTCGCTGAGCAGCATCGCCGCCGACGTGGAGGCGTTTTTCGCCGAGAAGGACACCCACGGGTTTGAGCGGGGCATCTCGCAGGCCGTGGACCAGATCCGCATCACGGCGGCGTGGGTCGAGCGGGACGGCGCTGCCGTGGAGCAGTGGCTCGCGGCCCACCTTTAGACAGGGCCCGCTGCCGCCTCATTTGTACAACTACACTTCACGTCTCTGAGAATGTCATACTCTATACATTGCACTCTGCAGTAGGTCGCTCACTTCAACTTGTGCTCGTGGGTGGTGGCGTATCTGCCCGAAGGGTCGGCGTGGCAGCCCCACTCGGCCTTGGGGATCCAGCGCATCACGGTGGACGCCGCGGCCTTGGAGCCCAGGAACATCTCGTCAAACTTGCAGCGGTACCAGTACGCCTCCTTGGTCTGGGGCACGTCGTCGCCCCACTCGGGCTTGGGGTTGGCAAAGTCCTCGTCGGACACGGCAGCCTCGGCGGCGTCCTTCAAGCCGTCGATCCACGAGTAGCCCACGCCGTCGGAGAACTGCTCCTTCTGGCGCCACAAGATCTCGTCGGGCAAGTAGGGCTTGGCGGACGGGTCGTCGGAGGTGTCGAAGGCCTTGCGGAGCACGTACTTCTCGATGTGGTCCTTGTCGATGAGCTTGTCCTCGGGGTTGATGTTCATGCACACCTCCAAGAAGGCCTTGTCCAAGAAGGGCACGCGGGCCTCCAAGCCCCAGGCCAACGTGGACTTGTTGGCCCGCAAGCAGTCGGCGTAGTGCAAGTTCTTGACGCGCTGCACGCACTCGGCGTGGAACTCGGCGGCGGACGGCGCGTTGGCAAAGTAGAGGTAGCCGCCAAAGACCTCGTCGGAGCCTTCGCCGGACAAGACCATCTTCACGCCCTGGGCCTTGATCTTGCGCGACAAGAGGTACATGGGCGTGGACGCTCTGATGGTGGTGACGTCGTACGTCTCCAAGTGCCAGATGACGTCGTTCAACGCGTCCAAGCCTTCCTCGAGCGTGAACGTGTGCGAGTGGTGGATGGTGCCGATGAAGTGCGCCACCTTCTCGGCGGCAATGAGGTCCGGCGCGCCGGGCAAGCCGATCGCAAACGAGTGCAAGCGGTTGAAGCCCGTGGTGTGCAACGAGCCCGCGGCGTCGACGCCGCTCAACTCCTTGTTGGCGTCGACACCGTCGGCAAACGTCTGCGCCGCGGCCTTCTGCGTCTCTCTGGCGGCAATGCTGGCAATCAACGACGAGTCCAAGCCGCCCAGCAACAACACGCCGTACGGCACCTCGGCCATGAGCCGCTTGCGCACGGCCATCTCCAACGTCTGGCGCACCTGGGCGTAGTCGACGTGGGCCGTGGGCACCTTGGCGCCGTCCCACCACGTGGGCTGGAAGTAGCGCGTCATGGAGTCGGTCTTGGAGTCGTACACGTGGCCGGGAGGGAACGCCACGATCTCGTCGCACTCGTCAATGAGACACTTGAGCTCGCTGGCAAAGTAGCGGGTCGCGGGCAGCGCCTTGGACTTGCCCATGTACAACGTGACAATGCCGATCGGGTCGCGGGCAGCAATGATGCGGTCTTCGACCTTGTCGTACAAGGCGAACGCAAACATGCCGTCCAAGCGGGCGGGCGCCGCGGTGCCGTACTTCTCGAACAACGGGATGATGGGCTCGCAGTCCAGCAACAGCTTGTACCCGTACAGGCTCAACTCCTCGCGCAACTGGATGTGGTTGTAGATCTCGCCGTTGACCGCCAACAGGTAGCGCCCGTCGGGCGACACGATCGGCTGGGCGCCGGCGTCAAGCCCGACAATCGCCAACCGCTCGTGGCACAAGATCGTGCTGTTGGACACCACGTTGCCCGACCAGTCCGGGCCGCGGTGGCGGATGCGCTTGGAGTACTGGAGCGCCTTGTCCTTGAACGAGTCCACGTCGGACTGCTTGTATGCTGCGAAAATGCCACACATGTTGGGAGAAAGACTCGGTGGTTGGTGATGTGCGATGCCGGCGGCGGGTTTTTTTGTAGTCGCGCTGACTCACTGGTGCGGCTGGAATTGCCAGGATGGCTAAACGGGTATGGGGATAAGTATGACTATTACGGGCCGGCAGATCTGTGCTTATCTCCTCCAGCTTCTGTGAAAATTCCTACAAAGATTTGTCCCTTGTCCGTTGCACCACCCTTCCCTACTCGCTCGCGTGCTCCTGCCGTGACTCATTTTTCACGCTTATCGCTGTGCATGACCAAGCCTCGGGCGAGTCGGTGATTCGGGCAGAGGCAGACCGGGTCGGCAGCTGAGTGCAGATTCACTATTTGAAGCCAACCACTCCATACATCAACTTGTCAAGTGGCGAGGCCACGTCAAAAGGGCTAGCTAATGGCTGGTTGGACTCATCAGTGATACCGTGACCAAAGCTACTTCGTAATCATTTTGCTGGATTGACTGGGCAACATCCGTCGGTCCCAGGGTCACAATCTGGTGAATAAACTGCCTGAACTTGCCGGAACATTGCATTTTGCAATTGGCAGACAACGCTGGTGTGCGCTATTCAAAGCAGCCGGGATAGTAGAGGTAGTTGACCTCAGTTCAAGCGGCCCATCAACTGACTCGACGTGATTCATTGAGGCCGTTTATTGATTTTTGACGGCTGCTCATGAGTATTTAGCTAACATTCATGATATACATGATGTGCTTGATAGCTCTGGATCTAAACTCGTGACAAGAAGTGCTGATACATGTTCGAAGTCACCGTCCAGACTTGAGCATACGAGTATCCGAGTACTTGTGACCAATCCCAGCACACATGTTCTCCGTAGCTCTGTACTTGATGAACTAAGAAGCCTTGATCATTTTGCTGTGGGTTCATTGTTGGGCAACCTTGGCCCTGTTGACATTTGTAGTATCGACTACCGGCAGTGAATACAGGAACACGTTTACAATTTAAGCTTGTGCAACTGTCTACAATAGAGGACTCACAGAACCGTTGCCTTGGTCATAATGAACTAAGCACTACTGTTCGCCGCTAGTCTTTGACATCGACGCACTGCAGTAGGCTGAGGTTCTATCGTAACGGACCGTCAACGGATGACCAGTATAAAAAACCGAGCCTTAAAGCAATTTGGCAAGCACAACTTGAAAAGTGGGAGAAATAGTCTTAGGCAGTCGTAAATCTACGTTAGGTCAATTGGTCTGGTTAAGCGCAACGAGGCAGCACACTCAACAGGAGAGGGTGTAAATCACACACCCACTTCCACAAAGCAGACCAGAAACACGAATTTGGAAAGATCCAACACAATCATCATTGAGCAGATCACAGCTATACCCGAACAGTTCTTCTAGCCTACATCTCAGTGGCTACACAGCGCAGCAGTTCACACTTAACCCACGCAACAAGTATCAAACCACAACAGTTGAGAACCCAAATTGATCCAATTATTCACATCTACCACCCCTCCTTGCCCATCACAATCCCTCACCCATCCTTCTCTTCCTTTGCAATTTTGGCTGGTTCACGTGACCAGCTTGCCACTGCGCACCCACTCCACCACTGGCCCTACTACCTCCACTGGCCCACCACTCTACCCCACTAGTCTTCCCACAGCCATGGCGCTTCCTAAACTTGCCGAAGAGCTCTACGGGCTCTTTGCCGCTGAAAGCCACGCCCAGTGCCTCCGGCTCCTCCCCCCAATCAAGCTCGAATTGGTCAAGCACAACCTCCTTGTGCCGACGCCGCAGAACACACAAACCAGCCAGCAGATCAACGACCTCAAGATCGCCGAGCGGATCCTCGAGATCGGTGCGTTGCTGCTGCTTCTCACCGCCGACTACACGGGTTTCGAGAACTACGTCGCTCTGTTGCGCCCGTTCTACAACAACCCCAACTTACACGCCGCCGGCGAGGCCAACACGGACGCCACCAAGATCTGGGCGCTCTACTTGGTGTATGTGCTTGCACAGGGCCACATCAGCAAGTTCCATGTGGAGTTGGAGGCCATCTACCACTCACCGTACATCGCGGTGGCCCACGACCGCTCGTTGCAGTACCCGATCCGCTTGGAGAGCAGCTTGATGGAGGGCAACTACATCCAGATCTGGCGCCTGTTGCAGGACAACGCCGCGTTGCCGGCGCCCGAGTTTGGCCACTTCACCGAGTCCTTGGTCGCCACGTTGCGCCACGAAATCGCCCGCCTGTTGGAGAAGTCCGGCGACTCCATTCCTGTCTCCAACTGCAAGTCGCTCTTGTACTTCCCGCAGGAGCAGAGCGACTCGGCGTTCGAGGACCTCTTGCGCGAGCTAGACATTGCCCACTGGCTCTTGCAGGACGGCGTGGTGCACTTTGCGACTCCGCTGGAGCACACGGCGGCCTCCGACAACAGCCAGGTCATCAAGAACGTCTTGGACTACGCCTCGCAGATCGAGTCCATTGTCTAGTAGACAGCCCAATAAATCACTCATGGTTGTATTGCCTCCCTGAGGCCCTTTCATTGCTAAATGCATCTCCATATTATGCACCTCCCATGCTCTGATCTCCCCTTTGCTTACTCAAGCAACTCGTAGAAGCCGTGGTACGCAGAGTCCAAGTCCTGCAAGAACGCGTCCGCCTCCAGCGCCGTGATGCTGTCCAGCTCGCCCAAGTTGTTGAGCTTGATGAGCCAGTTCACCAACTTGGACTTGCCCGGGAACTCCATCGCCCGCACGCCGCCAGACTCCCGCCGCACCAAGTCGTTGAGACACACCACCAAGCTGCTGAGAAGCGGGTGGAGCTGGCCCTTGGTCCTGTACTCGAGCTTCACCGCGTCCATGAGCGTGATGAAGTTGCCCGTCGCCTCCGCAACGAGCCGGGCGCTCGCTGTCGACTTGCGGTTCTCAGTACCTGCCACAACGTCGTCTCCACTGGACTCAACCTGCACGTTGAGGTGCTCAATTGTAGCCGGCACACCCGACGTGAGCCGGTCAACAGCAAGCGGCGCGTGGAGGCGGAACCGCTGCGTCAAACAGGTAAGGAAGTTCGAGTGGTCGGGCGCAAGATCGGGGAGCACCCGCGCCACAGCCGCTTCGTGGCTCGGCGTCTTCCAGAGACCCGTCTCGAGAATGTTGTATTGATGCACCAACCGCATCACCGTCGCGGTGTACTTGTCCTTATCCGTCAAGTAGTCCTTCACGTACCCGTTCTCGACCATCTGCATGACTGTGATGATCGAGTATATCTCACAGAGACTGTCGTATACGGCCTTTTCTGTGGCGGTAGACACCACCGAGTGCCGCGAGAATCGCTCATGGTAGTTCACTTGCGGGTTGGCGCTTGCTAGCGTGAAGGACGAATTGGTAGTAGGAGCATATGCTGGCAACCTCGACATGCTAGCGACCAATTGAGGTAAGTGTGGTCCTCGCAAGAATTAGATCAAGGGTGCACTCGTCAATGTGACCCAGAGGTGTGCTTGAGGTACCGCGCACATGCTGCGCGCTAGCTGCGCCAGAGCGACCAAAGCGACTGCAAATATGGCATCATCCAGAAAAGGACCACCAAAAAACGGACGGGCCAAACTGATAGATCCATTAGATGAGGTTCTGGTCTGAAGCCACGCCTTTTTGCTTAAAAGTCACTTCGCTAATCCGAATCATCAGTCAATGTACTTTGACTCGTAGCCTAGCTTGGCCCAGTCGCCTAGACCATAGACGGTAGGGGGTCTCCTGAACCTGCGGAGCACCTGGTACATCTCGTCGGCATCGTGGCTGGCCGACATGCGAGCCACCTCGGACCGGCCAAATAGCTCCCTCGCAATGTGGCACTCTTTGGTGATCCACTGAAGAAGGTATTCGCAGCTGGCTTTGTTGAAGGGCGACACAGTGAGTGGGAGAACACACTCGACGTCTTTCCCGTGATTCATCTTCACTTTCACAACAATCTCATATCGTAGTGAGAAGAGCTTGCCTATGGCTGTGAAGCCCTGCAAGTGCGTGAGCGGCACGCCCTCCGGTAGCTTGGCGTTTTTGTTTTTGTTGAAGGTGGCCGTGATGTAGCTGACACTCCCACCCTCGTGGTCTTGAACTTTTGGCAAAGAAAAAAGCGCAAGAATGTCGTTCTCCTGAGGCAAGCGCACAGAAAACTCGTCCACATGGCCCTGGGTCGATAAGACCTGGTCGTGCTGGCGGGTTTCCAGGAACAACTTGATTTCCTTGCGCGTGGGCAAGCCCGCGTCATGGCCTTCAAAGACCTCTTTCACATGGGCAGTGACTTGTCGTAGCTGCAAGCGGCCCCGTTTGCCGGTATGGAGGTGGTTGGCCACGATCTGTACTTGGAAGTTTATGAGATCGGAGGGGCCCACCAGGGACGCCGCGAGTCGCAGGTGTACGAGGGTCTGCCCGTCGAGCGAGGTGTGGGTCTGGCACAACACCTCTGTGAATTGGCGGTACCCCGGTAGCGTGTCGTAGGTCTTGATGGGGATGGTGAAGTGCTGCAGGTAGCGCTGTTCGGCGCCTGACGGAGAGGCGATCACGCTGACGCTGACCACAAGGCGGTGGGTGGTGAAGGCGCCCCAAGCCTCAAACCAGCCGCTGGCAATCACAGACTTATCTAGCGGGATGAGCACCGGGATGTCCAAGCCAATGACCTCTTGCGAGAACTCGCCTGGTGGAGGTGCGTAAACGGACGGCTCGATAAACACACGCAGGAGTTTTATGGTTTCGCCGGCAAACGCCGAGGACGGCGCCACCTTCTGTTCGGTCTGGAGCTCCACGCTGACGGCTTTGCAGTGGAAGCTGAGCGGTTTTGCAGGGCGTATCAGGATCACCGCGTCAATACGGGGCTGGGAGTTAGTGGACTGACCAATTGAGCGAGTGGGAACTTCAACATACGACTGAGGCCGGCACACCGGGGCTGCCCTTGACCACGGAGGTGCCGTCCGAATGTAGGCTGATGAGGAGCGGCCCGTCTTGTTTCGGCGGCATGCTGCAACGGGATCCGGGGCACGCGCGGTGTTGTTGATGCCGCGTAGCATCAACCGGCGCACTATTTTTACCGGCTCATCCCATATACACCCTGGCCCAAGATGAAGGCAGATGAACCGCTGTGGTCCCCAGTGGCAAGGACGTTTGAATTGCAATAGCAAAAATTCTGAGCAAAACCTCGGCCGTGGCGTCAGTGCCGAGCCGCCCTCAACGGCACGGTGGTTGCAAAATGGCGATGCCCCGCGCCTCTGCCCCGCCTCTCCCCACCTAGAGAAGCCCCTCCGCAATGGCCCAGCGCACGCGGTACTCGGGGAACTTGGCCTTGTAGTAGGCGTGTGTCTCGAGCGCGCTCACCAGAAGGTTCGTGGTGGCAAATACCCAGCTGGCTGCAAATGCCCAGTCACACACCGCGAAGCGGACCCGGGCGGCTAACGCCACCACCGCCACCAAGTATAGAAGAATCTCGTCTCGGTAGTGGGCACACGCCACCCGAGCAAACATCCCTGCAGTGGGCACCGAGTACTTTTTGAGCAGCGCCAAGTGGCGGTGGTGGGTCCACTGGCTGTAGTTGCAGCCAAGAAAGAGCGCCAAGCAGCAGGCGTCACAAAGTGCCGACACGGCCGGGCCAAACCTCCTGGTCTGGGCACGCGCCGACCCGTCTTTCTGAAGACCCAAATAACAACAGCCGGCTAGCCCCACATAGTACGAGAGCCCCAACAAGTAGTGGATCACGTGCATGCGGGCCGAGCCCAGGAAGTTGGTCAACACCAAGCTCTCTGCTAGCCGCCGAGTCGCCTGAACTGTGAACATGAGCCAGAGAAGAAAGTGTGGGGCCCCGAGCCCCACTTTGGGAAGTATCACAAAAAGCTGGCTCCACATCAACATCGCATACACAATGTAAAAATGGCGGAACCAGGCCTTGGGCACTGTGACGCGGGCAATGGCGTCGGTGACGGGGTGCGGCGCCCGGTTGGGCGAGCTGGCCACTTTGCCATACCGCAAAAGCACCTGGAGCACAGGAAAGCCTTTTGTGACGGCCACGCCTGCCGTGAGCACCACGTAGAGAAGCAACAAGTAGTAGCCAGGCTCCATGCGGTGTTTGTGGTGCACGGGTGTCTAACAAAAGGCTGGGGCAGACGGAGAAGCTTCACTAATTAACATAACATATCGTATTTATACACTTCAATAACTCTATAACAGGCGGGGCTCGCTGGCCCCTGTGTTCGAAGATCCAATCTTCATTAAGCTGGTGGGCCGCTTAACGGCCAACGTACTTCTTTTCAAAGAAACGCACAATGTTGAACGCCACGGCGGCGAAACTGGCCGCCAACTCGAAACCAATGTCTCCACCGTAGTCGCCAATCTTGGCCGACAACACACCAATGTACCACACCTGGTTCATACCCAAGACGCAGCCAGCAACGCCAAAACAGAAACCAATGACACCGGCGTAGCCCACAGGGTACACGGTCTTGTCGTGGAAGTTCTCGTAGTCGTAGGCGCCAAAGTTGCCCTTGTTCCAGATGAAGTGCTCCGACAAACTCATGGCCTCGTAGATGGCCAAGTAGTAACCAATCAAGTTCATGAAGTTGGACATGACGTCGGCAAAGTCGTAGTACGCAGGGATGCAGATGGCCAACGTGACAAAGTTACCGGCAATGGTCCAGAATACACGAGGCACCTTGCGCATGGGCGACCACACAGCCTGGGCAGAAAGACCCACAGAGTACATGTTGGGGATGTTGTTGGACACGGTCGAGAGGGCAAGAATCACACACAAGAACTCACCAAAGCCGTGCAACGAGTCCTCGACAAGGATGGCGTAGATCAAGCCACCCACAGAGTTGGAGTCGTACAACTCGAGCCATCTGGCGTTCGTGAGCGTACCGGTGGCACAGGCAGCACCCAAGATCATGGTGAAGGTCAAGGGCAACCAGAGACCAAAGAAGATACCAAAGAAGATTCTCGTGGAATTGCGGTTTCTGGGCTGGTACACGGTGTAGTCCGAGGCGTAAGTAGTCCAGCCAGTGGCGTAACCAAAGACGGTACCACCAAAGGACAAAACGTCACCGGCAGTGGTGACACCACCCGTGGTGGTGCCCCAGGTGAAGGTCTTCGACATGGCCATGCGGGCAATGATGGCGATGAAGGCGGCCAAGTTGGGGATCCACGCATACTTCTCGTAGGTGTGAATGATGTTGTAACCGAAGAAAGTCACCAAGATGGTGCAAATCACCAAGATGAGGCAGCCGGCCCAAGGTGGGCACGCACCGTTGTTGATGATCGTCAAGAGCTGGGCAGACACCATGATGTTCACGGCACCCCAACCCACACAAGCCACCATGTTGATGAAGGCGAAGATGCGCTGGCCGTAGTCACCAAGAAGGAACTTAGACAAGATCATCTGGCGGAGACCCAACTTGACACCAAAGATGGAGAAGAACGCCACGGGCAAGGCACCCAAGACGTTGAAGAAGATGATCACCATGATGCTCTGGAACAAGGAAAGACCAAACAACGTGATACCGAGAGCACCAAGAGAGAAGGTGGCAATCACCATGTTGGCCGACCACCACATACTGGCGGCGTTGAGGATGGAGTCATCGTGCTTCTCCTCATCGGTGACGAGCTCGATACCCTTGGTCTCGGCGTTCAACTTGGCCGCCAACTTGTCGAAGATGCTCAAGCCGACAAGCTTGGTCTCGGCCTGGCCCGAGTCCAGAAGGGACTTCTCGTAGGCGTCCAAAGATGAGCCTTCCTTGGTGGTGCCCTCGTGTGCAAGAGACTTCTCAATGTCAGACATACTTCACTAGTGGCTGCACCAAGCTAAGAGGGGTGGGAAGGTATGAGGGGTGGAGGTCGGGAAAGGGACTTGTCTGTGGGACCGAAAAAAAAAATCTTCAGACTCGCACTAGCGTAAGATCCCGGTTCGTCTTTATACCAATCGAAGCAGATAAGGACGAAAAATTCTCATCGCACCAGTCTTGGGCCTGCGCTGACGTGAGGGCGCGCGGGCGTGCGGGATGCATACGGGACTGGGATCAGAACAAAAAAAAAGAAAAGCCGCCGGTGGCTCCCGCACTGCACACAGCCACGATCGGAGGCTTTCGCGCGTGGTGACCCGCCCTCTAGCCCTATGCTGATTGGCCCGACGGAGTCCGTTTGAGGCGGTTTTGTCACGCCCTCTCTGCCCGGCCCCTTTGTGCACTCTCACCTGCAATGCTTTAAGCTGCCAACAGCCTTCATTCCCCAAACGAGCCTCACTCGGACCGGACCGCTTATGCCTGGCAGCGTTTCGCGTAAACGCGCCGTGCCCCTGGCGAAGGTTTGCTGAGTGCTTATCTCTAGGCCTTACCGCCATTTAAGGTTCAGACTCTCTTATCTTCGGAAGGGCCGAGGGCGGGGTTCAGCTGGACCTTCCCCACGCTTGGTCATGGAAAACGCAAATCAGTGATTTTTCAAGGGGTGTTTCATACACGGAGATTGCCGGTCGTGTGCCCTCAATGACCACCTGTGAGTCAATGGCGGCATAGTACGATCTCCTTTTTTCTTCTTTTTGTCCTGCTTTGTAGCAGTAGTAGCACCAGCTTACTCCTTGACGATCCTTGCTAAAACTTGGCTTTATTCGCTGGCAAGGATCTCTCTGCACTCTTTAGGCTTTGAGCCCATACGGGCAGATCAATGAGATCTTCAATTTGACGGTGCACGCCGCGAGTTGACTCTGGCCTGCTGTCTTCTTGGCAGCATAGGCCAGCCGTCTATACAGCCATGGCAATTGACTTCCGAGTTTGGTGCCCTTTGTTGCATGCATACCGGGTAGAATTCCACCTTCTCCCTGTAACCAAAGGAGTAGGTGCTTCGCAGCCTTCGGCAAAGCCGTTATCGCCGCGGCCTCAGAATCTTACTTTTATTCATACATACCAAAGTGGGGAACGATAAGAACGCCCGCTCCAAGCTTGTGGAGCTCGCCTGCCTCTCAAAACACTGTTTGAAAGTAAGCAATCTTGCGAATCTTGTCACGGGCCACTTTTGTCTTTCAGTTCTCCTCGTCTGCTGCCCTCGGCAGTGTGATACATGGTCTCTCAATATCCAATTCTTGTCTCCACTTGCTCCTCATTAGGAATTAGCTCCGTCTCTATTCTCTCGTCTTCTCTAGTGTCGCGGCCTAAAGGTGCAACGTCCCAGCTCTGCTGCTTGCGGCAGCGCTCAAGGCACATGGCTTACTTGGTACCGAAGTAGATACCGAGGATAAGCGCAAGGATAATGATGATGATCAAGATGATAAAGAAGCACCACAACCGCTTCCGGCGGGCCTTCTTGGCCAGCACAACGGCCTTCTGTGTGTGGCCCACACCTTGCTCAATGTCGTGCTGAGCAGTGTTGATCTGCTCCTCAATCTGCTGGATAGGCTGGTCCTGCTCAATCACCAACTCCTCCATGTCGTGGAACAACTGGGTCAATTCGGCCATGGTCTTCTCCAACTTCAACAACTCGCGGTGGCGGACCTGGACCTCGTTCAACACCGTGCGGGCTTCGCCGCGGCGGTTCAGCTGCATCAAAGCCTGCTGGAAGATCTGCTGGTTGTTGGAGCCATCCTCAACAACAGCACGGATCTCCTCGCTGGTGGCGTCGGGCTTGACGATTCTGTACTGGCGCTCGGCCTGGACCTTGGTCTGCTCTCTGTTGTTACTCTCGGTCAAGCGGTACTTCTGGATGAGCTCCAAGAACTTGTTACGCGTGCTCTCGGCCTGGTCGATTTTTTGCGGGTTGCCCAGCTGGGCGGCCTGGGTCTGCACGTTCTTGATTCTGCTCTTCAAGTCGTTTTGTAAGCTCAGCGCCTCCACCACGAGCGAGTCAATCTGTTTCAGCGCGTAGTCGCCGTCGTCTTCGTTCAAGTCCAAGTCCTGTAGGTGGTTGCGTTGCTTGTTGGAGATCAAGTCGATCAAGTTCAGGTAATTGTCCAACTGCACGTTGATGTCCTGGATCTCGTTCATGAAGCCGACAAAGTCGTCGCCGGACTCGTACTTGTACGTGTTCATCTCATGGTTGTTGTAGCCTGCACCGCCCTGGTTGCTGCTTTGGTTGTAGTATGGATTGCTCATGGCGTCACAATAGCGTGGTTATCTGTGGTGGCTTGTGTGGAGAAACTAACAGTAGTTACAAGCTGCTGGATAGTGCAAAGCGAGGTGTCCGAGCGTGCGCGGCTTCTGCAAGATGGGCCCGTTCTCTGTTGCGACGAGCACCGCGTGTGCGAAAGGGGAAATTCGGGCGTGTCTGGAAGGGAAACACGTTTTGTGGATTTTAAAGTTTCGGGGGCCCACGCGTAGCACCGAGTTCCGAGGTAATAATAGGCTGCAAAAATGACGAGTTGCGACGCCGGGGGAATTGCTGCTTTTATATTTTCCCGGGTCAAGGGGGTGGCGTACATGGCTGCAAATGTGGGTGCCCCCAATCGGGCCAATCCAGATCGGACACTATAAATAAACCACTCCGCCTCCACTCATGACCACACAATTCGGAAATGGGCCGACAAAAATTTATGGCTCGAAATGAAATTTTGAATTCGTTGGATTTTGGAGAATAGGGGTTTTTGATGATTCCGGTCATCGGTATTTCAATGTCGCCACTAGCAGTGGTGCAATTTCGGAGACCGTTGGCGATGGTGCTGTGAACTATTCCAGCAAGTTGACACGAATCTTAGAGTAGACTAGTTTGGCAGCTGGTGACAGATAAGAACAGATTTGTTGAAAAGCTACACAAATCACTATGGCACGGAACTATTCACTGTATTCGGAACGTTGGTTCAGGGACCCCTATACGATGAGTGCAGTGAGCGAGACTAGCAGCCAGGACTTATGGTGAGTCCATCAAAAGTAACTCAATTACAGTTGCACAATCTCCGTTGGTTACATATTCCTACTTGAAATTGCTTTTATAGCAGCTTCCACTATCGCCTCTAAACCTCGAATATGATGGAAGATACGTCTTCAGAAGAGTAGGGCACGAGATCTTGCAGATCATTCGCCCCATGCAACTACAACTCGAATCTCTCTAAGTGCTATACAAGAGTGAACCGTATAGCCTAATCAGTTAGACAAGCAAATGTTAGAGTTTTATTCTGCATCATTAAATTCAGTCAGCACTGTACCCGATTAGCTCTTTGGGCAATGCTAGAGCTGAGGGGTTGTATTCGATTCCCTTACCAAAGAGTGTTTACATGGTATGTGAATAACAGGATTAGATGTAAAACTATTGGTTTGTGACACATGTTGCAACGGCAGACGTCGAGAGCTAGTGCATTCCTGAATGCAATGTATGTTTAACTTTTAACGATTGTCTTTGCCGAAACAGAATCGCCATTGGTGCCTACGGACAAAGTCTTCCGTTCAGACTAGGCAAGAATTGTAGTGAACTCGAACATTCCCTGTGTTCCGAGCCATTTAGTATCACACGAACAACACACTTTCACACCAGTGACAAATTTTCAATTCAATACACTCGTTTCCTTAAACCAACGACCACACACTAGCGCTTCGGGCAATTTCAGCAGATTTTCGGGCAATAACAATACTTGGGATGGTGGCGGCGCCTTTCACTATTCTTGCTACTGCATCAAGACAATAAGAAGCTACACGCAGCTGGGGGTTTTGTTTCCCAGACCAAGGCCTCACTCCAACTCAATGGGTTGCCCATTCATGCCCGAAATTTTGTCGAACATCAACTACTCCAAGTTTCTTTTGCGAGACCGTTTGGTAAGTAGATATGTTGGAGAACTTATGAGAAAGAATTTTGTGCGTTTGGTAAATATCCCCATATCCTACAGCTGCAGGCTGGTATATGTCATCTCGCAGCCATGAACCATGAAATATTGTCTCCTAAAAGCCTGAAACTTCAATTTGATGAACATAATTCAGAAGTGAATTCTGGCTTGGCCAGCACTAACAATCCCAATGTGGGGCAAGTTGGGTTGTGTCGATTGACCATCAATTCGACGAGTAAGCCTCATGAATGACTCTTTTCATGTCCTTCCTTCTCAGGTTTCCCAATATGCATCACGGTGGTTTGAATACTGTCCATTACTCCAGAGTCACTTCTAAAAGCTGGAGATTTTCTCAAGTCTGAAAAATACCCAACACTGAGCGTGTTGTGCCTCAAAAGCATAGGATTACAGACAACATAAGTCCAATCTCGTTTCTTAGCTTCACGACAATAGACACTGCAAGGCGAAACGCCCTCTTGCCCGAGGAGACAACCTTCTTCATGAGCTCTCTCGGTTTATGAAGGTGAATGGTCTCCCAACAAAAACTTGGTTTGCCCGAAAGTCATAAAGGACAGCTCCATTAATACCAATGTACCAACTTCAATCTCTTTGTGTTTAACATTCTACAGGCCAGCAGTCAAACTCTTCAGTATCTAGTGGAGAGGTATTGCATGGCAGCTGCAGCCGGGATACCCATTGTTGTTCCCCGGCTTCGTGTTTGGCGTAACGCAACAATACAGCTTTGTCCTGCCACGATCTGCATTTTCAACAGACAGCATAAATGTCGGCATAGGCCCGGGCCGGTGACTCCACCCATTCAGTGGAAGCGACTTTGCAAGGTCACCGGCTCATGAAGATTGATCATTTGAAAGAACGAAATGAGAGGGAACAGCTTGAAGGGAGAACAAGTATTGGTCATTTTCAGTCTCTTTCTTCACTAGCTGGACCTAGCGCACCCCCAGGCCGAGGTGCCAGTCACCCACTACAACCCGCCCCACGACCATGCAAAGTAACAAAGACCGGCCTTTTGTTGTATGGGCCCGGCCAACTCCAGCCACCATTTTCTTGTGGTGTTGAAAATTGCCCAGCCCCGTCCACCTACCCATGAGCCGGCCGCGCAAGCCTCCATGAACCGGCCCGCGTACTCACTATGAACTTTGTGCCGTCCCCCCACCAGGCGGCAGGCCACGACGGGTCCATGGCGGCGGGCTCGGTGTTTGCCAAGCGGGCGACTGCACAGGAGATTGAGTTCTATGGGAAGATCACGGCAGCCAATAACTCCGAAGCATTGGGGTCTCATGTGGCTCACTGGCTACCGAGCTTCATGGGCACCTTGACCGAGGGTGCACTCTCGGGTGTGGGCGAGACTCCCCAGATGGGAGCGGCGCCGCTACACCACGACTCACAGTACATTGTGCTCTCCAACCTCTACTACGGCTTCTCCAGGCCCTGCATCCTAGACATCAAGCTAGGCTCGGTGCTAACCGACGACACTGCTTCTGCCGAGAAACGGGCCCGCTTGCATAAAGTGGCCCAGTCCACCACCAGCGGCTCGTTGGCGTTTAGGATATGCGGCATGAAGTTGCCCGCCGACAAGCCCCGTCCCCCGCCGTTGTTCGAGAACATGGACGACACCATACTCGAGGAAACCACCGCCGAGGGCAAGTATCTCTGGTACAACAAGGTTTTCGGCAAGTCCTTGAATACGGAAACGGTCGAAACTGTCCTAGGGCACTTCTTCCACGGGCCGTTGCGGCGGGAACTCTTGGCCCGGTTCCTACAACGGCTCCAGCTTTTTTACAACAGCCTTCTTGACGCCGAGATCCGGGTCGTTTCAGGCTCGCTTCTCTTTATATACGAGGGCGACGAGCTGCGATGGCACGGCTTGGACCCGCAGTCGTATCTCGACGCAGACCCGTTGATAGCCGAGACCGAGGTGGACGACGACGACGAGGTGGAGTTTGTGCCGCTCTCCCGGCTCAACTTCATTGACTTTGCCCATGCGAAGCTCGTCCCGGGCCAGGGGCCGGACGAGAATATTATAGATGGGGTGGAGAACCTCCTCTCGATCTTTGAGAGGTTGGCCACTGCATAGCCATAGTCGAAGGAACTCTAGGTGAGAGGAGCGGTTTCAGCGTAAGCAAAAGACTGGTTTTGCCTGCTAGTGAGACCTTCTCTGTTCACAAGAATTCGGTTCCTGAAAAGCCATCTCTTGATTTGAGGTGCTTTGGGTGATTTCAGGCCTCGCCACTGCGGCCTCTGCTCAGTCTTCAAGTGGCCCCTACTTCTGCTCGTTTGCATGCTATACTATACACCTACCCATTACAACAACTTGGTGATCTTGCCGATGGCGATCGTAGCACCCTGGTCTCTCAACGTGAAGCGGCCCAACTGGTGGTAGTCGTTGTAGGTCTCGGCACACACGGGCTCGGCGGTCTCCAAGACGGCGATGATCTTCATGCCCTTCTTGGCAAAGGCCGGGGGCTTCTTGGACTTTCTGTTGGTGCCCTTCTCCAACTTGTGCTTCAACTCGACAAACCGCACCTCCTCGATGGCCGTGTGCAAGTGCATCACGCACGAGAAGCCGTTGGACAAAATGGACTTCAACTCGACAATGGCGATCTGGGCCTCGAACCGCGTCATGGTCTTGACCGGGTTCCTAGGGGACGTCAACACGTAACCCTGTTGCACGTCCTCCTCCTCGACACCCTTGAGCTTCAATCTGATCTGCTCGCCGCAGAAGGCCGCATCACACTCCTGCTCGGTCTCGTTGTAGATGGTCACCACCTCGACAGACGTGCGGTTGGGCATCAACAACAACGTGCCGTTCTTCTTGATGTGGCCCGACTCGACTTTGCCCTCGACAATCGTGCCCATGTCCTTCATCTTGCCCGAGATCGGCAACATGAACGGCGCGTTGATGTGGCGGTTCACCGTCTTCATGTCGTCCAAGAACTCAAGCAACGAGGGGCCCTCGTACCAAGGGCACTTGTCCTTGGGCACTCTGTCCTTGAGCCCGGCGCCCGTGAACCCCGAAACAGGCATGAACACCACGTCCTCCTTGGCGTAGCCAATTCCCTTCAAGAACATTCCGAGTTTCTGGGTGCAGTCCTTGTACCGGTCCTGCGACCACTCCACGGTCGGGTCGTCCATCTTGTTCACCACCACGACGATCTTGTTGACGCCCTGGGTCTTGGCCAACAACGCGTGCTCACGGGTCTGTCCGCCCTTCTCGAACCCGGTCTCGTACTCGCCCTTTCTGGCCGAGATCACCAAGATGCCCACGTCCGCCTGCGAGGCGCCGCCAATCATCTCGGAAACGTACATCTTGTGGCCGGGCGCGTCCAAGATCGTGTAGCGTCTCTTGTCCGTCTCGAAGTACGCCTTGCCGACCTCGATCGTCTTGCCGTCGTTTCTCTCCTCCTTGTTGATGTCCATCACCCACGACAAGTACCAACCCTGTCTGCCGGCGTCCTTGGCCTCGCGCTCGTACTTCTCCACCGTCCGCTTGTCAACAGCACCGGTCAAGTACAAGAGGTTGCCGCCCATCGTCGACTTGCCGGCGTCCACGTGGCCCATGAAGATGATCGACACGTGGTCCTTGCCTCCGAACATGTCCTTGACAACCTCCTCGTCCACCTCGTCCTCCTGAGCCTTGGCGACAATGTCGGCAGAGGGTGCGGGGGTCGACTCCTTGGACGCGGCAGGCTTGGCAGACGCAGCAGCAGCCTTGGGCTTCTTCTCGCCAGCCTTGGAGTCCACGGACTCCAGCTTCTCGATCTTGGGCTCGGCCTTGGCCTCGACTTTCACAGAAGCAGGGCTCTGGGCCTTGGCCTCGGTTTTGGCCGCAGGCTTGGCCTCGGGCGTGGCGTCCTTGTCGGCAGCCACGCTCTTGGAGGCGTTGGCCAACTTGATGCCCGAGGACGAGGCCAACTTCAACGTTTTCTTGGGCTTGTTGAGCGACGACGTCAGCGACGACTGCTGCTTCTGGTAGTCCGCCAACGACATGCCCTGTGGCTGCTGGTACTGGCTCTGGTCGTAGCCCTGGTATCCCTGGTACTGGTTCAGGTACTGGCCTCCCTGGTACTGGTTCAAGTACTGGTTCTGGTACTGTCGGCCCTGGTACAGGTTCTGGTACTGCCCGCCCTGGTAGTTCAGGTACTGGTTCTGGTATTGATTCAGGTACTGGTTCTGGTACTGGTTCTGGTACTGGCCTCCGTACTGGTTTTGGTACTGGTTCTGGTACTGGCCCTGGGGCTGGCCCTGGGGCTGGTTGTAATTGCCCGGCACAAACGCCGACGCCGACTGGGCGTTTTTGTACTGGTCCTTGAGACTGGCATCAGCCATGCCCTGGGTGATATCCTGGGGATTGCTCTGGTCGGCCATGGTGGTTTAGAAAATTTTCGAACCGTCGCCACGTGCTTCCCCTCACGTGCGCGCAGAGCACCAGGACCCCGGGAAATGATAAACCAAAGAGATAGCAGCTGTTTAATTATTGAGTCAATTTCTATTTAGTGGTGAAATTTTGCTTCTGGGTTGCCAAGTATTTTGTGAATTTGGTGAACCATTACGGGAAGCGGGGGCGGCCGTTCGAGTGGGAATTCACTCGAAGAAGGCAGTGGAAGCTAAGAGTGGGGTTTGTAGTTGTGAAAATGCAGGCATTTGTGATTTTTGTTTCTACGCTGACCATGGGTTTCACAGGAACCATCATTGTGGGTGTAATCGGAGTGCCACCAAAAGAGGGAGAATCCGTCATAGGGCAAAAGTTTCTTCGAAATCACCATTAACATTATACCTCGTCCAGCGGCAATATTCTTATTAGAAGTACGCCCTTATTTAGCGCCATTGCCATGTTTAGAGACACTTATCCATGGCACATCACTTAGAAGCACCAATTGGGTGCAGCACTGACCCCAAATGTTAGGCAGGTTCTCATTGCAGAATTTTGTTCCTGCTAACGGCCATAACGCCAAATGGGCTGAGCCCAATCAAAATCATCTGATTTCAAGCCTTCGGTGAACAGTCTACGCTAGGAACTGGTGACACTTTGGCAAGATATCCGCACCAACAATCAAGTACGTAAATCGAAGTGGTTCAGTAATATTTTGGCCAGAATTTCGCACCCATCACCAATTATGCAAACCAGACTGGGTCGACAGACAATCTCAACTTTGTCGCTTATCACACTTCGACGATTTCGGAAAGTAAGCTCAGGCGACAAACTATCTAGCGTGTATTCTAATACCCCAATAATTTGCAAGCTTTATACTAAGCGTTATTTGATAAAAATCCCTGACGGGCATCTTCCAGCTGTTATCAATCAAACGTCATTTCAACAATGATGACTAGGAGAGCAAGTGAACATAGCAAATTACTGGTCTCCAACCTTAAGCCAAATTACTAAAAAATCAAAATATATATGCTGAAATGTGTGTAAAAGCATATGTGCCTGGAATTTTGCACCCACCCTTGCCGGGCCAAGAATATCTAGCACCCATCCCAACCCAACATAATACCGATCACAGGCATCAAATTGACTTACTTCCCTTTGAGACTTGAAAGAGCGCAGCTAAGTGCTAGCCCAATCAAGCACTTCTGCCATTGACATATGCTAACAAATGAGTGGAGATCCCTAGCGTAAAAGGATTGAAGTGGACCAAGGCCCCTGGCGTAGTTTTGGCATAATAGCGAGTCACCTTTTCGCCAGCAGGAGAAGGCGGGTCAATCCGTGATTTGTCTCCCGCCATCATCCACACCGATTGGGGTTGGACTGGAAACATGGCCTCCATAGTACAAACTGACTCTTGAAGAGTGTCTTGGAACAGATTGGGGCTAGCAGACAGTTCCAAGAGACAAACATACCCATCGGGAAAGTTGGCGGGCGGCTGCGGGCCCACACCGTTGCGGTATAAGGACAAAGCTGGCTCGAAACTGGGGAACACGTTCAAAAGCGATTGTTCCGATGGACTGGTGGTCTGAAACATCAGTCCGGGCCCCTCGGCAACCTCCAATTCTAATAACCACTGCGTTGAATTATTGGGGGCCTGTAGCGATAGCATGTATTCGACCAACGAGCTCCCGTCGCCCTCCATACCTGACGAAACTGGAGGTTCCACTCGCAAGACGGCCTCTTGATCAGACGTCTTGCAAGAGAACACAGTCCAACCTGGGTTGACAGTGCAGAACCCAAAGACATAGATCTTAAACCGAGGGCCAAACATGTCGCCAGCCTCGATGATGAAACTAGGGTCCTGAGCGGCTTCTGTTACTGCGGCGGTTGTAACATCACGCAAGGGTCTTGCCACCATCTCTTCCATTTGGTTTCCCCTTGGCATACCGCCTGCCGCATGGTATGCGCCCAAGTAGTGGGAGCATTTGGGAACCAAATTACCTGGGATGGCTTGTGCAAGAGCAATAGCGAATAGAATACAAAATGGGAGAAGCATCCTTGAAATCTGTCAAAGTTGTGAAGACAACTTACCTATGTTTTATACGGAAGTGTGAGCTCAAGTGACACATGGAACAATAGGTGCAAATCCTCATCGCAGCGCCGAAATCATAGCGATGTCGCCTCGAGGGAAAAGATTAGCATTTTGGCAAGCATAAGCCTGTGAAATTTCAAGTTGCAAATAAGGCCTCTTCAAACTGCCGGACCACGATCCTTTACAACATAGTGCATTTTTTTGTGTTTTGTAAGGAAATAGGATCCGAAAAACCTCTTTACATGCTAGATGAGACTTTTGAAAATTGACCGAGTTCTTAGGAGCGCTCTTCTATGCGGGTCGAAGAAAGGCTTCTAAAACCAACGAACAGCAGATACCCGCCATGGAATAGCCGCCAAGACTTTTCTCAAATCCCCGAACTTCTGACCGTTGCTAAGGTGTTATAATTGTTCTTCATCAGTTGTAGTTTTGGGAACCTCATCCCAAACGGAGCATGCTTTGCAGAAGGTGCAACGAGGACTCTCGATCGAGTCATTCATTCACAAAGCACTCAACAATCTGCGTGGGCACAAAGTCTGTCATCTCAGATAACGCCCAAGACTAACCGTTCCCCAGTACAAGATTTTACCATGTGCCAAGCCGTTTCACGGTTGACGAATAGACCCGGAACTTTTGCAAACCCAACAATGTAAGCTTCAAGACTCTCGCAACAATGAGTATCTTGGTTTTCTGAGCAAGACTTCCCAAAAACTCTGGCCGAACCCCTCCATTTCACCTCTGTTAGTTAGACCATTGTTTAAGTACACCAAGCCCTTGCGCAAATGAACGAAAGCATAGCGACGAGCCAGTACCGGGAAGGTATGGCAAATCAGTTCAGCTATAGCGCCAACAGGTGTACTGCTCAAGAGATAGAACACGGCCCAATTCGAGGTCACAGCAATTAATACAAACGAAAAGCCAGAAAAGGTCGCAAAAAGAGATTTAGTTCTCGATAGTGATTTCTCGATACTGTTAACATTCATAACTGTCTCAACTATTTCGAAAATGGAATTTACTCAAGAGCCGACAAATCTCTAGTAAACCTAATCTTTTCAAAACCGGGCAAAAGCACCCAAGGCCGCCATAAGCCCTTCATGATGACACATAACCTTGCAGATATGCTGATTCAGGCATTCTGCCATTGAGGAACGCCAAGAAGTGAAGAGAGTTTTGTAACGGAATAGCCTCGAACTGGACCAAGGACAATGGTTTGTCTTCAACAAAATAACGTGTGATTTTCTCTGTAGTGGGAGAAATCATGTCGTTGGGAGGACTGTCCAGTGCCATTTTCCACACCGACTGGGGCAAGACTGGAGACGTTGCTTCTATAGCAAACACCGACTCGTCCCGCATAGTTTCGTGTTTCATTTTGGCGCCAGTCGACAGTTCGAAGAGACATACAAATCCTTCGGGAAAATTGACTGGAATCCGCGGGCCCACAGCGTTGTTGCGGCTCAAGTGCAAAGCCGGCTCAACGCTCGGGAACACATTCAAATGAGACTGTTCGGATGGACTTGTCTTTCGTAATGTCATCTCGGGCCCTTCAGCAATCTCAGCCTCCACGGTCCAATCGCCCATGCCATGAAGGTTCAGTAGCGCTAGCTTGTATTTGAATATAGGAAGCTCATCTCTTTTGGGCTCTGGCGGTATTAAAGTCTTTATTTCCAAGACGGCTTGCTGATCAGACGTTTTGATGGAAAAAGCGGTCCAATCTGGGTTGAGGTAGCAGAGCCCAAAGACAAACACTCGGAATGAAGGTCCATACAACCTTAAAGCCTCGTTGAGGAAATCTTGGTTCAGAAGGCCGTGACTTATGGCAGCAGTTGTGATATCACTCAAAGTTATTGGAGCCATTGCCTTAGCTGGGTCTCCCTTTGGCACGTCGCCTGCCGCATGGTATGCGCTCATGAAATGGCGGCATATGGTCATGCGTATTGGGTATGGCCCGTGCAAGAGTGACAGAAAGTACAAGACAAAGTTGGAAAATCATCCGTGATGTCTGTCGAATCTTTAGGACAAGTCCACTCTGCTTTATACGAAAGCGTGAGTCCACGTGATACATTCAACAATGGGTGCAAATCCTCATCTCATCGCCAAGGACAGAGCAATTACGAATTAGGGGAGCAGATTGCAGTTGGACAAGTATGGACTGTTAACCTGACAAAAAGGTACCATCATTCTATTTGAGTTGCTCGTATGGGTACTGGGCCTTGGAGAACCAGTTGGAAGAGATTCGAAGAGCGACCAAGTGCTCCTAACGCTACATCAAGCCTCAAAAACTTCAAGAATTAACAATCAGCAAATTTGTGAGAACAGAACAAAGAGCCGCCATAATATTACTCCAGTGCCCGGATCACCAGTTTTCGGTGAATTACCTCGGCTAGTGCTCATTGGTCAGTCGTTCACTTGAAAAAATTTGTCTACAATGGAGCACGTTTTGTCGAATTGGTGTGAGGACATCTCCACGATACGTAAACAAGCTGCCACCAATTTTCATTATAAAGGCTCTATATAAGTCATATTTCAAGACAATTCTTGTCTCGGAGACAATGTCACGGTTATGATTTGAGAATAGTGATCAGCTAGAAGTTAATTCAAGGTGCCCAGAGTCAGTCCAGCGTGATTGGTGGTCGAGTGACACCAGGGAGACTTTGAGTTTTACTCGCTCTCTTTTACGGTGTAGTTAAAGCCGTGGACCTTACGATCGGTGACTGATAGATTCACTTGACTACGCATTCATCTGAGCAGAATGTTCACAAATATTAAACATCTCTTCAATTTCCCAAAGTAGCGAGCTGACTCCAGCGAAGGGAGATGAAGTAAACTTACGCTTAATTTGTATGATCGCCAATTCTCCCCACAAAAGCAGGCTTACACAATAAATCTTGCATATTCAAAAAAAGGGGGACCTCTCATCTCGTCAGCCTGATAGACGAGGAGTGGAGGGCACGAATAACTTATTTGATACACAATAAAAACTATTTTATAAGATTACATGATCTGACGTTGTCATTTAGGAGTGGAGCCCATGCAAATTCATGCAAATCCGAGCACTAAAATCGCATCCTCCAAACACCTCCAGCCTTGGTTTTGACCATATTGAGACCTGTTGATTGGCCACTAGCCGCAATCAATTTGGGAGAATAGCTGTCCAGACAAGCAATGTCAGCGGGCCATTTTGCATGTACACACGTACGCAGTTTTCTGAAAGGCGGCCACCACCTAATACACAAACCTTTGGAACAGTTCATGTGTTCAAGCTCATGGATTAGGAAGGATGCTTTGGAGAATTACCTACTTGACTGATTTGGACGTGAATGAAGGGTGGCTTGGTGCTTTGTTGGGTGAAGAGATTCCTCCAGTCGATTGCCTCAATTCTGACGCCACGATCTAAAATTGGTGTCGGGCCAACCCGAACCATTTCCTACTCTCCTGTAGATAACCTCAACCTGAGACGAAGCCCACAATATGGTAGGTGCCTTCGTCAAAGATAGGCTCAAAGATAATTGTCGAGTGTGGCTTGTTCAAGGCGTGGAACCTCGTTACATCAAAGTCGTTGGGTCCGGGTTCGAGGTCATCGGGCCCGTAGTCCTGGTCACAATCTCTGTTGATCGACCTCCATTCTGATTCTTTCGTGATCGGTGACAGGGACTTTAAGCGAAAAAGCTCGGTGGGACCAGTGTGCAATCTCGGCCACTCGGTGTTCCTTGTCAGCTGGAGGAGGCACGTGTAGTTTGCAATGAGACTGTCAGGAACTCGATAGCCCACCAGAGTGTCAACTACATGCATGACTTTCAACTTCTCTGGAAACACAGTAACAGGCATGGAGTAAGGCAGGATCGTGACTGGCGAGGGCTTCTCGTCCTGGCTGAACATTTCAAGACTCAAGGACCAGCGATCCCAGTTCTTTGGCTTTCGCATGTAAAGCCCAAGAAAGAATAGGCGGCGGTCATCGTCTAATGGCTGAATTGCAGTTTCGTCAGCATAAATGCCCAAGCTGGCTTTCCGATCAGAAGATTTGAGATGAACAGTGGTCCAACCTGGCGGATAGCGGCACGTTGAGACCACGTGAACCCCAAAGTCTGCTCCAAAACTTGTCTGAACTTTACGGACGACGTCTGGCTGGAATACGAGGCTTTTGATTGATTTTGCAGAAATCTCAGTTAACTCGCCCACATGCAATTTGTCACCTACTTCTCTGGGGTCCCCGGGCTTGTGTTGTGTCAAGAACAAGTCATGTTCGCAAGTGATGGAAGACGCCAGGCTGACTGACAGCGCAAGGCAAAAAGCAAGAGAAAGCGCAACCTGTAGAAGCATGTGGGCAGATTAAATTCCACGACTCTTGCTCAGTATTTAAATAAAAGCCATAAGTTCGAGAGGGCTCATTTAATTTGGGTGCAAATCACAAGTCATCCGTCCGAGCGGACTTCATGCAGACGATTATCTCAGAATGGCAGGGCGAGCCTGCCTAGAAATTGAAGGCTATTGTTGCACGTTTTAGGTATTTGTTTTGGGCCAGGTTTACCAATACTGGCATATTCAAGGCAGTTTGAGAGTAGCAAGCCAAGAACCAGTTCTCTGGTTGCATCCGAAGGGAATCCACGTTTCGGAAGTTAACAGCGAGGCCTTTGACATCGTGACATTGCCGCACAAGTTGTCAGTCATGCAATTCTCTTCACTTTTCTAGATATTTTTCCAAAAAAGCTTCGAATTTTGGTTGAGACTCATAATGTTCCAGCTGGAGTTTGGTGTTATTTGCAAAGAAGCACTCTTCTCGGGATTCGAGTTCAGGGTCAACCCAAAAACTGCTCGAGATGAAAGATTGAAAAGACAAGGTATTTCATTGGACAAGACCTGAAAAGATAGCCATTGTATATTTTTTCACAACGAGCTCAGACAATAGGTTACTTATCAATTCAGTGCAGTTGTTGGTTTTCGAGACCAAGGCGCTTTGTTCTGAAGCGGGCTTGAAGTGGTGAATGGCGTCATGTCAAACTATTGGGGTCATAACAGAAATGAACTGGCTCGGCGTACTCTTGGCATAGAAGTTTGTCGCGAGAATGCTTCAGTTCGAACATCTTTTGCAATTTGAGTTGATTCGCCGAAGCTATGTCCACCAGAGGCCACTCTTGTGACAGCATAGTTAAGCTTGAAGAAATATGCGCTGCAAAGTGACATAAGGACCCTTTCTAAAAATTTGGTATTGAGACCAGTCATGCAAATGGAGTCAGTTCTGCATGTGCCACATATCGAAGACAATAAGCGATTAATGGGTGCACCGCAATGGGTTCCAGAATGAGTGTTTGTTCTCTGGTTTTGGCAATTGGGAGAACAACCCATGCAGCTCGCCTTTACCTTCTATAAACATATGTTGAACATATCATTTGCGGGAGGCTGTTCTCAGCCCGGATACAAGTTGGTTTGAAATCAACCTCTCGACCCATTATCGGCAATTTACATGAGCTTGGTATTGAAATTTTATCGAGCGCATGCAACTATCCACTAACACATTTTTTACGCAAGATGTAAGGACTGCCTTGACTACAAAATCGGAGAGTTCATACCGGTACTCTGCTTTTCAAATTGGCTGCAATTGTGAGTCCCTGGTGTTAAGCGCTGTTGGGTGCTGTTCACGGAGACAAGAGTATATGCCCATTGATCAAACAGAAGTGAACATTGATGAAATCAGCTTACTCAAGATGCATCTAAGTTCCGCAAAGGATTTGTTCATCACAACCATTCGAATAGCAGCTCGCAAGGCTTGGGTGCAAGGATGTTATGCATCATTCTTCCATCTGCATGACCCGACACGAGATAATCAGCTAGGGATCATGGAACTTGTTTCTTCCCTTATGAATTGAACATCAACGAAGCTGTTGAATAGGTTCTCCACCGTGTCAGGAGTATAGGCAGAAGCATCTGGGGGCCGGCTTCGCCTTCTTCGATCGATCGGCAAGTCCTACTATGATTCAATGTCTGACAACACCAACTAAGGTAAACACTGCAATAATCATTCCTCAATTAACGCATGACATAAAGAGCAGTATTCACTTCGGTAGTTAAGTGTAGGAATGCTTGAGTCGCAAAGTTTGTAGTAGTATGCTCACAGCGATGCCAGAATCCAGCCCCACTTCTGATAAAAACTGCGAGGGACGGGGGCCTTTATATATTCGCATATCTGATGATCTACTCGATTGAAGCTTTGAAGAAGTATGACGAGACTCGTGCATGTTGCAGGGTGACATATCACGTATGGCGCTGTGGGTCTGGCCCAAGCATGCGAGCTGGCTGCAAATGTGGAAGGGGCTCAAGGCGAAATATAAGAGGCCGCGGACCCCAAAGCTATCAGCCCACAAGGGTTATTTCCGTATCTTTGCTTTCTTCTTAGTTGCTTTGAAGTCATGAAATAATTCATTGCAGCTAGCAGGTGCTCTGCACCGTACAACAAGCTTGCAACAGACCCTCAACACGCCCACAACACAAATTTTGCTACAAATAATAGAGTGCAAATAAAGATTAAGATGATCATATATTAGTAATGATACATTAAGGTCAATTTTGTTTGTGCGGTTCACTGCCAATTGTGTTGGCATATCAACACGGGTCCACTGTGGTTCCCCAGATCTAATTGAGGAGGTCGCAGTGAGGCCCGCAGGTGCGGAGATACCCCCAGCAACATGCCTATTTTCGGAGAGAAACCATTCACCTCCATTACGGTGAAAGTGAACCACCTTTGCACGCCGAACCGCAACCCAGACCTAGAAGATGAGCTGATGGAATTGTTCCTTGACGATCTTCTTTCGCTCATCAAACTCCAGCCAACAGGGGCCTCGGAAGCCGCTCGGGCTCTCCGCAAGAAGATCAAGTATGGTGCGACTGTCGGCGAACAAACACTTGCTCTAAATCTTGTGGAGCTCTTGGTGCTCAATGGCGGTCCCAAAATCGGCAAGACCGTCGCCTCGGACGAGAAGTTGGCCGACGTGCTCCGCAATGTGATATCGGGCACTGGCCGGCTGGGAGCGGGCACCCCGTACCCGGACGAGGTTGTGACCTTGGCTCGGAACATTGCTAGAGGCTGGAGGTCCGAATTGGGCGGCGAGAGCGGCTACAAGCTCTTTGCTACGTTGTATCAAGCTGCGCCAGCACGCTCTCAACGCAGCCGCGGTCATGCCGGCAGTGAGGCACGCCGCTCCGGCCCCGATGGCAGCCCGGCACCCAGACAACCGCCTCCAAGGCCAAACGCCGCTTCGCCTTACGCCAGCGAGCTGGCCCAGTCTGGCTCCAGAGGCTCCCGGGGCACCAACCCCAGGGACGAGCGGGGCAAGTCCAAACTGAAGAAATCCAAGTCTAGAAGAGGCATTGCCTACGCAGATGAGGAGTTCAGAATTCCGCAAATCAACTACAAAGTCGAGGCGCCCCGGATCCGGGCGGTGATTGCAGACTGCCAAACCCACACGACCGCCCTCGAGAACGCCCTTCTCACTGTCGGTGCTGGCTCCAGTCCGCTCGATGATAAGAGAGCATCGAAAGAGTTCGAGCTGTGCCGCAAGATCCGCCATAAGGTGTTGAGGTACTTGCAGTACGTCGGTGCTGGCGACGCGCACGAGAAGAGCGACGAGATCCTTGCTCTCGACGAGGAGTTCTTGGGAGCGTTGATTGGCGCCAACGAGCAGTTGGTGAATGCGTTCCAGAAATTTGACAAGGCCTGCGGCTACACCGAAGAGAATCCCGCAGCTTATCACGAGGCAGACCGCGAGTCCATGAGAGACGAGTCGGACGAGAGCTACTACACCGAGAGCCTGGACGACGAGCTCAATGAGAGGTTCGATAGTCTCCAGACTGGCTCGAGCTCGGCCCAGGTTCAGCCCGAGACTCACCGCCCTCCTCCGGTGCCGGAAACCTTTGCCCGGCCGCAAATCAATCGCGTGGAGTCTGCAGTTTCCACCGAGAGCGGCAATCCTTTCGGGGATGGGCACCAGGTGCTGTCAAGCCGCTACGATTGAGGCCTGGTGTCTTGATTGCCGTTAGGGATGTGGGCCGTTGTATGAAGATTAGCTGCGACTTGGACCCTGACCTGTGGCTTCCCCACACTCATTTGTTCCGCCCATTGGAGTCCTGAAATTCTTCTGACGCGAGCCGTCGCTTCCGAGAACTTCTTCGAGCCCAGCTAGGTATTGTGTACTAAAGTAAGTTATCCCATAGGCTTGACGCTGGTCAAGACGGGTAGTTTGGCTTGGCCCATCAGCGGCTCCACCAACGCGCGCATGCACTTGCACCTACGCGCAGTGATCTGCCTGTGTGGAGGCTATCAACGTAGTCAAGCCCAGGAACACTTCCAGCCTACACCACTCCACGGCCGCTGACCCAACCAAATTGGCAGATTTTTGAACATTGATCTGTCGCAGACATGGCCACCAATCCAAGAGGGCGCCCGCGACTGAAGAACTCGGACAAGGGCCAGAAGGCGAAATCAAAATACGGCCCGCGGTTCCAACTGGTGAAACTTCCAGCCATTGAAGAGTTCCAGCTCGACAGCATCTTGCTGCATTATCCCGATGAAGTCTCTGCTGTGACGGACGCCCTTGTCTTCCTGCAAAAAAGCCACCAGAAGGACCTACGAGCGGAGATTCGACTGGCGCTCTCCACGGAACAGAAACTCCAGTACAAGAACATCCATGAGGTGAGGCAGCTGACGGAACTTCGTCGGCAGTTGCAGCAAAATCAGAAGAAGTTGGCGGCGGCTGCTGCGTTGGTCAAGGACATTGATAAGGCAATGGCCCAGTCCAGTGAGTTGGCCCTACAGCTCACGCGGACACTCGACCGGGTTGCTCAACTCACGAGCCAAGACGGCAAGTACTATGTTGACTCGGGGAAATATCCGAAGTTGGCCAAGCTCTTGGCCGCTCGTACCCGTGGGCCCGACGAAGACCAGAAAGATGACGCTGAAGGCCAAAATGACTTCATTTTTAAACACACAGACACTGGTAATGGCGCCTTGAATCACACACAGGACAACGAAACCAACCCAACTGCTCAAGAGCAGCTACCGACACAAGGAAGCCAGAGAAGCGTATTCGGACAGGCCGAGGAAACGCCATTTTCTACGGCACAAGACGGCCAGAAAACAGCACAAAACCCAGAGGTCTCCAGCAGGATCTGCGAGACTCCCCCGCACACACAAAGCACGCCATCTCAAGATTCAGCCTCGAGCCAACTATTCCCAAAAGCTGTCACTATCTTCACTAAAAACCCCGAAGAGTATGAGGTGGACGGCGACTTGGACGCCGATGCGTTTGCGCAGCTCATTGACGGGAACATTGCCAAATACCGCCAAAAAATCCACACCAGACACGTCATAAGCAAAAGCCCGCTACGCCTCCTACCGGGACTGGGCCGGCCGACGGCAGGCTCGCTTGCACACTACCGGGCGGCCAATTTTGCCGGCTCGCTTCTCCAGCCAAACTCCAACCTCCACGGCCACTTTTTCCCTGTTAAGTCTGGCGCTACAGTAGGAGAGTCTGCGCAGCTGACTATCCACAAGAAACTCCGCATCAACGCCCGGCCTTCCAAGAGGTCTTCCAGTCATTGTGAGTGCCGAAACTCCGAGATCCGCGCCAGCACAGTCCAGAAAGTACTCGCCAGTATGACAGACGATGAGGCTGATGGTAGTTCCACCGACTCCAGTCTTGACTCGTCGCTGGACTCGGAGCTAGATACGGCGCTTCTCGAGGAGGTGATGTCCGAGTCGTCGCCCGGCCCTCGACACACCCCGCTGCACCGAACGCTCCAACCCAAGCAGCTGATCCTCAAGTTGCAGAAGGCCAAGCATCGCAGCTACAGCACGTCGCTGAGCGAATCGTTGCCGTCGTTGCTGCATCAGTACACGGCGAGTCCGCGGGCCTCCACCACCAACGTCATTGCCGCCATGGGTCTCATTCTGCACGGAGGCCGGATGGCCAGCAGCCGGGAGCATGACATACAAGAAACGGGCATCGACACCGACTCCGAGGGTAGCGTCCACGACGACCCCGACACCGAGAGTCTCCAGCGACTCAAGAACCTCTTGATCCATTAGCATAGCCTGGGGCATGCTGTGTTCATTTATTATGTGATCCATATTTCCCGATCCGGCCGACCCTCTAAAACACCCAGACATAGAAGCACAAGAGGAAGAAGAACAAGAAGAACAACAACCACATGCGCCACGAGATGCCTGCCCGCTTGCTCATGAGCACCATGCGGTTATACGTGGACTTCAACGAGACGGTGCCGCGCTCGAAGCTGTTGCTGATGTCGTCGTTGAGCTGCATCAGCTTGTTGATCTCAGAGCCCATGCGGACACCCAAGTTCTTGAGTGCCGAGACCTTGGACGTCATCAGTGCCACGTCGTCCTCGTTCTGGCCCTCGAGCGACGCCAAAAACGCCTCGTTGTGCCGGGCCGACACCTGGGGGCTGGACTCGTACGGCGACGCCATTCGCTGCGGTTCTCGCGCTCCGAACAACTGTGTGCGGTCGCGCTGGTGGGCCGAGCCCGCTGTGGAGTACCTCAGTTGCATGGTTGGTGTGGGGGCTGTGATGTGTGGTGGGGTGGGTCGGGTGCTGATGGTGCTGGGGCCGAGTCCTGGTTGCGCGTGTCGCGCGACACGATGGAAGGTGGGGTGCAGATGGTCCGAGATTTGGGCCAGCCGTGCCAATTTCGGAAAAATTGGAACTCTGGATCCGAGTGGCTCCCTCCTAGCAATTTGTTCTTGGCACTGGACTGGCGCCGTTGACGCCAGGGTCTATGCCTTGCAGGTATGTGCATGCCGACAATGCAGGCGAGGCTAATGGCGCTCGCCGTACGGCTGATATACGAGCGCATCACCAGCGAAATGAGATGCGTCTTGGCCACCGATTGGGCAGGTTGGCCACTCCGAAATTGAGTGGAGCTGAGTTTTGGTAATGCCGTTAAATGCCTCCGCTGAATTTTGGCGAATGCCATTGCTACCCACTGATAGTCTTGTGGTCCAGGCTGGAATCACACATCTCCAGAAATCTTCACCTCAGAGTGAATCACACAGTTGGGCATAGCGTCCCTGAACAAGCGCTGCAAATTTGACCAAATGTCGTGGAGCCGGCTGCAAGACGTCTGGACACAGTTTGTCAGGGACCATCGGTGATTCTACACTACCGACTGATGAGCCCTAAACCGCTACAGACAATCTGTGGCGAGTGCTCAACTCATGAAACCACCCTGTGAGAATCCTTAAGTTCAGCGGTTACTACCTCCATGGAGTTCACCACTGGTTGACAGGTGAGTCAGCCCAGGCAGTTTTGCGCATGATAGCCAGCCACCACACCTTACGCTGATCGGCGGACTCGCACCAAAGCATCCACTACGAGCTGAAATTTCCGCTATTGTTATCATATTTGATGCCTTGGAGAAATTTTTGGTTAGTTGTGGATTTTGCCGGTATCGGTTAGTCTCGGACCGGACCGGCATCGGTGCGAACATCAGCGCCACCAGTCCACCGCGTCACAAAGCGCCATACAAGTCCACTCCACGACCCACCCAGAGTTCCCAGAAACTCACCCCAAATCACAACTCCTTCTTTACCTACGCTTTGAAATATGAGTTCGATGGACCCGCCGCCGTCGCTCAAAAACGTCAAGCACGTGATCCTCGTGCTCTCCGGCAAAGGCGGTGTCGGCAAGTCCTCGGTCACGACACAGTTGGCACTAACGTTGGCGCTACAAGGCCAGTCCGTGGGCGTGCTCGACATTGATCTCACGGGCCCGTCGCTTCCTCGGATGTTTGGCGTGGAAGACAAGCAGATCCACCAGTCCCGGCTCGGATGGGTCCCTGTCCAGGTGAACGCCAAGATCCAGCTCATGTCGCTCGGGTTCCTCTTGAAGACGCGAGGCGACTCTGTGGTGTGGCGAGGTCCGAAGAAGACGGCCATGATCAAGCAGTTCTTGCGGGACACGGTGTGGAACCTGACGGTGGCCGGCTCTGCGGCGCCTACAGCACTTGACTATCTTATCATCGATACTCCGCCCGGCACCAGTGACGAGCACATTGCCATTGCGGAGGAGCTACGCTATGCAGGCCCGATTGACGGCGCCGTGATAGTCACGACGCCGCAGCAGGTGGCGACGGCGGACGTGCGCAAGGAGATCAACTTCTGCAAGAAGGTGAACTTCGACGTGTTGGGCGTCGTCGAGAATATGGCCGGGTTCATCTGTCCGCACTGCGCCGAGTGCACGAACATCTTTCTGAGCGGCGGGGGCCAGGCGCTCTGCGACGCCATGGCGTTGGACTTTTTGGGACGGCTTCCGATCGACCCTTCGTTTGTCGAGTTGATTGAGCTGTCGAGCAGCGAGACGCTTCTCGCGCGGTACGAGCAGGCAAACCTCCGCCCGCTCATGCAAGTGATTGTCGACAAGATCTTGGCCAAGGACTTGCCGCTGCGGCTTCCCGACCCCGGCGCAAGCCCAGACTCATAGACCTTTAATATAGACACGGCCTGGGAAATGTTTGGGGGCAGCTTAGGACGACTCCTCTCCGGCCTCCTGTGCAACGGCGAGGTCGCGTTTCCAGCTGGCCAACAACGCCAGGAGCTGGCTCTCGGACTTGAACAACGGGTTCAACTTCTTGTCCCACTTCATGCGGGCGACGTTGTCGCCGTACTTGGCGTGCAAGTCCTGGATGTAGCGGGCGTGCTCGGGCTGGAGCGGCGTGTGGGTCTTGGCCTTGGCATGCTCCTTGTTGTACTGGATCACCTCATCGAGCACCGACACCTGGGCCTCCGGCTCCTGCTTCTGGGGCGCCTGGGGCGCCTTCATCGTGCCGTAGATCACCTGCACCACGGCGTTGGTGTCTGGGTCTCTGACGATGCGGGCCTCGCCCTCGGGGATCTTGGCCGGGTCCGTTTCCTGGGCCACGGCGGCGGCCTTGCACGCCTCGAGCTCCTCCTCGTACTGCATCCGGGCTCGGGTGTCGGCGACGGTTTCCAACACGGGCTCCACGGCGCCCTTGAACCCGTCGAGGTTCACGGCCAACCCCATGCGGGCGTAGTTCTGGCGCACCGTGAGTTTCTTGTCCCAGTGTTTGTCGATGACCGGGTGGCCGGTCGCGAGGTGCTTGCCCGGCTTGGCCTTGCGGTGGGCACGTGTGGGCTTGGTGGTCTTTTTGACCAGCGAGCGGGCCATCTTTCTCTTGCGGACCGACGTCATGGCTGGAGTGGTGGTTAGGCGATGAGGTGAAAAAGGCGATGATGTGCGCGGTGCACGGGTGCGGGACACGAGTTAGCCCGAGTTAGATTAATTGGGTAGTTCGTTCAGCAGTTTTGAGATACAATCATTCCGGAGATTCTCTGGAGTGACGTTGTTTAACCGCAATTGTTTTAAATTCCTCCTCTGGTGTTGATCCCTCGTCCGGGACATCGGTGGTAGTTTGGCCGGCCACCGCGAACCCCAGTAGCATGGCCTTCTATAGCCATTATGGCAAATCATGGCCATTCACGGCCCTTCATGGCTGTTACTTCCGAGTCTGTTGATTTTCGATAGTTTAGCTAGACTAGCTGGATCTATCAGCATTTTGCCGTGACCGGCCCCGGCCCCGGCCCCGGCGGGGCCGCGGCGCGATCGTCCGCTTGGGGTACACCTTGAGCAGGCGGCCCCGAAGGTCCAAATCTTGTAGCGTCAACGCCCGAGCGGCAGACTCCACGTCGCCAAACGCAATGTACGCGTAGCCCTTCGGCAAGCCTGTGCGGCGGTGGATCAAGATGGAGATTTTGGCGATTGGGCCGGCCGGTGCGAAGAGCCGCTCAAGCTCGTCGGGGCCCGCGTTGTAGCTGAGGTTCAGTACGTAGACTGAACGGCTGTCGAGCTCGGCAGTGGCAGAGGGGTCAGCGGAGGGGTCGGCCTCAGCGAGTGAAGATGCAGCTAGTGAGGTCAAAGTTGGTGGAGACAGTGGGGGAAGCTGTTGGGTCAGTGGAGGTAGTTGAGGGGACGGTGGAGATAGTAGCCGGGCCAGTGAAGTTTGCGATTGTACTGATGGTTGCACTGGTGGATGCCCTTGTAATTGCACTGGTTGTGTTTGTTGATGTGGCGGCAGGCCAGAGTTGGGCTCGGCCATTGTAGGATCTGCTGGTGGAGTGGAAAGGTGTACAGTCCAATGAGTCCCTGAGAATGGACTTAGAGTACGGGTTCAATTGGGCAGCTTATCTTATAGTGAGTGAAGCGGCCAGAATGACTGTGTTCTTCGAGGTATACTGACTGCTCAATATCTAACGGCTTGTGTAGACGCTTGGCAGTGGTGCAGCGATTTGGCAATTGTTGAGGAGAGTTGTACTGCTGTTGTGAGTTAGTACTTGTTGTAGGACAAGTTGAGATATTGACTTTGCGGCACTTGGTTCAAATAACGAATAACTCAAATAACCTGCTATCAAAAGTGTCGTGTGCAGCAGCTGGCTAACTGGCTGCCGGTGCGGAGCCCATGATCGGAGTGCAGATCACGTGACAGACTCTCCAGTACTTGGAGCCGTGTAAAGCGGAAAATAGTAAAACCTGAGTTTGGCAACTGATTGAATTCGATTCGCCTTGATCTTCATCTACCTCTTGCCACTCACTGCCATGTACTGGCTTCTACGAAGTTGGTACCTCCTTACTGGTTCCAGCGTACGTCTTTCCTACTGCTCTACAACATCGCCCTCTCGTTAGTCTTTATTGTCACCTACGCCTCCACGAGCGCACGGTAGCTGGTGAAGCTGGTGCTGGCCTCGATCTCCACCTCGGTGTTGGGTGCCACGAAGTAGACGTACCCGGCCTTGAGCGGCTTCTGCTCCTCGCCCTTGACGGCAATCGTGCCCTGGCCCTCGGTGACAATCACGATCGAGGGCCCGTCGAAGCTGTCGTAGTGCTCCTTGCCGGGCTTGTCGAAGATCGTCTGCAACACGGCGAACTCGGCAATTGGTGGGTCGTAGAGCACGCACTTGGCGTCGCCCGACGCCTTGGCAAAGCTCAACAAGGGCATCTTCTGCTTCTCGACAGAGTCGTACGAGTACGTCAACATGTCGACCAAGTTCTTGACGTCCTTGAACTTGGGCGTGAAGCCGGCCCGCACAACGTTGTCCGACGCCGCCATGCACTCGATGATGTCGCCGCTGATGTACGCGTGTGGGTCCTTGGCCTGGAGGAACATGGCCTCGCCCTTCTTCAAGTGCACGTGGTTCAACATCATGCACCCGCAGAACAAGCCGACGTCGTCGGGGAACTGCTTGTTCATTCTCAACACCAACTCGGCCAAGTGGGGCGCCAACTCGTCGAGGCTGGCGGCGTTGTTCGTGGCACGGTCGACCAACTTGGCTGCATGCTCCGCGATCGTGGCGTCCGAGGCGTTCATCACCTGCGAGAACACCAGCTGCAACAACTTGCGGTTCTGCTTGTCGTCGGCCGAACCGACGGCGGCGTCGGGCTTGATGCCGGCGGAGAAATCAGCAGCGACGGCCTCACCGACAAGGTCTCTGAACTCAGCCACCGCAGCCAACGTGGCGGCGATCTGGTCCAAGGGCTTGAAGCCGCAGAAACCCTCAAAGTCCGTCACGGCAATGGCCATCTCGGGCTTGTGGTTGTCGTCCGGGTAGTTCTTGGGGTCCGCGGCGTGGAGCTGGCGGGCCAACGCCTTGTCGGGGTGGGCCTGGATGGACAAGACCTTCTCGATGGACAAGACCTTGAACAAAAAGGGCAACTCCTGGTCGGAGCCGAACTTGCCAATCACGTCCTGGTGCAAGTACTGCTGGGGCGCCGCGCCAATCACGTCCCGCAACACACGCCCGTCGAGGGTCTTGTCGTCGACCACACGCAGCGGCACCAGTGGGTGGGTGCCCATCCACAACTCGGCGTAGGGCTTGGCCTCGTCGATTTTCGTGGCGGGGTTGGAGCTGGCGGCAAACTGGGCCACGGCCGAGGCCAGCCCGACCTTGCCCCAGTCGTAGTTTTGGTACCCACAGTCGATTCTGAAGAGGTTGGACATGGTGCAGTGAGTTGGAATTAACCAGGGTGTTTTTTTTCCTGTGCACGTCGCAGTAATGAATGGAGTCGCGGTGCCCGTGCCCCGCGTCAGACGCACCCGCGTTTTCCCACGGGCCCATCAAATCAGGTGCCCACGGAATCTAAGCACAGTGACGTGGACGGAGTTTGGGATATTTTTTCACCAGAAATTCACACCGCAGTCCACACTCGCGTAGATGGCATCTCGGCCAGCGGCAGAGGCAGAATGCATTGAGACCAGTCTGGGTAGCCGGATCGCCAGAACAGCCGTCATCAACGGCGCCAACCGCATCTCCATATCCGACAACTGCACCATCGGCGACCACTGCGTGCTAGAAGGCAGCGCCAAGACGGCATCGAACCTCGCCATCTCGTTGGGCAAGTACGTGTTCATCGAGGCGAACTGCACGCTTGACCCGCTCAAGGAAAACCGGCCGGAACTCGCCGTCGGGAACTACGCCGTGGTCGGAAGTGACACGGTGGTGCACGCGTCGCAGATCGGGAACCGTGTGCTCATTGGCCGCCGGTGCACCATCGGGTACATGAGCGTGATCAACGATTGCTGCGTGGTGGAGCCCGACACAGTGGTGCCTCCTCTAGCGGTGGTCCCGCCGTACTCGCGTGTTTCGGGGAAACCGGGCCGAGACTACTGTGTCCAGCAGTTGAGCCCCGCGTACCGCAAGACGTTGGAGACGGAGGCCCGCCTCCGGCACGCCATGGGGTAGGCCTCCACCCGTTTTAGTCAGTCGCTTCAATCGCTTTTGGACATGTTGCCGATGATGCCGGTGGTTCTGCGGGCACCAGGGGACCTGCGGACGGCCCTCTTGAGACCCTGGTAGAGCAACACACACACAAACATCACAACCACGTAGCCGACAACGCCGTGCTGGTGCATGAAGTCGAGGTACCGCAAGTGGCGGTGGTAGGGGCTGCCGACAAGCTTGGAGGTGATCACTCTGCCCTTGAATAACGTGGGGTCAAGGAGGTACTTCAACGTGGTGCGCAAGTCCTCTCTGTTGGTGGTGAGCTGGCGCCCGTCCAACGTGGCGTCCCAGTAGAGGAACTGGTTTTTGCTCACGACGATGGTGTCGCCAGACTTGTACACGTGGCCGTCGATGTTGAGGCCGTGGTTGCGGGCAAAGTCGGGGTACTGCTCGATGTCGACAAACGTGAACTTGACGTCGTGGTGGTCAAAGAGGTGGGGCACGTTTTCCCGCATCTGCTGGATGATCGAGACGGAGTCTTCGTTGTTCTGCTTCATCTCCTGGACCTTCTTGTCCTTTTCCTCGCGCGCCGCCATCACCTTGTTGTAGTAGTACTCCTTGCGTTCAATGTGGTGCTGGTGCTGCGCCAAGGACACGTTGTGGAAGATCTCCTTGTTGCCGTTGCCGTTGGACGGGCTGAGGAACGTGATCACGACCTTCAGGTCGTCCTTGTTGGGCGCACCCTTTTTGGAGAAGTAGTGGGAATACAAGTCTGGCGTCAACTCTGTGAGCCACGGGTACAAGTTCTGCTGGACAAACGGCTCGAACTTCTCGGGCATGCGGAGGTCCTCGATGGCGAAGTTCTGGTAGACGGCGGGGATCAACGAGTTCTCCTTGAAGATGTACAACGTCGGGCTTGACGACAACAGCGTCATGAGGAACATCTTGCGGTTGAACGGCACGTCGTGGAACGTCAGGTCCAGATTCACGAAGTGGGTCAACGACTTGCTCTGGTGCTCCAACGCCGCAGGGAACTTGGGGCTCCACAGCGTGTAGAGCGACACGTCAAAGGGCAGGTCGGTGGCGAGCTGGAGCAAGTACGGCATGATGCGCTTGTCCTCGGGTGTCACGAGGTCCTTGTTGAAGACGAACACCAAGGCGATTTTGTTGGAGAGCGGGTAGTACAAATCCTGCGGCTCTGTCGGGAGCTCCAAGCGCAACGCGGCCAGGTCCTCCAACTCGTTGATGCTGATCATGTCGTAGCGGTAGTTGTGGGCCATCTTGGTCACGAAGCGCTGCATGTCTGGCACGGTGGGTTTGGCCGTGTAGTCAAAACGGATCCGCCCGGCGCCACGGGGCACAAACATCACGTAGCGCGGCAGCAACGCCAGCGAGCGGTCGCCCAACTCGCCAAAACCAAGCAACTTGCACAAGTTCGGGTTGGTGTGGCACGGGATGTGGGCCGTTTTCGCCACCGTTGCCACGAGGTTCAGCAAGCGGCTCCACCGGGCCACGTACTCGGCGCAGTCCAAGCACTGCAGCATCAGGCCGGCGCCAGAGGAGTCGTCGGTGTTGGGTTGGAACGCCTCAGAGGCCACGGGGAAAAGCGCCACCATGTAAGGCTCGGCGAGCTCGCCGGCCACCATCTTCATCGCGGTGTCTGTGTCGAGCTCGACACTGGCACTGGCCAACTGCTTGCCCAGGTACTCGACGGCGACGTTGCGCAAGTACTTGTGGAAGTTCTCGGGCGTGCGGCCCAACGCTTTGGGGTACGAATCCACGAACTTGGCCTTACCTTCCTGCTGAGGCGCGTAGAGCCGGAGGTTCGGGTAGAAGCGGATCGCCTCTCTCAGACAGAGGTCGCCGAATTGCACGCAGTTCACCTGCCGCATGTGCACGTCCAAGGCCTCCTGGTCGTCTTTCGAGACCTTGAACGCCTCTTTCCAGATCGGCGCGAGGTCCTTGCAGTGGGAGCAGAAAGGCGAGTAGAACTCCACAAGCGTGAGGTGCTCGGCCGTGAAGGCGTCAAACGTTTCCATGTTGAGCTCGGCCGGGAGCGTGTCGCCGTCTGCCTCGTTTTTGGGCTCGTTTTCTTTCTGGGGCGTGTCTTTCGGCGCTTTTTCTGGCGCAATGTCTTTGGGAGCATCCTTGGCCGCCTCCTTGGGTGCTTCGGCGGCTGCCACCAGCAAGGCCGCCATGGCCCACACGATAAGCAGAGCAGGTCTCATGGTGAGGTGGTTGGCTGATAGAGGTGTGCGCTGTGTACAGGACGGGCGGAGAGATTCCACGCCGTGGAACAGGAAATTGGGAAAAAGAGAAGGGGTATAAAAGGAACTTTGTAGACTGATTTCATTTGCTTGGAATAATTTACTGGCGCCTCTCGGGCTAGGTCGTGCCACTGCTCAGCCTAACAGATTCACAGATAAGCGTCTCTCATTAAGGTCTGGGGACATATGTAGCCCGGCAATTGAGGGCGCTTCAAAACGAGTGAGTGAAAGGTTGGACTGGTCGTCTGGCCAGGACTTTGAGCGGTCAGAGAAAAACCAGGGCATTTTTACAGCTTGAAAAAGGCGATAATTTTCTTCAAGATTGATTCGGCAGATACGGTGTCTGCGTGACTGTGAGCCTGCATCAACAAGAGAACTTTATTAAGGTACCGGCTGGTGCATCACGGCGGGTGACGCACTGGGACACTGGCTCTACTTTTGCAGTTATAAATTACAACAAAGCAGATTCAAAAATCTTACACCTCAGCAAATTTTTGATCTGTTTTGGTGTAATGTAACTGGTCGCTGTCATTGATGAAATTTGGGCTGCAGGGCTCGGCACGGAATTACTGCATTGTCAGAACAATCTGCTGCGGCGTCCGGGGCCATACAGCTCTTTACTAGTGGCCACTCCATCTAAGGACATCAAGAGTCTCACTGTAACTTCTTGTTTAACAATTGTCGAGTCTAGCCAACCCATCTCAGAATCAGTTTTTTTTCGCCAAATCTCCTATTCAGGCTAAGTTCTAACCAAATCGTGACATTTGCAGTTTCTTCGTGCTCTCACCATCTTACAGACTGACTATGTGGGTTGGGTTGTCACAAACCAAGAAGATTCATCGATTACGGTGATTTATCTTTTGAAAGAGGCGAGGCTTTTCTCCTACTTCCTTCTTCAACTTCAATGTTGCGAGAACGGTTTACAGTTTTTATTGAACTCATCCACACCGAGCTTTGGCTAATTGGTGTGACCTCAGAATTCCGTAAGCCTACTCATTGTTGTAATTCGAACAGTCATATCGTGTTCTCGATATGGTGTCGGTTGCTTCAGACAATGGCACATAGAGTCAGGATAGATTAGCGCACTGGCTTAGAAAGGATATTCCAACAGCCTCATGGGTGTTGACAGATTGTTGGAGCTCTCTCAATCATGGAGCAAGAGTCATTGATTGACTTAATGCCGGATAAAGAACAACCAACCGAAACACGCGTGCTTATACGTGGGAATGGCAATGTCGTGAATTACCAGAGACTTTGAATACGAAATCTCAAGCATGGTTTTATTGGCTCATATTCCAACTCGAAGTATGTCGAAGCGTAGGTGTGAGGCTGTGAGAAATCAGGCAATTTAACAACGTGGCTAAAACTCTTCAACATCTGACGAATACGTTATACATATACAATGGTCTCTCTAAGCCAATACACATCCGAGAAAGAGGGTATTGTCCCGGTGGGGTAGGTAGTTCAAGTGGTATGCAGCTGGAACATATCTGTTGACATAGACTAGTCTCCTCGTTTCACCAGCAAAATTTTCGTCGGGGTTTGTTGAAAATCCCAGCAACGTGCCCAGTGCTTCTTTCCTCTCAGCAATGTACATATCAGATACAGAAGACTCCAACCATATATCATCGCTTTTGCGCAAGTCAAAAAGGCAAATGTATTCATCGTCCAAATATGCTTTTTTGTCATGGTCTTGAGGCCAGTCAAGGTCCTCTGAACTCATTCCCGTTCTGGGAAAAAGAATGTAGCTGTTCGTGTCGGAAGATGTGTTGCGGATTGGAACTTGTGGAATGACGGACGTTGCCTCGAACTCGATGTTTAGCTTATCAAGTTCAATCGGGCCCTGCCAAGTGAAAGCAATGCGCAATAGCAGTCTGGCTTTGGTGTGTGAAAAACTAAAGTCGATAAGATCGGTTTCCCCTTTTGTCACGTTCTGTATCTTCATCTGGAAGTTTGATACTGGATGATTAGTATGGATTGCCCAAACGCTCCATCCTGGGTCTGGAATACAGTAGCCAGAGATCATAATCTCCAGACTCTCGCTGAGTGTTTGCCATTCCTCTTGCGAAAGATTGCTTGATTCCAAACAGTCCTTTACGCTGGAGGTTGAGAGTGTTTCAAACTCGCCAAGCAGGCGCAGGGTCTTCTTCTTTTTTTGTTCTCCGGTGTTGCAGTACAGTATGGCCTCCATTTCAAATAAGCATTTTCCTGATATGGGTGTGGCATCTGCTTGCACTAGCTCGAGTAAGAGGGGAACAAGAAAGAAAAGGAGCCGAAGTAGCATGTTTCTCATGTGTGGTTTCGAGAACAGATTGTGTCTTTTTGGTGCTTTAATGGTATTCAAGCACCATAGTGCAGATCGCCGAGTACTTATAGCTGTAGATCACCGCGTTGATCTGTGCTTCTTGGCAAATGGTAACCTAAACATGGGTACACGTGCTGTTGCACTAAGGTCTGCCAGGCAGTACCCTTGGTAATTGACATAACGGCAGATCCTTTAATCCTACCATTCACAGGCAACAATGTGCTTGATTATGACCGAGACACAAGCATTGTCTTTTCGACTAAATGGATATGGAGAAACTACAAGAGCATTGTTTACGGGCATTGTTTTCAAAATACAGGGGGTCAGTCTGATGCGGAAACCGAGAGACAACTTCTGGTTGGTCATTAAAAATTGAGAAGTGTGCCGAGACGTAAGGCATTATATTGTCAAGTTGTTTGAAAGTCCCAATTCATAGAGGGGCATACTAATTAGAGAAGGCCCTGAACTTCATGCCTGGGCCTGAGTCACTTTCTGCAATTAGTCCCTAGACCAACACAAGTCCGTAAAAATAAACCTTGTTGTCGTGACGTAGCGCATCCAGAACGTATGCAGCTTGGGCATCTTTCTTGACAAAAACTCTTTTCCGCTTTGCACTATGTTGTGACTTACGAAGGGCATTTGTTGGTCTCCAAATCAATGCCGACTTTTCGTTTTCTGAAGCCTGGAAGGAATGAACGTCAATATAAGAGGACCATAAAGTCATGTCAGCATTTTCGAATAGTTCAAGGGCACAGACGTAGTCAGAGTCGAGTTCCTGGCTGAGCTTAGTGCTATTTTGATTGAAGCCCCACTCAATCTGCATTGTGTTAAGCTCCTGCCTTGGAAAGATGGTGAAGTTCTCATATTGGGGGATGGGACTGTGAAAAGGCTCCGAGGGACTGATGGACCTGACCTTCAAATCAACGAAAAACTCTTCGAGTTTTATGAAGCGGCTCCAGCCAAGACGGATATGCACCACATCATCGCTGACGTTTTCTGGATATCTCTCTGCGAGACGCCTATGCTCATGTGTATCAAACTTGTTCACACTCATCAGTAAATCAACAGATGAGCCCTCACTGCAGACCTCAACAACCTTCCACCCTGGTTCCATAAAGCAGTGACCCAATATTGCTATCTGCAAGTCCTCGTCTAAATGTTCCACTGAACTTTCCATGAGATCAGGCCTGGATAAGATCTCGTTCATGTTTTCAGTGGTGAGGTCCGTGAAATTGCCAAGTGCTTCCTCCTTAAGACCCATGTACATGTCATCAATCATGGTAAACAGCATGGCTGACATTTCGAAGACACATTTCTCCAAGTGGTTTGCGTGGTTTGCTTGAGCTAGTCCTGAGATAAGGGGAAGTAAAAATCGTGGTGGGAATAGCATGCCTTTTTTCTTTGTGTAAAGCTTTTGGTAAGACCGAAGCGGTGAAAAGGTTCATTCGAGTCTATGAAGTCTTGTGTCAATGGCAGATTTGGGAGTGCTGTCTACACGGGAGGATCTGCATTTTCAAAGACTTCAGACAGTGATGCTTGGCGGCTTGTATGTGACAGTATCTTGTTCACTATGTGAAACGACCTCTTTGTTAAGTTTCTTGGTAAAACGGCCCACAAATCGCAGGTCGATCTCTTTCCACTTGCCAATTCTCATGAACAATGGACTCGGTGAGGTGCCGGGTCAAGGGAATTGAAGAGGACACGTCGAGCGACAACTCGTTACAGGCATATTCTAGACCGAATTTTCAAATTTGTATGTAAGAAAGCGATGCTGGGTGACTTCATTGTTCAATATGCGATAATTTGAATCCGGTGCTGAAGCCGAGCATAAAGCTAGAACCTCTCTTCTTGGCAAGTTGGGAGTTTGCCGTTGAACAGTTCCGTGGAATTACATCCTTTGCTTGACCGAAAGCTTGCATACCATTGAATCGCAATCCGGCACCCACTCAGTTCTCATTCGTTTTGTTGATATAGAACGGGCTTTAGGTTTGAGGTCAAATGCAAGCATTTTTTGATCTTGATTTGTGATGGTCTAGATTTGATTTTTGACACTGCTTCCTCATTGCTCAAAATAGCGCTGAGATATAAGATTCTTCGTTGAGTAGATGTGCTTGATGTGTTGGAGTGTCATGTTCTTTTTGCTCGTGCAGATGTGCACGAGACTTCGTACTTATTTGCACCGTATCAAAACCCATCAAGTGATTCGTATCTGATATTATTGAATTGTATATCTGCTGAGCTCGAAGATAATGTACATCAGCGAATTTGTTCAATTGAAGGATATGGTATACTATGCATGTGAGTCATGTGGTCTTCTATCAGCTACATAAGGCAAGCGCGGGTGTATACGAATATTTTGCACCCAGTCCCTAGTGATAGGGCAGCCTCGCATGAACGACCTCAGTGAGTTTTACCATTGACGAAAGCCAAGCAATAGCCGATGCCCCTTAGCGGGATGTTTTGAAAGAGCACCACGTTCAATGGCGTATCTTCGGCATAAATTCGAGCAGCACTTTCACCAACAAAAGATAGCACGTACCTGCGGTAGTTGCTAGACACCAGCTTCTACGCCGACTGGGGCAATACAGGAGCACAAGCCTCCATGTAGGTTCAGAGATTTTGGAGACAAAATGGGGTGGATCTTCAGCTCCAAGAGGCACGTGTAACCATTGGGAAAATTTGCAGGAAGCCAGGGGTCTGAGCCACCACTGCGGCGCAAGTGCAAAGCCGGCCCTACGTTGGGAAGTACTTTCAAAGAAGACTGGTCAGGTGGACTTGTTTTAGGCAACACCGCCTCTGCTGAATCTGTAATCTCGAACTCGACAAACCACGAGTCTAGGTTTTCTATGTCCAGAAACTCTAGCGAGTACTCGAAAATCGGTTGGTTCTCATTGGTTAATTCCAGTTGTTGGAGATGCTTCACCACAAGATTGGCTCTGCTGTCAGATGTCTTGACGGAGAGAGCATTCCACGCGGGCAGCACCGAGCAGGTTCCACTCACCATGAACCTGAAGTCAGGTCCATAATTCTGAACAGCTGAATTCCGGAAAGCAGGATCAAGCAAAGCTGCCTTGACGGTTGCGGAAGAGAGATCAGTCAAGGCTATCGGCGCCATGTCTTGCTCGGCGATAACATCAGGCGTATTGCTTGACGAATGACATGCACTTAGGAAATACGTGCACGAACGGTTTAAGGTACCCTGTATCGCCCGGGCACAACTGAAGGCAAGTAGAAGACAAAATCGCAAGTGCATTGGCGAAATCACTATTCATAGCGTTGGACATGATCCCGAGCTCTTATATGGACGCGTTGGCCAAGGCGGTGCATGAAACAAAAGGTGCAAATCCCGAAACGATTCGACAAGTGGTGATCAGGCAATGCCGCATGTGGAAGGTGCCTGACATCCTGATAGAGCTTTCTGTTGCATCTCTGACTGCTAATAGGCTTTGACACGAGCTGTTTGTAGGAGGATAGACAGCGCAATTGAGGCCGAAGAAAGTGGTGTACCGCTTTCTCCCACAGAGTTTCACCAGTAGCCCGACGGATGAGGCCACAACAATGACCTGTCATAAATCGTGAAGTTGTTTGTTTGGCAACATCAATTCCTCAAAGAGTTCGTGCTTTGAACCGCCTTGCACGGTCTTGCCCTAGATTGGCTACATCCTCATGAGACAAGTTGAATAGAGCAACTTGCACCCACAAAATAAAACCCAGGGATCATTGTTAGTTAAGAAAACACGAAGATAATTCTCGCGGTTTGCTATCCAGGGAAGCCAGCTGAAGTCTTGTCATTGACTATGCTGAACAGTCTTGACAATTTCGTGAGGAAGTATGGAAGGGGTTGAGATGTCCCAAGCCAAAAAGAGTGGAAAGTTCGGCTTTGATACTTATATCCTAATGTCTCTTCCCCATTAATAGCAATTGTGCACAAAGTCGTTGCTTTTTATATATTGTTAGCATCATTTTGTTAGATTCGGACACACAACTATCGCCAGGCAATTCCAATGAGCACCTTGAGTATTCCCCAGACCACTGTCTTCATCAAAGCCGGGTTCGAGAGTATACATGCAAATTGCTGAATTGGGGTACCGCATTGCCAGAAGTCCAGTCAGAGTGGTTCTCGATCTAGCTCAGGCAGTATGCTTCTGGTCGGTTTTTTACACCGTGAAGACCACGCATTACTCCGCTTTGAATTCTGCATTCTTTGGAGTCGGATGTTTGATTTTGGCTTCTTATCGACGAAGAATGATGATAGCGGTGGTAGAGTTTGATCCAGATGTTGAGGAAGTGTCGTTCACTTCAAATCTGAAACACTACATTCGTCTGCAGTGAGTTGAATGAGATGAAATAAAGTAATGAGGCCTAGAATCACGCTGGTGAACTCATTTCAAAAAAGAATCTTGTAGCTTAAGAACTTTCTGGCCCGTTTTGGCGTCCATGTAAGATTTACAATCACGTCCTGAAGAGAAGTTGCTCTCTAGCTAAGTAGAGACCAGAAGTTTTGTCAGGAGATGCCACGACATGTGTGTTCTTTGGGACGAATGAGTGTTTTTTTTTTACCAAGTAATCCCCCGGTCCGACTACGAGCAAGCTTGGAACCATTGCCAACCAAGAAACGCAAAGCCTTTGTAGCGCGTCTCAAAGTGTCTACATTTGACCTCTTCCAGTAGCTAGACTGAGGCCGAATTTTGATTTCAGGTTCTTCATGTCATTTTCAGCATATTTCTGCAAGACGGCAACTTCAAGCAAGGAAGTACTACGTTTGATGTGAAAACTTATGAGGCTTTCGAAAACACAGTTTGTGTTCAGGAGAATCCACTGGTTCTCTAAGCCAACAAGTCCATAATAATGCACCTTATCATCGTGGCGTAATTCACTCAGCGTGTATGCAGCTCGAGCAAATTTGTCAACAAAAAACCGGCTTCTGGTCAAGTCAGAATGATTGGAGGACTCGTCTGCCAATTTCCATGTGGATGCGGGCGTCTGGTGTTCCGAGGACTTAAAGACCTTCATGTTACTCTTCGAGTTGACCAATTTGGCATTTGAATTGCTGAGCAGGTCAAGTGCACAAATATAGTCTGAACGGATCTGTTCATTGAGCTGAGTCTCAATTTTGTCATCCCCCCCCAACTCAATTCGCATCGCGTCTGCTTCAAGATTTGGGAAAAATGTAACCCTGTCTGAGCTAGAACTCAGACTGAGAATTGGCAGCCATTTGCCGACGGACAACTCTTCAAGATTGACAAAGAATGTGGTCATATTGAGAGGTGACTTCCAGGTTACTCTGAAGTCCAAAATGTACTCAGAATTTGTATCTGGAAAATCAATCAACTTGTGAGTACGACGCAAATTTTCAACTTTCTGCAACTCCATTTGGAAAGAATTCACGGGCTCATCGGTGCTGAGTCTCCACGTGCTCCAACCTGGTTCTGGAATGCAATAGCCAAGAACCTCAACCTCAAAGTCGTCACTGGGAAGGTTCAGGTTAATAGCTCTGTTCAAAAATTTCTTCATGTTTTCGTTGTTGAGCTCATTAAAAGAAACGTAATTTTTTATGTATTCACCCACGATCCCATTTTTATGAATATACAGTTTCAATTGCACAAAAAAACTGCACGTGTCCGGGTGCCTTGAGTATACTGCTTGAACAAACCCCAAGGCAAATGAAATGCAGAGAATCAGTTGGAATAGCATGTCTCTTGTTGGCGTGAGTAGTTCCAAAGCGATCCGGGTCTTTTTATAGTAGAGCGGACAGGACTCATAGGGGCCAGTCAGCCCAATCAATCCTATTGCATGTCTTCTTCTGTCAATGAACATTGTCTCATTGAGCTCCCCGATTCAAGGCCTCAAAAGTTCATGACTCGTAGGCTTGGCGGCCATTAACTTCGCAGGCAATTTCGTCGAAGAACAAGAACAGGGATATGACGTTGAGCTGTTTTGGAAACAAGTTTTGTGGTCTAGAGTGCAATGATAACATGGCATACAATGGAGCTACCTTTCGAAGTAGTACGGCATTGTGCCAGTGAATTTTGTCACCGATATGTTTGGTCGACTGATGGTAGATCGAGCAAATGAGCAGATCTTTTTGAGATGGACAATACGAATATAGTATGCAAATCCGCGTAAATCTGGTTACAAACCAGTGATTTACCTTTGACTAAATGAGACATCTTTCGGATAGAATCAGTATGTAGTTTGGCTTTCTCAAATGTGACTCAAATACGCCAAACTGAGCCTTCACCAGCATCATCACATATCCCACGATCCAACAACAATCGAAACCAGGTCCAGAATCAGCAATATTCGAAAATCATCCTCAAACTTGAACTGTGGTGACTCAGAAGTATTAGCGAGTGAGCCTGGGCGACAAAGACTGAGCTTTCTGTTGAATGATCGCCAAGCCCCTTCCCTGGTCCGACTGAGACTAAAGCGAGAACTTTGGCGCACCGCAATATGCTTATTGTGTAAAAAATTTTCTGTCTCTCGAAACATTGCAACTGTCCCGAGATCCGGTAGCACAGCCTTATCATTATTCGCATAGTAGTTGGAAACAATATGCTGTTCGTGACTGATTCGACTCAACAGCACAAGTTAATGGATCAAATTCACTGGCCATGCCGCGTGGTTTGAGTATGTCAAATTTCAAGCGTTAGATTTTTGCTAGTTATCCAACGCCTCTCACTTTGCGATTGGCAAAGCTGACTGAGTCCTAGGCTGAAAGTGGCTCTGGCGGAGGACGGGTGCATCACCACAATTCATTTAATCTATCTGACTGGGTCAACTTGAGTAGTGAAGGCGGATAATCCAAAGACAACTCTCGAGTCCCAAGTCCTGCTCAAAGTTAAAATTCACTCTGGCATGCAAGAGTACAGCAAACTAGCTTTTTGTAGATTTCCTTTTTCTACCATTTCAACTAATGTCTTTAACGCTAAGCTTGTTCATGCTCGACTCTCAAACACGAATGGGATGTCTGTTCATAATTTGTCGATGACAGTGCAATTTGACGTGAATGCCCCCCACTCAAAAGTAGCTTGTCAATACTACGTCAACAGCTCGCGCATATGACTTCTTTTCTATTAATCCAAACATCTAGAAGGTCTGTCTCGTGGTATTGTGGCATTGACCTCAGAGTGAAGTGCTTTCTCGGGCTAGCACAAGGCCGTAAAATCGAGTCTGCTCTTTGTAGGATAAAGCATCCAGTACGTATGCCGCCAGAATGTCTTTTCTGGCGTAGGATCTCTCGCTTGGTCCCAATATAGAACTTAATTTGATCCCCTCCATTGGTGAGGCCCCGGGGAGCAACTCTCTGAATAGTCTCAATTTAGCGTGACGAGTTCTCATTTCAATGCACGGATGGCGAAGCAGGTCAAGGATACAAATGTAGTCCGCCTCAAGATCATCAGTGGGTCTTTCTTTATCGCGGTTGATATTCCACTCAAATCGATTAACATTCGTCTCCTTCGGTGGGAAGAAGATGAAGTTACCCATTCTAGTGTCCAGGACTTCACGTGGTTTCGATGGGTCGGCGGACTCTACTTCGAATTCGATGAAAAAATCTTTAAAAGTTAAATTGTCATCAAACGTGAGTCGAATGTACAACACTTCGTCAATCTCCAAGTTGGGATAGACGCGCTGGAGGTAAAAGTTAGTTGACTTGTCGTAATTTAGCATTTCCAACTGAAGATGCTTGACACTGTTTACAGTAGTGACTTTAGCAATGCTCCATCCTGGCTCGGGAATGCAGTAGCCCGCTACTTCGAACTCGTAGCGCTCGCCATATCTTTGCTTGAGGCTTGTCACGAGGACCGAAGCAGCTAAAGAATCCTTAATGTTCTTAGTTGTGAGTTCAGTGAAAGCGCCGGATGTCTTAAGGTACCCTTGTGCTATTCCAGGTTTCAAACTTCGGGGTGGAACAACTTTCAGCTCAAAATAGCATTTCTTTGGATGCTTTGGAACTCCTGCTTCCACGAAACTGACGACAAAAGGAAGAAGAATAAGTGTTTGGAAGAGCATCGCACTTGACAGTGTAATTCGAATTGTAGTTTGCACCTTTTTATAGTGGAGTGAGCGGGGCTCGAGAGCATCAATTCGAATCAGCGAGCTGCATTGCCCGTAAAATCCAAGTCGTTCAGCCTCCATAATTCCCTTTGTCATTGAAGTTCTGGCTTCGCGTCCGTTGGATTTGGCAACGACCATGATCTGCGATTAGCATTTCTTGGTATTATGATTTACAGAGTCGCATGCAGACCCCACTATTTGTCATTTTAGGCCAACGAATGTCGAATCTAAGTCCCATGTTCAATGACTACAGGGTTCTGTGGCGCAGCTTTTTGAACAGAGCTCCCCAATGCACTGACCCTATTTGACAGTTCAATTAAGTGGTGCTAGCTAACCTAGTCGTTCATATGCTCAGTACAAGGTTCGACGCTGAAGCTGAGATTTGAAACTTTGGACCGTCTTGCCTCGGTGACTTGAGACATTCTTTATGCCAATCTTCCAAGAAAACAGGACCGAGAACATTGCATCTTCGGTCTATTGTTTCCGGTCAACCTTTTCTGTGGCTTGAATGCTCGATCCCCCCTTCTCCACTTTGACAATGGAATGGAGTTGGCCGGTCACAACAAAGACAAGGGTTGTGGCGCCGAAACTTAGATTGACCCAATCAATTGTAATCGTCAAGTATACGAGACTCGCAAATCTCTCTAGGTCAAATCAACTTTCTGAGGCGAGCTATCCCACTAGACCGTTCCGGAACCACTCATTGCGCTTTGCTGGAGTTACAATCGCTGACATCCAGCCCAAAACAAATGTACATTCTGGTTGGTCATAAATAATCATGAAGTCTTCTCGAGACATACGACGCAGACATGCTCTCCCTCTTCGGGAATAACCAGTCGTCCAGCTCATAGCAAAATGTCAGAAAAACTTCTGTGATAGCAGTCGATTCAGCTCAAACCCAAGTGGTGATCTCCGTGAAGTGAGGTCCACTCTCATGATGGCATCCTCCCTCACGTATAATCACATGCTCGATGCGGTCTCTTTTATAACTAGCTCCCAGATTAGCCTTGTTCAAATTGACAGGATTCCGGGAATTTGGAGCAGATTGTCCTGAGCAAATGTTGAAGTGGCGTCACACCATTACGTGACGAAGTATCATTTTGAAAATCACCTCTTCTCCGATAGAGAATTCGTCAATCCCGAACATCAAAAACTGCCTTGACTCTTGGAAACTTCCTGAAAATTCTTGTAGCGATCTTGTATGCTAGGGAACAACATGTATCACCGAAAGTTACAGACTCCAGATCGGCTTGAAGGCGCAATTTTGGAATTCCTCCTTGACAAACCCACTTACCTTTCCATATACAAATGTCTCACTCTACAAGCCTAGGACACAAGTTTTTTCCGGAAGCAAAATTTCGAAGCTAGCTTCACCTGCGCTCTCAAAAATTTCGCTCAATCGTTGCCACGGCTCTTACAAATCCCACGTCAACTAAACATAGCATAGTGTATTCATAGTGATTTGAGTCACATAAGAATTTAGAAGTAAGGTGTTTTTTATCAATGGAAACCCTTTGCATAAGAGTTTTTTGTCGATTAAATATGGCATACTCGACTTTCAACTCTACGAGACCAAATCATCAAAAAGTCTTACTTCGTGAATCGCTTTTGAAACTGCTGATTCTCTTCAACCAACATAATTGCAAAGCAGTACCTGAAAGGTTCGTCAGAGACGAGAGTCAGAAAGTATGCAGCGGGTGTGGTCTTCCTGATGAAACTTTTTCTTCTCTCAGCACTTTACCTGCTTGGCCTAATTGAATTTTCAGTCAGTTCCCACACTGACTTTCTTTCCTGAGTCTTTGAGGTTTTGAATGCATACACTGGAGTATTTTCGTCGAAGGAAATCAATCTCACATTGGTTTGTTCAGACAGTTCAATTGCAAAGTCTGGTTTTTCCTGCTCTCCTTTTTTGGTGGGGTGCCACTCAAGCTCCATCGTACCTGGCTCCCGCTTTGGGAAGAAGGTAAATGTTTTGGTATCGTGAAAGGGACTATTTTCTGGCACCGAAGTATTGGCGGGTTTCAAATCAAGCTCAACAAAGAACGTCGCCGGGTCGAGAGTCAGGTTCCATCTAGCTCCCATACTCAACACGTTGTCAGAGTCATTATTTGGATATTTCTTCTGGAGAAAGCGCATATAGCGGCTTTCACGTCCCTCCAACGACATGTAAAAACTTGATAGTGAACTCACCGACTTGATTGTAGCAAAATTGTGACCCGGCTTTGGGAAACAGCGGCCAAAGAGATCGAACACGAAATCTCCGCCAAGCTTTTCCTTCAACAGTTCTGCAAGGCCAGGGCTGAATATGAATTGCTTCAAGTTTTCGGTCGTAAGCTCAGTAAAGGTCCCAAGCTTTTCGGGGTCCGAACTCACAATGAAACTTCCGTCATTTTTTGGACTTGGTGTAATGGTCTCTCTAGTAGCACTCAATTCAAAGTGGCACTGGAGCTGGGGATCCCACGAAACTGATTGGGCAAGCTCAATAGCGAGAGGAAAGAGAATCAAGTGCTGAAATAACAAGTTGTTTGTTAGTGGGTGATTATGAAGAGATTTTTGGTCTCTTTATAGTGAAATAAATTTGAGGGGACCAGACAAGTCAGGACCCAGTTTCCTAACTCTATTGTTACCCGGTGTTACGACACTGCTTTCGAAAATGCTTCAGCTACTGTTTGGAAGTACGGGCTTGGAATTTCATGGAACGGTCTGGTGCTTCATTGTACGAGGGACGTTGTGGAAACTTGACTCACGAATTCCCAAGACATCTATTGTTGCTTGCCGGCTCGGCCAATAGAGTGATTTGGCATGACGGAAGTTTGAGGCAACTTCAGGAACTCTAGCTGGCCCATCAAGGAAAGTTCCAGAAAGTTCCCAGTAGTACGTCTTTCAAGTCATCAAGTCAACTTACCAAGGACTGTCGCTTTTCCCGTCTAAGTTGGGTCCATTTTTGAAAAGCCGGGTGAGCCCGCTAATTTCCTATAACAACTTCCTTGACGCATACAATGAGCGGACGTCGGAATGGTATCCTCGGCAATAGCGTCGTCAATTAGTTAAATCAGGACCAGTTCTCTCCGACTTTAGCCTACTCAAGTCAAGCAAGTACCAACAAATGGTCCCTCTCTACGTGGAGAACAGAGCATTTCTTCTTAAGATAAGCATAGTGTATTCATAGTGATAGATCATATACAAGTGCTTTCCATTGGGCATATGAGCACTTTGTCGAAAAAGAAGGATGGTACATGTGGATCCCTCAACTGATGCGACCGAAACCGATCACACGTTCTTGGTTTCTGGCTCGGGCCGAGGCTCTGTGTTATCTTCAGTGAACACATAAGCATAGCAGAAAGCGTCACCGACGTTAGGGATTGGAGTCAGGTAGTATGCAGCCCGTTTGTTCTTCTCGATTAAATACGTTCTTCTTGCCGCATCGTGATATCTGAAGTCCCATGGGTTTTCTGCCAATTCCCAACTTGAGTCGGCATCCTGTCTGAGGGCAATCACCGGAGTATCGTCATCCGAGGACAACAACCTTACATCGGCTCCTTCAAACAGATCGAGGGCACAGATGTATTCGGCTATCAGTGTACCTGTTTTCAAGGCTTTCTCTGCCTCCAACGTGTCTTCCTCCGGGGATGGGAAAAAAGTGAAGTTTTTACCCTGGCTTGCATGATATTCCAATGGCACCCCTGTGTCTGCGGATAAGATGGAAAATCGAACAAAGAAATCTTCCGGAATAAAAGTCAGATTCAACTCAAACCAAACATGGAACACGTCATCGGCTTTAATTTCGGGGTGGCTCTTCCGGAGCTCTTCCGCATCTGGATCGTCTTTTTTCCAAATCAACACATCGAAGAACTTCAATGAGCTCACCGTGTCGAGTATAACTAGCTTTTGGCCCAGCTCTGTGAAGCAGTGACCCTGGAACTCGAACGTAAAGTCTTCGCCGAGCTTTTCCTTCGTTTCTTCCATAAGACCGGGCTTAGTCAATACTGACTTCACGCTATCAGTTGTAAGCTCGTTGAAAGTACCAAGCTCAATAGAGTGTAAGCCTGGGGTGTCCCAAGGGTTAGACTCGGAGTCCGGTAAAGAGGTAGCGTTCAACTTAAAGTAGCACTGGTTTGGAGGTGGCACATAGGGAGCAGCTTGCGCAAGGCCAGAGGCGAGAGAAATGAGAACAAGTGGTTGGAATAACATGATGTTTGTTGGTGGATGATTCAAAGAGCGAAGCCCGTCTCTTTATAGTGAATTGCACGGGGCTTTTAATATGTCAGTTCATGGCCGCTGCCTGAGAGTTTTCTCGTGAAACCACGAGACATGTACTTCAAAGTCTCTTCAGCAAATGCAGGGTGTATTCAGGCCCTTGCTGAACCAACTAGGTAAGTTGTAAGGCCCTCTCAACAATGAGTTTATGAAGTTGGGAGGTTCGATGCACCAAGGAGTTTCGTTGAATCCTCGTGTACCATTGTGCTATTTCGGAGGAGCAGATGCACTATTGCACTGAACCATTGCACAATCGTCTTGCAAAGATAGCGATTGGCTAGTCCTCGAAAAAAATAGCGGGGCTCTCAGGCTAAGGCGCTTCCAAACGGGCAACTTTTGACGGGTGTGTTTCGGTCTTCGTTATCACAGACAGACAAATTAGCTCACTCTAGACCAACAACAAATTTGCGTCTTGAAAAGGACTTCATTCCAGTCAGCCGGCTGAATTGCAGTGACTTCTAGCCTTCTAGCCTCATCTTTTAACTGTTTCCGAGATTCTTCAGCCACCGTGTTGGTCTACAACCCGACGAGTTCACTGGGTGAATGACGTAGGATCTGTTGACAATAGTTCACGTGGGTTGGTCGGCTCTTGCTATCACAGTTCGCAACATGAGATCAGCAGGTCATATCACCAGAGTGACTTATTGTGTACCTCTGCATTACGTCATACAACGAGAGGCCAGGGGTCATTCGTTTATGGCCTCAACCATAATTAACAATTTCAGTAAAAGTGACAGTTGACGTGCGGCTGAGGGCTGGAGAAATGCAGTATGACGTTGAGGCATTGTTCGTTGGCTTTGGCACACTTGAGTGATGATGGAAACTTTACGCGAGCCGCAAATCTCGTTGAAGAAAGTCACCGAATAAGACGGTATTTCCCGATAGAACCTCCAATTCCAAGTCATTCATTCGAAAAATAGAGGGAGGTTTTATTTATATCTCCAAGATCAGGCCATGCATTGTCCGACAGTCATTTTGTGAGAATGAATTTTGCATCCGCGTTGCTCGGAATCAGATCTAGAATTATTGGTTGTGGAGTACAGGCAATCCGCCGGTCCAAACAGGCAATATTACGGCAACTGAACAAGTTTGGGCTCAGGTCGATTGTGTCTGTATTGGCTACTTTCCAGTTAGATGCATTTTGGTTGGTAGTCTCGGTTCTGAGTGTCTCCGTCGTGACCCACTCGTTCCCACTAGAACAGGCTACTGTTGACTTCCGGATGCTCGATAGAAATCACTGTTAAAGTTGACGCTGCGGTTGTCACTAGCTCAAGAGTCAGCATACCATGACGGCTATGAGACCGCCATGAACGGTGAACATAAGGGGACTGAAGCTTCCGAAAAAATCTCGAATCCAAATTCCGAGTAATTGAACAGCTTGGCTCATGTTTGAACACTACGATCTATTAAGTATCCTCTTAACTGGCAAAACTGCGGAATTGCGTCCCGAGATCGGATCATTTGGCTTGTTATCCAAACATTGTAGTCAGTTCAACTACATCTCCTTAGAGTTAACGATTATGCAAGCCAAGAGTTTATTTGCCCGCTATTGGATTCTTCTACGGACAGATTATTGAGAGTCATGAACATTGGTACAACTGTAATGAAGAATGGAGGATCAACAAAGGGAAGTCGTAGTGGGTGCCGAAAAAGCCAAACCGATAGAGCTAAGCGTATAAGTCCAATGATTAGCGAGGGACAACACTGCCAGCGTGACATCAAGCGATGATCATCAACACTCCATCCCAGAGTGCGGAATGTGAAGTTCACATATCTCTCAAATTTGTTTCAGGTTCATATATAAGGGTTTAAATTCACATTGCCAATTGACCGACCCGACATGGAAAGACACTGGTACACAGTGACCGATGCCTATTACTTGATAGGGTCAATGGAGGGCCCTAGAAAGAGGATTCTCTAGCATGATTTCGACTACGCTCTTTTGTCTGAGGGCCAATTGTAATTAGTCTACTCATCGCTGACAGAAAGACCTGATAGCTGGAATCGAATAGTTGTCCATCAATTGGCATCGATGTCTTGGATCTCGGAAGCGATTGAAATTCACAATACTGAGTAGAGCACTTAACCTGTATCTCAATTTGTTCTATACATGGCAAGAGCGGCGGATCTTGCGAACTAGCCCACACAAAGGTCAAAATCTGTCTTGCACTTGACTCACCGTGATCCACAACAAGTATCCACGATTGATTCGTGCAACAAAAGCCACACCCAATTTATCTGACTAATCCCCCAGTCCCCCAGCAACGGTCGTGCGCGGCCCACCGCTCCAACATCAGACTACTCACTACACCCACCACCCACTACCCACATCCCACAACACCATGCAGATTGACAGCGGCCCCTCCCCCTCCAGAGGACTGGCCGAGCCCCAGATTGACGAGTCGCTCTACCTGCGCCAGCTCTACGTGCTCGGCAAGGAGGCCATGCTCAAGATGCAGAACGCCACCGTCTTGATCATAGGGCTCCGCGGCTTGGGCATCGAGATCGCGAAAAACGTGGCCCTTGCCGGCGTCAAGCTGTTGGCGCTCTACGACCCTGAGCCCGTGGCCGTGGCCGATCTCCTGAGCCAGTTCTTCTTGCGCAATTCGGACATTGGCTTGCCAAGAGACCAGTGCCTGGCGCCCCGCTTGTCGGAGCTCAATGCGTACGTGCCCATCTCCGTGGTGCTGGACCTTCTGCCGGCGACGTTGGCGCTGTTCAAGTGCATTGTGGCGACCGACGTGTCTTTGGAGCAGCAGGTGGAGCTCAACCGGGCGGCCCGCCTGAACGACGCGGGCTTCATTGCCGCAGACTCCCGCGGCTTGTTTGCCTCGGTGTTTGTCGACTTCGGCAGCCTGTTCTCCGTGATCGACCCGACGGGCGAGGAGCCCTTGACCGGCATAGTCTCGGACATTGACGCCGACGGCACAGTGACCATGTTGGACGACAGCCGCCACGGGTTGCAGGACGGCGACTACGTCAAGTTCTCCGAGATCCACGGCATGCCCGTCCTCTGCGACGGCTCGCCCCACAAAGTCGAGGTCTTGGGCCCCTACGCGTACAAGATCGACTTGTCGGGCAAGAACTACGGCACCTACCAGAAGGGCGGCTTGTACCAGCAGGTGAAGATGCCCGTCACGCTTGCCTTCGAGCCTCTCGAGACCCAGTTGGCGCAGCCCGAGTTCGTTTTCTCCGATTTCGCCAAGTTCGACAGACCCCCACAGCTCCACATCGGCTTCAACGCCCTCCACGCGTTCAAGACCCGCCACGGCGTCTTGCCCAGACCGTGCCACGCCGAGGACGCCGCCGAGTTCTTGCGCCTCGCCGAGGAAATCAAGACCCAGTTCCCCAAGGTCCTCCCCGAAGGCCAGGACTTGGACGCCAAGCTCTTGACCGAGTTGGCCTACCAGGCCCGCGGCGACCTCCCAGGCATGCTGGCGTTTTTGGGCGGCCTCGTGGCCCTGGAGGTCTTGAAGTGCTGCTCGTCCAAGTTCACCCCCGTCAAGCAGTACTTGTACTTTGACTCCTTGGAGCTGTTGCCCTCGGGCTTCGCCAGAACAGAGCAGTCGACCGCGCCCCAGGGCTCCAGATACGACAACCAGATCGCCGTGTTTGGCGCAGACTTCCAGGCCGCCGTCGCCAACCTCAAGGTGTTCTTGGTTGGCTCCGGTGCCATTGGTTGCGAGATGCTCAAGAACTGGGCCATGATGGGTCTTGGCTCCGGCCCCCACGGCGCCATCTACGTGACCGACAACGACCTGATCGAGAAGTCCAACTTGAACAGACAGTTCTTGTTCCGCCCCAAGGACGTCGGCGGCAACAAGTCCGAGATCGCCGCCGCGGCAGTCCAGCAAATGAACCCAGACTTGGCCGGCAAGATCTTCCCGCTGTTGGACAAAGTCGGCTCCGACACCGAGCACATTTTCGGCGACTCCTTCTGGGAACCCTTGGACTTCGTCACCAACGCCTTGGACAATGTCGATGCCCGTACCTACGTGGACAGAAGATGTGTCTTCTACCGCAAGCCTTTGCTCGAGTCCGGTACCTTGGGCACCAAGGGTAACACCCAGGTGATTTTGCCCAACTTGACCGAGTCGTACTCTCTGTCCCAGGACCCTCCAGAGAAGTCCATCCCCTTGTGCACATTGAGATCGTTCCCCAACAAGATCGACCACACCATCGCGTGGGCCAAGTCCTTGTTCCAGGGCTACTTCGCCGACGCCCCAGAGACCGTCAACTTGTACTTGAGTCAGCCCAACTTTGTGGAGCAGAACTTGAAGCAGAACCCCGACATGAAGGGCGCGTTGACCAACATCGCCCAGCTTCTCAACAACCGCCCGCTCCTGTTTGACGACTGCATCAAGTGGGCCCGTGACGAGTTCGAGATCAAGTTCAAACACGACATCCAGCAGCTCCTCTACAACTTCCCTCCAGATGCCGTCACCTCCAACGGTGCTCCATTCTGGTCGGGCCCCAAGCGTGCCCCCAAGGCCTTGAACTTCGACATCGAGAACCCTGACCACTTCAACTTCATCGTGGGCGGCGCCAACCTCTTGGCGTACATCTACGGGCTCAAGGACGCCAGTGCCACTCTTGACCACTACAAAAAGGTCTTGGCTACACACGACGTTGTGCCGTTCGTGCCCAAGACCGGCGTCAAGATTGCAGTCAACGATGCCGAGGCTGAGGAGCAAGCCAAGCACATCTCAGGTGCCTTCGACGAGGAGGAGATCCGTAAAATCGCTGCCACGATTCCCGAGCCTTCCACTTTGGCGGGCTACAGATTGAACCCGATCGAGTTCGAGAAGGACGACGACACCAACCACCACATTGAGTTCATCACCGCGGCGTCCAACTGCCGTGCGTTGAACTACGACATCGAGAGAGCAGATGCGTCCAAGACCAAGTTCATTGCCGGCAAGATTATTCCTGCCATCGCCACAACTACTGCGTTGGTCACTGGCTTGGTGTGCTTCGAGTTATACAAGGTTGTTGCCAAGAACGACGACCCCGAGGCGTATAAGAACGGGTTCGTCAACTTGGCGCTTCCCTTCTTTGGCTTCTCGGAGCCCGTTAAGCTGGCCAAGGGCAAGTACAACGACAAGGAGTTTGACCAGATCTGGGACCGGTTCGAGATCCGCGGCGACATCACGTTGCAAGAGTTGCTCGATCACTTCGAGAAGAACGAGGGCTTGGAGATCTCGATGCTTTCGTATGGCGTGACATTGTTGTATGCGCTGTTCTTCCCACCCAAGAAAGTGCAAGCCCGTTTGGGCATGCACCTCACGGAGTTGATCGAGAGCGTGAGCAAGAAGGCTGTGCCACCACACGTGAAGAACTTGATTTTCGAGATGTGCTGCGACGACAAGGAAGGCGAGGATGTGGAGGTGCCTTACATCAATGTGAAGATCTAGGTTGACCAGCGAGATAGATCAAGTCTTGCGGCGATGGTTGGTATTTAGAGAATAGATAACTGTGCCGTGGTAAAACTTTGCAACTAGTGTAGCTTCGTTCAAGACATGAAGCGAAAAAACGCCGAGTCTTTCGCTATTAGGTCTGTGTACGTCCCGTCTTCTACAACCAGCCCGTTCTGCACCATTAGAATCCGCGAGCACTGCTGCATCACTCTAGGGTCGTGGGTCACAACCAACACTGCCATATGTGGGTACTTGGCGGGAAGCAGGGTGATCAACTGCGCCACAAGCGAAGCATTGTGTGGGTCCAAGCGAGATGTGGGCTCGTCCAAAATCAAGAGGCGGGGATGACGGATGAGACTACGCGCCACAGCTAGGCGTTGGAGCTGCCCCAGCGAAAACCGGCCCTGGCCCACATTGGTGTCTGGCCCTCCGGCCGCCTGTATAGTTTCGAACATGTTCACTTCCCGCAACGTCTTTTCGAGATCTGTCTCTTGAAGCAGGTTGCAGCCGTAGACGACATTTTCATGCAACTTGCCGTCAAAGAGACGCGGCTCCTGCGCCACGAGCTGCACCAGCAGAGTGTACCAGTGTGGGTTGTAGTGGCCAATGTCGTTACCCAAGTAGCAGATGCGGCCTCTGTCGACAGCCCGTAGACGTGCCACTAATGCAGAAATTGTCAGTTTGCCCGAGCCACAGGCACCCGTAACCGCCACGCACTCGCCACGATGCACGTCGAAGGAGAGGTCTCTAAGTACGGGTCTGTGCGGCAATGTCGCTGTGGCCGCATAGGCAAAGGAGACGTCTGAGACGGAGAGAAGCGGCGCCTGCGCCGCATCCTCAGCCACATCCAGGGGTCCTGTAGCGAAGCCTAGGGTCTCGATCCCCGAAGGGGCCATTGTGGTCAAGATATGGAGACCCGCCGCCGCCCGCTGGCCCCGGGCAATATCGGGAAGCAGGCCCATGATCTGCGAGGCGCTGGCAAACGTGAAGCTCAAGAGGGTAAGCACTTGGATCATCTGGTCCTGCAGATATTTTGACTGTGCCACGAGTTCTGTGCCGTAGAACAACACGGCGGCGGTGGCGGAGGCGGTGCAGAACTGCTGGAGGGCCAAACCAAAACCGCCAGCCACTGCCCGCGTGATTCCGGCCCGGTAGACACCCTTAATGTGGCGAGTGTAGTCGCTCGTCAATGCAGGGCCCAACTGGAACAGACGCACGGTTCGGACAGCCGCCACCACGTCAAAGGCGAATGTCTCGGAGGCGGCAACGTGGTCCTTGTAGCGAGCCTCGTAGCGCTGCAATAGAAGGCCGTAGGCGACGGTCACTAGCCACACCGCTGGCACAAAGGCCATGCCGACCAACGCTAGGCGCCAGCCCATGGCGATGGCCCACGCCACACCCACCACGGTCAAGGTCACTGTGCCGGCGACACCGGCGAAAAACTCCGCCACAAGGTTGCGGAGGTCCCGTGTGTCATTCATCACCAATGTCGTGAGCCACGCGGCAGCGTAGCGGTCGAAGAACGACATGTCCTGCGAGTTGATGCTGCCCAAAGCCTTTTTGCGGAGCACCACCACCCAGGCCTCCAGCGCCGTTTGAAGGAACGCCTTGCTGATGAATGTAAGAGTGGCCTCGGCAACAGCCACTACTGCTGCAATGGCCGGCCACAGCACAGAAGCACCAGGGGTAGATGTCAGACTGGCCAGAGCGACAATCTGGGCTAGCATCTTGGCGAAGCAGTAGGAAAGGACCGGTGGGCATACACCAGCCACTACGGCCGCCACAAGGCCAAGCACCACTATGACTTTGTGGGGTGCCGTGTGGAAGCAGAAGCGTAGTACGGCAAAGAGGCCCATGGGCGCAAGGGTGTCCACTTCTTCATCGGGTTCGGTGCTAGCAATTGAAACGGCCTCGTCGGTGGCCTGCTCTGTCTTTTCAGAAACTGTGGTAATGCTCTTTGCCTCGCCGACAGTGTGACTCGTTGTTTGTCCGGCCGCCATGTTCACCACCACATCTTGCGGCTCAATCTCAGTGGTGTTATGCGTAATGACAATGGTGAGGCGGTGGGCCCGCCATGCCCGGATCCGGCCAAGAAGCTGCCGGCGGCTTTGCACATTGACCAGCCCCAAGGCCTCGTCAAGGATTAGTGCTGGTGGGTCGTGGAGGTACGCCCGAGCCACGCCAATCTTCTGGAGCTGCCCGCCAGACAAGGACTTTGGCAGAAGCGCCGTATGCATGCCGTCAGGCAACTCGGCGACAAACGAGTCCAAGTCGGCAAACCTGATTGCCTCAGGCACCCTGGCCCGGGCACTGGGCTCAAGCCCAAGCACTAAGTTGTCGATCAACAGGCGAGCAAACACCAAGGGTCGCAGTTCAAGTAGGCAGACAAGACGGCCGTCCAACGGGGCATTGTCAAGCAAAATGCGCCCGGCCGTCGGCTCCAAAAAGCCCGCCGCAAGCAGCGCCAACGTCAGTTTGCCCAGGCCAGACTCGCCAACAACAAAATGGATGTTTTCTGACCGGAAAGTGGTGCTCACGTCCCGCACGCTGGGCGGAGTCAGGGCCGAGTATGAGAATGAGACGTGGTCGAAGCGTAGAACCTGGGGTGCTTCTTCAATCCTGCCTTTCTCGTCAGAGTCCCCATTGTCCAGCCGTTCCTCGACCATCGTCTCCACTGAAGACTCGGCGATTGTGGCGGCGGCCGCTTGGGCCTTGTTCAACTGGGCAAACATTTCTGCCACCGACAGGATCTCCGACGCTAGCAAAAGGCACGAGCTGAACGCCGTGAACACGCCGCCCATGCCCAAGCGGCCGGACCGCACTAGGAACCTGCCAAACGCCAAGCCCGCAAGCACCACCGCATTGCCCAAAAGTTTGAGGACTGCCGCGTTGCCGCTAATGGCCCACGCCATGCGTGTGTATGCGCCTGCCGACCTGTCGACGGCGTCACCGAATTTCTTCTCGTCCTGCCGCTTCCCGCCAAGCGCCCGGACCAAGTCGCCCAGCAGGAGGCACCAGTCGAGCACTGCCGAGGCCCGGGCACTATGGGCGTTTTCACCTTTAGCGTAGTGGGCGATGAACCGGCCAAACACGACGCTGGAGCACGCCATGAGCGGCACCACACTCGCCACAAGCAACGTGAGTGCCCACAGGGCCTTGAGCGCCGCTGCAAGGAGGAACACCACCGACGCAAGTGTCTGCACCAACACGCCCAAGTTCTCCGAGATGCCACAGCGGATCTCCTCCACACACCGGTACACCACGGTCAAGGACCCGGCAAGGTCGGTCTGCTGGGCGTACCACTGCATGTTCTGCGCCACGAGCGCTGCAAAGAGCTGCAGCCGGGCCCGGGCCAGCGTGTTCTCGCCCACCACTAGCCACACGATAATACCCAGCCACGTGAGCACCATTCGGCCGCCGGCCACGGCCACCATGGCGCCACAGAGCCGCAGCAGGTCCTGGATAAACGCCGCCGCCGAGTACGAGGCGTCGCCCAAGTAGTCGGCGAGTTTCGCAAACACCAAGCCGTAGAGGTAGGTTTGCACTGGGGCCGCCAAAGCGGCAAGGCCGATCAAGAGCGACCCGAGCACGGCCCAGGGCACATCTGACCTGGCTGCGTACCTGAAGATGGATGTGTTTTCCATCGTGGGATCTGGGGTCGTTGGTGGTTGGGGAGGCAGCAGGCTATATAGTTTGCAGCCGGCGGCAGCCGCCTGCCGCATTCGGCAGGTACAATGGCGCGGTGCGTGGAGAGATGATTTCTACGCTGCACGGAGAGATGATTTCGCCGCTGCATGGAGAGACGACTCTGCGCCACAGACAACCTTTAGATTACTGTGGATGCATTTACACGGCGGTATTAGTTTTGATGCATTAGTAGATGTGGAATATTTCTGCGTTGTACTCCAAGGCGGCGGCGTAGTCTGGGTTTGCGTTTTTCGCCCGGCGCTCCTTGGCTTTTTCCCGCAACTCGTCGATGCGGGCAATCACCATGGTGCCGTTGCCGCAGCCCAAGCGCACGAGGCCCCGGAAGTAGAGCTCTAGTTTCTCGAAGTCGGCCTCGCTGTCGGTGAGCTCGATGCAGAGGCGGAACGCCAACTGCACCATGATGGCGCGGTGGTCAAAGAGACACGCCGGGAGGAAGTAGTGCTCGGACTCAGCCAACACGCGGGCCAGGCGGTACGTGTCGTCCAGGCGGGGCTTGAGGAAAAACATGAGCCCCATGATGCTGCGGAGCAACGCACAGAGAAGCGGGTGGCCGCGTGGAAGACACACGAGCCCTTTCGACGTGAGGATCTTGAGGTAGAGCGAGTAGATGTGCAGCCGGAGCGCCACGTCGCACCACAGGTAGCACGGCTGGAGCACGTTGTCGGTGTCCTTTCCGTAGGCACATTCGGGAAGCGCCGCCGAGTTTTGGAGCGGGTGCATGGCGCTCAGCACGGGGATCCGGTAGTACCGGTCGACCACGACGTCCGGCACGATTTTCTCCTTGAGTGCCCGGTCGAGAAGCACCATGATGCTGGCGATGGCTTCGGGCGACGCCTGGCCCGGCTCGTCGCCGCCGTCGGCAGCGTCCGGGTTCGTGGCGCTCCGGATGACCTGGAACACCTGGTGCACGGTTTTGATCACCTCCACCAGGAGGCACGAGAACATGTAGTAGTCTGAGTGGGACGCGGACGCCGGGATCACCAAGTCCATGCGGGCCAACGCGGCCGAGTGGGCCGCCACCTCCTCGGGCACGTTCGGGTTGCCCAGAATGCGCCACAAGTCCGCCAAGTCGTCCTGCGTGAGCAGCTGCGCCGGGAGGTACATCTTGGACGTCCAGTCGTAGCAGAAGAAGAGCTGCTTGGCGATGGTGATCCCCGCCAGGTCGGGTGCCTGCTGGGCGCTCGACGCCTGCAACGCCATGTACTTGATCAAAAGCGCCCGCACCTCCTGGAGGTGCAGCATCCACAGCACGGGCGCCTGCTGCGTGTCGACGAAGGCGATGTCGCAGAACATCATCGTGAGGAGCACCACGGTTAGGATGAGCCCCTCGATGTGCCAGAGCAGCAGGCCGTGCTCGCGGAACCGGAGGTCCAGAAACGCCGCCACAATGAGCCGCATGCAGCTCGCCGTGTACTGCCGCTGGTACGTGTCGTGCGGCGGCTGGCCCGTGCTGGTGAACGTGCACAGCGCCAGCACCGCCATCATCGCATACACCATGTACTGGAGCACCTTCAGGTACTCCAAAAGCGTGCGCATGACGCGGCAGTCGCCTGTTTTCGGCGCAAACGGGAAGAAGTAGTGGAGCAGCGGGCCCAGCACAAAGTCCAAGAAGTAGTCCCGGTCGGGCGACGCGAGGTCGTAGGTGTCGATGACCTGCTGGGCGAGCTGGGCGTTGGTCTCGTGGACTGGGGCGCCTCGCATGACATCCTGGAACTGTTCCCACGCCTCCAGGGACCCGGCAGCGTTTGGGGTTCCAGCAGCGGCGGACCCATTGGGGGTCCCGGGGACCAAGGACCCGGCAGAGTGCACAGGGAGGCTCAGGGACCCGGCTGTCTCCATCTGAGTGCCCTTGAAGTCCAGTTCGGACCCGCTCGGGTCCATATGCGGCCCGTTTAGGATCATGTGTGATCCATTCGGACCGGCTCCCACGGAGTGTCCCCCATCGGGAGACATTTCTGATCCGTTTGACGCCCCCACCTCATGGTTCCCGCTCAAACTCATTTGCGACCCGTTTTGACCGGTCTCCGCTTGGTTCATCTGCGACCCGTTTGAGCCGGCCCCTCCATGGGCCCCGGTCATGTCCATCCCGTCCTGCGCTAGAAGACTCTCAAAGTCAGCGAGCCCGTGTACCAACGTGTTGGCGTCGTCAAACACATTGTCAAACAAAAGCAGGTCGTACTCCGACAGCCCGCCGCCAAAATCGCCGAGCATCATCGTGAGCGACTCGGGCGCCGCGAGCTGGGCCGGGCCGGTTCCGGCGGCTTCCTCTTTCGGCGCACCGTTCCCGGCCGTCTCGCCCGTGTCGTCAGGCACCAGTCGTAGGCGCAGACCCCGGTTGGGCCGCCGCGAGCTGGCTTCGTGTTTGGGCACCGGGTACTCACATTCCTTGCCGATGCGGGCGCACTTGCCGCAGACGGGCCGCGCCTCGTTGCACTTGATCTTGCGCCGCTTGCACTCCTTGCATCCCGAGCGCAGGTACTGCCGCTTGACGATGGGCTTGCGCTTCTCCATGGCGGGCTCTTTGAAACACAGAGTTTTGCCAGACGCCGGCTCGCCGCACGTTGCATGTCGGCTGCGGCCCCTGCGTCTGCGCTGCCCCGCCGCGCACCCCGGGGCGCGTCACGTGCCCCACGGTCCTCCCAAACAAACCCCCGGCCCCACCCGTATGCCGCACCCAGATCGAAATCTAAAGCCTTATCCTTGTCTACTTAGCGGCCCCGCATACCCGGCGCGGTACGCCAGAAACCCAACATTCACAAACACGAGCCCGCCCACAACCAACGCGGGGAGAAGCACCAACGCCTTCCAGCTCAACGGGCGCACAAACCCATTCACAATGTCCGCCACCGTCTCCGCCGAGATCCGCAGCCGCCCGAGCTTCTCGGGGTCCCGGTTCATGCACCGCTCCCACGCCAAACACGTCTGCTCCAACGCAGGCGGCCGGGCCCCGCCAGCAGCGCCGCACCGGTTCCGGAAGTACTCCTTCAGGCACCTCGAGATCTCTTGCACAGCGTCAGACGTGTACATCTCCATCTTGTCCGCAATGTCCTGCCGCATTGTCCGCACAACCACCCATAGTAGGTGGCAGATGGCAACGGCCATCACCGTGTTGAACACGAGCTGCACGTAGAGCAGAATCGTGAACGGAATCGCAGGGTCCGCCCACCGTGGCCGCTGGGGCGGGCTGCCTTGTGGCCGGCCTCCGCTGTGGTCCATCGCCCTGCCGCCGTCCGTCTCGAAGATCCCTTCGCGGAACATGTCCCGCTCGAAATTGATCAGGTCCCCCGAGTCAGACCGCAACCGCTGCCGAGACCGTGCCGCCACTAGCGTGCGGTCCAGGCGCGGGCTCTCGGCCACCACACCCCGGTAGAAGACTGAGTCGGTGCCGGTAGATCGCCCGCCGCCGGCCCGCGGTAGCGCTTGGTACGCTTCTCGGAGCGGCGGCTCGGGCGTCACGAGCTCGTCCTTGCGTGGCTGCCGCGCCCCGGGAATGGGCGTCGACGTCTCCATGCTGTGCACATGCAGCGAGTCCGGAAACATGTGTGGAGGTGCGTGGGGTCGAGGTGCGTGGAGTGGTGTTTTGAGATGACTTGTCCCCCATGCGGCGCGCGTTTAGAGACGTTTCTCCGCGCTCTCGGTGCAGCCCATGCCCGACTCCAACCTCCACAAGATCATCCACTCGTTTCGGTATGATCTGGACGAGGCCGCTCCGCGTGTGCCCGAGCTAGCCCTGCGTGCCCTGCAACGGCGTGACACGAAGACACTGCCGAAAAAGCCGAAACCGGCCCGCAAAAACCCGCCGCTCTTGGGCCCCGACCTCCCCCCGTCGTTGGCAGAGAACCTCGTGATCATCTTCGTGGGCTTCAACCCAGGCGTCGCCTCCTCCCACACCCAGCACCACTATGCTCACCACTCGAATCTTTTCTGGAAGCTCTTCAACCAGCTGGACCTCCTCTCGGTGGTCAAGGGCGACTCAACCGACCCTTTGCTCGAGGAACTTTATGTTGACGGCAAGTCAGCGGTGAAACCGTGCCACGACAATCTCCTCACGAGATTCGGCATCGGGTTCCTGGACTTGGTGCTCCGATGCACGCAAAGGGCCGAGCACCTTTCTCCGCAAGAGAAGCTCCAGAACGTGCCTCGCCTCATGTCAGAGTTCAAGCAGTCCCACGCCCAGCATATCGTCATTGTGGGCAAGGGTATCTGGGAGGTCATGTGCAAGTTCCTAGATCCGCATGCCAAGGACCGCTTTGTGTGGGGCTTGCAACCCCAGAACTCGGTCATGGACGCCCTCCACTCCCGTTGCGGCTACCAACCAAACGTTTTCGTATTTCCCAGCACGTCGGGTCTTGTTGCGTCCATGACATATGAGCAAAAGTTTGCTCTTTGGCGTGAGTTGGCGGCCGTCGTTTCGGCGAGTCTCGCTTCACTTCATATAGCTTAAATTGAGGCATCACTTCCATAAAAGATCGAAGGCCAGGTCCAAGCCCGTCTCGAAGTTTTTCCGCGTCTCCTCGTTGACATTGTCCCCCATAACACCAAACTCGGCCGTGAATAGCTTATCCACCATGGCCCGCATGAGCTTGCACTGCTCAACACTGTAGCACTGGTCGTAGTGGAGGCGACGGAGCGCAGCCTGCTGGATCTCCACACAAGCCGATGCCCGCGCGAAGGGCTTTGAACACTCAACGCCTTTGAGAAGCTCCCAGCCCCTGTAGCACTCGACCACAGCCTGCTGGAGCTCTGCGCAATTGATGGTAGCCAGGACACGTAGAGGGTGGTGCTGTTTGAACATCTGCAAGTCGTAGTTGTAGCCCGAGTGCGCCGCTACTTTGTCCAGTACCAACTGCTCGCGCTCGGAACTCAAGTTTCTTGATCCCTGGATTGGGTCGGCCTTGGCGAAGAATTGCTGGACCTGGGGCGAGAGCTCTTTGGTAAGCTCGCCGCCATCTTTGCTGCTGGATGTGAACGGCCACATGGTTTGGTACTGATGGAGGAAATGCGCGGTGCACAGGTTTTCAGATGGCGCCCCGACTTGGTGGGAAGTCGATACCTTGAAAAGTAGTTGTAAAATGTTTTACCGGCATTTCATACTCGGTCCAAAATACACTCAAAGAGCCTGCCAATCTCAATGTCCAATACATTCATGAGCTCTTTGTCGGCGCTGGTCGCTGTCTTTGCAAGACCCTGTCTGACTGGTTCCATCTTAGAGATGACTACCAACCTCAAACGCGATATAATGGGCGACAACCGGACGATCCCTGTGCGTGTCATTTTCGATACGCCTGCAGTGCTCTGCAAGCCGTCGATAAGCAATGAGATTCTGGCGTCGAACAGTTGGAGCGTGGTGAATAGTTGCATGTAGAAGCGAGTGTTTTGCGGCGTCAACTCTGGCATGGAATAATACTCCACCCAGTCGCCGAGATCGCCGACAATGCGTATGAGGTACTCGTCCTGGCCAAAGAGCCCGTGCTCTTGACGCACCGAGTACCAAATAAGGTCTGCAACCTTCTGTACGTCGGCTAGTAGCTCGCTCAATGGGTAGACGATGGTGTCTGAGGCCTGGTTCTTGATGAAGCGGCGCTGTACCTGGAGAAGTTGGTTGTCGACGTAGTTAATGAGTCTGCTTTCTTGGGTGTGGGTGATTTCCAGTAGCTGAGGCTCTGATGCAAAGTCGGCACTGACCGAGGTCAAGGCCTCATCAGGCGGTAGTGTCCACTGCACAAGAACATCGCTTGCTTTGGTAACAGTGTCAAGGCTGGCGCTCCTGTCTGAGTCAGAGCCCAGGTTACCGTCCTCCAGCAACCGGGGGTTCAAGTCTAGGTCCAATTGAAGGGACGTTTCTGGCAAGCTGACTTCCACGTCTGGCTTAACATGAGGCGGTATAGCCGGAGTTCCTCGTGAAGACATTGGCGGTGTAGTAATGGCCTATGGTCTTGGTTCAAGTGATAACCGATGCAGCTTGCAGAGCGTATATGTGGAGGTCACTCGAGGCGCGCCATCAAGGTTATCTTAGCTAACCTGGGCAAGACAAGCAGGGCTTGAGCCAGAAATGAGTATTTGGATTGACCGCTTTCTTTCATCCAGATAAAGGCTATGCCGATGGGAATTTCGAGAATTGCAGTGGCGGGCTTGTTTGTGGTTCGGCTGCGCCTCAGATTAGTCTTGCAGCTGACGTAGCCTAGAGTCACATACCTTCTCTACAATTGGCTCCGGCCATTCAGTTGGCCCAGCATTAATTTCATTACCAAAATTTGAGGGGGAGCAGCTTCTTATATATCCCCAGCTGCAAGGGACGAGACATTGCCCCAGTCTGGGCATCCCCTGCTGCACCCGATTCACAGATTCATGCATGTCTCTGTCCCTTAAAAGTAGGCATGTCTCCGTCCCGTGTGAGTTGTGATGTATGTCTAAAGCCAAAGGTACATAATATCTCCAAGCTACATGGCTGCAAATCCACCTCACACTCGCCAAATTGCGACACGCAGATCGCACGCATCCGTGTCTCGGCCCCGACTACAAATAGAGGTGTCCCCCCTCTCCATCTCGTGAATTTCTATAACAACCCTCAGTATGTGTCAAAGCATTGAGCCTGGCTTCAACGGTGAATAGGATAACTCTTATTGTGGCCACCCCTGATTGTTTCGAAACACGTGATGTTCTCGGCCGTCCTCGGCCTTGCTTGCGAGGCCCCGCCGTATAGCCCGGGCAACAACAATGTCTCTCGTATCCATAATTGGACCAGAAATGTTTGAGCCTACCCACTTCTGTATCTATAACTGTTTACAGAATCAAGACCCCGTGACCGTGCTCCCGAAATCCATTCAGAGCCAAAGTCCAGTTTCTTTTTTCTTGGCCGCCATCTTGCCCGAGTAACCGCATTCCACACGAGTCATGTCTGTCACACGGCCGATATGTCCGGCTCCGCGCCCGGACTGATCATGGGCCATTTGCGAATGAATCCCTATCGTGCACCGCCTTCTATTTCCACAAGAGTGCTGTTTGTGCATACATCGCTTCCCAGGCCACAATCTCTTCTTTTGTGTTTTTCCAAACTAGGGCCAATACATCCCGCTATCCAAGCATCAGACGGCGCAAGCAAAGCATTTAACTAACCACCGAAAGCTAATTAATTACCCCGTCGTGCTATCTCATCGCATTAGCTAGATCCTCGCTAGCACCCATCCACAACGCCACACTTGCTCAAGCCGATACACGAACCAAGATGCCCGTCACTCGTATCGAGCCCAATCCAAAACAGACCGTGGAGGAGGATGTCTTGCCCAAGTCCACACATACCCAGAAGCAAGTCATCAACATCAACCCGCAAGGGTACAGCATCCCTCTCCCGCTAGAGTCTCCGCCCGAGGCTAGCCCTCCCAGCCAACCCGAGGCGCCACGCCGAATCATAAGGAGACACAAGAGAGTCTGCAAATACCCATACACATACACAGACCCCTATAGCCAGTTCTTCACCGGCGTTCCGGCGCCCTTTGGCAACACCCAGCTTCCCGAGCTCCACAACACATACTTGCGTCCCAACGCCAGATTCGTCGGCGAGCAGCAAAGCGGGACTTCTCGCTACGACATCAAGGTGGAACTCAAGACGGTCGACTTGCTCAGCTCAGTCGTCACCGGGTTCTTCCAGATCAGTGGTCTCACAGACGAGCACCCTTTAATCACGACATGCTTCAAAGGCGAGATCATCAACAACCCGCTCAACAGGCTGGAGTGGGGCAACTCGGACCTTCCCACCAAGCGCTACTCTTTCATCACCGAGGAGAACAACTGGTCTTCGTTCCCCAAGAATGACCTAGAGCACTGGAAAAACCTCACTGGCTGCCCCAGCCATTACTCAGAAGTTGATCTTCGCAAGAAACTACATCTCATCCAATCAGGCAAGCAGGACCCGCTGTATGTATATATGAGATGGAAGGAGGAGTTCTTGTTGCCAGACCTGAGAGTGAAGTCTCTCACGGGAGCTTCGTTCGAGGGCTTCTACTATGTTGTGCTCAATATCGGAAGCGGGCCAGAAGATACCAACAGCGAACGTTTCCTGTCCAACATTATTCCCGGAACTATGAGTGGACTTTACTTCTACACGCAACTGGAGAAATTCCAGTCTTTGTCGTTGCGCTACGTTGAGGACAGGGGTGCCTCACAATCTTTCGACTTTGTATAGACAAAGCACCTCGCTGGCTGAGGATTGCTTTGGAAAGGCACCAAGTGCACCAATACAATGTCAAAGTAACTTTATTTTCGTAGCTTTTTGTGCTCTATGAACACTGACAACTTAAGCCTTTACGTCCTTCTGGGCGTAGATCTTGGCGGTGTATGGCTCCTCGAAGAACAACGCAATCTTGTACATGACATAGACGAGGCCGGTGACCAACACGCCGGTGGGCTTGCCGTAGTACAAGGCAGTCGCCAAGAAACAGAGAGTGGAGCCGTTGTACATTGGGTTGTCGTTGACATTGAAGGGGAAAGACGTGACTCTCTCCTTCATCAAAATGCCAAAGTAGTCGCCCAAGTAAGTACCGGTCACACCCAAGGCCCACATACTCGACAAGACAAGAATGTTGCCAAACGAGAACGCCGTCAAAGCAACCAACTTCACCAAGCCAGAGTCCAACATAGGCTTGTAAGTGGGCTGGTTGAGCAAGGCAGTGTGGTAGACATGGTCACGGTAGATTCCCAACGAGAAAATAGTGAAGGCCAAGAGGTAGCACCCATTGTAGGCGCCGCCGGCAAGCTTCGAGAGGAAGTGGGTCTTGTGTTGGAGACGGGCCACAATGTTCCAGAAGATCGGGTTGAAGAGGATCGTGGCAATTGCCATGATGAGCTGCTCGTTCACATCGACATAGTCTTTGTAGTTGAGAATGAGAAACTTTATCTGCTCTGGCGTCATCTGAGATTAGTACAAATTTCTTTTCAAGAAAGTGGTTGATCTAATGGCAATTGACACATCTCGTCAGGAAGTGTCCTGAGCGACGTTAAGATCATCCATTGCCAACGGGTGAAAATTATAGCCGCCACTGAAAAACATACTGGTTGTGTGGAGGATGAAGGGTCGTCGCGGTGCGTTTTGAAGTAACGTCATAAGTTGCATGTGAAAATTGCGCGATCGAACTGCCCAACACCAGCGAACAAATGTTTGCAAAGACAACAGAGGGGAGCTTCATCAAAACGCGTATAATTGTTGTGCGTGTTACTCCCACTTCTGCATTTGAGCAGCCGTGATGACTCACTCGACCCGTGGTATAACTGCGCAATTGGCTGCAAAAGCTTAATAGCCAGACAAACAGATCTTTTTGGGAGATCCTCGTAACAACAAAACCATTTTAGAATCAACAACTTTCTGTCTCTGTAAACGAAGGGTAGTGTCCACCTGTGGTCATGCTCGAATGTGTGTATTTGCCCCACACCAAGCCTATACAATGGTGCAATCACAGGGTGCCCTCGATCCAGCTGTGTCAACAAAAGGCCATCCTGTAACAAAACTCCAAACGCCTTGAGCCAGCAGGTATCAGCATTTTGCCAAAAAATATACTAGAAATCAAAGAGGGAACAGCTCCTTATATGTTGCAGCTCTGCGCAGCGGCATGACCATGCACCCCGTGGCTGCAAACATAAATGTGTACATATGTTGCTACGCCACCTGCGAAGTTATAAGAGCACTACGTTCCGCAATGTACTTCCCGCTGGCCTGTGGATTTCAGGGAATTTGCTTAGGCTTGCAACCAGAGTTCACGTGACCACAACCTCCCGCCAGTGTCCGCCGCGCTTACATGACCCCACCATAGTAACCGCCCAAACACAATGAGACATCGAATCACGTACATACATGCCCACAGAGAGCTCCCCATTTCCAACGTCACATATCTGGAGTTGCAATTGAACCCTCAGGTCCAGTACTCGCGCGAAGATAAGGTCTCGTTCGACACAAATGCTCTTTCCAAAGTGGAGGCTTTACGCATCCTGATCGCTCGAGACGTCAAGAGCGCCAATTCCCGCCAGATTGATCCATTCGCATCCTATGACTTCCCGGTGGGGGTAACTGTCTATGCTTTGCCATCCTCTCGGGATAAGAACGGGTTCTTCGCCGAGGTGAATTCTCAGCTACAAACTCTTCTTGGAATCACCGTTCCTCCTGAGAGCTGGCTCTTATCTCTGAACTCGTTTGTATACCACTCGGCAAAGCCTATTCTGTTCAAGATCCCACAAGCCTTGGAAGTGCCTGCGGACTGGTCACATGTTGATTACACACACCAAGGTTCGAAGGCAGTCGTGCGGACATACGCCGCCGACTCCAAGGTCACCAGTGTTGCACCCAAGAATAAAGACACTTATACGGAGATTGGCGTATTCGAGGTTGAAAAGCGCTCGACCCAGGACGATCTAGTCTTGAAGGGTGCCCTCGTCACCTTGAACGACAAGGACTTGCCTCCCACTTCCGACACCACCAAGTTTGTGCAGAAATCACTCTTCCACATCAAGCCACGCCACCGTATTCTCAGTGAAAACGCCTCAATCAAGTTCAACAATAATGGGATGCATCCTGTGCTTGAATTCGGTGGTGTTCCTCCGGCGCCTATGGACGAGGACATCGCAGAATGCAAGCTTTATTCCTACCTCCTTCTCGACAAGTCGGTATTCCTCGATCCGTACCAGGTGCCTTCATCCATGAAGGTCATTGCAAAGTATGCACCTACGGAGTTGGAGCGTCCAGAGTACACCACTGCTGAATGTGGCGACGAGATTTTGTTCGAGATACTCGACCAGGAGACATTCGAATTGACCCTCAACTCTCGGTACTTGCTTCCTGACACGAGCTCATACAACTCGGTGGTCCCGATCAATGCTCCGTCCATATTCTACGCCTGCGATGTCCACACAGATGCGTTCCTTCTCAACAACTCTCCATTCAACGCACAGTTCTCTGTCGGTGGGTTCTACGACGCATTGTTCACCAACGATACGGTGTTCTATCACGTGCAAACGCCGAAATCCTACGACGTCTCCATCCCGCATGCCTGGGGCCATGAGGTCCTCGTCAATATCATCACTCTTGGGGCACTTATTTGTGGGTTCGCCATGATCATGCGCCAAGTGTTCCGGCCAGTCACCAAAGGACAGAAACAAGAATAGAACCCAAGACCCACGCTACACGCAACACACTTCTATTACCGCTGAATCAGCGCCTTTATCGCATTCTATAGCTCATCCTTCTCCTTGTCGACTTTGCCCACATTAAGGACCCTGTACTCAACATAGAGATTCCCAAATTGCCCGTCGTCGTTGGGCGAAGGCATACCCATTCCCTTGAACGTGTCCACATGGCCGTCCCTAACCGACACGCCCTCTGCTCTTTCGAGCACCACAGTTTCGTCGTCGAAGAAGTCGATCTCACGTCTCCATCCACCGTTTTGGGCCTCCTTGGCCAGCAAGATCTCGGTACGGTAAAGATTGTCTGAGATTCTGCGGTAGCCCCAGTTCTCGGCAGACTTCTCGGCGAACACCAAGACCAAATTACCCGGGATGTAATCGGGATGTTGGTCACCCTCCTTCTCAAGCACATGACGGAAGCCACGAGGCGACCCAGCAGGCATGAACACGTTGTAGTTTCTGATCACACGCTCCTGGCCAGAACCATGGCATGTCTTGCACGGGTTCTTGATCACCGAGCCTTTACCTTGACAAACCTCGCACACCGCCTGGAAACGCTGAACCATTGGGCCAAAGTTCCGGGTCACAACAGTATGGCCGCTGCCTCCACAGTGTTTGCATTTGTGTGTTTCGCTGTCGGCACTCCCCAGGCCCTCGCAACCCAGACAGATGTTGTTCAACTCCAAGCTGAAGCGCAAGTCCTTGCCCAAGTAAAAGTCCTCCAAGGTCACGTCCAAGTTCACTCTGACATCTTGGCCTCTGGGCTTCTGAGGCTGGCCTTGGCCAGGGAACCCTCCGTGGCCGAAGAACTGGTTGAAGAAATCGTTCATGTGGTGGCCGCCGCCATGTCCACCGCCGTTGGGGTCGCCTGTGGTGTCAAAATTCTGCTTTTTCTGGGGGTCATTGAGGATCTCGTACGCCTCGCCAATCTCGATGAACTTGTCGTGGGCCTCGGGGGACGGGTTCTTGTCGGGGTGGTATCTTTTGGACAACTGTCTGTACGCTCTTTTGATGGTTTTCTCGTCGGCGTCGTGGGAAATGCCCAAGACGTTGTACGGGTCTATCGCCGCAACAAACCACAAGAGGAAACAGAGACCTGTGCAAAACGTTGCAGAAAGCATCGGACAGTGAAAGGCGAGAGGAAGGCCAGTAATGGCTGATGTGGACGTCTAACGCTGTTCGCTGCGCGACCGATCCACGCGGCACGTGACCAATGATTAACGTACTCCGGGATCAGCCAAGACGGGAAACAATTGGGGACGGTCTAGGTTGGTGCGTTGTTATCCCGAAATGATCTACCAAAGCTTCGAAAGCTATTCCAGCGAATTCCACGGCGTCGTGGGCGGTTCAGACCTGCACCCAGCCTACAAACTGGACTCCACTGTGTGCCCAAATCTCCAAATTCCGAATTCCCAAGGAAATCTCGGGTCAGCTGGCTCTTCCATCCCACTTTACACCTGCTTTGGTAGGCGATTTTGGTGATTGTCTTGATGTGCCCTTCCGGCAACCCGTACACCAGGGTTACATCTCGCACATGGCGGTGCGGTGAGCTAGACCATGCACGAGGTCATCACGTTAGCGTGCTCTAGCGCTGCTGGACATCTTGCCACCCAGCTCTACAATGTTCAGGAATCACACATCCCGTACTCCAAGGACGCCAAGCTCACACACTCCAATGACGTTTTCCTAGAGCCCCTGCGTGCCAATGGCAAGGTGAACTACTACCCACGCTCCATAGCCGTGGAGTACTCAGGCGGCTACGGCTTCTTGGGCAAACACGCGTACCACGAGAAGCCTACTGATGTCGAGTCGCTTGGCGGAGTGCAAGTCACCAAAAAGCTGCCGGCAGAAAAGCCCGAGTTCCAGCAGAGACTAGACGCAGGGAAACCAGTATCCGCGTCCATGCTCGATAGCGAGAACACCAGATACTGGACCAACTACAACAAGTTGATATACAGACCGTCGTCGTTGTTGGAGCTACCGGACTACACAGACCCCGACGGGAGTCATCGTCATTTTCCCCGATTGACCTTTGACGCTCCCCAGATTGGCGAGGCGCAAAGTAAAGCAGTCATGAACGCCTTGGATGAGCCGTTTCGCCATCAGCTCGAACAGCTGGACTCTTTGCAGGGCGTGAATTTGTTCACATCGACCGACTCGGCGTGGGGAGCTTTTGCCGCAGAGTCCCTCGAGGCCTTGAAGGACGAGTACTTCAACGGAGGCGCCAAACACAGTTTCTGGTGCTACGGAGTCGTGGGCTCGGCCCAGAAGGACACTTTGGTCCGCATCAGATCCATGGTCCAGCTTGCGCAGCAGCTGTCGCTCTTTTTCCCGCTTCTCAGTCCCCAGGCGCTGTCTCTTATACCCGGGTTCGACCCATGCCCCTGGCACACTGCGGCGGTGCAGTCGGTGTTTGTCAATTCGCTTTGGGGGCTCCAGAGCCAGGCCGAGAATCCAGTCCACATGTCGACCATCGAGGGCAATTTGCTCCGAGGGTACGAGGGCCGGAAGTTTGTCAATGAGATCTGCATCAAGGCCAAAGCAGACTCAAAGCCTAAGCAGGACGCATTTGGTGTTGTTGACGACCCGCGCCTTATGAACGAGCTTTTGGGGCTCTCGGCTCCAACTAAAACTGTCAAGTCGGCAGAGCAGAATGTGCAGTTGGGTGTCAACCCTGCTCTGGCCTCGCCTCTCACACTGGCTCTGATCAAGCATGCCGATGGCACATACAAAAACATTCATATTGGTGAGATCTTTGCCCTGCCCAGCTTCCCCTCCATTTTCAGCACAACAGAGGTGGAGACAGAGTTTGGCCAAAGCACAGAGCTACGCTACATTCTCAAGGACTACCGCAAAATCGTTCAGCGGGTGAGGAACCCTCAGCAAATAGACATTTTGGGAGACAAGGCAGAGTTGATAGAGGACATTTCTGCTCTCATCGAGGAGTACACTGTCGGCTACTCCGATGAGTCGGAGTGAGTTGTTTGCACGTCGAATCTTGTTTGCAATGTGTATTCATATAAAGGCTTAGATCGACTTCTCAACCAAGAAAATACCGTACTTGTCCTTCAAGGTCTTCATGATGGGGTCGTTGATCTCAGAAGACATGGGCGCCAACAATCCCTTCTTGGACAAAGTGCCGTCCAAAATCTGCTCAACAGCAACGGCACATGGCACACCGACCAACTTGGCCATGGACGAGTAGCCCTTGGGGTCACCGTAGTCCACCAACGTGGAAATACGGGTCTCCTTGGAGCCGTCGGCCCACTCGATGCCGAACTTGTGCTGCAAGCAGACAAGGTCTCTCTCGCCCTCCTCGTACTGCATCAAGTCCTCCAACGTGGCACACAAGGTGTCCAATGGGTTGCCTCTTGGCGTGGTCTGCGAGTCGGAGAAAAGACCCAACCACTTCAAGCCAGAGATGATGCGCTCCTTGTCGGCCTCGTCCTTGAAAGTGGCCAACTCGGAGATCTTGGCCACGAGGTCCTTCTCGGAGCTCAGAGCAGAGCCAATGAGAGCGGCAAACGCATCCTTCCAGGCAGACGCGGTCTTGAAAGCAGGGTGCTCGGTCTCCTTCAAGAAACCCAAGTCAACCAACACCATGACGAACTCAGGGAAGCCCTGGAAACGCAAAGTACCACGGACAACAGTCTCGGCCTCTGGGATGTTGTACAACTTCTTGTACGTGGTCGAGTCTCTGTTGGGGTAGGCGACGAAGGCGAAACCGGGGTAGATGAAGTAGGGCTTGGCAGTGGCCATCAACTCCTCAGACTTGACGTTCACAACCTCGTTGTCCTTCCAGTAAGAGGCGGAGTTGGTCAAGGCCAACAACACACCGCGAGAAGACCACGAGAACTTGTAGCCCAATGGGTTGTCGGAGGCCTCGGGGGCGGGCAACCCACCGCAGTAGGAAAGGAACAGCTTGATCTTACCACCGGCCGCGTGCACCTCCTCAAAGGTCTTGACGGCGTACAAGTGGTCGATACCGGGGTCCAAGCCAATCTCGTTCATGACAGTAATTCCAGCGTCCAAGATCTGCTGCTCCAACTCCTGCAACTTGGGGTTGATGTAAGAGGTGGTGACAACGTGCTTCTTGTTCTTGATGGCGCTCTTGACCACCAACACGTGGTAGATGTAAGGGATCAAGGAGATCACGAGGTCGACCTTGGCAACCGCAGCGTCCAATGCCGCCGCGTCGTTGACATCCAATGAGATAGCCTTAGCAACCGAGCCGGCCAATTCCTGGGCCTTCGACAAGGTTCTGCAGGCAACAGTCACCTCAATGTCGGGGTTGGCGGAAAGAATATCAACGGTGGGCTTGGCAACGAAGCCGGAGCCCAACAAAAGCACTTGTTTCACCATTTTCTATGTAGTTAGTGTTTTGGTGGAGAAGCGCGGAAGATAATTTTCAACAAGGCTGGTATGGAGAGGCACGGTGCGCGATAATGACTCACGGGATTGGCGTTTGATATAGATTCCATCCGCCATGCAGGCGTGAGATTCCCAATCGTTATCAGCTGGGAACCCAGTTATAGAGCTGGGACAACAGGTGCGTCACAAAAACGGTGCCTCGAGAAAGCGAGCCAGCCCCTGCAAAATCCACAATGCCTGACGCCATGCCTCGAGCCGAAGCCACAAGCTGGTGCCGGGTCTTTCAAGAGGTAAAACTCTCAGGCTTGACGACCTGCATGTAGGCCCGGCCCCAAACGTCCCCCACGTTAGACCCGGTCAAAGCGTGGAGTCGGGTCGCGTGCGAACATCAATCTTGGCTGTACCATATGCGTGGAGCAGCACCATCGACACAAATTGAAAGACTCGTAAACTGACTGGCTTTGCCGCGGCAAAGCGCTTACGTAGTCTTGTAGATTTTGGAAGACCAGTGCTTGGCAAAGGCGATGGGGTCGGAGATCTTGCCGTCCTTTGGCACCTCCAACTCCGATGCAAACGATGTGAGAGGCAAAACCAAAATGTCAGAGACAAGTTTTGGCACGGAAAGCGCATGGAATTCCTTCCATGACACAGGCTGATAGATGGCAGCCTTGACGTAGTCGTTCAAGTACTCCATGATGACGTCGGTCCAAAGCCCAGAACCGGTCCATTTGGAGATCTCCAACTGTCTTTGATTGGGCGAACCCTCAACCTGCAACGACTGGCCGTCGTCCAAGTTCTTCTTCTTACGTAATGTGATGTGTGTGATGCGGGCAATGATCTCTCTCAAGACAGGGTGGCCAGGCTTGGACTGGATGATGAACTGGCCAAATTCCAACCGGCGGTGATACTCGTGGCGCCAGTTGGCTGTCAGCACATCGGTGCCAACGGATATGATCATACCCAACTCCGAGGAGGCCACGTTCTCGGGAATCCAGTTGGGGATCGGTTGCAAGGGGAGGGTGTCCACGTCCGCGTACACACCTCCACGTGCAAACAAGATCAAGTACCGGAAGAAGTCCATTCTGAGGATGACCTCGGGCAAGGCCTCGTACGCCTCAATAATCTCAGGGACGTAGTTGTACAAGTGCTTGATGATGGCGTAACTGGTGTCGTCGTTGAAGAGCTCGTGCACGAAGCCCGGGTTCTTGTATGCCCACTGGGCCTGGCCCTCTTTGTGACCCTTGTCGAAGCGGTCATCGTTCAACCCGTGCTTCCAAGACTGCCAGATGTATCCTGGGAATCTGGATCTAGGGTCATAGGGCACCATGAACACCAACTTCTCGCGGAGCAGCATCCCGTTGGGCGGCACCTTCAAGGATCTGATCTCTTCGGCCAAGTTCAGCGTCTGCTTCTCCAACTCGATGAGCCGCTGCTCGTGCATTTTGTGGAACTTGGTCTGCAACCGTTCTAGTCTCTTGTAGAAGTCATCCTGCTTCTTGTCGCTCTCCGAGAAGGCTAGCGAGAATAAGCCGTTGAACTTGTCTGTGGCGTCTTTGTCCGATGATTTGTGGCTGGAGTACCTCGTAAGAACGAAGATCAACACTATCGTGACAAGGACGATTATGATTGGGCGACGTCGGTTGCCGATATTGCTTGCCTTCATTGTGGATGGGCGTATGTCACGGGCTGAGACGCGGGTGTTTTGACATCTCGAATTTTTCCCGCGAGCTGTGGAATTAAGAGGTGGTCCTGCACAGAACGCGAGTGGGTCTCGATGGCAGCATCTGGAGGGACAATCGCTCTTGTTAAATACTCCCCATTGCGATTTGCAGCCATTCCTTGTGCGTGATCAGAGCGTCGAAAAGTGTATACCTGCTTCAGAATACGGTACTCGCATAGCACACTGCAGCACATACATTGCTTTGCTTGCTGCCTTCCACACTATATAAAGACCCGCCGACTCCCTCATCTACACAACTCAAGGTAATTCCTTAGCTAGACGCTGCACCACACCATGACTGAATTCGTGGACCTTTACGGCGGCGCTGTGTCGGCCGAGATTCCCAAGGGGGCAATTGATGCCTCAAACCTTAGAGAGGTGCCGGATCAGCAGGAAGTATTTTTGATTGAGATGCCAAACAAGTTAGATCAGTCGCTCATTTTCGACCTCTTGGAAACAGTTGAGGCCCCTTCTCTACCCGAGATTATCTCGGTGCATCTTGACGACATTTTGGACCTGCCACCCCGCTTCTTGGTACCATTGGAGTCGTTATACAATGACGCGGTGGAGGCGCCGTTGCACACTTTCTTGGTGAAGGGCGAATCACGGCAAGAAACCCCGGATGTGAAGTTGTTCATGTTCCTTGTGCTTTTGCAAGTGAAGAAGGCTCAGTCAGATGTCATCATCACCATGAATGTGCCTTATGAGTGTCAGGATGTGGATCAAGCTGTGTTTCTGGATGAAGCGCAAAAGGTCCTCGGCGGTGATACGGAGTTGGCTCGTGCCTACAAAGTTGTTCGTCAGGCTGCTACGACCTTCGCCATCAAGGATTGGACGTTGTTTAACTAGATGGTGACGATTCGATGGCATATGTCACCGTCAACAAACAGTTCGACGCGTGTTTGCACTGATTAAGCTCGGGGGAGGAGTTATGGGAAGAAGGTTTGCCCGAGGTGTCGGGGTCTGAGCAGCCGCTCAAAAATTGAGGCGAACTGAACCTGGCCGATGAACTTTGCATGGCGGATGCCACTGTTGACGAAACTGGCATCAAGGTTTGAGGCGCTTCACTTGCATTTCGGGATTCAGTCAGGTTAGCTAACCAAGTCTCCCGCTCGAGTCAAGCTGCTACGATGAAGGCGTCGGCGTATGGTCTTCGGGTTTTGTTGGATCTTGGTGAAGACCATTACCGGTATTATTGGCTGGCAGTTCTTTGATGGGCTTGCCAAGGGAACACCCCCCCCCCCCTTACAATTATTCTGCTTGTTATTTACTGACAATTAGTCGAACTCAGCCCGCAGAGTCATATTTGCACGGCATAGGACCAAGGCGCATCGTCACATTAAAGACCCAATCAAGGAACCACAAGTTGAAGGCGAGCCAATAGGATACTGAACAAACAATGATGACATTTGTGCTCGGGTCTTCACCAATGTTTTGGATCTCTGACTCTTGGCCGACACGGCAAAACTTGCACCAGCAATAGGCACGTGTCGACTACCTGGAGCAGTGTTTGTTGATATCCTGCATGGTGTTCCGACCCCATCAGCCTTGATGCTCCGGGACCGAAGGACAGAATCGCTTCAGTTGACTCCTGGAATTGGTCTTATGATGCCGACTTTGGCACACTTTCATTGTTATTGCCCGATTGCTTCGAGAGAGTTGCACCCACCTACGGTGATTTTGCGCACGTGACCTCCACGCACCGTACCTACTACCACCCACTGCATGTCGCTCGAGAAGAAAATCATCAATTTCCTCAAGGGCCCGAGGAAGGGCGAGGCGCACGAGTTGCGGGCCGGGCTCGTCTCTCAGTACAAGCACGAGCGCAAGGACGCAATCCAGCGCGTGATTCAAGCGATGACGGTGGGTAAGGACGTTTCAGCGCTCTTCCCCGACGTGCTCAAAAACATCGCCACGCACGACTTGGAACAGAAGAAGTTGGTGTATCTCTACTTGATGAACTACGCCAAGACTAACCCGGAGTTGTGTATCTTGGCCGTGAACACGTTTGCGCAGGACACCGAGGATGTCAACCCGTTGGTGAGAGCGTTGGCCATCCGCACCATGGGCTGCATTCGGGTCGACAGAATGGTGGACTACATGGAGATCCCGTTGCGCCGCACGCTTGCCGACGACAACCCGTATGTGCGGAAGACGGCGGCCGTGTGTGTGGCCAAGTTGTTTGACTTGAACCCCGAGATGTGCGTGGAGTTTGGGTTTCTCGACGAGCTCAAGAAGTTGATCCACGACGCTAACCCAATGGTGGTGGCCAACGCACTCAATGCGTTGCACGAAATCCAGAGCCTCAACACCGACCCGCTGCTCAGTGTGCTCACCGTGGATGCCGACTTGGTGCGGGTGTTTCTCGCGTGTCTCAACGAGTGCACCGAGTGGGGCCGCATCACCATCTTGCTGTCGTTGGCCGACTACACGCCGCAGACGCTGGAGGAGGCGCTCCACATCATCGAGCGGTGCGTGCCGCAACTCCAGCACATAAACCCGCTGGTGGTGTTGGCCGCCATCAAGGTGGTGGTGCACCACTTGCCCGCGTTGCCCCACCAGGCGCTGCGCACGCTGTTCTTGCGCAAGTTGTCGGCGCCCATGGTGCTGTTGGTGCTGCTGGCGATTCCCGAGGCGCAATACGTGGGCTTGAAGAACATCCGCATCATCTTGGAGAAGTACCCTGAGGTTCTCCTGAAGGAGCTTCGCGTCTTCTTCATCAAGTACTCCGACCCGCTCTACCTCAAGCTCGAGAAATTGGAGATTGTCGTGCGCTTGGCCTGCGACGCCAACCACTCGCTCTTGCTCAGCGAGTTGAAGGAGTACGCCATGGAGGTGGAGCCTGTGCTCGTCACCCGGTCCATCGGCGCCATTGCCGCCGTGGCAATCAAGCTCCACAGCTCAGCGATCCCCGCCATCAACCTCTTGATCTCTTTGATTGAGCAGAGAGGCGGCGACTTGATTGTCAACGAGGCCATTGCCGCCTTGGCGCAGATCTTGAGACGCTACCCGGGCAGAAACGACTTGGTCACGTTGATTGTGCCGGTGCTCTCCAACCACATTGACGAGTTGACGGAGCAGAATGCGCTCTCTGGATACATCCACATGTTGGGCGAGTACCCCAAGTACTTCACGGGGCTCAAAGCAAAGGTACAGCCGCTCGTGGACAGTTTTGAGGAGTACGACCCTGCAGTGCAGCTCAACATTCTCACGGCTGTGGTCAAGATCTCCTTGGCCAACGAGTCCTTTGCATCCTTGTTACAGACCGTTTTGGAGAAGAGCACAGAAAAGTGTGAAAACGCCGATGTCCGTGACAAGGCCTTCATCTACTGGCGGCTCTTGTCGTCAGCCCTGGGCTCGGCACAGACTGTTGTGGGTGCCAAGCTCCCGCCCATCCAAACCATCATCCCGTCATTCAACCCGGCCGTGTTGGACATTCTCGTGCAAGAGATGGCCACGTTGCTGTCCGTTTTCCACAAGCCTGCCGCTACATTTATAGACAAAAAGCCTGGAGCCGTCACGCGCAAGGCCTCCACCAACATGGCGGACTTGGCGAACTTGGCCAAGCAGGAGATCATCAACAACGTCAAGAACGAAAACCTCCTTGATCTTGACGACGATGACGACGAAGATGAGTCCGGAGCGGCGGCCACGCTGCTGGCCTCAGCGTTGGCAGACTTGACGGACTTGTTCTCGGTGCCGCCTCCAGCGCTGAGTTTCCCTCCGCAGAGCACCAGCAAAGCGGCTCCTGCCAAACAGCAGCCCAGCCAAGACCTTTTGGACTTGATCTGAGGAGATAATGGGTACAGGTACTGAATATACTTTTCAAATTGTGTCTATTGACCTAGCAACTCCCTGAGCTTTTCTAGTTTGGGGTCCGGGCCTTCCTCTGACTCCGGGCTCTCGGCACGCGACAGCTTGAAGTCCTGCTCTTGCACCAAAGCGGCGATTTTCTCTTTGACGGCCGCGGTCGTGGCGTCGATTTCGGCGATTTCCTTCCGTTTGCCCTCGAGCTGGCTCTGGAGAAGCATGATCAAGCTCTCGCGGGTCTGGTGGGGCCTGTATGTGTTCAACAAGTGGTTGAAGTTGATGAGAATGAGTTTCAAGTGTTCGATCTTCACGTAGAACTTCAGGGGCTCCACGGACACCGAGGCGGTTAACTCCAAGAAGTTGAGAAGAAGCGAGTCTAGGAGCTTGTGAAGTTCCTCGATCTTGGTCTTGGACGTGATGTTCTCATCCTCCTCCTGGTAGAGCTGAGTCCAGCCCAGGTCTTTGAGAGGAGGGAGTTTTGTTTCAAGCGACCACACGCTGCCATAGCCTCTGTACTGGTCGGTGGTTGGGATCTCGGGCGGGATCTGGAGCCGTAGCTCCTGCAGGAGGGCGCTATCGTCCCGGGGTTCGGGTGTGTTTTTCCACTCGGCAAACTTCTCGAAATTCGAGGCCGTGAAGTACTTGTAGTACGGCGGAGGCGGCGGGTAGAGTGCCAGAATGACGTCCTCCGACATGGCCGATTCTTGGTGGTGTTGATGGAGTGAGATGGTGCGTGCAGGATCAATATGGCTGGGTGATCTATAGCGGGAGGCCCAGCAGGTGAACAAGTAGATAAGGTGGTAAATAGGTGATGATAGTTTATGCAGATGTTTGAGAGATTTAATTGTCTAGTATTGAAACGTAATATTGGACTTGAGTTGCATACTGAGTTGGCTCTAGCGCAGACATCGGCACTGTAAATGGGTAGTGACTTTTGCTATAGGTTGATTCTTCACATAGCTTATAAATATAATTGATCCAAATGTCGGTCAATTCACCCATTTTGTTATATAACAATTGAGGTTGTGTGGGTTATAGCTTTACCGAACGACACTCATGAAAGCTCTTTCGCAGTTGGTACCAATCTGGTAGACCGATTGCGAAAAGCAGACGAGGACACTGCAATCCCTCTACCTATTCAAAAGTGCTGACAATAATGAAAAAAATACCCAGAGATCACCTCAACCCTTATAACCACCATCGCTTTTGTCTTAATTGGTTTTGGCGACGCTGCTGTCTGTCGCAACCACTATGGTGTACGGATGCACCGCATCAGTGATCACTAATCCTCCAACTACTCCACCTCGAGCACGACGCCTCCCGAAGCCGCCAGCAGCACCGCCGTCTCCTGCCCGTTCTGCCAGCTACGCCCGTTCCCCAAATTACCCACCAGCAAAACCGCCGCCGCCCCAAACACACACCCCTACGCACCTACACCACCATGAGTGCCGATATCGAAATGAGCGCCGACCCGGAATTGAACCCCGACGTCGAGATGGAGGAGGCGCCCAAACGCAAGCCGCGGTTCGAGGTCAAAAAATGGACCGCCGTCGCGTTCTGGCTGTGGGACATTGTCGTGGACACCTGTGCCATTTGCCGCAACCACTTGATGGAGCCGTGCATCGAGTGTGAGCCCAACTCCATCAACAACTCGTCAGACCAGTGCATTGCGGCGTGGGGCACGTGCAACCACGCGTTCCACCTGCACTGCATCCAGCGCTGGCTCAAGTCTAGAGCCGTGTGTCCGTTGGACAACAAGGACTGGACGTACCAGAAGTTTGGCACGTAGTTTGGCCAGGACGCGAGACCATACTGACATCATATTTTTTTCCACAGCATACCGATAGCCACAGCATAGTGGTGCTAGGAACAGTCGGCCCCACTCACATGCTTTCTAGTTCAGATCAAGCATTATTGATACCTCGAGCTGATTCGGTATCGTGTCTCCGCACAATCAGCGGTGTTCCGGAAATTGAGGGCACGACAACTCAGCGTTACTGTCGCATGGAGGGCAAGAGTCAACATTGGATCTTCGAAACCTCCTCGGACCCAAGTTGTTAGACATCACATCTGGTGATATTCGGCATATGTACCCAATCGTACCAACTTCTGCGCAGTCTAAACGTGTAGGTGGTAGTAATCAGGCCTTTCATCGAAATCCCTGATCTTGATCGGGCCACGGCCAGCAAAGTTGAATCGCTTTTCTATTTTGGTAGCTAATTGTGATCAGATAGTTTACCTCAAGGAATATACCAAAAGTATACCTCTCAGAAGTAGAGCGCTGAGCAGCCACCCTAATCACTGAAGTTGACTAGAACTCCAATCCAAGTCTGGGGCAAGCATGTTCTCTACTGTGAATGTGCATTCATCTCCGTTCTTTGTTGCCTTACTACGCATATCCCTCTGTATGGTTCATCCGTGGCCTCAAATGAGTCTTGGCATCCTATACCGAATCCAACTTTGATTTAATTTGGTCTTGAGGAAAGTTGAAAATTTTTCATTGCCATCGGGCAATGTCGAGTTGTACTACTATGCCTCCGGCCAAGATCAATTGGCACATTTCAATTCAATGGATGAGTGACTGCGAACATCACGTCAATGCAAGATACCGTCTAACGCCAACCGAAGTATGTCAATCCTCCTGTCAAGAATACTGAGACAATGGAAGTCGCCACCTTAACGTAGCGGCCGGATCTCGCCAGAACTTTTCCCAAATTGTGCCAGTCTCTGTCACTTGCAGTTTCCTGCTAACCTCGAGGACCAAACAGAAATTCCAGGACGGGCCGCGACTTGTAAGTCCCAACTGAGCGTCCAGTGGTAAGATAGGTATATGAATGTCGTCCCGCAAGCTTCGGGAACAGTTCACATCCAGTAATTAATGGCGAGTCGGGTTTAAGAGGCAACCTCGACTCATAAGTGCAATTGCAGCTCTCACAAACCTATCGATGCCTCAGACTGATGAGGATCGGATCAAGTCTTCCTCACCTACTGCCCCAAACAGTATGTAAATCCAGTTTGGAGATGTAAAGGAAATTACGTTTTGTTTGCTGGATGGTGACCAACCGTCTGTACATGACTCGGTCTAACAAGTAAACCCGAATCCACTGCTTTCAAAAACACATTGATGCGGCGAGTCTATTTCGTCCCATCAAGTTCATGGTGTGGTGAAAGCTGTCCCAACTGGACTATAAAATTCCGTTTGTTGCCAGGATCGCCAATACGCTACCATCCATAACTCCACTTAAGTTCGGGCAAGGTGAATACTGATCTGGGTCAAGGCGGACGCTAATTTCGGGCAAACAGAAAGTCTTTGTTCCAAACCTGATGTTGAGTTGGAATCGAAAGTCTTACCGGGATGATACAGCCTGGACAGCGACTTTCCTCTATGAAATTTGCGGCTCGCTTATAATTACTTCCAGCACTTGATTTTGTTTAGGCCAAGAAGCGAGTCGCAACGTCATGGTGCGTTCTTCAGCTGTGGACTGCACTCGCCTGGCAAAGGTACCAAATTTGTTCGTTTGGTTGAAGCTACAAACGGCATAGCCCTGATCTCTTATTGTATGACGTCACACAAGAGTAAACAGTAAGTCAACGTGATTTTTTCTTCTGCTGCTCTCGTGATGCGGGCACTGCTGGCAAAAAGCAAACGTCTCACCAAAGTCATTGCCAACATAACAATTGTCACTCATTCCATGAAGTCGTCGGGCAAATAATTTCAATAGTGGCTGAAGCAATCAAGGAACGGCGTTGAGAAACAAGTCCACGAGTCACGGTGAAGTAACTGGCTGTTTGGATCGGCGTTTCATGTAAGAGACAATTCTTTCATTTTCCTCCTAGAGTGGTCTAGTACATCGGGCTTCAAGCGAGGAGACCGAATTGGGCTCGTCAAAAGATACCCCTTTGGAGACATTATTGCCGAAGTCTTCTGTGGTGATTCCAGTGTGTTTGTGCATACGCTGATCCAAAAGAGCATAATGGGACGAGAAGGTTCACCGATGGTCTTTGGTAAGTGAGACAGGATAACTTCAGAAACTAATTGTTGAGAGTGTCTTGATTCTTGCCTAGTTGGGTCAGCAAGAGCCCACTCCGCCCGAAATTTGCCCGGAAGACGTCTAGGCTCATCCGTCGTGGATCTACTAGGAAACGCTCGTGTCTTGGCCGTAACATGGCAATTTCTCAGATTGTGCAAATTACCATAAATTGACGCAATCTCGCTGTTGAATTTACTCACCAACAAACATCATGATATTACAATCACTTGTTCTTCTTTCTCTTGCCTCTGGCCTTGCGCAAGCCACTTCCTGGGATCCTCAACGTCAATGTCATTTCCACATGTTTGCTGTCAACATAACTGCTGTACCGAATAACGGTCTGATAAACATGTATTGGGACGACGTATCGCTTGGAAATTTCACTGAGCTCACGACTGAAAAGGTGAAACCAGTAATTTCGGAGCCCGGCCTCATTGAGCGGATGAAGAAAAGATTTGGCAAGGATTTTGTGTTCTATTTCCGTGGTGCCTGCTTTCCAAAGCTGGAGCCAGGTCAAGAATTGGGCACATTCAAAACAGGGAGCTCAGTGTGGCGACACACCGTGTCTTTTCAGAAGTTTGACCATTCTCACGTGAAACCCCTTCGGGAGATGTATCCCGACGTGACCGCAGATGAGGCATTGATGTTTCATATCTTGTTAAACCTGACTTTTAATGCCGAAGAGTTTTTTATCAGCCTTGATATGATCCCCGCCACGACGAACATGCCATTATATATGACCTTCCCAGAGAACAAAAACGTCACCTTCTTCCCAGTTCAGGAACCAGGTACGAAACTTGAGTGGCACCCCACTGAGAAAGAAAACCAGGAGAGGCCAAATCTTGAGTCAGAGTTCTTCTGCGCCCTTGACCTGGCTGAAGATACCAACTTGAGATTGTTGTCTTCGTTCAAGGATAAGTGGTATGAAACAACTCCAGTGTATGCCTTCAAACTTGCAGAGAATCAGCAACCCGCCTCAGTGTGGGAATCGGCACCAAATCCTTGGGACCAAGAAGCCAAGATTGATGAGAGAAGAAGGTATTATATCAAGAAAAATACGCGGGCTGCTTACTACACTACTCCAATTGCTGACGCCAATGGAGTGTTCTGCTACTCACTTGTGTTCAACAACGATGATACACAGCATCAAAAATGAGCCACGAACTAAAACTTTGTGAGCTTACAGTCCACGGCTCGAGGATGGCCGGGCTTCATCCTAATTTGACAAGATGTTTACATGCGAATAGCTTCTGCAGATGCCAAGCACTTGTATATGAGAAACCACTATGAAAAATACTATGAATACACTATGCCTATACTCACCATGGATTTTGTCAAAGCCGTGGCAGCGTAAAGCTAAGACTGGAGCACGCAGGTGAAGCTTATATCAAAGTTGAGGTTTGAAGCTATAATTCGTTGAGGCAGATCGAGTGAGACGGTTTCAGGTGGACAAGTAGCTGGATTTGTCTATAGCGACGCCCCGATTTGCGCTTTCGAGAAGATCTTGAATGATGTCGAGATTCACTGATGAAAGTTAGTTTGTTTACGTTCTCGAGCATACACAATTTCTTCAATCTTTGTCAGGAAAAATTTTTTTCACGAGCCGGGGTTCTTTCCAATATTTGGGATTAACAAAGTACACGGTTGGAGAGGGGTCAAGATGATTCGTAAAAGGGCGCTTTATTGTAAAGCAGTTAGACGCATAATCTAATATTACTTGTGGCACTTTACCCCAATATTTTGGAAGAAGTGCCCGGCTGTTAACCAACAAGAGTATGTTCGGGAAGTTTTTTGAGCATCAGCTTCAACACGGGAGAGGTTGGCATCATGAAGGTGGACCTACATATATGGAGAACATAACCAGGGATCGAGCTGAGACGATGTTGTTTCAAGTTATTACCCTGGGATATACTGCTGAGGGATTTCTCTTTAAACAGCAGAGCATGTTTGCGTTGTAGGTTTCGAGAAGCCTTTGTGAGAAATCTCGCCACTAATAATGTTCAATAAACTTCTGCTCGGCTAGATATCAGCAAATAGAACTCAAGCAAAGCTCAATATATGGCTACAAAACTGCATTTCGGGAGAGTTGGCTTCAAAGAGATCCTAGACCAAGAGAGGCCTGCGGGTATTGTCAACTTGCCAGGTATCCATTGATTGTGTCCACCCCAAATTTAGGGGCAACCACCGTTTTCTGCACTGGAACCGTCCAACTTCATACCATCTGAAAACTTTGCAAAAAGTATATCTGGGGTTTGAGCCCCTGGAAGCTTGAACTAAAACAATCAACTGAAGATAGAATGCTACCAGTCCCAGTTTTTTGAGTGAACAGCCTGTAGATTTACTCCGATTGCTGAGTAGAACGCCAGCGTTAAAGATAGTGCTGTGCAAATGAACAATTGAGTCAGTCAGAACGATTCGACTGTACCGTCAAATAAGTGAGTGCGTTAGAATACTCTGTCCTAAAGCTTTACTGTAGGTCCGTATTACCGGTCAGTTTCAGCACTCACATTTCCACACCCTGTCGATTTATAATCGCGAGTAATGAAGTCTGCATACGATTCTGTGACTTAGAAACCCAAGAAAGGTAAATCGCAAATTACGGCTGAAAGTCCGTGGCTGACTGAAAATCACCTTAGTGCCCTATTCGTTGCCCAATTGGGTAGGTGTTTTGGACCAATTTGCACCATGCGTGAATGCTTTGAATAATATCTCCACCGCAAATCATATAAATCATTGAACCTAAATAGAAAATTCAGACTCAAAGCTCAGAGATAGAGTGGTATGAGGCCCTATGGTTGGCAGATCAGTGCTTCTAGTCTCGACTGTCATCAAACCAGATATGAATAATACAAGTCCTGTTGAGCAAACTTGGAGGCGCCTGACTCTAGCCCAGACTCTACTAGTCACATGGCTTTTCTCAGTTTTTTCTTACAAATAGAACTATAAAAGAAGTCTTTTTCAATTAAAGGAAAGAACACCACCTCTCTGAGAGCATGGCCTACATAAAATGCCGTAGATGGAGAAGTGACGAAGTCAATAAACGACAAGCCCATGACTCATAAACTTGCAAAGCTTGTGAGTCGATGAGCAATAAAATACTATCATCAAGTAATCTGAGAAAGATTGAGTGCCAGCAGCATTGAATGAACCGAGTGACATTCTGAACACCAGTGACTTCATTGCAAATTGACCTGACTGCCAAAGGAAACTAAACACGCCAAAGATGCTTTGCTTTTCCACTAACCCTTTTTCAATTTCTTTCGTTCTTGGACTCGTTCAAGCAGGTGACGAAGGCATCCGGCGAAGTACGCCTTGATTGTGGACATTCCACAATTTGATGTAAAAAGACGCAGCCTTTACCAGAGCTCACAAAATTACTGCTTATTTAGATAAGTGATCACCGTAACATGCTGGACATTTGGGCAAGGACAAGTAGAATGAGCCTCTCTCACAGCCATTTGGCTAGGACTAGAAGTTTTAGGTTTGCGGCACTTGCACTGAAGAGCTAAGTTGGAGTTCCTGGTAACTTAGCACCATATACTTGTTGAAACTCTTCTTGATGGATTTGCAGGAATGCAACAAAGCAACTGTATCTCCGCTTTGGGATGATTAGTCTTATGAAACCCTCAAATAGGTTTTGGACATCAGTATAATCTGAAGTACCCGTTCAATATGCACACATTTGTTGTCAAATTCGAGTTGTCTGGCGGTAAGTTGCTGCCATTTTATAACCTGATTTTCATAAAACATCATACACTCTTTTCAGCAAACGGTCTAGACACGGTGAAAATAGAGGAGGGTGATAACACCGATGACTCAGCTCATTGGACAGCTCCGCTTGAGCCACTTTTGTGTGCTCAACCTGCTCAACGACTCAAATGCCAAATTGACTGACCTTGAAGGTGTACAAGTTCTTGTTGTGTCAGACGCCGCACTTAGCATGGGGGTTGGTATAAGAACCCTGAATTAGCAGGGAGTCGCTTCCTTGTTGATAAATACACCAGGGCAACGAATACGCTCAATACATTACGTCATGAGAACGAGATGTCCTTTTACGGACTTATGTTGGCCTAGAAAAACAGTAGCATTCTCCAATTTTGCGGTTTTTTTTTAGCAGTAGTTCACATAAACACTTATTCTATTGGGATATGGATCGAAAATCACATCAAGAGACAGAATGATGGGCTTTGAACAACCTTCGCAGCTCTCGTATTCATACATGTCTGGCACATCGAAAACTAGCAGCGCCACTCACACAGAGACAAAACTGTACAAGAAACAATGTGTGGCGTTGCACCCATCTCCGAAATCGTAGCTGACATGCTCGCCGTCTTTAGCATAAAACCGAGTACCCACCCGTGGAGCACCTTCAGGTCTCGCCCAAGGGTCATTTACATTTGTGGGCCTATCCACTAATTGCCATTCCGTCAACGAAGTGAGAGGTGATTCTGCTCTCAACATGTACACTGTGCCAACTCCATTTGTCTCAGGCTCTTCGTCGTTGCCCCACAGCTCAGCTATACACGTGAAGCCATGCGGGAAGTTGTCAGGGAGAAATGTGCCGAGTTGGTCGGGTTGCACTAGCAATGGACCTGACGGTGTTTTAGGACTCACCCGGAAACGTTCCTCGCAGGGGGGCGGATTGTCAAGTAACTCCAGATATCCAAAAGAAGTGACTTCGAAATCAATCTCTAAGTCCTCGGTATAGGGCGCCATGAACGCGAATGAAAAATAAACCATATAGTCGCCAGCGTACCCGAGACTCTTGCCATTGTCGATACTGTTCCTGACTCTGGGACCCGGTACGGTAGACAACTCGGCAACATTGTATTTGAGCAGCGCCTTGATCATGTTCCAACCAGGCTTGGGCACGCAGTGCCCTCGAAGGAAGTAATGGAACAACTGGTCCGGATATGCCGCAATGTACTGCTTCGCTCTTTCGCTTGTGGCCAATTCACCCAAAGCGGCTGGCGTGAAACGGTCAAAATTGCCAAGGTAGATTGCTTTCAGAAGTTTAGGTCCCACGTACAATGCAAATCTGCACTCGTCGTTCTGGAGAAGTCCTTCGGCTTGCACCAAGCCTAGAGCAAGGGCAAACACAAACCAGTAAAACATAAGTGATGGACGCCAGGAGTGATGACCAAACGCCCTTTATAAACCTTGCTCTTCTCTTCCCCTCATGAGTGAAGATCATCGAAGACGTTCTTTGTTCGTTGACGTGGTGTAAATCAGTGGAAATTGTACCTTGGACGGCGGGGACCTGCAGCCTGCCAAGAGTTGAGCCGGCAAACTAGACCTCTGCCGCATCATATGTCGTGCTGGCTCTTATATCCAACCATAGAATGTCTCACGAACTTTTCATTTGACTTCCACGCCGAGTTTTTGTCAGGCAATTTCCAAGACCTAAGCGTGCCCTAGAGATCTCACTCGAGACTTTCCATTACATCACTCGGTCTAGTCTAGGGTAGAGTGGGATGTACTGCTACCCACCGGCGTGTTCCAAAATTCTCTCAACAATGACTAAGTGAGTCAGCCCAAACAATGACTTTCACTCCTTCTCCAAACTCATTCTCCCGCCTTGGAGAAGCTATTGCATGAGCGCATTAAAACTATTGTACACTTTTTCTGAAGCATTGCAAAGTGCTAATTTGGGTCTCCGGCAATCCGCCGCCAAACAACTTACAATCCCTGTGAAGTTGAAAGTTTAATTGCTTCTTCTCAGTGCATCACAGACTGCTAGACCCACTGCGGTCTCACTATAGAGCTTGTTTTCATGAATTTCAGGCTAATGGTTTTTTTATAAACAATTGTAAGTGCAGCACAAAGCACAGAGGTTTTTATAGTTGCATAGCGGCTAATCCTCGTTTGACGGATTTGCGACTGGCTTCGAAAAGGCAAGCCCATACAAGTACGTGAATTTCTCCGTGTGCTGGGGCCGAAATGTGTACGCCGCCTTTTGCCCGTCTTGAGCGTAGTACCGAGTCACCTGATTCTTTGCCTGCAACATCGAAATCTCGCGGGCCTCAGTTGCAACTTCATCTTCATCCATATAGCGCCACTCAGACAGCAAAAAAGGTAATTCTGCTCTCATCATGTGCATTTTGCCTTCCTCAAAACCCACAGGCACCGTGGAGTTGCCCCGCTGCTCAACTATACAAGTGTAGTTTTGGGGGAATGTAGCGGGGAGAGCCATGCCACGTACATCGGGGTTCACAGTCAAAGTGTCATCAATCACGCTATCAACGAAAGGTTCGTTATATGCTTCGTCAAACACAATCTTCCTCAGAGGTGCGAGTGTATCATGTGAGAAATTAAAGACCCAATCTTCTCCGATATAGGACCCTTGAATGTAACATCAACGTGAATTTTAGAGTCGCCAGTAGAAATTGGTTCTGGGTCCAATGAGAAAAGTGCGGCATCGTTTGTTTCCGAAAGCATTTCAACATTCATCTTTGGCTCACGATCATCAGTCTTGAGAGAGATCACGTTCCAACCATTCGATGGCACGCAGTCCGCTTCAAGACGGTAGAGGTGCGGTACACCATGGTCTGAGAAGACGTAATTCAAGGCTGCAGGGCAAAGCACTAACGTCATGAAATGCTCGGGATCAAATTCAGAAAAATGACCAAGAGTTTCAGACACTATTCCAGCAGCCTCCTCCCCAGAAATCACCTCTTGGATGCTCAACTTGAAAAGACACTGAGATCTCTGTGCTATTCCTGCTGCCTGAGCTAAACCTAAAGTGAGGACGCTTAAGATATTCAATTTCATGGCCATGAGGTTTTGTCGTTTGTGCTTGCTCTACAACCTCTTTATATAATGGTTCTTTGGCCCCGCCTGGCTTTTTTCCACTGCTTATGCAAATCATCCAAGACTTCTTGGAGCGAAGTCAGCTGAGAGCTTCGAATACCAGAAACCCCGGGCCTAGAAAAGCACTGCATTGTTCTAAGACCTTGAATGGCGGTTTTTGCTTGACATATACCACCAGAATGTTTCCGGGTGCAGGACTGTTGACAAGCTATGCCAAGCCTGACTTGCGCATGCATAAGCGATTTTTCTGTGCAGCAAACGGCCAAGGTGCGTTTGTTCTCTTACCTACATTTGAATGATGACTACTATCGTATGACAGCTCTAGTTGCATGTGTCAAAAGGAAACGAATAGCTGTACAGAAAGTGCTTCCCGCCTGCGCAGTTGGGCGTAAAGCTTCACGTCAACGGCTCGCCATTTCTAACATAATTTTTAGTTTATTGCCCTCCCGCTAAGTCTACCCTTTGCTGGCCTCAGCTTCGATACCAGTCAGTTCCAGCACACGCCACTCCTTCAGTGATTTACCTGGTGATTTTGATTTGATCACGTGTAACCTGTCATTTTTGTCGGATGCGGCAGCATCGATGGGGCGTCCACGGCCAAACGACACGTTTTTGATTCCTGCAAATTTTTCAAAGTGGATCTTTGCCAATGATCAAATTCTTCTCACGATCTACGCCGGAATTTTCTTTCTCACGTGCCATGCCTAGAGCGAGGGCGTTGCACCACCAGAAGTTCAACAAATGTCCGTCATTCTGGGCAAATAATTCTACAAATAGTTCCGGAAAGATTAGGGCGAGCGTAGAACATGCGGAACTTTTCTTGTATCATTTATGGAAAGAGGTAATCTGAAACATATCATTCGATGAGCGAGCACGAGCCAAGAAAGTACTTCCGAGCCTTGGGCCGTCCACTTTCCTAGCCTGACTGATGTGCAGAAATCTCACGCTTGAAACCTTCGCCAAGCACGAAGCTTTGTCCTCGCAAATATTACCTTAGTGCATAGTATCATGACGACTATAGTGTCATGACGGTTCATCTCTAGCGACTTTGGTGTTGGCGCCAGAGCGGCAGACCAATCAAAAGGAGGCAAAACTGTACAGGTAGTACTTTTCGCCGAGGCGCCTGGGCGGGAAATAGAATGACTTCCGCTCGCCCTTCTTGGCATAAATACGATAGACATTTTGTTTGCCGAAAAGAGTAGGGCTTTGGCCGTCGCTGGCCAGAAGACCATTACGATCCAGTACCCGCCATTCCTTCAGCGACTTAGCAGGCATTTTTGATTCCAACAAATGGAGAGAGATTGCACTGTCACAGTAAGGGGGACTGATGGACTGCCACAGTTCAAGAACACACTTGAAGTTCTTGTCAAAGTCCAGGGGAAGTTCTGAGCCAATTAGACCTGGCACCACGTTCAAAGGACCTTGTAGCAGAAGCGGTACTATCGTGGGCTTGCCGTCCTTGTCGTTGAAGCGAATCATTTCCAGATTTTCGAGTGGCACCACCTCAAAGTTCGTTGCCAGTGGGTCGCTCAGAAAAGGCCCTGGGAATGTAGCCACAAAATGCATCATGTCTTTGCCAGTGTAACTGAACTTAGCCCCAAAATCCGATTTATTGATAACTCTGGGTAAAACCAGAGAAGTCACTGTGGCCCCCATTTCGGCAGTCTCAAGCAGTATCATGTTCCAACCGGGTATTGGCCTGCAGTAGCCTTCGAGATAGAAGTTGTAAGGGTGCTCACCGGCCTCTTCAATAAAAGCCATTGCTTTCGGGCTTTTGACCAAGTCTTTGAATGTCTCTGGTTTGTACTGAATGAACTCGCCAAGGGGGATCAAATTTTGCTCCCGAGCCACACCTGGGATGGTTTTTCCAACACACACCTGATCTTTTGGGGCCGGTCAGCATGGACCAAGCTGAAGGCGAGGGCGCCGAAAATCAAGAACTTCATGGGCGGCGGATGTGTTGTTGGCGAAGGCTGATTTATATAGAAGACTTGTTCACCGGGTACGTAGATCCAAGATTTTCCTGCATTGTTGACGACAAAGGCTGAAGGCATACATTGGGTGGTGTCTTACCAGTAGAGCTGGAAAAGCCTTGTGCCGCACAGTTGTCCTTGAGTGATGTTATTTTTCTCGGATTTGACTGATCTGCAAAAGCCGGCCATCCAAATTCATGCCAGGCTCCTCGCTTGCATTTATAATTGTCTACGCATCAAGCGCCAAGGAATCTTGTGTCCTGAGACCCCTGTTGCTTTTGGAGGCTATAGTCTAGCGACGGCTAAAGTTACACGGTCTAAGCTGCAATGTCAACTAAAAAGAGGCAAAGCTGTACGAATGGTGCCTTCCACCAACGAGCTTGGGCGTGAACGTGTACGCCAACGGCTCGCCGTTTCTAGCGTAAAATCGAAAAACATCCTCCAGTGCCGCCAGACTCGAACTTTCGCCAGCTGAGAGAATGGGAGGAACGTTATCCATTAACAGCCACATACTCAGCGACTCAGCCGGTGCTTTCGATCTCATCATGTACATCTCACCTCTTGCGGCGCCTTTAGGTGGAATAGGGTATCTCAGTTCAGCTAGACACCTGAATTCCTCGAGGAAGTCGCTGGGGAGAAACGAGCCAACTTGACCTGGCACCACGTTCAACGGGCCTTGGTCCCGAAGATCTATGCTCGTCAGGGTCTCTGCATATTCGTCAAACAGGGTCAATTCCAGTGAGTCTAGACACATAACCTCGACGGATGTGCTCAAAGAATCTATCTGCAACGGCCCCTGCATTGTAATTGCAAATGAGTATAAAAATTCGCCTTGGTGCTTGGGCTTCTGCCCATAGATGAAGTTGTTCTTAGTTTTGCTCAGAACGTGAGAGGTTATCGAAGCCCACTTGTTATCGGTGACAACCTTGACCATGTTCAATCCAGAGCAGGGCACACAGTGGCCTTCGATTGTGTATTGATAACGGTCCACAGGGGTTGCGCTGTAATAAGGATATGCCTCCGGGCTCCACATCAATTCGCTGAACAATTGAGGCGTGACTGAGTCCAATGTCCCAAGAATGACTGTATCGCTGCTTTGACCTTCGGCCGGAAAGCGATCTGTAACTTTCACGCGATACAAGCAGTTATTATACGGGACAAGGCTTGATGCTTCCACGAAGCCTAGAGCGAGGATGCCGAGAATTGAAAGTTTAATGGTAGCTGAAGGTCAGGCTTTATTGGCAAATCCCTTCTATTAAATAACCTTCTGAGTACTCTAACCAAACGTGTGGAACAGCCAAGCTTTTGGACTTTTCTTGAGCATAGCTGGTAGAGAGAAGACATTAGGTAGCATGAGGCGGGGTCAGCAACGAAGTGCCGTGCCCCTCATCGACTCTCTGCCACATTTTGCATAATTCTTGCCCAACATTTTTGATGGGCCGATTGTGCAAAAGTCTCATTGTATATAGCGATGCTTGTTGCTGAGATCCACCTCGCACACATTCATAACTGTACACGCAGACAGCGCCAAGATATCATGTGATCGGGAGACGGCTATAGTTTATTGACTTATATAATTTCACGACCTGCAGAGCCCGTCAAAAAGAGGCAAAGCTGTACAAGTGGGTCTTTCCGCCATGAACCTTTGGCCGGAAGTTGTACACTCGCCGCTGGCCGTTTCTAGCGTAAAATCGAAAAGCACACTCCAGTGCCGGTAAACTCAAACCCTCACCAGCCGCGGAAGCATTCTTCTGCAAGTACCATGTGTTCCGTGCAAGTGCCTGTTTTTCCGATTCCATAATATACATCTCACCTTCTGTGGCGCCATCAGGCGCATGAACGGGGCTCCACATCTCAAGGAGACACCCGAAATTTTCCGGAAAGTCACTGGGAAGGACCGAGCCAACTAGACCTGGCGCCACATTCAATGGACCCTGGAGCAGAAGGGGTATTTCCACTGGATACCGCATAGCTTGATCAAACCGAATCGTCTTCAGCGAGGGGAGAGGCATAACCTTGACGTCTGTCCAAGTATCGCTCGTAATTGGCGTTGTGAAGTTGATTCTAAACAGATAAACAAATTCACCATCGTAGTCGAGACCCGCCCCATAGTCAATGTTGTTCATAATTCGTGGAATGATCTGAGACGTCATCGTGGCCGAGCTGTCAGAGGTCTCAACCTGCACCATGTTCCATCCAGACCTAGGCACGCAACAGCCATCGAGAAGTAAGCAGTAGGAATTTTCACGAGGTGTATTGACTAAGGCCTCTACTCCGGAGTCCCAGATCAAGTGGCGGAATTTTTCGGGCGTGAAATCTTCGAAAAGACCAAGATTGATCCTCTCACTCCAACGATCTTCGTTCGGAGAATACTCTGCAATGATCAAAGAATACAAACACCTATTACCCGTGGTCAGGCCGGATACTCTCACCAAGCCTAAAGCGAGGGCGCCGAGAATTGAGATCCTCATGGCAGGTGGAGTCAGTCGTTGTTGACGAGTCTCTACTTTTAAAGTAAAGATCCGTCTTCTTTTCGTCAAAAGTACGAATCAGCCAAGCTTTTTTGCCCTTTTACTTTGTATCGCTTGTACACAAAGCAGTCAAAACATTGGGTAATATGAAGTAGGGCAAAGAAATGCGGTGCCGTCAAGCAGCCCTCGAGTCATAAGTCATTTCTTGCTTGACTATACTGGAGATCCGATGCCAAGGATTCCACAGTTTAACAATGACTCTGAAGGGAAGGTTAGGCAGCATCGAGCAAGACGCATTGTTTGAGTCTGTTGATGATACCACTCATCAGTTTTTGCAGACATCAATAAAGCGAATCTTTCGGTGATCTTCACAAGTCTGAAGTTCAAAAGCTGAACACCAAACTTCGAGACATGTTGTTCTTCAGAAGTATGTTGGCGTGCCCTGGTTGGAATTGCTAATTGACCAATTGAGGAAAGTCCACGATTGGTGCCCGCTGCGGTTGGTCCCGATGACAACCGGATCTACACGGTACCCCCTTCTGCCTGATTGTGTTCTATGATGAGTATGCATATGCTCTGGCACATTGGCGGTAGCCCACAAAGGAGTATCTATGAAAATTTCGTTTTGCCTGCTACAGTGCAGTAAATTCTGATAAAGGCACATGCCTCGAGCGCAGTGTAATTGATATGACTCAAAAGCCGTTCAGAGATAGAACGGCTTTTGAGTCATAGGTCTCCTGTGAAGTCTAGACATCAGAAGCAGAGAAGTGCCTAGGCTCACGCGAGGATTCTGCAAATGATCAATGCAATTGCTCGTATTTGCCAACAATTAGAAAAACTATGAAGCCCAACATCTACGCAGCAAAATTTCAAATGTAGTTAGCTCATTGTTTTCGTATGTCCATTCTTCGTGCGGTCTCACTGCTCAGACCGCAGGAACAGCCCCATGTAAACCACCTCCTGGCAGCACTGCTGCAACGCCTCGAGGCTTTCAATAATCTGAGCCCAAGCGCCCCACGTCTCCACAAAAAACACCGGCTGCCAGGGCGTGATTTTCGACGGCCGAGACGTGATGGCCGCCAAGTTCACGTGATGCCGCCGGAAACAATCGAGAGCCGTGCAGAGCGCTCCAGGATCGTCACGGTTGAGCACAAGCATGAGCAAGGAGAGTTTTTGTCTGCTTTCGGTTTCGTTTCCAGGTGATTGGGACTCTTCGGGGTAGCCCAAAACGAGGAACCGGGTGGTGTTGCCCTTGACGTCCTCGATCTGAGCAGCGCGGACAGGCAAACCGTACATGGCACCCCCGGCCTCGCTGCTTATGCACGCCAGCGTGTTGGAGGAGTCCTTCAGGACCATCTCTGCAGCTTGGGCCGTCAGGGCGGTGTCGACCCTGGTCACGTGACCGCTGAACTTCTCCTGGGCCAAGAACCCAGTCACCTGGCCCCACACCTGCGGGTGGGAGTAGAGCCGTTCCACGCAATTTAGCAGGGTGTTAGAAAACAAGTAGTGGTGCACTGCCACAAACTGCTCCGCCACGACCCGGAACTTTGCCTCCTGGCCCAAGAACCAGTCTCGGAGCAAGTCGTACGTGAACACCACCTGCCCGTTGGTGGAGTTTTCGAGCGGAATCACGGCGTAGTCAACCTGTCTCGAGTTGATTTGCTCAAAACACTCGGCGATGGTCTTCTGGGGGAAGGTTTCGGGGGCGGTGCTGTCGTGGGGGTCCCGTCCGCCGAACTGCTGCAACACGGCCTGATGTTAGAGGGTGCTCTGTGTCATTCATTTGTCTTGAAAAGGTACCATACCTGATGTGTGAAGGTGCCCGCCGGGCCCAAATATGCTACTTTCATTAGTATGGAACAGTGACGCGAGCGATGTTGTCACGTGAGCACGTGGATCGGCCAACCGCCAGGAAATTAAAGAACGTAAAATGATTTTACATGAGCAGAGTCTCAAAAGATTGTTCTGGTGTCATTATGTAAACCTTGATTTGTCTCTTTTGAACACCGGGTCGAAGGCTGAAATCTGCAGCCAGTAAAGGGCAGGTAGATCAGATTATATCGAGGTGCAGTTGAAAGATTTTGACATAATTGTCACTTTCGGGCAATATGATGATTTCGAACTGTCAGTCGTGATATGTGCCGCCTGTAGAATTCATCAATCCATGAAATCGATGCGTCTGTCGCCGATTCTGGAACATTTCTAGCGTTTTCGACTGATTGTCATGACCCTTGAGTCTGAGAGACTTTACTTCATGTTCTGTTTGAGGCAAGCCCTTTGCAAGCAGCTCAACGCTAATGACAATGAATCTTCTCCTATCTTAGATTACCACATGTGATCTCCTTGGTTTTACCGGGTACCCGGCGATAGCACGTCTTTCAGAAGAATTCAACTTTTGCCTTGTTGAACCTCGAGTGATGCACTTGGAACTACGGTGTATCACTTTTGGGCCCGGTTTTCTCCTTGTCTGACTCTACATGCGGCCAAGATTTTGAACGGAAAGAGATTAGCCTACTCTCATGAACGGAGCTTATACCTCGTATGGCCTTTAGCGCACCTTTCATATAACGGCCACCTCCATCATTTCTCCTCCAATTTCTACAACAAGCACTTCTACCCCATCTCTCTCATTTGCCATCATCGCCCAAGCTTCTCCTCTGGTTTTAGCATGGATGGCCCACCGGCCTTGGGCCCTGGGGTAGGCTGGTGCACGGGTTTTCTGGGCGCCGATGCCGGGCCGGGTTGGGCGCCTGCCCAAAACGGTCTGGTCCTTGGGCCCACTTGCCCGTAAGCCAGCGGCTCACTGTTGGTGCTACGGTTCCTCGCGGAAAAAGGATCATCGTGGCTCTTTATTAAGAGTGAGCACAGTGACAAATCCCGTCAGAAGTCTTCACTAACTACACATTGCAAAACCCGAGTGCCGCAGCGGCCCGCTTAGGCGTCCTCGTTGATCAACCCACGCTCAGAGACGTAGATACCGTCCAAGAACTTACGGATATCCTTGTTTCTGACTCTGCAGATCTGCTGGATGTCGGCGGCGTTCTGGGAGACAGCCTCCAAGGAGTTACCGGACAACACCAACTCGTCCTTCTGGTTGGCAGACTGCTCGACGGTGACACCGTCAAAGATCTTCACCTGTCTGATTCTCTTCTCACCCAAGAAGTTTCTGATCTCGACGTACGACTGGCCGTCCACCTCGACAACGTTAACGTTGATAGGGAAATGGGCGTACACGTATCTCATCTTGTACTTGTAGCCCTTGGTGACACCGGTGACCAAGTTGGCAATCAAGGACTTGACGGTTCTCAACGCAGCCACGTGCTTTCTGTCACCGTTGAACACAGTGATCTTGATGGCCTTGTCCGACACCTTGGTGAAGGCAACGTCAATGTGCTTGAAGTTCTTGGTCAACTCACCGCGGGGGCCGGTGACCTTGACGACTCTGGCGTTGATGTTGACGGTGACGCCCTCGGGGATCTCCAAGATTTGGTCGGTCTGGATGTACTTCATGGCTAGGTGTGGTTGGGAAGAGAAGGTTTTTCGCTTGGCCTGAGGGAAAACTTTTCGGCTCGCGTGGTGTCACGTGGGAAGAGCTAGGGCAGAATGTGACGGTCGCGCGATGGCTGCGCTGTCGGCAGAATTTCGCGACAGCCGCCAAATTTCAGTCCTCACGTGATACCGCAGTGGAACGGACGGGACAGGAACACTTGTGTTGTATACAGTGTGGTCTGCAGTGGGTTGGATTACGGGCTGAACCTGGAGATGTCTTAAGCCGTTTTAGTGTTAAATCCGTATCGTATGAAGTAGAGATTGGTATTGAAGGCGAAGTAAGCCTTATGCTTCGCTCCAGTTCAGTTACAAGGCTTCCATAAGTTTTCCTACGCAAATTCCTTCCCTGGTATCATTTCGGAAGATTGCAGACTAAGGTAATCCTGTGTTTACTAAGTGAACGTCAATTTTGTATTTGCTGGCTGAACGTTTGTCACCAGTGATGAATGTCTCTCTACCGAGAACCTAGTCCTCCTGCTCGTCGAGGGTCTGGAACTCCATGTGCTTCTGCCCACGGGGGAACTTGACACCGTTCTCAAGCAACTTGGTGAACGCCTTGGAGAAGTCGGCAAAGAACACGTCCTGGTCGGCGGCGTACTTCTTGACGGTCTTCAAGAACGTCAGGTCCTCCTTCAACGCAATGTCCGTAGGCAACATCATGTACGAGTTGGTCTCGTCGTCCTCGTACTGCTTGACGCCGTCCCACTTGCGCACGTGCCAGTTCTGCAACAATCTCACAAAGAAGTCGTTGGAAAACACGTTGGGCGAGGGGCCCCAGGGACCGTCAAAGCCCGAGCGCCACGTGTGGCACCGGCCAAGACAGTGGGCACCAATCAACGCCACGGTCTCCACGTCGTTGAAGCCCATGCGGGAGAACACGTCTCTCACGTGGCCGGCACCCTGCGTGGCGTCGGGCAATCTGCCGTTGGGTGGCACCTTGCTGCGGTCCGTGACGTTCTGGCGGCCGGGTCTCCACTTAATCTTGGGGCCGCCGGCCTCCTGCACGGCGACAACACCGCCAAGCGTCCACATGTCACCACGGGACATCCAGGGGTACATCTCGAGGAACTCGGCCAAGAAGTCACGGCCAGCCTCCAAGCCGTTGTTGCCGGCGTCGGTGGCCTCGGGGTCGTAGATCATGGTACCACCGTAGGTACCGCCGGTGCCGCCCTTCTTCTCAAAAGAGCCGGCAGCGTGCCAGGCGAGACGCGTCAAGAGACCGAATCTGCCGGCGCCCTGGTCCGCGTCGTCCTGGTCCCAGACCTTCTTGGCAATGGCGTTGTACACCTCCTGGTAGTCCTGGTAGGTCTTGCCTTCGGGAGGCACCGCCATGTTCACGGCAGCACCGCCCATGAAGCCCTTCAAAACGGTGCTGTTCTTGGGGGCGGAGTTGCGGTTTCCGCCGTTTCTTTGCAGCCGCTCATGTGCCACAGCCAAGGCCGCACCGCCGGCCAAAGCGGCCAAGGCAGGGGCCCAGCGTGCGCCACGACTCTTGAATGTGTGTACAGCAATTGCAGACATTTTATGTGTGTGTGTGTGTGTGTGTGTGTGTTTGTGTGTGTGGAGGGTTCGAGAATGTGTGAGTTGGTTTTGCAGCCTAAGCGTGCTTTGCAACTTTTTTGTGTCGGGGAATATCTGACTCAGAAACCGATGATTTCTTTATTTGGCTGACAGACGGGATGTTCTAGCCAGGGGTCTTTGTGCAACAGAAATTAGTAGGAGCAGAACTCGCTTGTGTTGCAACTAAAGGTGAAAAAGGTGGAGGGTGAGACAGCGTGGGAAAACGGGGGCTTTATATCTTTTCACCCGGAATGGGCCAAGAGTCTGGCAGGTGGATGCGCCACGAGAGACAATCAACGGACGCGGCACGGAGGGCTGGTGTTCCGGTGCATATGTGTTGACATGCATGGAGCAGCGCTCGTGCTGTGTGATGCCACTTACTCGATTTGAGGGGCTGGACCATGTGCTGACACACCGCTCACTAAGAGGGTCCCTCAGCGATGGGCTGGCCGGTGGTGCGGCTGGCTACTCGGGTCCGTTTTCGATGCTTCTTTTTTAAAATTATATGGGCAGCAGCTCAGTGTGTATCCGACAACTGGCTCTGACATTACTCTATATTTTGTGGGGGGCTCCGGGTTATCAGCACCCCCCGAAAAGCCCTCGCTGTACCCCTGATCAGGCAATACCGCGGACTTTATGCCACGCGTTACGTGCGGCTTCTTTTGCACCCAGCTTATTCCGCGCGCAGCCATTGGCCACATCGACACCGGGGCCCTCAACGCATGATAATGGCCGCCCATGTGACGCCAAGGGCACATGTGCCTCGGCTTTTCGCCCATGGAATTTTCTCGACCAGACAGCTCGGCACATCACGAGCTCCGCGCCTCACGTGGCGCTATCTCGCTAGCGTGCCCCGCCAGGTGCATTTAGTCCCCGTCTCCTTGGTAGTCCTCGTCCGCGGCGCTCTCGGCTTCCATCTGGTCCACGTAGTTTTCAATGGCCAGCGCGTCCGTGTACACCCACAGTCCTTCCTCGTTGTACGTTTTCGCGTTGAGACACATCAACCGCAACTGCTCGAATACATCCTCGATTCGCTCGTAGCGTTCTTGCAAAAGGTGTTTGCGGATCTGGTTGAGCGACGTCGGCTTCTTGATGATCTGGTAGTAGTCTGCGTAGAGCTTCTTCGAAGGCAACTTCAAGAAGATGTCGCTCACATGGTGGCCGTCCTCGGCCTCAAGCTCGTTGATGCCGGCCAAGATCTCAAGCCCACGACGCACCACAGGGTTCTCCATCGCCAGCTCGAGCTCCTCGTCGTCATCGCCATCGTCTTCGGTCTTGACGTTTTTCGGAGGGCGACCACGCTTCTTGGGTGGAGCGTCGACCTCCTCGGGCTCGGCGCTCTCGCTGCCTCTCCGCTTGCGGCGGGCCCTCTTCTCTTCTTTCCGGCGGATGGCGTCTTCGACTGTGTCGTTGTCGTCGTCCATCGCCATCAACCACTGCTCTTCGGTCAATCCGTCGTCGTACTTCACCTTTTTCTTTTCACGCATGCGACCGATGTCCTTATTGTCCTTCTCGAAATGGTGTGAAATGTCCTCAGTGAAGACAGAGGGCAACTCGTCACGCACAATCAACCGATTCACGTAGCCGCCTTGTCTGGCGTTGACCTTCTCTTCAACGAGTCTCTTGGTGTCCATTTCCGTGAAGAGTTTCTTCTCCGCCTCGGAACGAGCCAAAATATCGTTCAACTCGTCGTCGTCAAGGGCATTGTTCTCTTCATTGTCGCGGTCGCCGGCCTCAGTCTCCAACAATCTCTTCAAGAACTCCTCTTGCTCCTCAGCAGTCGATTTGTTGTCGAACTTACCGGCTTGAATGACTTTGCCGTCAATGTCCAATTTCTGGTGTGCTCTCTCCAAAATCACCTCTTCCACGGACTCGTTGGTGATCAAACGCAAGATACGCACTTCGTTCTTCTGACCGATTCTGTGTGCACGGTCCTGCGCCTGCAAATCTTGATGAGGATTCCAATCAGTGTCGAAAATGATCACCGTATCGGCACTCTGCAAGTTCAAACCAAGTCCACCGGCTCTCGTCGACAACAAGAAACAGAAGTACTCACTGTCGGGGTGGTTGAAGCCCTTCAACATCTCCTGACGGTCCTCGGCTTTCGTGGAACCATCCAAACGCATGTATGTCATGTCTCTAAGGCGTAGGAAATCTTCAAAAATGTTCATCACCGATGTCATCTGGAAGAAAATCAAAACCTTGTGGCCAGAAGCCTTGAATTTTGGTAAAATACGGTCCAAGAGCTCGAACTTACCTGAAGTCCGCCAAATCAAGTCGTTGGTCAAACGTGATGAGTTCAAAACATCCTCCACTTCCTCGAAAACGAATGGATGGTTGCAAATCTTTCTGAGTTGCATGATTTTGTTGTTCAACCCACGAATACCGGACTTGTTGTTGGTGCCCGTCGTCTCTGACCCCACAAACAAAGCGTTGTGTTTCAACATTTGCTGGTACAAGACATGCTGCAATCCCGATAAGTTACATTTAAGCACCTTCTCGACCTTGTCAGGCAAGTCTTTCTCGACATCCTTCTTCAATCTTCTCAACAAGAATGGTCTAAGGACCTTATGCAATCTTCTGATGACCAACAAACTTTCTTCTTCGGTCAACTCAATCTTCTCCTGTGATCCTGTGTTGGCGAAAGGAGTGTTGAACCACTCATCAAACGACTTTACGGAATTGAAGATCTTGGGAAGCACAAAGTTCAACAACGCCCACAACTCGGGCAAGTTGTTCTGCAAAGGAGTACCGGTCAAGATCAATCTGTTCTTGGTGCGGTAGTATTGCTTCAATGTAATCGAAAGTTTCGACTGTGCGTTCTTCATTCTGTGACCCTCATCGATGATCATGTGCGAGTAGTGGAATCTGGCCAAAACAGGTCTTTCTCTGATAACGTATTCGTAAGTTGTTAAGATGACTTGGAAGTTGCCGGTGCGGACTTCGTATTGCAACTCTCTACGTTGCTGTGGTGAGCCCTTATAGATAATGACCTTCACTGAGGGAGCCCATTTCTCAAACTCCAACGTCCAGTTGGTGATGGTGGACAAAGGCACGATGACCAAGAACTTGTCTTCGCCCTTTTTCTCGATCAAGTATGTTACCAAAGAGATCGACTGGATGGTTTTACCCAAGCCCATCTCATCGGCCAAGATACCATTCAACTTGTTATTGTACAAAGAAACCATCCACTGCAAACCCTTGACCTGGTACTCCTTCAATTTGCCTCCAACCAAGATGCTGGGTTGTTCCTTGATTTCCTCTTTGATTCTGTGAGCCACCTGGTAGTAGTCGATCTTCTCTCTGAGCTTGTCAGAGGTTTCGAGTTCAGGCTGCTCGTCATCTGCCTCAGCTTGTTGCACACGAACAGCCTTGGCCAAAGAGTCCAAAAAACTGTTGGTTTGTTTCAACAAGTGGGTGATTCTGTGGTCCTTGGTTTGATCCAACAACTTGATGTAGGCCTCTTCATCGTTGGCCTTCAAAGCTTGCAAACGTTGTTTGGCGGTCTTCTCTAATTTCTTTGATTCCTCCTTTTCAATGTTTGCATGCAAGTTGGAGATGGTTCTGCCCAAGGTGGCCCTCTTGTTTTGGCGGCCGAAGCGCGACTCCTGGTTGGTCTTGGACAACTCGAGGATGCTTTCTGTTTTTTGAACATGCAACCTGTGCTTGTTTTCCTGGTCTTTCAACTTCTTGTCGTCCTCCAACTGTTTTGCTAGAAGATGGGATTCTAGCTGCTCGATTTTGGCACGGATATACAAGGCCCGGCGTCCTTGAGACACCAAGGGGTCCCCGGACAAGTCTGCCTGGTCGGACTGGGACGTCAAGGCCGCCTTTGTGATGAAGCTGTGTTTCAAGCGCTTCTGGAAAGCTAGCGCCTGGAGAGCCTTGAGCTCTATTAGACTGGCGATCTTGAGTCTGTCTGTGGTGGCGTTCTCGGCCATGGCGGAGAAGTCGAACGCACACTGGTTGGCGGGGATTCTCTCTAACTCCTGGATTCTAGACTTGATCTTGGCCGACACGATCTGCTCGGTATAGTATGCGCCCAAGGGCGCCGACAAAGGGTCAGCGGTGGTGACGGATGTTGGGAGCTTGATGCCCGCGGCCTTTGCGCGCTGCAAGTACTCGGTGGATGTCGGGTTGAAGAACTCATTCATGATGTCGTTGACCTGTTCCAGGGTGGATGCTGCGGGTTTCTTTGCGACGGGCTCGTCCATGAACTCCACTTGCAAGGACTCGGGCAAGTCCATGTCACGCGACAACATCTGCAACGCCACCAACTGCTTCTCCATGAGCGCCAGGTCGAAGTTCTTGTTCGGGTGTGTGGTCAAGGAGTCGAGGAGGGACGAGTATGCGGCCTCTTCGTCGGCAACGTAGTTGTCGTATGCTTGACTGACGAGGCCCAAGACACGCTCCATGGCTTGGAGCTCGGTCTTGCGAGATTGAGAGACTTCGCTAGATTCGGCGCCGTAGGCACCGGGAGTATCGTTGGAGCCATCCAGGTTGTCTCTGGCCTTCCGCAGAAGCCGAAGTAACTGCTGGTACCTGAAGATGAGGCTGTCGAGCTCTTCTCTGGTTTTTGGGAACGCGACGGCCGGTGTGTCTGGCGCTGAGGCCGAGACCCGGGTCGGAGACTCGAGTGTGCCTACTGAGTTCATTTTGGCGGGGCGTGTGGTGGATGCGGCGACTTCCGAGGTGGGCGCTGGTACGGCTGGGGCTCGGTGGGCTGCGGCGGGGACGAGATCCGAGGGCAAGACCGCGCTCGGTGGGGATGGCTCGCGGCGGCTACTTGGGATTGGAGCACGGCAGCAATTGGCAAAAGCGTCGGGCGCTTCTGAATTAGGCAGTCGTCGAGCCGGGGTTCACGTGGCCTGTCAGACACAACCGTCGGCGGTGGGGCGCGCGTGTGTGTGGGTGTGGGTACACGCGAACAAGTGCAATGAGGGCAGCGATGTGGGTATACACTCGGCGGCACTGGACGGGGCGGGTTTTGGCGGCACACAGAAATGGGGGCCAATACACACTTTGAAACTAAACAAACAGGCTGCGCGGAGCGTGTGTTTGTGTGTGGTGTGTGGTGTGTGACCGGGCGAGTGAGATGCTCAGTGTATTGATGAGCCCGTGTGTTGACAAGGTGGACGAAGAATTTTGTGGGTGTTGAGGATCGCGTCGCCGCCGGCAAGACCCGTACCTCAATGTCGCGCGACATTGCGACAGGCGTCGCTCGAGTCGGGGCTTTCAGGATGGGAACAAATGGATTATGTTTTTGGTTTGGCTTAGACTTCGAAGGCCTATAATCGATTGTGGGCCGACGCTTGACCCCGTGGACCGTGCTCCGCGTTGGCGCAACGCGGAGTGGTTGTGCACGTGACCTCTCTCACGTGCCTCACAAGTGGTCAGAGCCATCGGAGCGCACACCACCACAGCAATGAGAATTGGGTTACACGCCAGAGCCTGTGTCAGGCGGTACGCGACCGGCAACCAGCCCGGCGCGATGAACTGGGCCGAGTTCTTCAAGTTGAGAAAGGAGAGCAAGCGGATCAACGTGGCCGCGTCGTCGTTGACCAGTTTGGGCGGCGCGTTCGCTACGTTGGCGTACTTGGGCAACATCGAGTTTGACGTGGAGCAGCCGATCTACGGGTTGGACCCGCTGATGGTGCTTGGCGGGTTCCTTATCTTGGGCGGTGTTGCCGGCTACTTGGCCGGCCCGCTGATTGGCGTGCGGATCTTCAACATCAAGAACAGCGGCAAGTTGGCGCAGTTCAAGGCCAAGGACTCGTTGTTTTTGCAGCGGGTCAAGCGCAACCGTGTGGACCCGCTGTCGCAGAGTTTCCTGAACCCGGTGCCGGACTACTACGGCGAACGCATCTATTCCTTGGAGAGCTACAAGCAGTGGTTGAGGGACTGCAACGCCTTCCGCCGCAAGACCCAGGAGTTCCTCTAGTGTACATAGCAACAACGTTGGCTCAGAGCGGTGTAGGAAGAAGACACGAGATATGACCGGTGCAACGGGAGTGACAAAGAGGTCCTCATGAGACAGCGAAGGAGTGATAAGTTATGCACTAGGATATCGGTGCAGCATGAAGTGAATATAGCCAACCTGAAATACTTGTAGATCGGTGGCTACCTCAAGGCTTAGAGCACAAGGCTCAGAGAGCTAGATTCCGGTATACGAGACTGGAAGAGGCTTGGGATTGAATTTACTGTTAATGAGGCTCTGTACGAGGCTCGCTCAACGGTTCGTGGGAGAGGGCCTATCTAGTCAAATTTAACCCAGCTAACCCATACAATACCACTAGGATTTTCCAGTGAGGCATATGTGTATGAAGATCGTCTTCTGCAGTCTATTCCACGAGGCTAGTGGACACACGCTATCCACATGTAATAATTAGGGCTCTGCAGTGGGGACCATCAAGACCACGCTACAGTGACTTTTGTGTAGCTGTGATTTTGCATTGATATAAATTGGTCCAGTATCAAATGGTTTGATCGAGTGTTTGTGATTTCCGTCTGCTCTGGGTGTTCCAACCAGGCGGCCTTGAAGCGTCAGTGTCTCAAGGCCTGGAGCATTGTCTAGATACTGCGCCATATCGTCCTAAGTCTGTTTTATGTGGCGGGGCTAGCCTAGATTAGTCTCCCACTGTATAGATTCTACATCACTTTTCGGCGCCGATCCGATCTTTGTTTCACCCGGTGGATCCGATCCGATCGGGCCGGTGCCGGCGCACCCGGCTGAGACGACCCTATTGCACACCCCTGAGCCGGTAGACTCAAGAGCCACTCTTAAGCCGGTTTAAAGCACTCTCTTCTTGGTTAGAATGCTGACGGGGTGGAGACGGGCGGTCTGGAGGCCGTTGAAACGGTTTCACGTGACCTACGTCACGTGCGCCAAGCGACCCCACACGGCCGTTTCGGCCGTGCCGGCCCCGGGGTTTTTCGGGATCGTGATTTCAACCCGCCAAGGGTCTCGCCCCTCCAAGTTGGCACGGCCACCCAACCCCCATCACAACTACTCCTCTCTCCCAGTAACTCCCACCCCACTTCCACCTGCCCTCTCTTCCCCATCTCTGTTGGTCACTGCCTCCAATTAAAAGCCCCGGAAAAAATGTCGCGCGGAGCGAAGGTTATAAGCAAGGCAAAGCCGCATGGCGAGAAAAAAAAAAGGAAACCTAGACACCGGTCCCACGCCCCCAGCAACACCCCCCGCTCTTCTGCTGAGTGTCGAACCCCCTGTCTAGCATCCCCCCCTCTACAGCATGCTCAGAGCGTCCCAATTCCGGTGTGTGCGTACCCGCCAGCTAGCGCTTGCCCGCACGGCCCGGGTGCCTCTGACCTTGGCCCGCCGCAGCTTGGCCACCGACCTGTTTTTGCAGGCCAACAATTCCAACTACGTCGAGGAGATGTACGAGGCGTGGCGCGCCGACCCGAGCAGCGTGCACGTGCTGTGGAACGCGTACTTCAAGAACTTGGACTCGGGCGCCAGTGCCCTGGCCGCGTTTGTCGCTCCGCCCACGCTTGTGCCCACGCCGGCAGGTGGTGCTGGTGTCGGCTTCAACCCGGGCTCGCAGCCCCACTCGGGCGACGTGGTGACCCACTTGAAGGTGCAGCTCTTGGTGCGGGCGTACCAGGTGCGCGGCCACCAGAAGGCCCGCATCGACCCGTTGGGCATCTCGTTCGGCTCCAACTCCAACGTGCCCGCGGAGTTGACGTTGCAGCACTACGGCTTCCTGGACGCGGACTTGGCCAAGCCCATCACGTTGGGGCCCGGCATCTTGCCGCGCTTCGCCGAGGCCGGCCGCAAGACCATGACCCTCCAGGAAATCGTCGACACCTGCGAGAACTTGTACTGCTCGCTGTACGGTATTGAGTACATCCACATCCCTTCCAAGGCCCAGTGCGACTGGTTGCGGGAACGCATCGAGATCCCGCAGCCGTTCAAGTACTCGGTCGACCAGAAACGCCAGATCCTCGACCGCTTGATCTGGGCCTGCTCGTTCGAGTCCTTCTTGGCAACAAAGTTCCCCAACGACAAGCGTTTCGGCTTGGAGGGCGCAGAGGCCATCATCCCGGGCATGAAGGCCATGATCGACACCTCCGTCGAGCACGGCGTCGAGGACGTCGTCATTGGCATGCCCCACAGAGGCAGATTGAACATGTTGTCCAACGTGGTCCGTAAGCCCAACGAGTCCATCTTTTCCGAGTTCACTGGCTCCAAGGAGTTCGACGAGGGCTCCGGTGACGTCAAGTACCACTTGGGCATGAACTACAAGCGGCCCACAACCTCGGGCAAGCACGTCAACCTCTCTCTTGTCGCCAACCCCTCGCACTTGGAGGCCGAGGACGGTGTGGTCTTGGGTAAGACCCGCGCCATCCAGCAGTACAAGAACGACATTGGCGAGTTCCAGAAGGCCATGTCCATCTTGTTGCACGGTGACGCCGCCTTCTCCGCCCAGGGTGTCGTCTACGAGACCATGGGCTTCGCCAGCTTGCCCGCCTACTCCACGGGTGGTACCGTCCACATCATCATCAACAACCAGATCGGTTTCACCACCGACCCCAGGTTCGCCCGCTCCACATTGTACCCCTCGGACATCGCCAAGTCCATCAACGCCCCCATCTTCCACGTCAACGCCGACGACATCGAGGCCGTCAACTTCGTGTTCAACTTGGCCGCAGACTGGAGAGCCACCTTCCACTCCGACGTCATCATCGACGTTGTGGGCTACAGAAAGCACGGTCACAACGAAACCGACCAGCCCGCGTTCACGCAGCCGTTCATGTACCAGAAAATCGCCGAGAAGAAGTCCGTCCTCGAGTACTACACCAAGCAGTTGCTTGACGAGGGCTCCTTCACCAAGGAGGACATTGACGAGCACAAGAAGTGGGTCTGGAACCTCTTGGAGGAGTCCTTCGGCAAGTCCAAGGAGTACCAGCCCACCTCCAGAGAGTGGTTGACCACGCCATGGGAGGACTTCAAGTCCCCCAAGGAGTTGGCCACCGAGATCTTGCCCCACCTCCCCACTGCCGTGGACGCCGAGATCCTCAAGAAGATTGGTGCCGAGATCTCCGACGCCCCCAAGGGCTTCGAGATCCACCGCAACTTGAAGCGTATCTTGACCTCGCGCAAGAAGACCGTCGAGACCGGCGAAGGTATCGACTGGGCCACCGGTGAGGCCTTGGCCTTTGGCTCGCTCTTGTTGGAGGGCTACCACGTGCGTGTTTCTGGCCAGGATGTCGAGAGAGGTACCTTCTCTCAGCGTCACGCCGTGTTGCACGACCAGAAGTCTGAGCTGGTCCACACGCCATTGAAGAACTTGTCCGAGGACCAGGGCGCCTTTGACATCTCGAACTCGTCGTTGTCTGAGTACGGTGTCATGGGCTTCGAGTACGGTTACTCGTTGTTCTCGCCCGACGCCTTGGTGCAGTGGGAGGCCCAGTTTGGTGACTTTGCCAACACTGCGCAGGTTGTCATTGACCAGTTCATTGCTGCCGCTGAGTCCAAGTGGCGCCAGAGATCGGGCCTTGTGTTGTCCTTGCCCCACGGTTACGACGGCCAGGGTCCCGAGCACTCGTCCGGTAGAATCGAGCGTTACTTGCAGATGTGCAACGAAGACCCTCGTTTCTTCCCCTCTGCCGAGAAGCTCGAGCGCCAGCACCAGGACTGTAACATGCAGATTGCGTACCCCACCACGCCCGCCAACTTGTTCCACCTCTTGAGACGCCAGATGCACCGCCAGTTCAGAAAGCCCTTGGCGATTTTCTTCTCCAAGCAGTTGTTGCGCCACCCCTTGGCCAGATCCGACTTGTCTGAGTTCACGGGCGAGTCGCACTTCCAGTGGATCATTGAGGATGCCGAGTTGGGCAAGCTGATCCACAACAAGGACGGCATTGAGCGCTTGGTGCTCTGCTCGGGCCAGGTGTACACTGCCTTGCACAAGAAGAGAGCGGCGATCGAGGACAAGAGCACTGCGTTCATCAAGCTTGAGCAGTTGCACCCCTTCCCCTTTGCCCAGTTGCGCGATGCGTTGAACTCGTACCCCAACGTCAAGGATTTGGTGTGGTGCCAGGAGGAGCCATTGAACATGGGTCTGTACCTGTACGCTGCCCCTCGTGTGGCCACGACGTTGGCGGAGACGGACAACTGCAAGGACCTCACGTTGAGATATGCCGGCAGAGACCCCTCTGCGTCGGTGGCTGCGGGTACCAAGTCCATGCACAATGCCGAGGAGGAGGCGTTCTTGAACGAGGTGTTCCAGTAGGAGAGCAGGTGGCTATGAAAACATATATTCTTCCAATACGAACAGAAAAAAAAAGTACAAAGTAGTATGATAATTGATTAGGACTTATCGAATTACTCATGAAAATCTAATTTGTTTTCTCACTGTGGTTTGTCACGGCTTGAAGACTTCCCGAGACCTCCAAATAAGCTTAGATGCAACCACGAGTCCTGCACTTTTTCGCCCTAATCTCTACCCCTTGCCGATGGGCCCACTCGAAATTTCACCGGAAATAGGCCTGTTTGATTTGCCTGTTTCCTGTCTTGACAGGTACCCCACACGGAATAACGTTTTCCCCGCGGCGCACGGAGATTACTTTTCCCGGGGCATCTACAAAAGGCCCCTCGTCCACCCAATCCAAGATATTGCATTACAGCAGTAATCTCTCGAGAAGCAAAAACAAAAAAATGTACCAAGGACTGAAATCTACACTCCCCACGGCCAAAGTGCCGCTCCGCGTCGTTATTGTCGGCGGCGGGTTGGGTGGAGTCACGGCGGCGGTGGCCCTCCGGCTCAGTGGGCATCACGTGACCTTGCTTGAGCAGGCCCCCCAGTTGGGAGAGGTTGGAGCCGGTATCCAGATCCCTCCTCCGCTGGTGCGGATCTTGCACACGATTGGCGCCTACGACAAGGTGGCTGCCCGGCTGATGAAGCCCAAAAACGTCCGTGTGTTCCGCTGGCAGGACGGCAGAAAGTTGCTGGAGCACAACTTGGTCCCCGGGACCCAGGAGGAGTACCAGCTGGACTACTTGCACATCCACCGGGCGGACTACCACGCTGCGTTGGTGGAGCGGGCGGCCGAGGTGGGCGTGGACTTCCGCTTGGGTGCCCGGGTCGAGAAGATCGACTTTGAGGAGCTGGTGGTCACGTGCTCGGACGGCCTGGTGTTTGAAGGCGACGTGGTTGTGGGCTACGACGGCATCAAGTCGTACATGAGACAGGCGATCTTGGGCAAAGAGGACTTGCCCTACAACACGGGCGACATGGCGTTCCGGGCGTTGGTGGACATTGAGAAGTTGGAGGGTCTTCCCCAGTTGCAGAAGCTCTTCAGCGAGCCCAACATTTCTTTCTGGTGGGGTCCTGACTGCCACATTGTCATCTACTTGTTGCACGGCGGCAAGACCATCAACATCGTGGTGCTCTGCCCCGACAACTTGCCCAAGGGCGTCAGCATCATGGACTCGTCCAAGGAGGAGTTGAAGCAGTCGTTTGCCCACTGGGACCCCCAGCTTCTTGCGCTCTTTGACTTGATCCACGAGACCAAGAAGTGGAAGTTGCAGAACTCCAGAGAACTCTCCACCTGGACCCACCACACGGGCAACGTCATCATCTTGGGCGACGCCTCCCACGCCACGTTGCCCTACTTGGCCTCGGGCGCCTCCCAGGCCTTGGAGGACGCTGCGGTGTTGGCCAGTCTCTTGGCCAGAATCGAGTCCAAGGACCAGATCCACGACGTCTTGAAGGTCACCGAGAACTTGCGCAAATGGAGATCCACCCAGATCGTCCAGGGCTCCACGGGCTGCAGAGACATTTTCCATCTTCCCGACGGGCCTGCTCAAATCCAGAGAGACCTCGACATGCTTGAGCCGGGCTTGGGCTGCCCCAACAGATGGGCCGACAAGAAGTTCAGAGACTTTTTGTTCGACTACGACGCCTTTGCCGAGGGCGAGAGGGGCTGGAACGAGTACAAGGCGGGCAAGAAGCCCACCTACGTGGTGCAGAACCTCTACAAGATGTAGGTGTGTTCAATTGGTGGCCGGTGATTCAATGCTTATGTATTAACAAAATTAATAGTTACATCAACGTAGCGGGCACAGCAAGAGCCAAGATGAAGAGGAGACAAGAAACGGTAGTAGAGGCCTTGGAGGTGCCATTCTTGGAAGCACAAACTTCGACGACCAAGTTGATGGGGGCACAACTTGCTAGACCTGTTCATTGACAGACGTGCATATGGGTATAAGTACGAGTCGTTGCAACTGCACATCGCTAGAGGGACAATTACTGCAAGTCCGAATTGCTGGAAAACATATTGTTAGAGCAGTGTTATTAAAGTTGCAATTCGCAAAACGTATGAATTGATCTACTTACAAATGGTCGGATTTGCGAAGCACAGGTGCTACAGATCGATAAAACTGCGAAATGCAAAAGCCACAATCTGGTGAAGTTTGACTAGCTACAATTAAAATGTTAGTAGGATAATTGCAGGACGTCCAATTTGCCAAAAGCCCAATACGCAAGTGGACCATTTGCTAGTTCATAGCCAATAGATGTACAACACCTGAGTGCAATTTACCATCGGTGGAACCTACCAGTCTACTTTCCTCTTGCCCGTCATAACTGTTTTATTCATGGCTACGCTGCACGTGGGCCTTCGACCTCGGCTCTATACCGCTGGTTCAACGCCTCCTTCATCACCAAGACGGGCGCCTGTTTTCCCGTGAACATCTCGAACTGGGCGATGGCCTGCGCCAAAACCCATGTGAGACCATTCACCGCAGTCCAGCCTCTATCCCGAAACTCCATGGCACGCTCGAACACCGAACTGAAAAGCGGCAAGTAGCCCGTCTCCAAAAGCGTGCCTCCCGAGTCGCTCTGGAACCAGTTGCCGTGGATGGGCACGTGAATTTTGTCTCCCAGGTCTCTCGACGTGCTAGGAATACACGACACAATGCTGACGGGCCAGGCATCGACGCCTGCGGGGAGCCGGCCTTCCATGAACTCCTCCTCGCTGATCACCACCACCTCGAACCGGCGCAAGTCTTCTTGCGACTTGCACACCTCGCCCGTGGTAAGCACCCGGGACGGCAAGAGCGGCGAGAGCGCGTTGTAGTGGTTTTTGAGCAGCTCGGCCCGGGCGCGTGTTCTGTTGTAGAGCAAGATTCGGCTGTACCCGAGCTGGATGAGAGCGTAGATGGCCGACCGCGCCATGCCTCCGGCCCCGAGCACTAGCGCCACCTTGTTGGTCTTGGCCGAGTTGATGGGCGAGGTGTTGTCCTGCAACGCAATTCTCACACCGAGCCAGTCGGTGTTCTCGCCGCGGATGCTGAGCACACGGTCCGGCCGGTCGGGGTCTCGCTGCGGGATGATGGTGTTCAACGCACCAATCACCTTCACGTGGTTCGACATGGTGTCCACGTGCTGTAGGGCGTCGAGCTTGAACGGCATGATGATGGCGGCGCCGCCAAAGTTGGGCCGCCTCACGAGCTGGCGGAGGTGCGGCATGAGCTCGGAACACTCGAAAAGCTCGTACCGGTACGGGAGCGCCATGGACTGGTATGCGGTCTCGTGCAAGAGCGGCGACACGGAGCTGGCCACGTTGGAGCCCATGATGTACACACGCAATTTGGTGGTGAGGCTAGTTGCCGACAAGGCGTTCTGGAGCGAGATGGCCGTGAAACAGACATCGGACCCCTCGTCGTCAAACGCTGGTAAGGGATTGACGCGGGTTTTGGTTGAGGTGGGGGTCAGCGACGCCCTGGCCTCGGACCCGCTCGACTCCACGTCCTCGTCGGCGTCCTCGTCGCCATCCTCCTCGATGGCATCGTCGTCTGCGTCTTCACCAGCTGCACTAGAGTCGCTCCCCGCATACCCTACCGCCTCGGCCTGCTCCATCTTCTCCACTGTGGCCAGAAGGTGCACGGGGGTGCGTTCGTAGTTCAAGATCTGGGAGATTTTGCCGAGGTCGTTGCGGTTGTAGGCGCTGATCTTGATTGCCGACATCTGGCTGGCGTGCGACTTGAACGCCAGCACTTTGAAGTTGTCCAGCACCCGTGCTGCCAACGACGAAAACCGCACGGAGGTGAGCCCAAGCGACTGGGCAAGCTCTAGCACCTTGAACGCGTGCATGTCCCAGAAGTTGGGTGCGTTCGAGTCGTAGACACCCACGACCTCGGTGGCGCCTTTGTTCTCGAGAAGCAGACCGAAGAATTTGTAGCCCCGGGCCCGCTCGGCGTCCGAGGCACCGTCGAACATGCCCAAATCGAGAAACAAGTAGTCGGCACCGACACGGAACACGGACCCCAAGAGCGCTGCGTGGTACGCGGTCAACGCCGCCTGGATCTCGGCGGGGTCTGTGCCTGCCGAGGCCAACTCGGAGATAAACGTCTTTTGCCGGGCGCTGCACGTGTTGACGCTCACCGCTAGCGGCAACAGACTGTTCAGGATGCGCCGGAGGCGGGCCACGGTCTCGGGGAGCGGCACACGCGCCAACGGGTTCATGCTGGACCGCACGAGGTCGATCAAGTCCAAGCGGAGCTCGAGGGCATCAACACCGACCAAGTCCGACGGCGTCAAGGTGTCCTCGGGCGTCACAACAAGGCTGTTGGAGCGGCGGCCGGACCCGCGCAAGTGCAAGTTGCCCGTGAGCGCCCAGGCGGCGTCGGAGCCCCGCACGAGCATGGTCAAGAAGCGGGAGAAGTCCCGCTGCACGGGTTTCAAGATGAAGAAGCTCAGCTCGTGCAGCAACGCGTCGCCCACGGTGACCAGGGCCGGGGCAATTTCGCTGAACAAGTTGAAGAAGTCGCGGGTGGCCACTGCTCTGAACGCCTCGGCCCGCTGGGCCACAATCGCCAAGCTGTCCTTGGCGTCCATGTTCATGTAGCGCAAGATGCGCTCGGGCTCACACTCCACGTGCACCACGTGGCGGAAAAGCCCCAGGCGGAGCAACTCAAGGAGCCGCCGCAGATTGACAACCGTCAGCGGCATCACCACCACCACCAGGCGGCCCTCGTGCTCTTTCAACTTGGCCGTGACGAGCCGGTACTGGAGCTCCTGGTACTCGTCCACGGTGACCTCCTTCAAATACACGGCCTCGGGCTTGCCCGTGTGGGCGCTGACGCACTTCTCGACGTCGACATAGTCGAAGCCCAAGTCGGCCAGGGCCATAAGCGCCAAGGTGGATTTCCCCACACCGCGCAGGCCGATGATGGCGATGTTGACGGTTTCTGCTGGTTTGGACGGGAGCCGGGTGGCCATGACGTGCAGTAGAGAGGCACAGGTTTGTTGCAGCGGCCGGACCTGTTGCGTGAACGCTCGTAGTGCTTCCTGTGGGGAGAACATGGTGGAGGAGATGGTGCGGTTGGGGCTGGAGTTTCGTTTTTCCTACCCCATGTTTTCCTGTGCACGCCAATGAGCCTCCAACACCCGCGAACACCAGTTCAGTATGTGAGTCGTGGGGCACGGAGCGTGCCACAAGAGGTGCCGTGCTACACCTGTGGGTAAAGCACCGGCTCTCGCCAAAATTTCTTCACCTAGTTCCAGCCCATTCCGGCCTATTCCAGCACATCCACGCCCTGTGTCTGAAACCCGCTTAAAAATAGGTGCAACACAAAGCAGCAGCCTTTTCGGAAGTGGCAATTCTCCACTGGCCTTGCCGCATCGATCTGGCCGCTTCCACAACAGACCACGCCCACAGCAGGCCACTTTTGTGCCAACCGAGACCAAAACAACGCCCCTGTCGTGCTGCGACGCATCGCCACTGATCTGTTATCCAGCCACCAGTGTTTTTGTTGACGCCAGGGCCTTGATTCGTGCGGCGGCACACTGGTGTCCTGCCGATTGTGGGTGAAGATCGACGCCAACGCGCTGCCACGCCTGTTTACCGGCTTTGTTGAGATCTCAATCAGCACGCTTCTCGACTGGCTTTGTTGCGGCTCACAACAACAGGCTGCTTGCGGCTGGCTCTAAAAACAAACATCCGGGCTCTGTTTGTCGAGCCCTCTGTGGCTACTTGTTTGGGCTCGTGATGGTTTGCGTATCGTTCTCGAGAGCGCACCTGAGGCCTCGCTAATGCACCAACCTGCTAGAACCCGCCAGTTGGACCCCCACACCCGAAACCATCGAGGGCCCGGTCCAATATGCGCCTGGGCCTCCGTCACAGCCCCCACGAATTCGCCACCCCTTCCCCACAGAATTCCCGGGATAAACACGGATCGGCCACTGCATCGGTGCGCAGATCACGTCAACACTCGAGGCACATGGGCGCATGTTCTGACGCGATTGCAAATCTCGAGGCAGCACAAGACGCACGCGGTGCAGCGGACCTCAGACCTGATCTGTTTTCGCAGCCGCGGCGGCCGGCCCTACTTAAACCCTGCGTATCCGCTAAGCCCACTTCTCTAGTCCAAGACCCAGAGTCAGCAACAACCTCCTCTCTAGGATTCCGGCTGCCTTTCTTTGTGTGCCCAAGATTAGGCTTTTATCGCTACCTTCCACCGTCTTTGCAAGTGAGCGCAACACCAGCACGCATCATCCGGTGAAAATGCGCCCAACTCCGAGTCTGGCTGGCGGCCCCAACTGCGCCAGTATCCGGCTACTCGTGATTCTGATGCTTTTCGCATCGACTGCCTGGGCAAGAATCCACAGGGCTAGGCCCCTCGTCCTGGTTCCTCGCGGGCCTTTGCATCCTCCCAATGGTATCAGCGTCTTGATGGTGAACAAGGCAAACCCTGAGACCCAGATGGGCTACCGTGTGCTTCATTCCCTTGACGCAAAGCACACCGCAGGCAAGGGTGACCTTGTATCTCCCGGATACTTTGGCTTCCCTGTTTCCCTGCCCGACTTCACATTGTACGGCTACGGCTGGTTCTTCCCTCCGGCATCCGGCGAATATGTGTTCACCGTCAGCTCCAGCTCCCCCTCCACGTTTTATTTGTTGCAGAAGGACAATCCACTGCCATACTACACGGCTCGCACCATCAAAGAAAACCCGGTGTGGCATTTTGCGTTGAGGATGTCGTCAGACAAAATTTACCCATACCGCTTTGAGCTTGAGAATGAAGCTTCGGTGGTGGATTTTGTCGTCAAATTCAGAGACCCGAAGGGCGAGCTTCACGCTAATCTTGCCGACTACTCTTTTCTGCAGCCTATCGGCAGCATTGGCAGTAACTTTGCCAATGGTCTCGTGCCTTGCGATAAGATGGATACGGAAACGCTCGATATCTTGAGGGATACGTTTGATTTCAAGGAAGATTGTACTGTGCAAAAAGCCACCAGCCAACCCGAACCCTCTTCAGCCAAGAACCCCGATCAACCAAAAGTGCAACTAGAGAAAATTCAGGAGGAGCCCCACCTCGAGTCTTTGGAGCACCCCTCTAATCACAAGGACCCCGCTGCAACCCAGAACCAACCTTCAGAAAACACGCTCGAGGCTCAGAACTCTGATGAAAGCTCTAGGTCTCACCCTTCCTCCGAAGAAAAGAAACCGAACGATGGCGAAAATGCCGAACCCGTCAAACCAACAAAGCCACTAAGACAATCTTTGCAATCATCCACACCAAACTCACATCCTGGATCTGACCTAGTCTCGCAAGTACAGCAAGAAGCACATGAGCCAATGCCCCACGAGATGACGCCCCAATCCACCCTCGTGGACCTGACGGATGAGCTAAGCGCCTCAATTCAGGCTTATGAAAGAAAATACCCCGACCTCATCCATGACGCTGAATTCATCAAGAGTTTGCAGGAATTATGGAGTGTTGAATCCAAGCTGGATGATGAACTAGGCGCATTCTACAACTACACTCCCTACGAAGCATTGGTGAAACTCTGGATGAAAAATGGCGAGGAGCGTCATCGTTGCCCAGATGACTACATGAAAGCCCTCGAACACTTAACACCCAATCGCGTGTTAGGTATTCTTTCACATCGGCAGTGGGACAAAGACACAAAAAATGGCGGAGCCGGTCTCTCACGCCTCAATCCACCGGATATGAGTGGATCGAATCAGAGTCCACCAGAACAGAGACCATCAAAACAGAGCTCATCAGAAAAGAGTCCACAAGAACATGGTTCTACTGGAAAGGTCACGGGCGCTTTGGGTCGGGTTTTTCACCCTGACGACGCGTCTCTAGGCCAGGGTTCATCGTCCAGAACAGTACATCCGACTGGTCAACACCCACACCAGGGTCCATCCCCGCAGGGCGAGGGATTCGCAAGTCGGGTTTTCGGTCACCACGTCCCGCATCCAAATCAGGGTCCGTCCGAGAAACTGACTGAAGCTCCGCGTCAGGGTCCCACTCAAGGTGCCCCTAATTTTAAGCAGGGCTCATCTCCGCAGGGCGAGGGATTCGCAAGTCGGGTATTTGGTCACCACGACCCGCATCCAAAACAGGGTCCGTCCGAGAAACTGACTGAAGCTCCACGTCAAGCTAGCCCTAGAGGCTCCCTCAGTTCAAACCAGGGCTCATCTGAGAAGCTCGACGAAGCTTCGCGTCAGGCTAGGCTTCGGGACCCTCTCAAACCCTCTAGCAGTGGCCTGAGTGGACCAAAACACCGCGAAGAGTCGGCAAAGTCTGTCAGTCCCGGACCAATAAGCCGCCTGCCCAGTGTAACTAGTAGCTCTGGTGAAGATCGTCCGATCCCTGGCAGACAGCCTCCACCAAAGCCGGTGGAGAAGAAGAAATCAGGATTCGGCAGACTCAAGAAATTTTTCACAAAGAGTCCAAAGCCAGCCCCAGCTACCCCACACTCATCAAAGAAAAACTCAGAAAGCCCAAAAAGTAAGAAGGTTGTTGCGCAACCCCCCGCAAGCAAGCCGCTCTCTCGCAGTGGCACATTGTCGAAGTCCCCGGGGGCAGAGCCCAATACCAGTTCCTTGAAATCGCAGAAATCAGTTGGCTCAACCCGAAGGAAGCCTACTTTCAAGGAGGCCTTCAAAGGGCAACGTCCAAACAGACATCTTCAACGCGATACGATACCAGACGGCAGCCCTTTGGACAGAGAATTCATGACCCACTACGATGAGCTTGCCAGGTTGGCGCCGTATCCCAGCAGAGTGATTCAGAAACCTGAGAAGAAAGCCCACGTGCGCCCAAGTAGTAGCTTGGATGCGTTCAACCAAATGCTTGACGAGACTATCCATGCAGCCTACGAAGAGAGAAAGAGCAAGAGAGAACCAGTTGCCAACACCGAGCCTCCAGCAAACGATGTCGAGCAGGGATACAGGGAAGATTCGCGAGAAATGTACAAAACGTATACTGACTTCAAGGCTGGGAACGAGCGGGCGCCTGAGTCGAAGGAGGATAAGCTCGCGACCTATCGTCTCGCGACCTATCGTCAATTGGACTACGACCATCAGGCCATGTTCATGCTCGACCTCGACCCGCAAGACCGCAGAAGACTCATCGAGCACCTCACTCCTGACGAGCGGGAAATCCATTTTACGCGGGCCGAAGAGATTATGCGAATCAACGAGCAAACACATCTGGGTGAAAATGGTTTTGGTTACGCGGATGCTTTCGCCGGAGCGTGCCCTGTCAGACCAGTGGCGGCGACCGGCTAGTGAGGCGTATCTTTTGCAGCCTGTCTCTGCGCCCCTTTATATACCCACGCTGGTGAGGTCTGCCTAGTGGCGATGGTCCAGCATTCTAATACCCACCGTATATGCCCTATTTATAGTATGTACTGAAATAGAAAACCACAGTTCCGATCGTGGGTTAAGTATGTCTCCAAAATTGGCACCCCATCTTGGGTGGCTCGCGAGGCCCGCACCGTAATCTCATAACCCTGCACAACAACCAACACCACATGAGCGAGTGGTTTCGGGACGAGCGGACGCTCGCGCTCGGCGACGTGTGCCGGTACCGTGTGGTGATCCGCAACAAAGACCCAGACCTCCGGCACGTGTACTTGCGGGTGAAGAACATGGAGCGCACCGGGCTCCGGGCGTTCCACCTCTTGAACGGCCCGTTCATTGTCTACTGTCACGTGATTCCCCACAACTACCGCCAGGACAAGCCGTTCGAGGGCGACGTGCACTTCCGCAACACGGTGAAGCCCGGCCAGACGTTCAACGTGAAGCTCTTGCTCGACGAGAACAGTCTCCGGGCCGTGGAGAACGGCGTCAGCGTTCACGAGTGGTCCTGCGACGTGGTGTGCCAGGTTGTGCTTAACCGGAGGGCCCGCGTTCGGTTCTGGATGATGATAGGGCCGGACTTGGGCGAGCTCAGAAGACTCCTGAGGTCGGTGCTCACCCAGTTGGGCAAGGGCGAGCTCCCGGCGCCCGAGGTGAAGCGGCACCCGCATCTACAGGCGCTCTTGGGCCGCAACGATTCCAGTGACAGCAAGGACGCCGATGAGTCATACACATACAACAAGGACGGTGTCACCCAGCTCGACATTGAGCTAAAGGGGACCAACCAGATCTGGCGGTCTCGGCCCCGAACAAAGGACCCGTGCCACTACGTGGTTCTCACCCACGGCATCTTCCTGAACCTCACCGCCGACATGCTCTATCTTCATGACCAGATTACATCGCGGGCGGGCGAGCACAGCAATGTCTTTGTGGAGGGATTTCGAGGTAACGCGGGCCGTACTGAGAAGGGCGTCCACAAACTAGGCGTCGGTGTGGCTGAGCACGTTGTAGCTCGGATCCAGACGTTGGAGAAGGAAGGCTACCCGATCGAGGCCATTCTGTTTGTCGGCCACTCGCTAGGCGGCGTGGTTCAGTTGTATGCTCTCCGCCACATCTTGCTCGAAGAAGGCGAGGACTACTTCGAGCGACGGAACATCACGCTCAAACACTTTGTCTGCATGGCGAGCCCCATGCTCGGGATCTTGAGCGAGATGAGTCTCTGGATCTCGTGGTTTCTCGATCTTGGCACTTTGGGGAAAACAGGGCGTGACTTGACCCTTCTGAAGAAGTTACCCCCACACGACGGCCACTGGCGCTGGCGCCCCGTCCGCCCCATATTGGAGACCTTGCCCGACGAGCCGGTCAAAACGCTTCTCAAGCACTTCCACCTGCGCGTGATTTACGCCAACGCCATCAACGACGGGATCGTGCCTCTTCGAACGTCGGCCATGTTGTACTTGGACTGGGAGGCACTTGGTAACGTCGAGGGTCTACATGAAGACTCGAACGCAGTTATGGACAATGAGGAGGCCGGTGCTCGCCACGAAGACGATGCCACGAATCTGAATCTAAGCTCTGATTCAGACTCTGAGCACGCTCCCAGCACGGCCACAGTGTCCGATGCTGGAGACAGCGACAAGACCTCCGTGCAAAGTCAAGATACACCTGACTCCAAAGACTCCTCTGTCGAGTCTTCCACGTCACGCCATTCACAGCCCTTGGCATCGTCTCGGGATAATCCAACGGCAGAAAGCAGCCCGCAAGACGATCAAGAGGACAGTGACATCAACGTCGGGCAGATTCCCGGCAAGTTCGACGATTTCTCCGACAAGTACAGCAGCTTCCTCGCACGCATCTTCAATTTCGACGATGTCGGAGGGTTTGGCCGCCGGCGCCGGGTCTCGCGGAGAATCAAGAGATACGCCAAAATCACCGCCAAGGCTAGCGACGAGCCCCAGAGCCAGTCTGAGTCTGATGAGGACGACAACAACCTTGGTGCCGATGACGGCGATGGCGATACAGAAGAGGTTCGCCACGGGCTGTCCTCCACCCACAAAAGCGACACTGAGGAGTTTGCTATTCCGCCTAAAGCGCTGGCAGTGAGCTCTGCCATCAACTCCATGATCTGCCCGATCCCATCCACAAGGTACATCAAGCAACCGGAAAGCCGGCGGCGGGTCATCTTCCACGACAAGTACTACCACTTCAAAAACATCCCTGCCCGGACGCCCCGCACGGGCCCGATCTCCAAGTTCTGGCGGTACCATGCCTGGCGCATGGACAAGCAGGAGAAAATCGCCCGCAAGTACCATGTATCGGAACTTACGTGGCGCAAGGTCTTGGTCTGCCTCCCACCCGATGCCCACAACAATATAGTCGTGCGGCGGCGCTTCGCCAATGGCTATGGGTGGGGAGTCATTGATCACTTAACACTGGAGGTGTTCTACCCCGAGAAGCTCAATGCCAAGTTTTGAGTAGAGTAAAAGCATATCTTAGCTCGTGAGAGGTTCAATTACTGGGTAAAATTATAGATCGCGAGCTAGCAGCTTGTTTGGGGCTAATTTGTCTTTAATGCAAGACCCTTTCAACGGCTCAAGCTTCTCTCCTCTCGTTGCCGAACCTAGAACACTACCGAGGCAATAGCTGTATTTCTGCTACATTTTGAAGAGCTATACCAATTCTCCGAAGCTATCTCATGTCAATCTAGCTAAAGTCCCGGCTTAGAATTACCCCGGATTCCTGCACGGTGGGAAGCGAGATCAACCCGGGTGGCTCTCCGCTTGAGGAAGTGCAGTGCGAAGGCCGACCTCCACAACATCTTCACTCCAGATCTACATCCTAATCAATTATACTTTTAGACTGCTGGGATATTCAGATTTGAGAACTAAATAGTAAGATTGAGCTGGTTTGTCACACTCACCCGAAATAAGAGAATCTCACCCCACAAGTGTGCTCGTTTACCCCACACTAACAATCCAGTCGGTCGAACTTGTTGGTGGTCTCCCCCTGAAATGGCAACTACGCTGGTTGTGGTTCTAGGCGCGGGACAGATCGGCCCTCGTCATGCCGAGCTGGTATTGAAGAATCCGCTGTGCTCACTCTTCGCCATAGTGGACCGCTCTAAAAACGGGCCTGGCGTGGCCCGAGCGTGTAACACCCGTCACTTCAACAATGTTCACGAGATGCTCACCGCATGTGAGACGGAAGGCTTGAAGCTCCCGGACGCAGCCATCATTTGCACGCCCAACTCTTCACACGCTGAACTCGGAAGTTTACTTGCATCCAAAGGTGTGCACCTACTCATGGAGAAGCCAATGGCGTCGCTGGCTGACGAGTGCCGAGCTTTGATGAAGGATTGCCAGGCACACGGTGTGCAGCTCTTGATTGGCCACCACCGCCGGTTCAACCCGCTAATCACAAGGACTAAGGAACTGATGCTGAGGATCGGACGGCCCATCGCCGTGCAGGGTGTGTGGGCCCAGAGAAAGAGCAACGCCTACTACAACGAGAAGGCTTGGCGCAGGTCCAGGACGCAAGGCGGGGGCGCCATGTTGATCAATCTCATCCACGACTTGGACTTGTTGCAGTATCTCTTGGGCCTGATCGTGAAGGTGTATGCTGAGCAGTTGCTTTGTCAGAGGCCCCCAGACCAAGCAGACGACCAGGTGGATGAGGGTGCAGTGCTCACCTTGAAGTTCGGAAACGGCTGCTGCGGCACATTCGTGTGTTCCGACAATGTGGTGTCTCCATTTGGCTTCGAGGCGGGCACGGGTGAAAACCCACTTATTCCGCAGTGCCCTGATCTTGCTGGGCTCTACCGGATTTTTGGCAGCCGAGGAACAATTTCCGTGCCGGACTTGACATTATACCACCAGGACCATCTTGACGACGAGGACAAGTCGTGGTGGAAACCCGTGACGCCCGAGCTGTTGGCCCTGCCAGAGCGAAAGTCAGAACACACAGAAGCCAGGGCAGGTCTGTCGTCCCAGTCGCTGGAAGAAGCCAATTTAGAGCCGTTCGACTACCAATTGCAGCATTTTCTTAATCTCATCACTGGGGCAGAGACCGTGTGCCGCTGCACCGGCGACGATGCCTTGAGAGCGTTGCTTTGTATCGAAGCTGTGTTGCGGAGTATTGAGACCGGGCTTCCGCAGGCAGTCGCTCAGTATTAAAAAATTCTTGGTCTTATGGTTACCTTGGCTGACTGCTATTAAATACAAATTAATCTCAATTGAGTGCCTGCTTGCTCTCACGGCGTGCAATAAAGTCGAACACGCCAGAGAGCTTGAACCGGCGAACAAGGACATACTCCACCAATCTGCGAGGGAAAATACTCACGTAGAATCCCAAGAATGAGGCCAAGTGGCCGCGGTACACGTAGAGCTTGCCTCCAAGCACCGCAGCTTCAAAATCGTCGGCCACTTTGCGAGCATAGGTCTCTGCGGGCATTGGGTTGTTGCGTGCAGCCATCTGCTGACGCTCCACGAGCGCCTCCTTGATGCCCGGCACATTGAACCACAGCGAGTCTGGCAAGCCGCGTGTGTCGGCGATATTAGTCTTGACGCCGCCCGTCACAATTCCCAACACCTTGACACCAAACGGCTTGAGTTCGAGCCTGAGGGTCGCCGCATACTGGTGGATAGCGGCCTTGGTGGCCGAGTAGATGCACGAGAACGGGAATGGCGTGACGGCGCTCACGGAGCCGGTAAAGCCCACAACGCCTTTTGCCTTAATAAGCAACAGAGCAAACTCACGTGTCAAGCGCACTGGCGCAAAGACATTGACCTCAAAGCATTGGGCCACTTGATCATCGGTGACGTCAAGGGCGGGGAACGTGCACAGTTGACCGGCGTTGTTGAACAAAATGTCCAAGTATCCGTCGTTGTCTTGCGAGATGGCCTCTTTCAATTTCTGGACGTCTTCGAGAGACGTGACGTCACATTTCACCGTGAGAACACCTTCCTTCTTGAGCTGGGCCATTGGCTCAAGACGCCGAGCGCAGGCGTAGGTCTTGTAGCCTCTCTTCGCAAACTCCAAAGCAGTTGCATATCCAATTCCTGAGGAGGCCCCGGTGATGAGGGCTACTTTCTGGCGTGTCATGTTGAAAGTGAAGGGTGTCGTGGGTAGGCTTGTGGGGAACCGCGGTCTTGATAGTCTGGGGTCGCGCACGTGATTGAAGATGGACCGAGGTGATTATGAATGCCAGATTTTCTTGTTCGGGAAGCAGACGGTGCTGCTTTGACTTTTGTTGGTGCCATGTACTGTTGTTTTTTAGAAGGCGGCAAATGACATGACACTGGGCCCACACTAGACGTAGGGAGAATCGGTCTAAAATTTGTAAAGAAGTGTACATCAAGGGAGCCGAGATGTCTCAGAGCAGACAACTCGATTCTAGTGAGCCGAGAATTGAATGCTGCAGGTATTCTCGTGGTGTATTTGCTTGAGTAAGTTGGCTCCAAATTGACCGGGACTCTCCGCACAAGCTCGAAGTGGTTGTTACCATCTAACTCGCCACAAGACGTCAAACTCATTGTGTTAATGCCAATTACTGATACGTTAAAATAAGGTTTTGCCATTGCGTTCTTTGGAGCTCTACATGTTGGTCCATCATTTTTTAGGGTCCAGAATAATTTCCAATTAAGTCGCATCATCTCTCATTCTCTCTGTGTCTCGTCGAATTTAGGCAAGACACCCAAGTTCTGTAAACTAGGAGCGGTACTTCAATAATTCACGACGACATAAACTAAACGTTTCTTCCCACTCCATAATCCTATAACTTTTATCTCATTCCACAAGTACTCAAAGTGACATGATTATCGCCTCACCCGTTAAACGGGCCTCACAGGAGAGAGTCGACTGCGGCTGCAAAATGCGCGTCTACACCACACTACAGTTCATTTGCCTTCACCAAAATAGACTTGTCACAGCCTTGCAATTCACTTTGTATCTCTTCAATACACACGAAATGGAATGCCGCCCTTCTTGGGAGGAAGTGGTTGCCTCACACTGGAAGTGTCTACTGGATACAGAGAAGTTATCATACGAGCTTGAAAGCCACGCGGAAAACCACCAGGAAATCCGGCGCCGCAGCCAATTCAAAATCGCCTGCTTGCTCAGCAAGTTGGATCAGCAGAAGCAGCTTCTACGGTCGGCGTTGATGTCGGGGTCGGGGGCCACAGAGCAAAACTCGGACTCGCAAATCACTCTAGTTAGCCCCCAGTGTGCAAGAGTAGCCGAAAATCACCGCGAGAGCGTCGCCGACTTAAAGTCCGAGGTGCACGGCTTAATAAGGTTGGACACAGCCTCGTCAGAATCCGTGCAGTCGTTGAAGTTGGAGTACAAGGACGGCAAGTGGGTCCGCACTTACGAGGGCTGCGATTTAGAAGACGACCAGGGGTTCGAGACGCCATTGAGTAGATTGAAGCGGAACTTCGACCGCCAGTGTTGCAACATCTTGATTTTGGAGTCGGAGAGAAACGACTTGTCTGTTCAACTCGCGAGTCTTCAGCAATCAATGGCGCTATGCACATGCAATAAGCCTCAATCGACGGGCAAAAGCCTTCTCTGAATTTGGGAAAGCAATGGATTTGAGAAGGGGGTTTTGAGAATGAAATAAGTTTTCGTACAAAAGTGCTTAATCGGCACTTCAGCCTTTCTTGAACGCAGCGACCAACTCGGCCTCGTCGAAGTAGTGCATGAACTTGACCACTTTCTCCCCAGGCCGATCAACATGCAAAACAGGAACGTCAAAGCAGTACTTGTCAAACGCACTGGAGTTCTCGGGCTTCATGATATCAACTCGCAGTACCCGGTCCGGCGAAATTTCGCTTGAGGCCAAGGCCTTATCGAGCACCTGCGCCGCGTTTTTACAGAGCTGGCAGGTTTCTTTGGTGAAGAAAGTCACAGAAAGTTGCCCAAGAGGTCTTGATACATGCAACGTTCTCGTGAAAGCTCTCCGCATCATCTTGAATCGATTGTGTGCTGGCCTACTAACCGGAGAAATTCCGCACCTCACTGCAAATGCGCAGGCGAACTCCAGTATGAGGCTCTTTCTCTGGCTCGGCGTGGCGCTTGCGTCCAATCTCGTTAGAATCAATGACAAGAATTTCAAGTCCGTGGTCTATGATAGCGGAAAATATACATTGGTTGATTTTTATGCCGACTGGTGCCGCCACTGCATGAAACTCATGCCTACAATTGAACAGGTGGCGGACTTGTACGCCGACTATGATCAGGTTCAGATCGTCAAGATTAATGGCGACACAGACGGACGCAAGACGACCAAGAAATTCAACATCCCTGGATTTCCCAGCTTATTGATGTTCAATGGGTCTGACCTTCTAGGTGAATTTGACGGTTCGAGAGACGCTGAGTCCATCACCAACTTCATCCAACAAATGACCGGGGTCAAGCTCGCGGCGGAAGAACCAGAAATCGAAGACTTTGGCGTGAACAACATCATAGATGTTGCCGATGACGACTTCGACCAACAAGTTCTTAGGGCAAACCGGAAGACCATGGTGCTTTTCACCACTCCCTCGAGCACTAAGCACCAAGAAGTCAGCTCTGTCTTCAACAAGCTCGCCAACAAGATCTACACTCTCGACTCCGAGGTTGTGCAATTTGCGCAGGTTGACCTTTCGGACCTGAATAAGGCTCAAGTTAAGAAGATTATTTCGAACTTTGGTATCACACTGGCGCCCATGCTTCTCTTTTTCGATCCACAAAAGGTACACTCTGACGGCCTTCGAAGACCCACAAACTACGAGGGCGAGTTCTCTGTTGACTCTCTTGTGGAGTTCATCAACGAGCATGCTGCCTTAAAGCGTAATGCTGAAGGCTTGCTTACGAATGGCGCAGGTGTGATTTCTGTCTTCAGTGAGGCGTTGCAAAATATCAAAGAAGAAGAACATGCTCAAGCATTAGTGGAGAAGGTTAGCGACCTAAGCAAGAAGCTCGAGGAGCGGAGCACGCTGGAGCTTATTGAAGAGCAGCTTCTCGGGCACAATGATGACATTTCCATGATGCCATACTACGCCAAACTCAGCCAGAAGATCATTCTGGGCAATGCCAACTTCATCAAGAGCGAGCTCGTCAGATTGCAGAGTCTACTTGCCACTAGCGCACAGCATATCGCCGCCGATGCCATTGACTCGATACAGAAACGGATTAATGTATTGGCAGAGTTCACCAAGCATCTCTAGACAGCACTGCAAATCATATCTATAAAAATAACAAAGTTAGATTCCTTCACCACTCCACAGCTTTAAATTTCTGCACCTGTCTCACCTTGTCTGGCCACACCTTGCCCTTTCCCACGATGCACTCGTCTATGATGGGCACGCAATTGCGAGGGTTGCACCGGGCTAGCCAAATGTTGTGGCCCGACTTCAAATAAATAATGACGTTCGCCGCAAATTTGTGTCCACCAATGTGGTTGACGTATGCTACCTGGACCCCACCGGGGCGAGTGTCTGAGGCGTCTCGATAGAGGTCAAGGTCTCTCAAGTGATATTCCATTTCCTTCTTCATGATTGGGGCGGTGACGCCACATCTCTTGTCTCTTGTTCTATGTGAGCACAAGAAGGCGTATGCTTGGTTCACGTCAGCCTCGATAGTCACGTCGGGAAACTCAGGATATGACGTGACCGGAAGGGTTTCTTTCCCCTCATCTCTGTACCTGATCAAGTCCTCGACGACTCTATCTAGCACGGAAGGCGCGTTGGCAATTGTGACGTTTCTGGCCCACACGAAGAACGGCAAAAGAAGCACGTCTCCGGCTTTTTCTTCGGCATGGTCTGGGTTCGTGTATACTTGCAGAGACGGCAAGGAGCTCACTGTGACCTTGATAACGGCGGATTCGCCCAACCCAGAGAAGCTGGCGTCTTTCGACCATTTTCCCACAGCGTGCGCCAACGTGCCGCTAGTTCCGAGGGCATCGTGTTCCCAGTCTGCCTTGTTTGTGGGCACAACGGCGTGTAGGCCGTACGGCTTGGTGCTTCCAAATAGCGCCGAGAAATTGTCCTTTGCCATGTGTGAAGGGAATTTGGTGGTGCAGTCGAGGCACTCTTCGTTACACGATGAAATTTCAAAGCCTTCGCTCTTGATTTGCTCCTCGGCCGTGGGCGCACGCTTGAATAACGACGTGATTCCCATAGTGGTGAATTTTGGGATCAAGTTTAGGGAAGTGGTAAATCAATGAAAATCAAATGCTTTGGGATTGGGTGATGGAGGGCTGGTGGAAGCGGGCTTAGCTCGATCTTATAAAGGCGCGGGATGCTTCTGCTTCGGAACAGGTTCCGTGCTGGAGCCGTAGTGGGGTGAAGGCATCTTACGAAGCGATGCCCGTCTGCAGGACAGGCCCCCATGCGTTGACTAAAAGACTGCACCAAACGTCGTAACTCCGATTGGGCCGGCACCGAGTTCCAAATTGCCGAGATCCCGGGTCACGCAAAGAGCGTTAAGTCGAAGCACTGGAGATCCACCACGCGGTCCGTAGCACACACCCACTCGCCCAAGCCATCCTTCAATATTTTCCGCTCGGGCGCCTTGCGAATGAAATCCAGTTGCGGCTCGAGCAGCATGGCGTCCCATTCATATTCGTGTAGACGAACCTCGGTGGTGTAGTCGAAGAAGCGGGTACCCGACAAAAAGAGCTGGCCAATTTCGCCGTGGGAAATGGGGCACCACACCAGCGACTGGACGGATTTGGCGGTCACAAAGTTGACCCCCTGAAACCACACTAGGGCGGCGACCCAGGTGTTGACCTGCAAACCGAGAGGCACGTCCATGCCGAGCGACCGGCCGATTTCAGCGTGGAGCGCCACCTGCCCGCCCGGGCCCCAGACTTCGCTGTGGCAGGGCAGGACTGGGGTCAAGTCACGTGACACATGGCTGGAGGTGTCGATGAAGCGAAATTCCACCCACTCAGGCCCACGCCGGTGCCACCAACGCAACCAGCCTCGGTGTTCCAGAAGCGAAGCGGGTTCGTCCCACAAGCTTTTGTCTTTTGGCGCCAAAAATGTCTCCGTTTCATTGATGTAGAAGAGCGGGGCGTGACCTCGGCGGGGCACGGCTTGGAGCGCCTCCTGCGGGAGCTCGGCCCAAAGCGGCACAACCGTGATTTCTGCGGAAACGGCCACCGCCAGCGTGAGCACCAAGAGCCAAGGCACTAGGCAAGAAAAGCGAGGCACCGTGCGCAGTCCGAACATGGAGGCTGACTAGCAACGTTAAGATGTTTCTGTAAGAGGGGAAGTCTTTTTTTTTTTTTGGAGATACCAGCATGTTTGCTTTTGTATAGTTGCAATCGGCGTAGTAGAAAAGTCAGCCGCAAATGCACCTCTACAGAGTTTTGGCGCTTGTTGCAATCGGCCGCCGACAATAAAGAAAAAAATAGAACTAAATTGTATAGGGGGAGCTAGAACTCGGTGGAGAGCTCTCACACCAGAGAATTTGATAAGGCAAATCCTGATTCTTGTGACACAGATTCAGCCTCCTCGCCTAGTGCCTCTAACCTCGCCTATCTTCACCCCAGAATGACCGGTAGAAGGCACCCATCTTGCTATTTATCAGGATTTTGCAATCGCGCACTGCACACAAGGCTACAGAAAAATGCCACTCAATCGTGCGATCACGGGGCAAAGCGGCCATCACTGTCTCTTGCCTTGGTAGCATAGTTTGCTTTAAATTCAGCAGCAAAAGCTGGAGATCAACATTCATTCGCCCTTCGTCCGAAGCCACACTTCCACCACCTGCTCACTTCTCCGCAAGCCACCCGCCAGGAGGCCCCGTTAACCACGTGGCGCACAAGTCCAAGTCTTCGAACCAGAATAGTCACCAGATTACACAATAAGGAAATAGAGGGAGCAAGACAGGATCTGTAACCCGCCTAATTCATTCACACGCACCCGGGAAAGAAGCACTTTAGCCCCCGTGAATCGAGATTCACCAAGGTCTGATTTTGTACTTCACTCCAGCCCAAGCCAACCCAGCTGAAGTAAGAATCTGAGCTTCATACCGTGGACCAACTGATCCCGGGACACATATTTGCATGCACTGAACCAAATGTCGTGTACGGAAGAAGTCATCAGCGGCACCTGCTCTCTGCCCACCCAAAAGACTCCACTCACATTTGATCTTTCCGTTCCTTTCGACCCTCCGCCAATCACCATCCCCACGACAAGCCCTTTGACGCCTTCTCTGGCATCGATAAAGGGCACAGAGTCCGACATATCTGAGGCGTACAGCGGCGACACAGTGCCTAGTTCCATCGCAGAGGAAGCCAACGGTCTGTCTCGAACTCTCATGCCTTCGAAGGCAAAGGAGCTCGAGCTGGAAGGGCCAACTTCCACGAAACACGTGTCAAAAGGCAACGAGGTCAAAGCCACAGCATCCACGACAAAAGATTCAAATGCAATCACATTGCCTGACCCACCCAAGGCTTCACGCCCCACTCCAGTACGACTGGTTACTGGCCCCGCTGACACCAAACCCCATGCTGTGATGAAGAATCACACAATAGCCGCATCTTCATCAGATATTTCACGCATAGGGAAAGGACCTGAAAGAGAAAGGCACATGGCCAGACAACTCAGCAGCATACGCAGACCTCCAATGGTCGGCAATGGAGACTCACACGACGGCAGTAAGCATTCTACGATCGAAGCAGAAATTCATCGCATGCGTCATTCTCTCATGAAATTGAGTGTACAGAAGAGAAAAGAGTTCATGGAGGATGAAACCGTACTCATTGGCAACAAAATCAGCGAAGGCCACCAAAACTTTGTGATGGCTTACAACATGTTAACGGGCATCAGAGTAGCGGTCTCTAGGTGCTCAGGCGTCATGCGCAAGTTGAATGACGCAGACTTCAAAGCCACAAAGAAGTTGTCTTTCGACATGGACGGCACCGAGCTCACACCCTCGTCTCGGTACGACTTTAAGTTTAAGGATTACTCACCCGATATATTCCGCGAGCTACGCAATCTTTTCGGCATTGATCCAGCCGATTATCTCATGTCCATCACCGGCAAATACATTTTGTCCGAGCTAGGATCTCCCGGCAAAAGTGGCTCATTCTTCTACTACTCGCGCGACTTCAGATTCATCATCAAAACTATTCATCATTCAGAGCACAAGCAATTGAGAAGAATGCTCAAAGAATATTATACCCATGTCAAAGAGAATCCAAATACCCTCATAAGTCAGTTCTATGGCTTGCATAGAATAAAAGTGAATGGAGGAATGAAAAAAGTCTATTTCATTGTCATGAACAATTTGTTTCCTCCTCACAGGGATATTCACATAAAATACGATTTGAAAGGATCCACTTGGGGTCGCTACACTAGACTTCCGAAGGATTCGGACGGGCCTAAAGATATTTCTGCTTACACTTTGAAAGATTTGAACTGGCTTGAGCGTGAAGACTACATACAGTTTGGTCCAGAGAAGCGCAAGATCTTTCTCAAGCAATTAGAGGCGGATGTGAAGCTCTTGAAACGCATCAACGTCATGGACTACTCGTTTCTCTTTGGCATTCATGACGTGAAGAGAGGTAATCTGGCCATGGTCGAGAAGCTCTCCATTTTCGACCCCAAATCGAGTCTCAAAGCAGAAGTTGTGAAAACAAATCCACGTGATATTGATCGCGGCTTAGATCTACCCACAGATGTATTCCCTGGCAGGTCCAAATACATATTCTATGGGCATGATGGAGGTATCCGAGCCACAAACGAAATGAACGAACCGGTGACTGACATTTACTACATGGGCATCATTGATTGCTTGACTAATTACTCAATGAAGAAGCGTCTCGAGACTGCTTGGAGATCATTGAGTCACACCCGGAATACAATTTCAGCTCTACCAGCCAAAGAATACGGAGACAGGTTCCTTAGCTTTATCAGGAGCGGCTTATCGAAAAAAGCTGCAAAAACTGCCTAAAGTAAATAAATATCGCAATTCCTCATGACCAACGCCCTCTATCTCTAACAAACAAATGCAGAGTTTGCCAAAACTGTCAAAAGTTAATAATTCATTTGTGCTTTGGGGTCAAGTAGACAAGTAGAAAAAAAAAGGACAAATGCTCCAGGAGGGGTTTGAACCCACGACCGTCGCGTTCCTCACACGACCGTGACTTTGGCATAACCAATCGTCGTTAAACGGCTATAAGCACGAAGCGCTAACCAACTGCGCCACTGGAGCACTTGCTAACAGTACTTTTCAAAGTACCTAGTGGTATATTAACCATGAACGGATTTTTTTTTTCCTTCTTCGAATTAGACGGCCCGGCATCAATGACAAATCAAGACATGATAAAAGGGGCACAGGTCTGGTAAATCAGGACTACGAGCTAGCGAGAAACCCTCTTCATGAGAAACGTTCCAATACCTTTCGCGAAAAATTCAACATGAAGTACCTCCACTGCAGCTTTGACCATGAGACTGTGCCGGCTCGGATGTTCAATCAGTAACACGCGGCAGGTAAGCATTAAGGCCGCTCCTCTGGTTGCTGAATCTGTTTCAACCCGATATCGGCCCATTGATGGAGCAGGGGCATTACGAGACGTTCAGGAATTACCAAATCTAAAGACAGCGCAAAACGTCCAGTTTGAAGGCCTTGGAACGCCGCCATCGGCACTCTCTGTGAGCGTACCTCCGTCGCTACCTTTGTATTACAGAAGAAACAGTTTGTTGGCGTTGCAGGCCAATCTCAAAGGGCTAAATCTGAGCCGTCACTTCATCAAGCCATTTTCCCGTTTCTTATATGGAAATTACCCTTGTCACTACGAACGTCTCATCAGCACCGAGCCCTTCGTTGCTCTTGTCAGCGCGGTAGCTCCCTGGTCGCTCCTGTGGCCTTTGAGAAAGAACACTTTGAAATCGTTTGCTATAGTTACGTTGGACGGTACTCATGATTGGGCAGTTTTGAAGCGAGACGCACTTCAAGTTTATGCTGGGCCCTCTTTAAACATTCAAATGCAGCGGCTTCCTCTGAGAATCTCTAGGTTTTTGAGCAAGCATCTCAACGTCAGCAGAACAGAGCGAACAGGTCTATTTTCCTGGACCAGAGCGGGATACACTTTTGTCAGTGGCCGAGGTTCATTGGGCCTCGTTGGCAATGGATCTGTTTACAAAGCCGATATCGCTGAGGGAGAAGATATGGTTGTCAACAAGTCTAATCTTATAGGTCTCTCTGCTAACGGTCCCAAAGACCTCCAGAACTGTTGTGCTTCGATCTCGTTCCCGTTTACCGTCAGCAATGTCTCAGTTGAACCTCCCATGATGCCGGCATCTATCAAAACGTGGAGTGACTTTGTTGCTGCTATTCAGGTGTTGTACTGGAAAACCCTCTCGCTTACGACTCGTGCAAAATCCACCGTCTCAAATACACCCTTCTTGCGTGTAGTCGGCCCACGCACTATACTCATTCAATCAGTGTCTCGCGAGTCTTTCGAGAAAAACTTCCGTCTACCAAATTTGGAGGTTGGACACTCCATCGTGGGGCCTGTGGCCAAGCCAAAGCCCCAGGTTGAAGATTATCTCAACATCGTTACAGTTGGGGCAGAAGGCACAGCTATCGAAAGCACGAAAACATTCACAAAAAATTAAATACATTCAAAAATTCACGCGAACTAATTATAAAAGTCGGCATTCCGTATTTGGGACCTGTGGCTTACGGCATCAACAGGCTGCGGGACCAGAAACCCTACTCATGAAATCACAACCTCGCATGGAGAAGCCGCCGGCAAATGAGGTTGTAGCCGGTGACGAGGGAGATGTGCAGGTACATACCTGTGTGTAGCATGCGCACGTCGTGGATATAAAACAAGGTTCTTGCCCGAAACCTGGGGCGCGAGCCAACGCCCTAGCATCGCCACAACCTCAACCGCCTCAGTGGACGGGTCATTACATTTCACTACACGTAATCTTAGGCAGCGCTTTTGTTGCGGTACAACAGTTCAAGAATGTTCAGCATGAGGGATGGGGAAATGTTTCGTCATAATATCTGTATTATGAGTCACACCCAAGAGGACATGGTCGTGGGCGTTTACTTCTACAAGAACTACGCGATATATGTTGTCATTCTGGAACAGACAATTTATTCAAATTTAAGGTATTTATCTCGTGAACCAAACGTGTCACCTCATCTCCAGTCTTACAGGGTGCTTGTAGTTTAGTCTCTGGCCGATTCCATGTACTGAGGTCAGGCACTTCTCTAGCTTAGCTTGGCTCTGAACGAGTTGAAGATATCACTTCATGGATACCGCTACTGCTCATCACTAGATGAATGTGTATATGCAATATTCTACTAATGGAACTGATATGAACTGATGTGAATGCAAAGTGAGAATGACTAGGATGAATTAGTCTGTGGGCTGGTCGACCTTGTGTCTAGTTCCACATTGTCGTAAGCTTGCAGGTATAACTCTATCTGCCGTGGGCTTGGCAAAGGGAACAGGCGATCCAAAGACAGAGACACGTTAGGGAGAGCCCGGATGCGCTTTTTGGACTTCCGTGTTTTCTTCCTCTTCGTGGAGGAAGTGGCAGTCTGCGCAACGTGTTCGGACTTTTCGTCCAGAGACTGCTGTGGAAGGTCTAGGTGCATGCGATCACTGCCAACAGGGATCTCGGCCCATTGACGGTCATGTTCCTCCATGTTGGCTCGACTCAACTTGGGAGCCGATGAGTTTTTACTAGCGCTCAGCGACAATGACAGAGCATCGCTGCTATCTTTCCGCTCCTCTTGCTTGTTGCCACTGAAGTTAGAGGCATCTGACACTGAGTCATCGTCGCCAGTAATTTTGCCACTATCGGTCCCGCTATTAACACGAGGATCACTGGGGGAGTCGCCAGTGGAAGTATCAGCTGTCTGGGGTTTCGACTTCAATGATAAATCAGTCAAGAAGCCTGAAGTTTCAGATACCGAAATAGATTTCAGATCATCGGGTTTAAAATACCGCTGCTGTGGGAACAGCGTCCAACCAGGGTCTAAGACAGCTGGCGACAGGTTCAATGGCTTGTCTAGGCCTCGGCTGTCGCTCTATGGGCCTTGCTTTGGCCATAGACCAAGGAAGCGAGACATACGACCCCTGGTAGGATTTGTAGTCTTCTGTGGGGACATAACATCCCATCGCATTAGAGATCCCACTGATTGGTCCAGGCGTGAATTTACTGGACAATCCCGATGCAGCAGGGTTGGCAGAGTATTTCGACAACACTTTATTCACCGCGTCCGTCAAGTTTTCCCACTTGAAAACTTTGAGATCTTTTTCGATATTGCGAGGTCTAGGATTTTCCATTGCCATGATAGAGTTGAAAAGGCGATCATTTGAGGCTCGCGTGACAGTGTCAGGTTTCAAAAATTGAAGATTGCGTCTGATTCGGCTCTTCTCCTCCACCGAAAATTGCTCACCCACAAGGGCCTCAAGAATAAGAAGGACATCAACCGATGTCACGACGTAACTTCCGTTTTCCTCCCACCTGATGCAAGAAATGACAGTAGGAGATTCATCCGGCTCCACGGGTCCCTGCGCCACAGGCGAACATTTAATGCGAAAAGTTGACAAATCTTCACGACTAATTTGCAAAAGGACGATACGCCTCTCTGCGGCCTTCTCTTGTCTTGTCCAATTCAAAGTCATCTTGTGGAAGCACTCCTCTACCAATAAGCGTATTGGCACATTTATCGTGTCCAAATTTTTCTTAATGTAGTCAGAGGAAAGTCTGCTCGTCCTTATCAAGGCGGGTGGCTTGCCACATTTATTCATATCGTTGTGGTGAGGTAGACTTCTAAAGGTGTAATTTTAATGACTTGGACGTGTCTCCCGAAATTTGCCGAAGATTTCAAGTTGAACTCAAATTTCGATAGGTTAAACCAGGGAAAGGAGCTCTCAAGCAGCTTTTGTACTTTGTAGCGTGAGGCGAGGCGCGGGAGTCAGAAAATTTTGTTGTGGCTGGTTTGCTCGCTTTATAAATTGTGGCCAATGCACTGCACTTCGACATGTGGATTGCAACATGCACGCCGTCGCAGGCATATACTCCTGCAAGATGTGCTCAATTTGCTGTGAACGCTCTACATGTCGGCCTTCGAGGGAGCTCCCGCACATCTTTTCGGGCAAAGACAAGTAATGTACAGGATCCGGGCAAGCAACTACCGCTATACCGAAAGGCGACGCTGACGGGCAAGACATTCCTGCTATGCTACTTGGTGCACGGAGTTGGAGGTTCCCGCCTTTGTTCATCCCCACGCGCCCACTTCCGCCAGTTTGTCTCACAGCAACACCACAAATTAAGATTGAGGTCGTATGACGTAATGACATCACTCGAGGACAGGCCGTGGTGAATAAACTTCTTGTCTCAGTTGCTGCCACTATTGTCGATGTCTCATTCCGTCACGAATCGGATCAAGTAGCAGCAAGACTACCATCCTGGTGGCCGATAGCAAGTCTAGATGGCTGCGTGTTTTCAGTTATATACATTTCTTTGGTATTCGCAAGGGTGTTCGATTTCTTTTTTCTTTCCTACACCTTGCGCGTTAGCATCATCGAACACTTCACGTAACCTACCCTGCTTCCCTCAATGTAATACCGATTGAATTGTAAACACGTAAAACGTATTGGCGACCTTGAAGGGATCTTGACCTTAAGTCTGTATGTCAGTATGTGAGCACATCAATCACGATATTGACAACACTCACCAAAACCTCGATACAGACGAGCAAGACAACAATAAACTCCAAGTTCTCTTCGTGAGAATGTCCCAATTGCTCTTTAAGCATCTGTAGAAGGTCAGAAATCACTTCGAGCCTTTGATTGAGCAATTCAACTCGTTGGTTGATCTCTAAGTAGCCACGTGTGGCCTGATATATCGGTTCCAATTGAGGCTCAGCCCACATTAGTTCTGGTGAGTCAAGAACTGATCCGTGAAGATTGATGTTTATTCTAAGGATGAATAATTCACCAATTGATTTCATGGTTTCATCTCGCGTCATCTCCACTTTTCCTGTGTGAGCGATTTGCTGAGGTATGTCATGGGTGTCCTCGATTGTGTTGTCTACCAACTCCTCAAAAAGGGAGATCTTGACTGATTGGGCTAGAGCATGGGAGATCAGGAGCTTGAGCATGTAGTTCAGGTCATCACGGAGTGTGATAAAATCGTTGTAGATTCTGGGCTGGTATGATGTCGTGATATAGTAATTGAACTCCTCCACCTGGATGTCTTCTGCTGCTAGTTTCTCGCTCTCAAATCTCGCGAGATCTTCCAAGAATGCTTGTTCCTCCTTCACGGAATATCCCCAAAGTATGACCACGCCATATTCAAAAACAAAAACATCATTTTTCTTGCCAAATTCGATCTCTCCACCATCATCTGCCAACCTTGTTAGCTTGCGGCCATCATCATCGCTATCACTTCTCCAGTCCTTATAAGTAAATGGAGTGAACAAGCATTCATCGAACAATTTGGGCAGCGTGTTGTGGATTCTTTTTCGATCTTTTAGCCAACGTAATAGTTCTTTCATCTTGTATGAGCCGCAAGTGCAATAAGCGGTGACTCTAGGTAGTAGATCACGGTGCAGCTTGCCCAAGATCTCTGCATCTTTTCTAGCTGGTCTATCTTTGATCTTCGTCACCTGAGAGTAAACACCACCATTCCTCGTAGAACCCGCAAATCCATAATCGTTCTTGAAAGAATCCTCCTCTGGGTCTAGCTGGGGGTCAACGGGTAACAATTTGAGCTTCTGACTAGTTCTGCTGGTTCTTTGTAAACCAATTTTTGGCGACTGAGAAATTTTAGAGCTGGCCTTGTTGGCTTGTGACGATGAGGGCAAGCTACTTGAAGACAGCTTGGATTTCATCAATGGAGTCAGTTCCGACGCTTGCAGCATGCTGTGGTTAGAGGTGCGACAATAACGGAAATTGGTGCGCCCTCGTAGTTAGTGTGGCTCTATTCTAACACCAAAGTTGGAAGTCGCTAGTTAGAATGGAATTTTGCGATTGAAGCAATTACTGAATAAACACAAACAGCAGCTTCAAATCTGTAAGTCTCTGTTTGTAAGTTAAGGTCGAAGTTGTTTCGTCCCTCCTCCCCAGTAAAGCCGTACACCATAAGTGGCATGCGACTGATGAGATGCGATGAGAAAAAATCACGAAACTGTATCAAACTGCTCTCATGAAGCAGACAGCAGACTCAGAGAGGCGACATGTCTTTCGGTCTTTCAAAGACAGAGTTGATTCCATCAAAATAGAGCCTGCCAGGAATCTTTCTGTCAGAGCTCACGATTACGTTGAGTCTTCACATTTTGCATCAACCCTATCGCATTGGAAAGAAATCAATATCAGTGGTGTATTTACCGACTTCGTCTTCGAGGTTGATAAATTATGTCAAACCTTGCCCCAACTATTGCATCACCAGACTACCCTTTATGAGCAGTTGAGCAACCATATTGCCAAGCATGATATCAATTCACTTCAGCCTCTTTTAGAGTTGATGTCTCAGTTCATCCACGATCTTGGCGAGGACTTCATGCCATACTATGGCAGATTCCTCCGCTTAATAATTGATCTTGCAGTGCACACCTCCCCCAATGATGCGCAGAATATGCGTAATGCATCGAATTGTCTCGAGTGGTGCTTCAATACACTAGCATACGGTTTCAAGTACTTGTCAAGAACACTACTGAAAGACTTGAGACCAACATTCTTGGAATTATCGCCGATATTGCAAGCCACGAAAAAGCCATACCTTTCAAGGTTTTGCGCTGAAGCTCTATCATTTCTTGTAAAGAAACTGAACCCAGAGAGCTTAGAGCAATTGGTGGAGCTATCGATCAACTCAAACACTTCTACTTTAGAAAAAAATGGGCAGTACAGAGAGACTTTGGCACTACTTTACGTAGAAGCTATGAAGAACACCAAGCAAACGTTCCATTCGAAATCGCTCGTGATATTCACCTCGCTCCTAAATAACTTACTATCCTCTAGCTCCTCGCAGTCAGTCAAAGTTGCGTTATTCATTGACATTGTTCTGAAAATAATGGAGCACGGGAGTCAGCAAAGCTGTCAAAGCTTCGTTGAGAGATGCCTTACCTCTCTCTCTGAGTCTTGCGATAGGTCGCCTAACACTGACCAATTACATTCAATTGTGAGCGTTCTCGAAGCGTTTTGTTTCGGTCAAGGAGGGAATGCAATTTCATCTTGGGATGCTTTCTTCGCACTTCTCGACAAAATCATGAGAGTTTATCAAGAAAGTGAAATGTTTGAAGACCCAGCCTGCGATCGTTTTTTTGTGCCTTTCAGTCGTTTGATTTTTCTTGCTGTGAGGAATAGTGATTACAAATCAATGATGAAATCTTGGGAGCGAATCATGACGTTCTTCTTGCATCAGCGAAGAAAAAAATTCTTTTTGGGTTTTTATGCTTTGTGTATCCAAAATATCGAGTCAAAAGTGGCCACATTCGATATTCATAAGTACTTCCGTTCCTGTGCAGCTGAAACCGAGACTGAAGATGATCTTGAAATCTTATCCTACATTCTTTACTCATTGAGAGCAGATCATTCACATGAACTTTCGAAAGTCACCATCAAGAGATCTGTGTCCAGAATCATGATCAATTTCATTGAGACCGAGCTCACGAGAAACGATCAGATTTCATGGTCTGCGATCATTTGGAGATGCCAAATCTTGCAAGTCGCGGGGGAACTCGAAGTGACAAACGTGTTCCGTGCTTTACAAAGTCTCAAGCCTGCTTCTGACGCAACTGCATACGAAGGATTCGGACTTCTTATGGCCATTTGCGTGTCCAATTCATCATCGTCTGACTTAGACCCATCTGAGGTCGCCTCTCTTTGTTTCAGCAAGATGGAAGAGCTCCGCACGTCTTCGGAGTTCATCAGAGCCGTGATAAAATTGCTCGAGAGCATGGAAGCGCTGAGGAAGCTTTTACAACCAACCGAGTATGATAGAATCGTGCGGATTGTTGCAAAGAACTTCAGTTTACCTTCTGCTGTATCCCGTTTACAGTCTATGGAGCTCGTGGTTCTTCTAGCGAACACTTTCAGTCAACCAACGCCGAAATTTGTTTCTCAAATGCAACTCATTGACGGCATTCCTCTCGACATTCTGAATGCTAATGAAGTAAAGATGCGAATTAGACGATTGGGTGACATGGTTTGCGCTGAAAAGAATTTCACAGAAACGGAGTCAATACTTTTGTTTCATTTCCTCATTGGGCAGCTATCAAACCACTTCCAACCCTCGTGGATAGCGGTATACGAAGCGCTTCCAATTGTCGCTGGTGCAAGTAGTTCCCAAAATTTATGGGAAATACTTTTGGCGAGTCTTCGTGGTAATCACGATATGCATCACGATCTGCAAATCGATGATCCAACCCTGAGTGATCTTGCTTCGTCGTCACTTCCTGATTCATTTGAGGAATTTGAATCTAGTAATGAAGCATTCCAGAAGTTCGTCGTTTCATCCCAATCAAGCCTCATTTACGAAGGCTCCAAATCAATTTCCAGATTGCTCGACGCTGTGAAGCGGAATCTGAGCGCATCTTCATTTCAGCCTTTGCTTCGAGCTCGAATTTTGAAAGCAATCGAGACCGTTGGGTTTTTAGCAGAACGAAATGGTGAAAGCCTCGTCGAGTTAACCTTCCACGTTTTCGAAACTGCCAGGGATACAAACAAAGAGGTCACTTTTAATTCTAAAGAAAAGCGACTTCTTTTCAAAGTTTTCGGAAAATTCAGAAGAATGTCGAAACTCAAAAACAACGATAAACTCTACTGCCTTGTTCTCGAAGAGATTTCGTCCAAACAGACCGAGGTTCAGCGGGAAGCGTTGGATTTGTTGTTTGTCTGGAATCGTCCAGAGGTGAACAAGTACAGAGACAACTTGAAAAACCTTTTGGATGATAAGCTTTTTAAAGACGAATTGCAGACATTGATTGCAGAGGACGACTCTTCTTTGGTTGCTGTCTCGGATCGGCAATTCATATTCCCGATCATCCTTCGTATGCTTTACGGCAGAGCTAAGGGAGCCAGTAACAACTCTGGTAAAACTACCAGGAAATCAGTCATATCTTCAGTGTTGCCAAATTTACCTCCTGAATTTGTACAAGATTTCCTTGGACTACTTTCAAGAGATCTCAAGTTCAGCAAATTAATCGAGGCTGATACTTTGGAGACACCCTCAAAGCAAACTCTAAGCAGGATAATGGGTTATCTCAATATGCTAACGGAAGTGTACAATGCGATGGGTGTCAAATTTTCCAAAGTTTTGAGCATCTCATTGCAGCCCCTTCTCTTCTGCTTGTTGAGCTCTCAAAGAGCAATCGATAGTGATCTGAGTGATGCGATCTACATGAAATCAGCCAAAGCAGTGCGGCAGAATGGCTTCAAGTGCCTCAACCAACTTATGCATCTTGCGCCGAACGACGAAAACTACAAAAATCATTTGCCTGTTATTTACCATGCAATCATCAAGCCGAGACTACCAAAGTTCTCTCAAGAAAATTTGCAACAGCCGTCCTCTTTGTTGCAGATTATGCTAGGTTGGATTTCATCGCCGAACTTGCTCGAACTATTCTACTTCGATGAGTTCGCCCCTTTGAAGGTCGTTATGGCACTTCTCGACAGTCCGCATGCAAAAGAGTCTGTGCAATCTCCTATATTGGATTTCTGTATCGCGGCCTTGACTCTCAAGGGGTTTGAAAGCGAGAACTTTTTCACCGCTTTGGCCTTGGTCGTCGATGGCTCCTTGACTGCTCTTCCAAGAATCATCGAGCAGTCTATGGACAAGGATCTCAATGCCAGATCATCTGCTCTACTTCTATTGTTGGTGGAAGGTGCACTTGTGAAATCGCAAGATCTGATAAAGGCACTCCTCTCGGCTTGTGCAGTGGCCTTGGAAAAGCCAGCGATCCAGATTGGGGTGAAAGACAAAGTGACTCTACTTCTTTCGTTGACGTCTCTCGTTCAAGATTTCGATTGCGACTTCGATGAAGTACGGCCTTTGTATTTTGCGTGTTCCAAATGTTTGAAACTGTTCAAGTTTAGAGAGCTTCGAGAAAGCGTCGTGGAACTCTTTGGCGTATTGGGTGCCAAGTTCCCGATGTTTAAGGTCACAGCAGATCTTCTCAAGGAGCTTAATGCGTACGAGCCTACTCGTCTTGATGAACCTGACTTCCAAAAAAGACAAGCAGCATTCAAACTCATTAATGATTCCTTGTACCAGACGTTTGAGGTTTTACATTGGACCCCAATTTTACTGAGTTGCTTGTTCTTCATTAATGATCCAATCGAGAGATCTATTCGAAGTAATGCCACGTTTACAATCAACCGCTTCATCGAGACAGTTTCAACTCATGCTGATGGTTCGAATGGCGATTTGATTCATCTTTTCAGAGAATTGCTCTTACCCGCTTTGAAGATAGGTATCAAAAAGAAGGATGACCAGATCAAAGAAGGATATATTCGTATCCTCGCTCAATGCATCAAACAAAGTGACGTATTGGATGAATTCTCGGGTATGAAAGTTCTCATCTCCGAAGATCCCGATGTGGACTTCTTTGAGAATTTCGTTCACATTCAAGTGCGCCGCCGCCAAGAAGCTATCAGACGCCTAAGGGAAGTTCGGTCCGATCTAGATCCCGAGTCCATTTTTCACTACATAATTCCCATGACCGAATCCCTCATCGAATGTGAAGACGAAAGTTTGAGGAACTTGTCAAATGACACTCATGATACATGGGCGGCTCTTGCTCGGTGTATGAATTGGGATCAATTCAGACAATGCTTCAAGAGATGTTTGACAAGCATTGCTAAAGCAGAAGGTTCGTTTTTGAAGGAGAGAGTACACCTAGCAGTTAAACTATCGTCGGCTCTTTATGTATCCTCTCAAAACATCAAGAACGACGAGAAAACTGACCGCATGCAGAAGTTGCCTGATGAAACAAAACTTGAATCTATTATCCAGAATGATTTTATCGAGCCCATGATGAAGGTTGTCAGAATAAGAGATGATGACACAATAGTTCAACGGACTCCTTTAATTGAGGCTGCAATTTACTCACTTCTCTCAATGTCGGAGACTTCAACAGCGAGCATCATCTCCAGTGTTCTTACAAGCACTTGTCAAGCCTTGAGATCTCGGACACAACACATACGTGATGCAGTTCGAAAGAGTCTAGCAAAAGTGGCTCGAATTGTTGGCCCGAAGTACCTCAAATTCATCGTGAAGGAACTCAAAACAGCACTTTCCAGAGGAGCTCAGATACATGTCTTGAGCTACACCACTCACACAGTGTTGGCTGCCACAAAAGATGCTTTTGAAAGCGGTGATCTTGATGAAGTGGCCCCACTCATTGCAGACATCATAATGGAGGATACGTTTGGCGCAGCCGGGCAAGAGAAAGACTCCGAAGGGTATGTTAGCAAGATGAGAGAGGTTCACTCAAAAATGAGTTTCGAAATCGTTGAATTACTTGCCGCGAACATTTCCTTGCCCTCGTTCCATGATCTCGTGGAGCCTATTAAGCTTCTTGCGAGCCAGAACTTACCCATGAAAACCAGGAGAAAGCTTGATGAACTCATCACAAGGTATTCCACTGGTTTGAAACGCAATGAGCACTCTTGCACAACGGAAATCTTGATTCTTTGCTATGAACTTCACAAGCAGTCCAACACCGTGGCACGAGACTCGAATGATGTGAAAAAATCCAAGAGACATGAACACTACCTAATTGATTTGAATGCGAGACCCGATGTTATGCGTCATGATTCAGCTCAGGTGCAATGTGTTTTGCAAAAGTTGGCATTCGAGATTTTGAGATCAGCCTTGCAACGGAACAAACACTTATTGACTTCCCTGAATCTCGATGGATTTATTCCGCTTATGGATATAAGTCTTCTTCAACTGGATGAGAATCTCCTTATATCCGTATTCAAGTTCCTCGATCTCATTGCGAAGCTCGAATTCTCCGAAGCTCGAGATGAGTTTTTCAGGAGAACAATAGCAAAAGCATTTGAGATCATACAAAACATGCCCTCAACTAGCAACGAACTCTGTCAGATCTCATTGCGGTATTTATCCTCGATCATCAAATTGAAACCTTCAATAGAGTTCGAAGATAAAGCTATTGCTTACCTCTTGGTGCGAATTTTACCGGATCTTGAAGAGCATGAAAAGCAAGCTCTTGCATTCCAATTCTTGAAATGCGTAATTTCGCGCCGTATCAAATTGCCTGAGGTCTATGATATCATGGATAAGGTTTTAAAAATAATGGTTGTGAATCACTCAGCTGACATACGCAACATGTCCCGTGGAATTTATTTCCAATTTTTGATGGAATACGAACAAGGTCCCATAAGGCTTGAGAACTCATTGAAGTTCTTGATCGATAATCTTTCGTACCCCACTGAATCTGGACGACAAGCTGTCATGGAGTTCATGCATTTGGTGGTCGTCAAGGCTCCACAATCTCTATTGGATAACGTTTGCATCAGCTTTTTTCTTGGTTTAGCGCATGTTTGCGTTTCTGACGACTCTTCTAAATGTCGTGAATTGGCTTCGACGCTTCTCAAAGAATTATTCAAACATTCCAAATCTAAATTTGATGCCATAGATAAGTACTGCTTGCAATGGCTTCGCTCTGATCACAAGCCCCTTTTGAAGAGATGCGGATTGGTAATGTTCAGACTTCAGCTCGAAGAGTTTGGCCAAGAAGTGAATAATTCATTGGCATCAGAAGTACTCTCCATTGTGCACGAAGTTTTGAAATCTTCACAAAACCACAACGAGTCGTATAACGCAACCTGGGAGGATCTTTACACTTGTCTTAGCATATTCTATTCTATTCAGACGAGGCTTGACAGCTTATCAACCACAGCGCTTTGTCAAAAAATTTGGGATGCGGTTCCATCTGCACTTTTATATCCTCACCCATGGGTTCGCCTTTCAAGTGCTCGGCTTATCAACATGCAACTCCAGGACTTAGACAGCGGCAATGCCTCTCTAGAGCCTCAGCTGGTACAGACCATCGCATACAGACTTCTCAGGCAACTCAGTGCACCAACCATTTCGAGTGAAGAAGCAAACGCTGCGGTGAAAGGATTGTCCAAAATAATCACGCATTGGGAAAATACCAAGACACCTTTCATCCAGCATAATTTTGACGATAATACTGAAGGAACTAGGTTCGTCCTTGCCACCGACTTCATTTTGAGTCGCGTTTGCTCCTTACTCAGGCAAGAAGAACACACGACCAAATCTCAAATTGCTGGAACCGCAGCTATCCAACTTGGGGCTTCGATAATCCAAATTTGTGACGGCGAACGTTCCCCCACGATCGCTCGCGATCTCATGTTGAGCATGTATAACTTGTTGGGTCTGGAGGGAGACGATTCTGAACTTCAAGCTTTGGCAAGAGACTTAGCAAAATTAATCGAGACCAAATTGGGGACTTTGAATTACAACGAGATGATGTCGAGTGTTCAAGTCGCAGTTCAGAACCGAAGGCAAGATCGCAAGGCCAAGAGAATGCAAATGGCGGTAACTGCCCCCGACGTCGCTGCACGAAGAAAATTGAAGAAGCACGAAAGGTTCAGACAGAAGAGGAAGGAACTGAAAGACGAGAATGGATATTACAAGCCAAAGAAGAGAAAAGTCATATAATTAGCATTGATTCAGCAATTTTATCCACAACCGAGCGCATTACTTTATATAAATGAAAGCCTCTGAGTAATCTTGAACACGCCCAATCTAGTCTGTAGTCATTCTCTCACGAAGTTTTAGATACGAATGAACATTGCTCCCATCCAATGAATCCTTCAAGCCACCCACAACAGCTTCCAGACTAGTAGGAGTTGGCATTGACTACGCATCAGTATTCTCCAGTTGAAGCGTTGAGGCTTCCGCTGTTGCAGGCTGTGTTGACCCAAGATGCCTGTCATTCTCCTTCCCTCCCAAAAACGAGAAATTTTCCAGTGTCGACAAAGATGCTTCAGCTCCTTCTGATAACTCCGCGTCACTCATGTTTGTATCCTCGATCTCTTCGCCGTCCTTCTCGGTATACGAGTCCAAATCTGCATCCATGTAGCTCATCTCAGGATGAGGGTCACCCTCGGCTTGATCGCCCGTCGAGCCATCCTGTGCTTGATCACCATCAGATTTTCGCTCATTCTTATAAAGAAGCATTTCTCGCCGATATCTCTCCCTATCTTCCTCATAAAGTTTCATGTAGGGTTCTTTCTCGCGCTCATCGAGGCTTTTCCATATGTCTGATAAAGTTTTGGATAGCTCGGTGAGTGGCTTTGGTGGGACCAGAGACTCCATATCTGCTTTGACTCGGTCTTTCTCTCTCTCGTAAAACATGATGTAGGCATTTGTGGGTCTTTTGGGGAGATTAGGGTCTCTGGGTATCTTCTTCGATGGTCTCCCTTCTTTCTTCTTCGGCTTATTGGCCTTCAAAGCAGCAGTGTAGTCCAAGAATGTGGGCAATGTGACCTGAGGTACTCCCTCTAACGCCATTTGAGGATCATACTCAAAACACAGCTTTTTCTCGAGCCTTTCTAGAAGTATGAAATATTCCAACTTGAGTCTACGCATTGACATCCTTGTTCTGGAAAGAGCAATTGTCGAGATCTCGTTGCTCTCTTCGACCTCTGCAATTCGCTTTTCTAACTCATAACACTTTTGCTTGAATTTCTGCTCTATGGTGTTAGTTGTATTCCCCATGCCAAATAGTTGATGCATACCTTCACTTTCAGGTGCCGATTCTTTGATGTTAACCATTACTTCTACCAAGTATGTTGAGTTGAGAGTAAATATAATTTATATGCAGTATACGTGAAAGTTGATTTTTTTTAAGTCGAGTATGAATTGACACTGGACAACATATCGTAGTCTGAAAATGAATCATCTCCTTCGCTAAACCCCACAAGATCAAAGTCGATCTCGCTTTCGTTTGAAATCCTTTCCATTTCTGCGGCTGCACTGACTGCCAAATCGCCGACAGCTTCGCCTGCTTTCGCTCCTGGGGTAGGTGCCAACTGAGGTGCGAGGTAAATCCGTTGTGAACCCAATGATTCCTCTTCTTGATATTGACATGCTGTCTTATCTCTGATGATAACTGTGTTCGTAGGCTTGTCGAACGACAAACCCACACGACAAATCTGAGTCTCGCCACGCATTTCGATCACGAAAGGATATTTTAGATGCGTGTTGTTTAAGACAACATTGAAATTCCACTTTCTTCCAGGAAGAAGAGGGTAATTCTTGTTGATGTTGACTGTAGCGACAACGTTTTGGAAGCAATTGAAAACGTGCAATTTCTTGCGGTAGAGGTCAAGGGCATTGCGACCCTCGTTGCGAATGGATAATCGTAACAAAGACTTCCCTATTGGCCGAATTTCAAATTGAAGTGAGGTCAGGTCTGTTAGATCACTATTCATATGGTGCTCCTCATGCAAGGTTTTTCCCGTGTCTTCAATGTCCTGCTGACTCTTACTGTGAAGAGTATCCACAAAATTCTCTTGTGCTTTGAATGCGGGAACTTTCTCATGTTCATTAACTGTGACAATGTGATTGACCGAAGAAAACAATCCAGTACCACAGCCTTCCAAACCCACTTTGATCCTCTCCAACGAGGTCGAGAGTGATGTGCAGTCGTAAGAAGTGACCATGGGGTGCGTCGGTTCATGCCCTTGACAAAACAAATTCTTGTTGAAGCATCGAGAGCAGAGATCAAAGTCTTGACAAATTAAACACTTGTATCTCAAACCATCAACATTGCCTGGCTTCCCTTGAGCGTAGCACAGGTCGCAGATAACATTGAACGTGAGCGATTTGGAGTCACATTTTGATCTTTCAACCTTTTTGAGTTGGTGTGAATCTCTCAGCGCTTCAGAGATTTTAGGCAACGAACGCTCAATCGCATTGGGTTTGACAGATCTGACTTGAGTATTAGCTTCAATGGCCAGAAGACTGTTGTTGCCTCTCGCAGGAAGCATGTTTCTGGCACCAGTTTTAACCATCAATTTAACCACCTTCTTCACCTTCAAACACCGCCTTAATTCGCTCAAACTTGCCTCCAGGTCAAGTGGTATATATGACTGGTTCCTCTTAGAATATCTCGCCAAGGAGTCTTCGGACGGGTTCATGTAGAACCTAGACTGATGAGGGGCATTGTCGATTAGATAATGGCGAAGTTGGGTTTGTGAGCCAAGTTTTGCAATATCATTTCTACCGACCACTATCCAAAAATCTGACCAGTCGTTAACGCCATCCTGTATTACATGAAGGGTTGTAGTTTGCTTATCCATGATCGAACACTGCGAGCAATAGACTTGAGGCCTGATTGAATGCAACCCCTGAAATTGATTCACAATGCTCCTGTCCTGCATGAAACGTGACCACTCTCGAAAATCAGAAATCATAGCTAAAGATAAGAGGTCACTTGTAGCCGTGCATATATCGAAATTCGGAAAAGAACGGAAGAAATCCAAGGGCTTCACCTGATATATCCACAAGACAAACTTGCGCAGTCGACAAAACACTGAAAATCAAAATTTCTCAAAAGAATTCAACTTGAATCGGCAACCGTTGTAACGCAGATTTTCGCCAGGTTGAGAAATTTGTACAAAATTAGTTTGATCGGCCTTGGCCACGAACGTAGTTGCACTGACGGTGCCTCGACATAATCCTTATCCTGTATTAACCGCTAGATAGTTCTGCTCTGCAATCTTGATGTGCACCAAATTCACATCTCGCGAATAAAAGTACGAAGAGTACCGAATCTAACACGATACCCCTCGCTTGTTCGGCGAGTCACATGCGTTCGCATTATAAGCAGACAAAAGTTGACAAAGTAAATGGTGTGTTCAAGCTGCTCGTTCAGTTAGAGGAGCTCGAGAAATGCACAGAATTCCTCGGGTCTAGTGCCTGCTTTGTATGATAGTTAGGGACTAGACAGTGATTACAGACACCGCGTGCTAAAGTGAAGACTTGGCACAATTCATACTTTACTCAATATTCTAGCAAAATTTCATGTAAAAGGTCGAGGGAATAGGCCAGTCACTTGAGCCAAGATATACAGAGAATCCAATGCAGATGAACTTCTTATGTCTTCAGAAATGATTAGGTGAAGTTTCTGTAGCTGTACAATCCATAATGTTCCGTCGAATTGCGTTCTGTTGTGGATCAATTGGAATGCATCAGAGATCATGACAAATCGTCACCTATCCTGAACTATTGTCTCTCGCCACTGATTGGAAACAAGTCACAAGAGTCGAATCTCTCTTCACTAGCATCTGTCTCCCCATTTACCAGACCATTCTCTCATTGCAGCCTCGAAAATTTCTCTTGTGAGGCCCGCTCTATAGTTCTCGATGAAAGCAAAATTGCAATTAATTTTCTCCACGTCTTTGTTTCTCCATTCGTCATCAAAAAGAATAGCGCTCCCATTCTCGAGCTCCGCTCGCATACCAAGTTCGTGCACAGCATTGGTAATGTGACGCACTTTACTACCTTCACCCCATTGCAAAGAGTCAAAATAATGAGACATTGGATGCCCCTCAATCTCGAGGAGCGACAATATATTCTTAGCAATATGAGGCGTTGGGGTCCTGCTAGCGCCAATGATCTTTACACCCTTTTGATGGAGCTCAAGGATGATCGACTCAACATCTTTGAATAGATGAATTTCAAAACCTGAAGAATCTCTGAGCTTAGCCCCAGTACCCTTTGAAACAGGTGGGTCAATATGATAGTCGCACCAAAATGGCCATAAAGTATAGTCAAGGTCAAAAATAACCATGGCAGGGTATCTGTAGCCTGTCATGACAACTTTTATAGCAAGTTGTTTCTGAGCGCGAAGATGATCCTGATTTCGAAGACGCACAGAGCTGCTGAATGATCCTGCTACTTCAATAGGTCCTTGATGGGGAGATTGCGTTTTGTCTCCATAGTCGGTCAATTTCCTGGCTTTGCAAGATTAAAATTACTGACAAAAAGAATTTATTGTCTTCAGAAAGGACAGGGAATGGATATTTTGTCCAGAGAGATGAGGTTTTCCGGGTGCGAGTGAAACTCCAATTTGATCTCTTCGCTTCGAAGACACCAAGGCACAAAGAGGTGTCGACTCCCAGTAAAGGACTTTGAGATTGTATATTTCCGATGATGTTTTGAAGCATTCGGCTCAAACTGTGCTTTTTTGTGTGAAGTCGGGCAGGCGCATTCTGCTCCTCGATGAGACTTCCGTGCCCCGGCTTTAAGGCGAACAACTCGTAACGGAATAGTTCAGACCTTGCGGATGGAAGGGGACCCCGCACAAACCGTAGCAAAGTATTACCGATCTGAAAGTCAGCAAAACCCGGGTTATTATTGAAGATTACAATCTGCTCCACGCCCATGATTTGAACCCTGTATCTGCAATAAGTTCGAGACTGCAGCCGGAAAATGTAACCAAGTGTCTTTTTCTCCAATTTGTGAGTGACACCCCAACAATGTGTTGACCTAGGTATACAAATGACCAATTTGAGGTACATTACATCTCTGAATCCTACACATGAAGTACGTGTGGACATAATGAGAGGAAAGTCCGTGAACTTGTGAACTCCACAAGCTTCACGACTGAACATCATGAAATACTTTGTGACTCGTCTCGAGCACTTGAACTTTCTCATGCTTTCATCAGATATAAAAATCTTCAAAGATGAATCCACGGAACTGTCACAAATTACCATCTCACAACGTCCACTATTTGAATACTCAGGAGGATCTTCGAAAGGAATAGTTTCATAACACGAGTCATTCATGTTCACAGACGTACGTGATACACTAATTTGCGTACTAGTGGCAGGAGAGTGTATATAGTTGACGCCAAAACATATCTTGGAGTACCTCTCACCTGACTCAATCTTCCAACACTTCCTAACTCAATAGTAATTCATGCAAAACGGAAGAAAAGAAATTCGTAGAGAATGAATGCCGAATTAAATATATCAATTACGAAAATATCATACCCACATTTGAATTAATGATGATCATACCTGACTCTCGGTAACTGAAATAGTATCGACACAACCAAATCTATCTCCGACTCAGCCTAGTATTTGTTGTTTAGACGGAACGCAGCTCATAATTTCTATTTCGTTCGTAAAGGGATATAAATGCAATGGTAAATGAACAAAACGACTAAACTTCTTGCGTCATGGCAAGTTATAATGTGATATGAGAAGATTTCGAAGAATTCCTTTGTCTATATAATCTTACTGACATTTTCACGCGCCCACTACGTTTATGAGCAGAGTTGAAGAGGGGAAGAGAGAAAGTAAAAGGTCGTAGAAAATTTGACTCATGGCATGAAGACATGTCGAAGGCGTTAACGTTGCAGAATGATGTGCATTATAATTTGTAGAAAAACTACTTGTTTATGGATACCCCGTTTGGTGATTACGATGTACTTTGACGTAGTTACGCTCTTCTGTTGTGTCTTGCTTCTGCAGAGAAAAAGGACCGTGAGTCAAAGCTGTGCTATTTTCTTACACATCATAATCATGATTGTAATATATGTGCTCGGACAAGTAGTATTTTGATGGATGCTAATTAAGTATTTAAATGTAAGCTATATAATTTGATTTAAGTACTATATATCAATCAAATCAGAGGTATCGGTAATTATTTTATCATTATTAATAAATGAGCTTGTATACTTTCGTGATATTTTCTGAATGCCTAAACGTTTGAGTTTCTTAGTGATCCGAAAAAATGTGGAGAATAATTTGTTTATATCATCAGTACGGCTTTCCTAAAATTGGGGACAACTTGGTCTTGTAATATTCTTGCCTCGTATCTTTCAATTCACTTATTGACTAAACCAAATACTATTCTGAGCGGTTCACGATATTCTTTTCTCGATTCATGAGAATAACTGTTAGCAATTGCTTTAACATAATCGCAAAGCCTCAGTAGATCAATGTTTAGATGTTTGGGGTCCACTCATTACAATATGAATTTATCTTCGTTTTCCATTTTCTAGATTTGCGAAAGACATAAACGTATGGATCACTCGATGGTAATTGTTGGTCGGGGTTATTTTAGTTTTTGATCTTTGCTTTCGCCCTATCCGCTATAACGATTGAGGCCTTTAGTTGGGCTGGTGATTGAGTAACTGAATTATGATGCGACAATTTCTAAGCTACGACAATTGTAAGCTACACGCAGTGTGTCGGTAAGTTTCGGGATTCTTGTGAAATACTCGGTAATTGTTATCATGTGGTTCGTATGGGCAATTTTTCTTGATACTGCTATGTATTAATTACACTCTTTGGAGGTGCTTTTCAGTATTTGTCGTCCAAAAAAATCAATCTCATCTGATGGGTATGTCGGGGGCAATTCCAAACCTTTATCCAAAAGCTTGTGAGATTTCGAAGTCATCTTGGAATATTCTGGGAGACTGGCAAGGCCTCTTTGCCCAGCAAAATATCTATCAGTTAAGGAGAAGAAGCCGTACTTTTTGACATTCGCATCAATCCAAAGAAACCCCAATTGCCCTAAATTGGCATTGAAAATTGCATTCGCTGAGAAGCAACCTATAGCAGGATACAAATCTAGGAAGCACCCTGTCATGACGTCAATAAGCTTTTTCCCATTTCTGGTGATGAATATCGTTCCTGTTGATAAAACCACTCCAAATCCTACGACATCGGACTGGTTGAGTTGTGGTAATACGAGTGCATTGAATTTGCTCTCTTGTCCGTTGTGTTGCTGCAGTGGAGTGGGTAATGGTTTGTTAATCTTGAGATTTCCCGTGGACTCGTAGGACAAGGAGAAGTTGTCGTATCCGGGAAGTCGAAATGCATTGGGGTAAGGCTTCGTAACTAGGCCAATTGCGAAATGTGCGTTCACAGATTGATTGGAATACTCGAATACTTTGATCTCAAAATAGGAAACCTCTGATCCTCGATTTTTCGTGGGAATAGGGTAGTTCATGACCGCCGTCAGCGTGCTGTAAGGGGCTAGATTGTCGGTGAAGTTTAGCTGCAAAGCATCTTCGACGTGAAACCTTGGTGATCCTAATTTAGGATCTTGTTCGAAACGATAAGCATTGATCCCGCACTCCTTGATTTGAAATTCATCTTGCGTGGACAAAGACCGGTTCTTAATATTGGCAGCATTTGGGGGGTTTGCTTTGGCGAAATTGACCGCTTCCTCATAGGACAGCTGATCCTCAGGTGAAAGAAGATGAAACTCGAATTCATTTGCTAATTGAGCAAGAGAGGTATTGGTGTTCATGAATGAGAAATCAACATCGCTTTCTCTGAATTCACCATCGATTGATAATGGTGTGGTCTCTTGGTTTAGCAGACTCCCCGTCGGCTTGAATATAGCAAGGAAACAAAGCACACATACGAAGATGCCTGCGCATATCAAACTAGACGCAAGAAGCACTTGGAGAGCCATAAGTGAGCAGGTTAACGCGGGGAAAGTTGACGAGCGTCTGCTTCAGTCTTACACACCGAATGCGACTTTATCTGTTCGTTAATTCAGATGGCGTTTACCAAATGGTGAGATTTGTTGAATATTCATAACTATGAATCGAGAAAACCTTGGCTCACTGATAAAACCCTTGAGATTTCAAGTGCTCCACAACTTCAACGATGATATCCGACACCAGATCAGTTTCGACTGGTTTGATGAGTTTTGTGTTATCTTGACCCACCGCGGTTACTATGTCTGCGAGATCACCTGGACTTGCGAGTAAAACTCCTGAACCCGATTTGACAAGTTCGCTAGTCACGAACAGATCAGCGTACTTGCCCAGCAACTTAGTGATTCTCCGGCCTCCATGAAATTGGTTCAAAACCGTTTGTAATGCATTGACGAGACTCTCGCTCAACTCTGGGGCGTTCTCAGAGGCTATCAATATAGCAAAACCTTGCTTAGAGCGAGGTGGGTAACTCTCTCTCAACACTTGAACAACTTCGGGGTACGAAAACCACTCAGGAATTTCAGACCCCTCTTTAAGACGAAGTCTCAATTCTGTACCAGAGATATCGGCCGTTTTCACCGTTTTGAGATCTATCGTGTCAATTGGCGCATAACGATCCTCATCAGGTATGTAAGTCACCATCCGGAATGGAACAATTTTAATTTTTCCAGCCAATTCCAGCTCGACCAGTTGGAGCAATTCTTGAGCGTCATAGGGCCCATAAAATTCGACACCATTTGAGTTCTTTCCGGGGCCAGCGTGGTCTCTCCCAACGATGAAATGGTCCACTCCGTAATTCATCCGAATCAAAGCGTGCCAGAGAGCTTCTCTGTCTCCTCCCATTCTCATGGCGAGTGGCAAGAGTGAAATAGTAGCGAGACCTTGTGGATATTTTTTCAAAATTTGCTGGTACACTTTAACCCTTGTGTGGTGATCGATGTCGCCAGGTTTCGTCAATCCTACTACCGGATGGACTAAGATGTGACCATCGTCGCCCAAATCTTTAGCAGCACGTACCGTCAACTCTCTGTGAGCCCGGTGCATAGGATTGCGGGTTTGAAAAGCAACAATTTTTTGGGTGTCCCAACCTAACGACTTGAATTCTTCCCGTAATTGGAGTGGATTTTTTCTAAAATCCACGTAATCATAATGGACAGGGTATTGCAAGCCTTGCAATGAACCACCGACGTAATATTCGCCGGCTGTGTCGTACAAATATTTCACTGCGGGATGCTCAGGATCTCCTCTAAAAACCTGCTTGGCTTCGACTGCCTTGTCAGGCTTGTAAATTGACTGGACGTCCAAGATAGAAAGGAGATTACCATCACGAGGATCTTGCAAAACCAACTTCTCACCAACCTTAAGCTTTCCCGCGAATTCTGCGTTCACATCAAGAGTAATAGGAATTGGCCACAACAAACCTTTTTTAGTGTTTTGGTCGATGACACTTGTCAATCTCATTTCATTCACGACTGACTTGTAGTCTTCCTCATTCATGAAGCCGGTGAGCGGTGAGAATCCGCCATTTAATATTAACTCTAAATCACAGAGCTGACGTTCACTTAATTTCAAGACAACATAGCCGTGCTTTCTTGCTTCATCAAGGAGGTTCTGCTTCAAATCAACATCTCTTGCGACAAGATCTTGCAAAACACCTCCGTGAGGTTCTGGAATTGGCATTGAGGGTTTTTTCTTTCTACAAAATTCTACCAATCTCCATTCTTATTAATCAGTCGAAAGATGTATCGTACAATCACACGTGACCTGAGACAAAAAGTCGACGTCGCGCGTCACGTGAAGGGAAGCCGGAATGAAGTGCTTACTAAGTTCGACGACTGAAGTCGAACTTCGTTTAACGAGAATACCGCCACCCCACTTGTGAGGTCAACACTGCCTTATGTAATTGCCAAACGGGTATTTTTAGTCCTCTCTTAATTGAGGTATTGTGAATACTTGATATTGTGCAGCTTAATTAGTGCACAGCTGGTGTCAAATTGGTGCCATGACGAAACATTGTAATGAAAGCATGGGGATGTCGTCAGTACTAATATAGGTTATGTTGGGGAACCCAGATAATTTATCGCCCCCACGTCGAGCGGGGCGGGGCTGCGCAGCTTCTTCATCATGGTGGACGATTGCGATTGCAAAATAAGCACTCCACAAAGATGGCAGGATGTCGTTCGGCAAGTGATATGAGGAATCATCGTTTGGAGCCGATTTGAATCAATACAGCACTTTTCGAAGCGATCTTGGACTCAATGTAATGGTCTCGGACGTTTGTTTGCCAGATGTGCGAGGTCGCACTATGTCAGCAAGATTCCTGCGTGTTGATATATAAGGACTGAGTTTTCCGGGAAAGCTCGCTTCCGAAAATTGTTTTTCTTCTTATCCTCCAAATAACAAGATAAAATGTCTTCTCCTACGTATGTTAGTACACAATTGCTACCACTGATCTTTGTTGACAGTCCTCAATGCATCATTCGGCAAGCGAGCTGCACACAGAAATTTGTCATGTGTCAGCTTGTTTGAGACCTCTAATACATATAATGCATGACTGAAGTGATCGCATCACCAACGTGGTCAATCTAATTGGTTGGTTATAGAGAGAAGCTTTGCTAACATACAGTGGTGATATTGGTTTGATTGGCTTGGCCGTCATGGGCCAGAACTTGATCTTGAACGCTGCTGACAAAGGTTTCACCGTTGTGGCTTATAACAGAACAGTGTCTAAGGTCGATGAATTCTTGGACAATGAAGCCAAAGGCAAGTCAATTATTGGAGCTCATTCCATTGAAGAGCTCGTTGCCAACTTGAAAAGACCAAGAAGAATCATTCTTTTGGTGAAAGCCGGCAAACCCGTCGACGCGTTTATCGAGCAATTGGTTCCACACTTGGAGAAGGGAGACATTATCATCGATGGTGGAAACTCTCATTTCCCTGACTCCAACCGTCGTTACGAGGAGTTGAAGGCTCAAGGTATACTTTTTGTTGGATCGGGTGTTTCCGGTGGCGAGGAGGGTGCCCGTCACGGACCATCCTTGATGCCAGGCGGTCACCCCGACGCATGGCCCCACATCAAAGACATTTTCCAGTCTATTGCCGCCAAGTCAGATGGTGAGCCTTGCTGTGATTGGGTCGGTGATGCTGGCGCAGGTCACTACGTGAAAATGGTCCACAATGGTATTGAATACGGCGACATGCAATTGATTTGCGAAGCTTACGACTTGATGAAGCGTGTCGGCAAATTCACGAACAAGGAGATGGGTGATGTGTTTGCCAAGTGGAACAATGGTGTTTTGGACTCATTCTTGACCGAGATCACCCGCGACATCATGTACTTCGATGACCCTACTGACGGAACTCCTTTGGTTGAGAAGATTTTGGATTCCGCTGGGCAGAAGGGCACTGGTAAGTGGACAGCTATCAATGCATTGGACTTGGGTATGCCAGTCACCTTGATTGGCGAGGCGGTGTTTTCCAGATGCTTGTCCGCCCTCAAGGGCGAAAGAGAGAGAGCTTCAAGCGTGTTGGCTGGCCCTGTCGTTGAAGGCGAGTCGCCCATCACCGACAAGCAGAAGTTTGTCGACGACTTGGAACAGGCATTGTATGCTTCGAAGATTATCTCTTACGCTCAAGGTTTCATGTTGATCAGAGAAGCTGCAAAGGAGTATGGTTGGAAGTTGAACAACCCAGCCATTGCCTTGATGTGGAGAGGCGGTTGTATTATCAGATCTGTGTTCTTGGGTGAGATCACCTCCGCTTACAGAGAGAACCCTGATTTGGAGAATTTGTTGTTCCACCCATTCTTCCAGAATGCCGTGACCAAGGCTCAAGGTGGTTGGAGATCGACTATCGCTAAGGCTGTGGAGTTCGGTGTTCCAGTTCCTGCATTCACGACCGCCTTGTCTTTCTATGACGGTTACAGATCAGCTCAGTTGCCAGCTAACTTGTTGCAGGCCCAGAGAGATTACTTTGGAGCTCACACATTCAAGGTGTTGCCAGGCAAGGAGAACGACTATTTGAAGGGCGACTGGGTCCATGTGAACTGGACTGGTAGAGGTGGTAACACTTCTGCCTCCACATATGACGCATAACTTTATGAGGTCACTTGTTAGTCTTAGAGAAACTATATAAATCTAGATGACATCAATTAGCGTCCACCAATGGATCCCTCTTTTCGAATTCCATGATCAAATCGTCCTTGGGGAATATAGTTGCAAAAACCTTGATCTCTTCTGATAATTCAGTAACATGATGTTTGAGATTGGCATTCATGAGGTATTTGCCGAGCATTCCTGTGAATAACATCATGACATACTGTTGACCCAAGCACACGTGAGGGCCTGATCCAAAAACCAACCAACTACGCTTTGTCATGTCCGAGGTAGGGTTTTCCCAACGTTCGGGAATAAACGAGTCGGGCTCCGGGTAAACCTCTGGGTCATGTAAAGCAGGATACAACGTTGGAATAATCATGGCGCCCGTGGGTGCTGTGTAATCCTCGGTAACGGGGAAGGGTTGCTTCACCACATAAGGTACCATAATCACTGGTGGCCGGTACCTCAAGGCTTCCATCACAACGTTATTTGTATATTTCATTTCCTGAATCAATTCCAATGTCAATGGTTTGCTGGGATCGTTATTTCTCACCTCCATTTGCTCTTTTCTGACTTTGGCAGCCACATCTGGTCTGTCGGCCACAATTTGAAACAACCAACAAGCGAGTGATGAAGAGGCATCTTGAGATGCGAAAAGGAATGTGAAAATTGCCTCGGAGATTTCCTTGTTGCTAAACTCCCGAATGAGCAATTTCGATTCAGGATTCTGCGAATGAGATTCTCTGGCTTGTTTCATCAAATAGATCCATTCATCCATGACGCAGGTGGGGTTTTGCCCCTTGTCATTGATCTGGACTTTAGCTTCTGCTGCGCATTGCTCGAAAATCTTCATTGTTTCGTCGGCAATCTTCTTTCCATACCAAGTTTTAGTGTATGGGATTACAATTGGGAAATTGACAAGCTCCATTGCAGCTGTCACCTTGTAATAGTTGTCAGCAACCATTTTGATCTGATCGTCAGTGATGAAATCACCACAGAATGTTCTGAGAGATAAAGCACACAACAATTCTCTAAATTCAGGGAAGAATTCTCTTGCACCATCGTATTCGCAATATTGTTCGAGGTATAAATCCATGTATTTCTCGAGCACTGGGAGGTAGATTTCAAGTGCTTTCTGGGTGAACAAGCCATTCAAAGAACGCCGGTAGTCGACGTGTTCCTTTCCGTCCATGAATACCCAGTTGGTAGGACGAAGAATTTTAATGGCCACATCTACCACACATGGTCTAACGTATTTGGGAGAAGCAAATATTTTTCTCGCGAGATCCCTAGTGGAGGCTATGATGACAAACTTGTGGAAAATCGAAACGCACAGTAAAGGGCCTGAGTTCCATTTCCCCATGTATTCTTCGAATTTGGGATCCAAACTTTCTAAGAAGGGACCGATAATAGGCCAGACTTTGAATCTTGGTCCAGCTATGTTGCCTTTTCTTATTTGGTACATGACCTGATCGTAGGTCAAAACTCCCAACACAAGTGTTATTGAAATCTGCCACCACGACAATGACAGCCAAGCTGAGATTATCAGCATCAATATGCTTGCGTGCGCCTGGCCTGAGTCGGCCAATTCGGCCGCAGCCATTGAATTGTTATATGTCATGTGTCAGGTGATGAAAGTAAAAACTCAAAAGCGAGGGGTCGCGGGACACTTTATATGATAACATACCGGCTACTGAATTTTTTCGCACCACAAGCAGGAAGCAATTATTCAGCAAAACGCTTACAGGCTCTGATGTGGAATACTCCATGTCATTGATTGCCCGTTCTTCTCTCATTCAAGAGTTATGCACCGGAAGTAGACTGTACGTGGTTCCCGGGTTGTGAGATAATGAGACAAATGCATCTAACCACAGAGTCTTCAAATGTATAGTCGTATATTCGTACAGAAATCAATGCAGTGCGATGTAAGAAACCTTTCGCGTTGGTCCGGAACAATAATGAATCATGTGATGGAGGTGTCGTACGACTGCTTAAGCGCAACTACATGGGAGATTGTTTCAACTAGCGAAAAACGGTATCCTTGTTTTCCTCCAATTCAAAGTCCTGCTTAAACGAAAAAGTCAGGTGTAGTTTTTGGGTCCTGACGTGGGTCACGTGACTGGGTCTGTGTCATGAGATGAGAAGCGAATGCAAAAGCTGCACTAACAACCATGGGCAAACGAAAGCTAGCTGCAATCGAGCGCAGATCCAAAAAAGCCCGAGACGTTTCCGAAAGTATACTTCTGGAGGGTTCGTTCAAATGTGATCAAGAGTTCGAGTCGGAGGGCGATTACGAATCGTACGAGATGCAGCCAAGAACCTTGGAGTTTGAGCATGACAAGATGTTACCTATCAAGAAAGACGGCTTCATAAAGCATGTGGCGAGGCCCCAAGTGAAAGAAAAGAGCGAGGATGATGTTGACAGAGAGTCTGAGTCGTCTGATGGCGAAATTGACGAAAAGCCCGAGGCAAATGATACTGCTCACGAGGAGCCTGAGATGACGCCTACGCAAAAATTGACTGCTGTGAAGGAAGAGATAGCTCAAATGGCTTCAGAATTGATGGAGAATCCAGAAGAAAATTACAGCAAGCTAAGTAAGCTTCGCGTTATGGCAAGCTCAGAAGACTTCGTGTCCTCGCAACTTGCAATCTTAGCTCTTGTTCCAGTCTTCAAATCCCTAGCACCAGCCTATAAAATCAGGCCTTTGAGTGAATCGGAATTACGCGAGCGGGTTAGTAAAGAGGTGGCCTCGTTGAGGAGATACGAGCAAGCTTTGGTGACAAATTACCAATCTTACATCCAACACCTTTCAACCTTGTCGAAGATTCTGTTTCTGAACACAGAGAATAAGAAAAACAGTCTGCGTCACGCTATACAGCTCGGTGAAATATCCAGTATGGCTGCTTGTGAGCTATGCTTGTCTTCTTTACGTTACTTCAACTACCGCGAGGATCTCTTTTTGATTCCAATCAGACGACTCAACAAAAGACCAACAAATCCTAGAGATATCGCAGTCTTCACTAAATGTTTAAGAACTTTGGAGACGTTGCTAAAAGATGACAGGGAGCATGGCGCAATTTCCTGCGAGTTGACTAGAATCATGTGCAAAGCTATTAAAGTTAAAAAGTTTCGGGTGGACGAATCTGTCATTAATATCTTTTTGAGCTTGTCTTTGTTGAATGACTACAGTCCTCACGCTCGCACCGATGGGAGCGAGATGAAGGTCAAGAAAGCTAATAAGGTACATTTATCTAAGTCTCAGAAGAAAGCTAGGAAAGCTATCAAAGAGATCGAGAAGGAGACCCGACAAGCTGAGCTTACTTTGACTGCCAAGGAACGTGAAAAGTATCAGGCTGAGACATTAAAGGAGGTCCTCAAATTGTATCTCGAGATTTTGAAGGAGGCCGCTGTACATGGGGAAGGTCAGTCGGCTGCCGAGAACTTAACGGCAGCCGTGATGGAAGGTTTGTCAAAGTTTGGACAAATGTCCAATTTCGATCTTTTGGGTGATTTCCTCGAGGTTTTGAGAGAACTCATGGATGAAATTTGCAAGAAGCATTCTTTACAACCAGAGCTTGTTGGTCGGGAACGCGCAGATTCCGACGGAGGACTATACGAAACCGAAGAGATAAGAAAGGTGCTTCTTTGCATATCGGCGGGCTTGACACTAGTCCTTCACCACGGCGAAGTGGGCAAACTTCGGATCTCGTTTGACATGTCGAAATTCATCTCAAGGTTGTACACCGTATTGGTGGATGTGAGTATCAGTGCAGACCTCGAGTTTTCTCACAAATCCTTGCGCTTAGCAGATCCTCTAAATGATGCAGAGTTTCTACGTCCCGCTGTGAATGTTTCGACAAATGCCGAGTTGGTGTTGAAATGTCTTGATTTAATTTTCTTCAAGGCCCGCAGTGGTCTGATATTGAGAGCCATTTCTTTCAGCAAAAGGTTGTATGTTTGCACGTTGCAGACACCCGAAAAAACCACAATTGCAATCCTCAAGTTCATCGCAAAACTCGGGAACAGATACGGCGATGGCCTCAAGTCGATATGGAGTACGGAAGAGAAATTGACTTCTGAGGAAAGCTATGTGTTGGGATACGAGAGAAACGATCTCGAGGTTGTTTACGAGCAGAGCAATGTTGAGTCTGCAGTGCTTTGGGAAAACGTCTTGCTTGATAAGCACTATTGTAACTTGATCAAGGACGGGTCCCGAGCTTTGCTCAAAGCTAGCAAGGCAGCGGGGTAAATTGACACTTATCATTACATGAATTTGTTGAATTGTATATTATTTCGTTAATCTGAGTAGCATCTTCGTGGTTGTGGAGTCAAAATTAGTGGTCGTGGTCACTGGTCATTGGGCCTCATTTCACAAGATTCAAATTCTGGTAAGATGACGAACCAGATGACAGGAATAGATCTGAAGACTTCACACCCTCACCGCTGGCTTCGTTGGCCTTCAACTGCTGCAACATCAATCTAGCTTTTTCACGTTCTTTCAAGCCGTGCAAGCATTCGAAATAGTCGTCGAAGACCGGGGTGCACTCTTTTTTCGACAAAGTGTCTTGTGAAGTGTAGCATGCAACAAGAGTTTGAAACTCGTAGAAACATCTACGAGTGCCCCCTGACCTGGAAGTTGGAAGCATCTTTGACCTAAGTGATGGGTTCTGGATAGATGCTCCACTAGCTTTTGGTATGACACGACTTTGCGCGCTCCTCATTGGTCAATTTCGCAGCCCAAATATCAGTGAATCAAACGAACGCTAACAACTCAGTGACGCACTTCTTCACTTCGTAAAATAACGGTCCCACTTGCCCGTCGATTATGACATCGCCACTGTCATCATCTTGAAATGAGCCGAACGCTATTTTTGAGATCGCGATTTGGTTGTTCACGACCAAAACTCCTTCACCTTTGAACTCTGCATTCATATTACGACTGATGAGCCTTTTCTTGAGCTCAGTGAGACGCAAATTGCCAATTCCCAATATGGGCCCAAATTTGTTGACATCGCTGTCATTTTGACCATCGTCTGCCTTCTGGGTTCTTGGATCCGTCAATCGAGTGTTTGTTACGGGTCTGAGGAGTAAGGTTGGTGTCACTGTAGACTTTTCGTATGGAGTGACGAGATGCTCCTCTAACATAGCCAACTCTCCGTGCACCTGCGCCACACGATGATCGCGGCTCACTTGTTTCCAGGAGATGGCGGCACTTAAGCTAGGATCGAACTTGATTTCAAACTCTGTTGCAGAGCCTAAGCTCTCATTGCCAATCTTGTAGACTTCGTTGGGTTCGATGTCAAAGATAGTCATATCGTTGTTCGTCATTCGCTTTGACCGGTCATGACTTCTTGCCAATAGATTATTACCGCGATTAATAATCGAATTCCCTTCTGCGAGACGCGAAGAGAGGTCTTGTCTCTGTTTCATCAATGCGTTCCGGATCATAGAGCGTCCGTCCAATTCGGTCCCGAAAGACACTTTATAGGTTGAATCCGGGAGTAGCACTAAGTTATGTGGTCGAAGCACTGACACAATCATACTCAAAGAACGCAAATCGACAAGTCCGGCCAAATCAACAAAAGAGAGGCCGCAGCGCACTTTGAGGTTTGCTGCTGACCGGAGCGAACCCACTGAACTCAATGGTACTCGCTTCACAGGGCGAAATAACGTATCAAGATTTCTTTGAAGAAGCTGATTGTTTAAGACCTGTTGCGGAGTGAGTTTCGGAGCTCCTTTTGGTTCGTCTCTTTTTCTCTTCCCTCCTCTGTTCTCGCCATTCTCATCACCCCACTTGCCTTTATCGTTCAACTCGAACTTTCGTTTGCTCTCACTAATGAGTTTGCTATTTTCCTTATTGTCGTCGGAGATTCGAAACTGCAGGGGATCTATGACCTCGCCATAATCGTCAACTTTTTTCTTCTTTGACTGGTTGAATGAGGGAAACATAGCTTGTTTCGGTCTGAGCTTTGGGGTTACTTTTATGTCCACGGGTTTGCTTGCATCAAGATTCTCCAGAATATAGTCAGCGATAAACACCTCGTGTGACTCGATCACCGGTGCATGACTCAGTACAGTGCCAACAGCCTGAGAAGTGTCAGTGCTGTTATCCTTTTGAGGTTCGGACTCGTTTTCACTGGGATCTTCCTCTTCCGAGGATGAAGAAGATTCATCAGCTTCAGCGTTCAAGATATTCTTATTTTTCTTGTCCCTTACTTTTTCTATGAGTTTCAGTCTTCTTAATTGCGCGATCCTCTCCTTGTAAGAGTTTAACTCGCTTCTTTCGAGAGTCTCTTCAACAGACCAAGAACTCATCAGATAGGTTTTCTCAAGTGGCACAGGCACTCCATCCTCTGCCACGCCATTGTTCTTTTTCTTTGCTAAGTCATGCCAATGTTCAAATAAGTCAGACATGATCGAGTTTGCAGAGGAGAATGGGCTTTTCTCAGTCAAGATTATGGTGGTTTTTTCATCTTGGCAAATTTGCTGTAATACTTGAGTGGATAGATCCCCATCTTTGAAATCCAAACCGGAAGAGAAGACAATCTTAGGCCCGGGGTACTGAACCAATTCGTGAGGATTCAGGAGTAGGTCCACTTTGGACGGTTCAAATGGCAACCTGCTGTAGCTTCTATCCTCTGCAGCAATACCCTCATACTCCTTGATCAACTGAGAAGACATCCAATCCAATAGATTCGAAGCGTAACTCAAGACCTTCGTCCCCGAATATGCCAAGAAATACACTGGTATTGCTGCACCCTGAAGATCGGCAAGATGTTCGTCAATTATATGCAAAAGTTCCAAAAATCTGCCAGAAATCGAAACTGGCATGAAAACGGCTCCTCCGTTGGCGAGAGTTGCATCTACCAACTGTATGAACTTCTCTGTGCGCTTCTTGTACGCCATAGAAGAGCCAACGTTTGTACTGGTGATTAAAGTGCTGGGTCGAAGAAGAGATGGAATTGGAACACCGTTCGTCAGAAGAAAACTTGCACTGTTCAAAAATGAATCTTTCGAGTGGTTCCACCCAGGAGCGTAGACGACTTTCTCTGTTTTGCGGGAAATCAGCCAAAAGGCTCCTCCTAAAGAGTGCCCAGAATTGTAAGCGGTAAGTACAAGCCTGTTGTCCAAAAGATTCATATTCTGCATGAATTTCACCAGGGTCATTTTGTCGAAGCACTCATCGACATCACTGACTTCCATTAAAGCAGTATCTAGTGGACCCAAGATGCCTCGCGAGCGATAGAACTCAACAGTCGAGACACGTCCTAGTTGAGTCACAGCAACAGTAGCGTAAACCGGGATACTAGACATAAGAAATGGTAATTTGGTGCAGAGAATCATGTACCCGCCGATATATTCGGGGGTGGAGTGAGACAACAAGATCATACTAACATCGCTGAGATGTTTTTCCATCGATGCAATGCTGTTCAAATTGGTGCCATTCCAACCCGGATCGGCTATTATACTGATATCATTGTCAAATATGATCTTTGTGGCTTTGAAAGACCCCTCTGCGTCATCAGAACATATCTGGGTGTATGTGACCATTGCATGGAGCGATGAAAAAGATCGCACGTGATCTCAAAATCTAATTTACATTTCGTGTATTTACAAACCGCGACATAAGGTCAGCGCAGAAAATTGATGCTGTTCCTAGTGTGAATTGTCATCAAAGTTTCGGCCTGTGTCAAACCTGGCAAACCATGAGTGGTGGTTACTCTCTCCAAAGAGTTTCTGCCTGCTGTCTTGTACTCTCCTTTTCTGATCATCTCTAGACGTAATTGCTCAAGATCCAATGGCTTGCTCATCAACTCCTTGTTATACTTCGCTTGGCTGTTGACTGTGTTCTTTCTGGATCTTGAGATTGTCGCTCTGCGCTTTATGGACTTGAACGCCTTTGCTATCTTGTGATTTTGGTCTGAATGCACAGATTGGTTTTCGTCTTCGATGGCCTTCTCAACCTCTTTCAATAATGCAGTGTCGCCTTCATTCAATCTGCGAAGGATTCTCTGCTTCTCAATATCATCTGGGTTCGTTGGATCGTAAGCCTCAGGATAGTCTTTATAATCGCCCGCAGCAGCTCTCTCCCGAATGATATCAATGTCTCGAGGACTGAAGTTGCGGAACCAGAAGTCGTACAAGAATCGTGGAAGGAGACAAATCAAAACTCCAACAGGAAAGACGCACCAGAACCCAAGAGTTCCAAAAAGCTGTGCGGCAGACTTGTAAAATTCTCCCACCCAAGCACGAGCAGACCAAACTCCGGTCCAGAAGAACACAACGAGGATGGATAAAGCGTTGATCAATAAAGTGAGCCAGTCCCATCTCTTTTGTTGCAACAAAACGTAAAGATTGCAGGCAGTCACAGACACTGCACAGACTAACACGCCAACCCAAAATCTGTGATCCACTGGGAGGCCCTCATGGTTCTGAAATGTGACGTAATACATGAGGTATGGGAAAAAATAGGAAATGACAGACTGATATAAGCCATCAAGCATATACCAAAGAAACTTGTACTGTGACCACTCTTCCCCGAGTATCCCTGCCCTGTACAACTGTGGTACAACCATGGAAACAGAATCCGAAACATCTTGATCAAAAACAGCAAGAATGATGACAGGCAACGAAGTGAACGCAAGATTGTAAAACATCAAGTATGTGTACTCATACAAGTATGAGCCATCAAAATCGGTGTAGATACCGTAAAAGAAACAAGTGAGCGTGAATACCACGTTTTTGTAGAAAAAAGCGGGCACCATCTCAGCAAGCCTCTTGTAGGACCACCTTCCATGGACCAAGAGGAGCCTCGTGAGGAATCGAAATTGGCCAATCGCGTAGTCGGAAGACATGACTGCTTGTCTTCCCTCTTCTCCAGCAATTCCAATCCCGATATTGGCGGCTTGGATCATTGCAACATCGTTTGCCCCATCGCCTATAGCTAATGTCATGACTTTTAGGTTCTCCTTGACAACTGTGACGACTTCGGCTTTCTGCGCGGGCGAGACTCTGCAACATATCACTGACTTGCACTGTTTGCCCAATAAAACAAACTTTTTGCGAACGGTGGGGTCTTCGTGGAACACCATTGACAAGGCGGCGCCATCAATGATCAACGCAACCTTTGATTTTGGCACAGAATGGTCAAGTTTTGCGAGTTTAATCGCATTCTCTAGATCCTCTTCCTCATTCAAAGTCAATCCGAAGTACTCGGACAAATACGACGTAATTAGGTTGTCGATGTATCCCACATCGCTGGGATCATCGCCTGGTCTCACGACGAGCAATTTCATGTCATTGCCAAGGAGATTGCAAGAGAAACCGATGTTGATAGCGGTTTCGATTCTGTCACCGGTGAGAACCCAAAGTTTGATTCCAGCACTTGCGAGAATCGATATAGAGTCGGGGACTCCCGGCTGCAATCTGTCTTCTATCGCAGTACCACCGAGGAGAGTCAAATCGGTTTCCAATTCCTCGTTGAGCTCGTCGATTATAGCATCCTTCGAATCGTCAATTGACGCATTGGCTTCTTTATATCTTTCAAGCCATTCCAAGAATGCTTTTTCATCGATAACTTTTTGCGTAATGCAAAGTGTCCTCAAACCTTCTTTGGCAAAGTCTTCCAAATGCAAGGCGGTTCTTTTTAGCATTTCGTCTGAAGTCTCCGGGTCTAGTCTGTTGAAAATGACATTGTCAGCGCCCTTCGTGTACATTGTGACTTCACCCGTTTCTGACTTCAAAATGCACGACATTCTTTTTCTTGCGGATGTAAATGGCACAATGTGTAGAAGTTCGTAAGTATAAAGATCTCCGTAAATCTCGATCAGAATAGATTTCCGGGTTCTCTCCTTGAAAACAATGCCCAAATCTCTTGCAACAGCAACTAATGCAGCCTCGTCAGGAGATTCAGCTTTGAAGTCTCTCAAAGAGGCGTCCACCTCGTTGTCCTCGGTAACCACAGTATGACAAAGAGCCAAGGCTTTCATGAAGCGTTCATTTGCCTCTCCTTGTTCTCTGTTCTCGTCCTCGAGGATGTCTCGCACGTATTCACTAGAAACAAAAGTCAAAGCAGTCTCTCTAAATTGATCATTGTTGGAGACTTTACTGAGGAGGTCAATCATGTCGCGTTTGTCGTCTTTGATTTTTTGTTCCCATATTTCTGACTCTTTCAAAGTGTCTATGCCTTCTCTCTTGTCCATTCCCTGCTTGGCCTCTGTGTAAGCGAGACCATACAGTTTTCCTCCAATCGTACATTTCTTGAATTCCATGACGTTTTGGGTCAAAGTTCCAGTTTTGTCACTGAAGATGTATTCAATCTGACCCAAGTCGTCAGATATGCTCCACAGTTTAGGAGTGCACGGAAAATTGAGTCGATCATAATACAATTTCACATCTGCATAGATGAAGAACGCCTGTAGTGATTTGATGATCTCGATAGAGATGTACAACGAAATTGGTACCAAGGATTGGTAAATGATCAAAGCCACAAAAAATGCCAAAACACCATTTCCAGCAGAAGTTGGAGAGTATGCCGCAAACTCAAAATAGACACGTGAAGTATCTGTCTTATCATAAAATAGTCCGTTAATGACTCCTGAGATGAAACACAAGACAAAAATCGCAGCAAAGTTGATCACAATTGAAAGATTCAACTCGCTGGAGATTTTTGAGATTTTCACGGGACTGATTCCGCTATTCATCATGATTTTCGATTCCAAGCCCGTGTAAACAACGATGCCAATAGCCCATTTGGTATTTCTCAACATGCAGCCTCTCAACAAAATGTTTTCGTTCGTGATTGGCTCTTTTTCATCTTCTCTCAAGAGATTGCCTTCAGTGTCGTAGCTGTCATAATGCATGGTTCCTTTGAATGAGTAGAGCTTGCTGTTTGGTGCATCGCATTCAATCCAGCCCCTTAAGTTGCCAAGGTCTCTGGCATGCGTAACGGTCGACCAGCAATGGAGAGAAGTTTTGGTCTTCAAATTTGTTTCGCCATCTAAATTTTTGGTTTCAACAAAACAGTTGCCTTCAGGATCAGCTGTCGAGATAAGCACAATATCAGCGGGAATCTCTTCGTTGACTCTCACACGTACGAAATCTCCAACATTGATATCCTTCCACTTTCGGTTCTTGAATCTTGCGACATTCCGTACGCCCTCCTGAGAGTAATTCAGCAAAATGGGGTTTAAGTTGTTTTCGTTGTCCACCGCGCTGAAATTTCTGGATGTCGGAACTTGATGAGTGCTTCTCCGGCGTCCCATACTTAATGTTCGGCGGTGTGTTGGTCCAGAGTAATCTGAATAGATGGTGGACATACGTCGAAGAGCATAATCGTTTTCCTCTGCCTTCTTACGGGCCAGTTCGACCCGCTTCTTTCGGCTGAAGATGAGGGTAACACTTTTCAAAGCTCTCCAAATAACCCTGAAAAACCTTGAGCATGCCTTTTTGAATCTTCTCCAAGGACCTATTGTGTCCGCGTCGACGTTGACGTTCCTGTATCCTTGAAGTAAATGTATGCCGCTGTTGTTAAGTTCCATATCACTTTCGCTTCGCCTATAATCCTCAAATCCGTCTTTGGCTGCTGTGATACAGACAATAACAATCAAAGGTACTGCGGCCAATCCAGGATTGGCCACACCAAACACCTGAAACGCACCCAAGATATTCATGAACAAGAAGTATGAGTTTGCCACTTTCTGGAACTGCAACAACAAATTCTTGGGGACAAATGACAACGGCGTGTACTTGGTTGTCCTGATCTTGTTCCGTGGATACTCGATGATACGAGTTCTAGAGTTCTTGTGAAACATCCTATCAGGTAGGTCATGGTTGGTGTAGATGTGGCGCGGAGTCTTCAGATACATATTTTGCAAGAATTCGGGACGATCTGCTAGACCTCTCATGAAGAAGAAGTATTGTGCTCTTTGCCAGAAAGTGGGTGCTCTAGCATTTGCAAGTTCCGCCATGGTGTAGGAGGATTTCTCGATCACGGGTTCATCACTACTGTTCGAAGATCCTTCTTGTCGATTCGTCTTCGAAATTCCACCTGACGACGACGATCTCCCAGAGTCTACCGTCGACATGGTGTAGTGAGGTTATGTGACGAAAGTAATATTTTGTTGGAACTCAGTGTTTCGAAATTTGAAGTATAAGGGGCGTTCGGTCGGTAGGTAACGCGAAGATGAAATCACTAGGATTTGCTAGCCGCAGGTATCCGGTAAGCGGAAGACAAGCATTCCGCGAAGCCGTGCGCTTCCCGGGAATTAAGCATCCCCCACAAGGTAATCGAAGTTAAAACTGCAGACGCCTCGATATATAATTGAAGATTCAGGGAGATACTACATAACAAAGCATAATGAGATTAGCCAGCAAGAAGAGGCCGCCCATACTTCCCGTAGGTGAGATGTATGTGAATATTTTAATTGGGGCCCGCGTCGGTGAATAGATTCTGATTGTAGCACTGTGCAGGATTTCGTTGTCGTCGAGTAACTTTTTTTTCAGCGCACCCGGTCACGAAGTAGAAACTACAAAGAGAATACCATGTCTGTCGAAGAAATCCCCCAAGGCGCTGAGGTCAACATCATCAACAAGAATGAGAAGAAGGCCAGAGAGTTGATCAAGAAATTGAACTTGAAGCAGATTAAGGGCATTTCTAGAGTTACCTTCAAGCAGAGAGGCAACTTGATTTACGCTATTGAGCTGCCTGACGTGTACAAGTCGCCTGCCGGTACCTACGTTGTGTTTGGTGAAGCCAAGGTCGACGACATGAACCAAAGATTGGCTCAGTCCCAGGCTGCCCAGGCTGCTGCCGCGAATGATGCTCCAGCTGACAAGAGCCCCGAGTCTATCACTGCTGATCTCGAGGCTGCTTCCTTGAACGCCAACAAAGAGCCCGAGGAAGAGGTCGACGAGAGCAACGTGGATGAGTCTGGCTTGGATGCGGACGACATCTCCATTATCGTTGAACAAACCCAAGTGTCCCGTGCTAAAGCTGTTGCGGCTTTGAGAAAGCATAAGGGTGACATGGTGAACGCCATCATGGAATTGTCTTGAGCGCTTCATAAATAGTTTACTTTCGTGATGATCATGATCTAAAGCCTGTTGCGTGTTGAGTCATAATATAAGGTAGTACGTAGCGAGTGGTGACTGGTCACAGATTGCGACGGTCATGAACGACGTGATCCACAGTCGGGATATTCTGCTCAGCATCCGTGGTTTTGAGTTCGGTTGGAGCTGCTGTATCCCTGTCTGGTGCGCTCGAAGGTTTGAGATCTTGTGAAGTCACCAACGCCCCATTTTTGAATCCGCAATTGCGACAGATGTAGATGACTGAGTTGGGATTCACACAACCCGGTGGCGCCAAGCCATTATGCACATAGCAATTGGCACATATGAGGGCAAACCTTGTTTCGACACTTTCATTGTGCTCTGAACCGATGACGAAGTCAAGGATGCGCTCCTGTAGGGTCAATTTCTGCTGTTTGTCGATTTCTGAGGGAGCCTTGGGAGACGGCTTACCCTGGGGTCGATTGATGGTAGGATTTGGCTTCTTTTTTGACATGACTGACGAATTTTGAGAGTTTGTTTTGGTTTTTTCCATCAACTTTGGACTTTGAGGGGTTGCGCCGTCTTCGACAGAGTCTGGAGACTTGAATTTGCGTAAAATTTGATCAGTCTTATTGAAATTTGTGATCTTTTTGAGTTCCTCAACTTTCTCACGATGTTTCTTCAACAAAGCATTCAAGCTTGCACTTTTGCTCTTCATGATGATTGCAAATAGCTTGTCGACCATCCAGATGCAAAAGGCTATAAGGATAGGGATCAACATTAGAACCAACAATTGATAAAGCAGCTGACCAGAAAGCATAATCTGTATGCGTGATTTATGAGAGCCCAACGCACCCAAATTTTGGCTAGCTGATTTGTACCGATATCCAACGTACAAGATATACAGAGCAATACCATACCAGGTGAGAGACCGTTTGATTGACCTCAGCTTTTGCGATATCCTTGCCAATTGGGTACGATTCTTAGAAATCTGCTGCGTAATGCTTGTGAGCTGCTGCTCAAATTCGTCAGGATCATAAGCTTTATTCTGGAAGAGCTGGAAGAGGCCCATCTTGAAGTGTGATCGGATTAACACCAGCGCTTTCAAAAGCGCGGGATGTTTTGGCCGCACGCAGCAAGTGGCGCATGGATGACATACAGGGACCGTGAACCCAGCCATTGAAGAATGTCACTCTGGTCGTGTGTGCTAAATTCCTAGAAATCAACGAGTCCTAACAAAACCTTTCTTTTCCTCTTATTCGGGAGTGGTGTGATCTGCGTAGTTGGCATATTTGAAGTTCGCAGTTGTCTGAGAATTGGCCAAAAATGATCTTTTACGTAAAAAAATAGGTGCAATGAACAGAATGACCATTGCACTTTTACTCGCTTAATAATCGAGACAAAACCAAAAGGCTATGGTATAGGTCAAGTTGATAAGAAGGAAGGCATTGCTTCTTTTACTAATGGGGCTTTTATTGAGGCTTCGGGGCAGTCACTAGTTGTGACGGAACTTGCAATCTACAACTCCTGAATTTGACGGGGTGGGTGCGATGTGAAAGTTTTGGACATATTACGGTAATACGATGTTCCGTAAAGTTTGCTGAGAACGTTCATTTGGCTTGCATATGTTTATAGAGACTAAAATATTTTACTAAGAAGCATCACTGCCATTTTCGGGACAGATAAGTCGGTCATATCGCCCATTTCATCATACTACACAGCCCTGAATTGTTCGCCAATGTTAGCTTCATGATAAAAAATATTCGGTATGGGTGTAAGAGAGATACAAACATAGATAAACTAACTATTTCAGTGAATGTCGAAGATTTTGAACAAAATTTCAACAACTGAAATCACCACGGTAGTGCCCCGATAAAAATAATGTGTGCGATCTCGCGCGGGATTCAATACCTCGAGCCACCTCACTAATCAATGTAACATGACGTACCTAATAGGCGATAAGAAGATTAAACTCAATGGGGATGAATTGACGGCCGAGGAAGAGGACATCATCAGGTCCCATCCCAAAATCTTCTTGTACTGCTTGAACTCCACAACTCATAAACATTTGTTGAGCATAAGAAGGATCATCAATCAATATACAGACATCATGAAGATTTACATGACCCTACTATCGAAGATTCTGGACTATGATGATTTAACTACACTCACAAAAAAGACCAAACGCAATCTCAGCGTCATAGAGACACAAATGGTACACATATTGGGTCCTGAAGTCAACGGGTTGAATGAGGGGTGGGAGGAAATGAATTACGAGAAACAAGTGAAGCCCATGGCCATCATGATCCTCAGGAGTTGCGAGGAAGTACTCAGGTCTGCAGAGCGCAATTTAAGATGCATTGAGGTCTTCTTCAGTGCGTTCGACAATCTCAAAACCCTCTTGATTGCATGTCTACAAGTTCACGCAAGGATGATATGCAAACTGTTGACGAAAGCTCTTTTCTTGTTCGAGCTCACTACAATCGCGAATGAGACAGCCAAGATTGAACAGCTCAGCCCTTCCATCTTCAAACAGCTCATGAAGATTGATGCCATAACCAGTGGCATCGAGTACGAAACGAAGATGATTGATATAATATATGATGACACTGAGAAATTGCTAACTCGCTACACTCGCATCATATTGGGCAAAGCTATTCTAAAAAGAGATGTCGAAGAAAATGAATGTGGTATTATTGTCAGACGTGCCATTTGCGAGGAGGCTGCAGAGCACGTAATAAGCATACCGCTCAGCGGAGTCAAACCCCCAAGGTTCTCCCTAGAGCCCTTCACCACCAGTCTCTTCTATCTCGTCTCAGCGCTTCTCTTAATTATGTGCGCTATTTTGTATAGAGTCTATAACGTCATTTTCGGCTGAGTTCAGCCTTTATATATCCACACTTTTGCCAATTCTGGCATCACCTTGACGCATGATTTAAAGACAGATCTCTGACGTGAAGTGAAGGCGATGTCGCGCGTATCTCATACATCATCACGTGACCACAAGCTTCCCTCACTAGTAAACACTTAAGGCTTACTTAATACTGGTGATACCCCATCTCCACCACGCCTCAACGTTTGTCAACGCCACGCTGGATACTCACATCATCGAGCAAGTACGTTACAGGTGTCAACCAGTACCATACAACAGCCATTGCGGGCGCACATAGGAACAATCAAAGCCTTTGCCAGACTCCACGGGTCACCTACCACATCGTCATAAATACCATACACCAACATGGTGAAGACATTAGATCACATATACTCTGCCACTTACTCAAATGTTCCTGTGTTTGAGTTCGTGACGGAGGAGGGCCCGGTCATGCGCCGAAAGTCGGACTCATGGATAAACGCTACTCACATCTTGAAGATAGCGAAATTTCCCAAGGCTCGACGAACCAGAATTCTTGAGAAAGACGTCCAAACAGGCATACATGAGAAGGTCCAGGGTGGTTACGGGAAATATCAAGGCACCTATGTCCCCTTAGAGTTGGGCGCCGAAATCGCAAAGGGGTTTGGTGTATACGAGACCCTTAGACCAATCTTCGAGTTCCAGTACATCGAAGGAAAATCAGAGACACCTCCGCCTGCCCCTAAGCACAGTCACGCATCTGCGTCCAATGTTGCTCGAAGGCAAACCTCGCGGCAAAAGATCGAGCACCCAAGCTCCAAAAAATTGGAACAGCCTCTTTTCAAGCGCGAGAGGGACGCAGAGGAGGATGAGAGTGGGAACAAAAAGAAAAGCGGGCAAATGAAGCGTGCCACTTTGACGAGGGAGAAACCAACATTCTCGAAAAGCGAAACCGCCCCAATCCATTCGTCAAGCCCGAATTTCGGTACCTTCACCTCGAGAGACGAAGGGTCATTCATTGACTCTTCTAGCCAACTACCGCCTTTGATGCGTCAAGACACCGAAAGCGATGCGTATCTGTTGATGGCTAGCAATATGAACGTGCGGAGAGATGATCTCGAGCACGAGAGCAGCGAGGACGAGCTTGTGTCTAATGGGAATCACGAGATGAATGCGACATCACACCCCCACCCTCGAGACTCTGATGAGGAGGAGCTCATGACAGGAAAGGAGCTATTTGGCTCTCGTGATTTTTTGAGTCGTGATTCATTTGGCAGCAATATTTTGAGGCACAACAGAGCCAACCGTGGGTTCGCGACAGGTATAAACTCAAGACTCACAAGCTTTAACGGATCAAACCACACAGATTCTTCGGGTCTGCACGCTTTTGCACAAAACTCATTCAATCAAAATCCACAGAAATTCTCGTCCACATCGTTGCGTGGTGACGAGGAATCGCTCGAGTACTTCAATGCTCTTCTAAATTACTTCCTTGAGGAAAAGAGTACCATGGAGGAGAACTCTTCGGGAAAGTTGACTTCTGGGTTACCAGAAAAGATTCTTCGACCCCCGCAACCACTAGATCGCGTCAACATCAAACAACCCATCGACAATGACGGTAACACAATATTTCACTGGGCATGTGCTATGGCGAATGTGAGTATGGTTGAGTTCCTTCTCTCGATCTTCTCGAGCTACATTGATAGTGGTGTGAAGAATCATCGAGGCGAAACTGCACTCATGTTCATGGTCCAGTTCAATAACAGCTATCAAATCAAGAACTTCCCTGCAATTCTCGATTTGCTTGTTGATTCGGTTCTCGCAATCGACTTCAGTGGGAGAACAGTTCTTCATCATATCGCATTGGCCTGCACTTCCAACAGAAATGAGTCCCCCATGCGGACATCCAGCGATTTGGATTCCAAACTCAAGAAGGAAAGATTTTCACAATACTATTTTGACATTATTTTCTCGAAAATTATCGAATTCTCAGATTACCAATTACTTCGGGGCGATGGAAAAAGAAGTCCTGAGGATAAAAAGAGTATCATCTCCAACTTCATCAATCATCAAGACAAGGAGGATAACACGGCACTCCATATATTCTCGTACAATCTCCTGAAAAAGTGCATCAAAATTTTTATTCGTCACCATAAGTATATAGAGTTTTCACTTCGGAACAAAGTCGGGTTCACTGCCGAAGATTATTTGGCTTCCCATAACTATGTTTTACGACTTGAAAATGATGGCGACAAATCGATAAGCACACAGGAAGGTTACAGGCCTAGCGGGTCTGCGATTCTCGAGGATGACGAGTTACAAAGCTTCGAATCGCAAGTTCAGCATAGCAAAGCGGCGATGAGTGTCCACAATGCTACGGTACAGCTAATTACTGGGAAGTTCGGTGAACTCTCGTATGCCATTGATCGTGAATTGAGAGAGAGGGACGATAAAATAATGAGACTACAAAGTTTCAAAAAGGTGTTGGACACTGAGAAATCGGGATCGCAAAAAATGATTCTTCAGCTATTCAATTTAGAATATCTGCTTGAAGATCTTAATGGTGAACATAGAGAGCCCGATACAGACGCTGATTTGAACAAAGCAACTTTAAGTGATAAGTACCGGGATGATATCACACAAGACGAAATAAACCGATTGAATGATGACATGTGCTTTCAAGCTCTCACTGTGCAAGAAGCTCACGAGCAGACTTTGCTGAAATATCTTTATATCAAAGAAAGTCTCGCCCGAGGTAACTTGAGTCACCGGATGGGTCTTGTCAAGAAAGAAGATACAGGTGAAGAAGCCTTAGATTTGGCCTGCAAACTTCAAAAAGCCATCATGCACCGTATAGCCCAAAGTCGCGAGCTTGCGAGCAAAGAGGCAGAGACTTCACTCCAAATCATTGACTCCGAGGAGTTCAAAGAGAATCTACATGGCGAAGGAGAAGAACTCACGGTGAGGTCGGAGTCAGGTGTCAACGGTAGATCCGAGGACAGCAAATCCATCATCTCGCGCATTGCTCCGAACGATAAGCTATACAAGTATTGCAAACTCATAGCACTAAGTTGCAGTATGTCATTCAGCGAAGTGGAAAACTCCATCGATCTCATTGAACAATCGCTCGCGAAAGCCTCAACCTAAATCGAAAACCTCACACTAGTGACTTGCTAGCGAGGGCATCGCGAGACGAGAATCCCTTCAGATAAGATGCTACACAAGCATGATCCAGTGCATGTCAGATGAAAACATCGCCTCTCGATCTGAGCTCTGGATCTTTGATGGCTGATGCGGCTGCCATTTCTTGGCGATTATCGAGATAATGAAAGCGTGCATTTGAAAATTGCAAATCAAAAAGGGACCAGCATCAATTTGTCTGCGTCATAATCATACATTGATCTCGGATTTGCAACTCCTGCCAAAGCCGCAGCACCATGGATCAATTTGATGGAGGGGCCCGTATTGCCGCGAATACCCGAAAATTTGTTCATGGCCCATACTAATCGCGGCAAAAAATTCGCAACCGGATAGTTTTGCGGCGATCACGATACAGATAAAGCGCTATAATGTTTCGACTTCGACGTCGAGATAATTTGGGAGAAGAATTTCCACCTTTTGAGTGAATGAACATGACTGTTGACGAAGAACGAAAAATCAGCCATTGTGTTCTGGGGTCGTCTGCTGGCCTTGATACATTTATCCTGGAGTGGCTGCACAAAGACCAGGACCTGGATTCAAGCTCAGGACAGAAGTCTGACAGCAAGCTCGAAGTCCATGAATTCACAGCTGAATTCTCCAAAGAAAAAAATACCGAAGGGCAGGAATTGCGGAGACTTGCCACACAGCAGAGTGTGTTACAGGAATTAGCCGAGGCCGATGATTCCGAGTTAGAGGTTTTTACACTTTCTGAAGTCCGCTTGGTGCAGCACGGTGGTGAGAAATACACCGATATTGATCTGGATCTCGTTGCCTGGGATCTAGACAGCCCAGAAGATCCCCGGAACTGGCGCATTGCCAAAAAGGTGTTCGTTATCTGCAGCGTTTCGCTATACACTTTTGTCTCACCCATCTCGGCATCTATAACTTCACCCGCCTCGGCTGACATAGCAAAGGATCTCGGCATCGATTCGAAAACCATCCAGGCTTTAGTTACATCGATCCATCTTTTGGCTTGGGCCATCGGGCCACTATTCATAACGCCATTGTCCGAAAACGATAAGTTGGGGAGAAGACGAGTTTTGAACTTCACTTGCTGGCTCACTTTTGTCTTCAATCTTTCTTGTGCGTTTGCGAACACGCCCACACAGATTTTAATTCTCCGTTTTTTTAGTGGGCTATTCAGTGCCACTCCACTCAATGTCTCACCTGCTGTAATCAGCGATATGTTCGACGCTAAAAGCAGGAATGTCAGCTTGGCAGGGGTGTTTTTAATCCCTTTCGTTGGTGCTGCCTTAGCGCCAATTATTGGCGGGTTTGTCGTGCAAGCCAAAGGCTGGAGATGGGTGTTTTATGTTTTGGCCATCATCAATGGTCTGATTGGCATTTTCGGGACCATATTCTACATTGAGACCTACAGCCCCACTCTTCTTCGAGCAAAAGCTCAAATATTAAGGAAGTCCACCGGCAATGATAATTTGCACACAATCTACGAGCTTTCAGGCGATAACGAGTTCATCCCGCAGCTCAGAGAGACAGTGACAAGGCCCATAGTCATGCTTTTCACCAATCCTCTCGTTTTTGGGCTTGGTTCCTTTATGGCTGTCATCTACGGGTTCTTGTACCTAATGATCATCACATTCCCGTCAGTTTTCGAGGAGTCCTATGGCTTTAGTCAGAGCGAAGCAGGTCTTATGTTCTTGGCTTTAGGCATTGGATTCGTACTTGGAGTTCTACTGTGGACTCTCGCGCTTGGCAAAGTCTACACGTATTTGAGTGAGAAGCATGGAGAGCAAAAGCCAGAATTTAGACTCCCATGTCTTTTTGTGAGCGCAGTGATCATGCCAATTGGCTTGATCTGGTACGGCTGGTCTGCACAGAAAAAAGCCCACTGGGTGATGCCCTGCGTTGGAAGCGGTATTTTCGCTTTTGGTCTCGTGTGTGTCTTTCAGACGCTCCAGGCTTACTTGATTGACGTGAATCCAGTGCACGCGGCTTCTTCGATTGCAGCTGCTTCCATTTTCCGTTTCGTATTGGGGTTCGCATTTCCGCTCTTCGCTCTGGAAATGTATGACAAAATGGGCTACGGATGGGGTAATACGTTTTGTGCTATTTTGGTTGTTCTCGTTGGATTTCCGTTCCCCTTGATTTGTTATGTGTATGGAGAAAGTCTCCGAGCGTGGATCAACGAGAGATTGAAGATTGACGCAGAAAAGAGAAGTGAGGCTCGCAAGGCCAGATTGCGGGCCAAAGCTGAGAAGCTAGCCATGAGCGCCGCTACAAAATAAAGCATTAGAATAGGTAGTTTCGTATCAAACGTCGGCGCTTCACAAGATTTGAAAGCTTCAGTTTCACTTCGACATCTCCGCAGCGAATGGGTTTATTGTTCATGAGTTCGGTGATTGGCACTGTAAAACGTTTATCCGCGGTGGTGCGCCGCAACACCGGTAGTGCCCCACAAACGACACCTCAAATGTCAGCCACCCCGCCTATCACTGTCCGAGATCTCAATCCTTTTCCTCTACCCAAATCGCTAGCTAGCCTTCCTGATTCAGTCGTCCAAGACTTTGCCCGCCTGTATGAGCTCGTGAAAGGATTTACGCAGTCTCTCGAATCCTACAAGACGCAGGAGGCCGATGTCCTGAAGTCACTAGATGAGGCCATTGAACTTATCAATGAGATAACCGAAAAGCTTCAGGAGCAGCGATCAATGAGAGAAGAGATAATCGCTCTGGTCACACGCCTTGACGACCTTTACAAGGATTTCTTGAGCCTAGAAACGTACCAGTACCGCCTTCTCGGCAACAACTTCAACAGAAACGTGTTGCGAACTCGATTCGAGAAGGTGATGAGGCAACAGGATGACCACGCTCTTGACTTGATTTCCGATTACAGACGGAGTGACGGGAATATGAGCGAGTTTCTCGGCGAGTTTAGGAGTTCTCGAAAGGCGTATCACATGACACGAGAGAAGCTATGGCGGTGGGACGAGGAGCGTATCAGTGGCTTCCATTAGTGTGCCATTAACGCTTTTGGCTGGTCCCAGATTTCTACAACTGTCTGGGCATAGTTATGGCACGAAGCGGTCAAGCGCGGCGGCAAATGCTCATTAAGCCAGTCTTGGCTTGTCGTGATCGATGGCAGAAATAGCTGTGTTGGAAAACGGCAGTGCTTCCACGAGACGTCGGGTTTTTCCAAGCGCATTAGGTCCGGCACTACAAACAAGAAATGGCTCCAGACATTTCTGCACCCGGGCCATTTCTCGTTGCGGGCACAGCAGCGCTTGGCGTCGAAGTCACGGCGCCTGATATCCAATATGCGTTCGGGTATTAGCTCCGGAGCACGGCCAATGCCCCGATAAGATACCGGGCGGCGCGGAAAAAAAAAAGACCTCATTCGGGCGGGACGGCACGGCGCTGATTTGGAGTCCAATGCTCCCAGCAGTGTACTAGGAAATTGGCCACACAATTCAGCTCACAAGTCTTTGATGCAAGCGCCCCAACATTACCCCGTGGAGTCGAAGTTCCTTCCCGATCGAACGCCCATGTTCGCAACGCTTGCGCATTGCCCAATGTGATTGCGCAGACCGACTGGACCGAGCCCGCTCGCAAAAAAAAAAAAAAAGTTAATGTTCCGAAGTTTGCGACTGAGAAGGGTCTCGAGAAACTCCGTGTCACCGAGGAACTAACCCGTTTTACCACTCAAAACAAGCGACATGTTCAGAACTGCCACGAGATTCTTCTCGGCGCTGTCCAGAACATTCAATGCTGTCCCCAAAAAATCGGGCTTCATTAAGCGTACCGCCAAAACCGTTGCCGGTGTTTCCGTCCTCGCAACCTTGACTGCCTCTGGATACTTGGCCTACAAAGTCCACAAGGAATCTCACCCTGCTGAGCAGTCGAAACAGGCCTTTGAGTTTGAGAATGGTCGCAAGAAGAAGACCTTGGTGATTTTGGGTTCCGGCTGGGGCTCCATCTCCCTCCTCAAGAACTTGGACACCTCGTTGTACAACGTCGTGGTGGTCTCGCCCCGTAACTACTTCTTATTCACCCCCTTGTTGCCCTCTTGCCCTACCGGAACGATTGAGTTGCGTTCCATCATTGAACCCGTCCGTGCCATCACTCGCCGCTGTGCCGCCGAGGTGATTTACTTGGAAGCCGAAGCTACCGACATCGATCCCGTCAACAACAAGATTACTATCAAGCAGCTGACCACTGTGCACTCCGGTCACTCCGGCCAGGACACGGGCTCCTCCAAGCCCACCTTGTCTGAAGACATCATCACCTCATTGAACTACGATTACTTGGTTGTTGGCGTGGGCGCCCAGCCTTCCACTTTTGGCATCCCCGGCGTCGCTGAGCACTCTACCTTCTTGAAGGAAGTCAGTGATTCCATGAAAATCAGAAGAAGTCTTATGGATGTCATCGAGGCAGCCAACATCTTGCCCATCGATGACCCCGAGCGTAAACGTTTGTTGTCCATTGTTGTCTGCGGTGGTGGCCCAACCGGTGTCGAGGTTGCCGGTGAGCTTCAGGACTACATTGACCAGGATCTTTGCAAGTGGATGCCTGAAGTTGCTTCTGAGTTGAAGGTCACTCTCGTTGAGGCCATGCCCAATGTTTTGAACACGTTTAACAAGAAGTTGGTTGAGTACACCAAGCAGGTTTTCCAAGACACCAACATTGATTTGAGAACTAACACTATGGTTAAGAAAGTGGACGACAAGAGTGTGATTGCCCAGACCAAGGGCCAGGATGGTACCAGCCAGACTGTCGAGATTCCTTACGGTATGTTGATTTGGGCCACTGGTAACGCCCCTAGAGCTATCGTGCGTGACTTGATCTCCAAGGTGGAGGAACAGAAGAATGCCAGAAGAGGTTTGTTGGTTGATGACAAGTTGTTGCTTGATGGGTCGAGCAACATATTCGCTTTGGGTGACTGTACCTTCACCAAATACGCCCCAACTGCTCAGGTCGCTTTCCAGGAAGGTATCTTTTTGGCCGAGCACTTCAAGCGCTTGGATGACATTGACGCCTTGAAGTTCAAGATCGAGCACTCGGCTGGACAGGAGAACGTCGACCGCTTGGCCAAGAAGTTGGTTAAGTTGGAGAACTCATTCGAGCCTTTCAAATACAACCACCAGGGCTCTTTGGCTTACATTGGCTCTGAGCGTGCCGTTGCTGACTTGGTTTGGGGTGACTGGTCCAATGTCTCCACTGGCGGTACCTTCACCTTCTTGTTCTGGAGATCTGCTTACATCTACATGTGTCTCTCTGTGAAGAACCAGATCTTGGTCTGCGTGGACTGGCTCAAGATCTCGATGTTTGGAAGAGACATCTCCAAGGAGTAAATTTTATATTCATAACCACTGTATAGAAATTATCATCTATGAGAACCCCTACACGATTGTGGCTGAGAGCCATCAAATGGCCTAATAAATATAGGTAAAGATGGAGATAATTAGTGTTCTATAACGTAGAGAACTGTAATATGTATCAGAAGTGGAAGTCAGAAATGTTGTCGTCGTCGTAAACTTGCGGATCCTTCTCTCCAAAAGCGTCGTCCCGTGGATAGGGTGGATTGTTTGGCTTACGGGGATATGATACTGCCGAGTCGGAGGTGTACAGCTCGGCACTGCGGGACAGCATATCCAAGGAATCATCCTCGTCCTCCGAGGGGAAGTAGCTCTGCTCTGCGGTGATGATGTTTCTGACTCTCAAAGGAAGTCTGTCGGGACGGTAGAATCTCAAGTCAACTCTGCCTATGATGTAGAGGACGTTGATGATGAATTCAAAGACACCCCAGGCCACGTACATGAACCACTTGTTGCACGCTGGGCTCAGATTGATCTGGATTCTGTCCTGGAAGAGAACCACGCATCTTCCGATGGAGCCAACGAATATAAGAAGCGTGGTGATCGAGATGAGTGCAATCGAGTAGTTGTGCTTCAAGTTACCACGCTGGTTGCTCAAGCCTTCCACCATGTTGAAGTGGTGGTGGGTGGCAGCAATGACTCTAACGGCATGTCTGTGATTGTGGTTCCGCTTCATGAACGACTCCAGTGCCTCTTGAGCGGCACCCGGCTGCACAAAGTAGAATGTTCTGAAGGACTCAATCCACCAGGGCTGGTATGTGTATAAGTTCTCATCCTTGGTGGTTGGGGGAAAGAGGTATGAGAGACCAATCAATGAAATCGAGGTGAGCGAATAGACAATGACCATCACACCGGTGAACATATTGACTTTCCTCCATTTCTCCCAACTCGATAGACTGAGGAGGTGAATATATGGCACAAAGGATGCAGCAATGGTGATGCCCACGAGAATAGCCACAATAATGTATAGTGAGATCATGAAGTTCCAAAACAATCTGCGGGAACCACCAACGGGGTGTCGCCAAGTGAACAAGCGCTGGGCCAAAATAAGATCGAAAGACGCAAAAATGATGGACGGAATGATCAAGAACACTTCACTGGTCAACCCCACGGCAATCTTGGTTTGGTCTTGCGACCACACTGCTCTCAAAAGAAACCCCAAGAGCTTCATAATGCAATTGATGCCCCAGACGAAGGAAATCCAGAAGTAGTGTCCTCTGGAAAAATTGATGAAGAAGACGAGGAAATGGAAGAAGCCGGTTATTCCAAAAAGCACAGTAAAAACAATACTGGGTGCTAGATCCTCCCCGATCGGATAATCACCAAAGAGACTGATTTGTGTAGACACGGCGTACCGTACTAGATTGAGTGGTAACGTGTCACCCATGAGGTTCTTTGCGAATTTGACAATGTAGAGAACACCTGTTCCTTCTGCTGGACTATTCACAAGCGGGAGGACGAATTCACTGAGTCCTCTCACTCCTGGATACCCTCTGAAGTCCCATGGGGCGAACAGGGTGTAGTTTGCGCTCATTTCTAACTATGAATTAACTCAATGAATTTTGATGGAGATAATGAATTGGATTGTTGGAGCGAGTGAGCAAAAATAAGACAAGTAGCGGAAGGAATAGTGGTTGAAGATGGGGTCATCGTGAATTCGACATGTATATATATTTACATGAGATGCAGTGTGGGGTTCACTAACACTGCTGTTTTAGGCAATTTCCTCAACTAAGGCATACAGGCGAGCGCTTCCCACACTCCATGGCTTTGAGGGTGAAACGAGTTGAGGGACCAGTTTCCATTGGTGGATTTCAGGTTTGAATCTTTGACGTGTATTTACAATAGATTCATTTATTTCGTGGAAAATTAGCGGTGTTTTTTATGGGATGTAGGCCGGGTTTGTCACATCTTCTTTGCCAATGCAGCGAATTTCCGCATTAGCCAGTGGGCCATGCGGGTGCCTAATCGGGATAGATTACGAGCCAATGCTGAAGAAAGAGACCAATGCAAAAATCGGCTATCTGATGGGTCTAACTATCTTCAAAAGTCAAATAACACCATAGTTACACGGTACTAGTCCTTCAGAATCAGGTACCCAAAGGAATCTTATCGAGAACAATATCGACTAGGCATTCAGAGGTAGGATGTGAGTTTACAATGTCCCAATAATTTACAGACTGGGAATTATGAGTTGTCTTCGTCAAAGCCTCGCTCATCGGTGCTCGTTCATCTCGAGATGGTTCACCTTTCGCCGTCCATTCATCGCCGTAGACCTCGTAGGGCTTGACTTCTGAGATTGAACTATAAGGCATCCCTCGAATCCACGAAGTTTTTGCTTTTGTTATTTGTCTCTTATGCAAAAGAAACATGACTAATCGAGATCAGTGCTGTTACATCACAGCCTGTCGTTCGAAGCCACGGAAGACGCGTCTCACTTCGATGATCAGCTGTAGTCGTATTTGAAAAGCCAAACCCACAGCAAATGTATGAAAATTGTAGACTGTTACCAAATTTCTCTCAATTCAACGACATTGGGTTTACTACATTCTTCTCTGTTCCTCCCACACCCGATAATCACGTCTCTAGATTGTGGCCTGTATGCAAGTACTCACCCATCGACGACATGCCTACGACGTCGGTCGAGTACTCCAAGGTCACGGCGGCGCTCGCGGGCGAGCCACAGCTGCACGAGGGCTGTTTCGTGTCAACACCGCTTGGCTTGGCAATTCTCGAAATCCAGGGCGAGCTCAACTACCCCCAGACTGTGCCTGACGACCTGGAAATGGCCGGTAACTTCTGCAAAGTTGATGACATCTACGACGCCGTGAAGTTTGGCAAGATGACCTTTGACGAGAAAGACCCGAACAAGGTAACGCTACTCATAGGCAAATCGCAGCGCCTCATGGGAGCCGTGGAACTGCTTCGCGAGCCATTGGGTGTCCTTCGGGTCAGCGATGGGCTCGAAATGATAGACATCATCTACAAGAAACTCATCTTCCGCCAGAGACCTCTACCGGTGATGTGAGTCCAACAATGCGTGCAGTGCGCTTCAATTTCAAGGCATAAGTCTAAGAATCCCTGCCTCTAGAACTTGGATTGAGGGGCCGGGTGAGCCGGAGGGCACACGATATGTCTGAAGATCGTCTCAATGTCCGCCTCCGAGAAGCCGAGCTGGTTTTGCATGTACCCAACAATACCTCCGAACTTGTCCTCGAGATGGTCGATGGTCGAAAGCATGGCCTCTGCCCGAGAACTGATGAGGTTGTCGAAACCGTCCTTCTCCAAAGACCAGTTTTTGCGGCCCCGCAGAATCAACGCTTCCACCTGCGAAGCGCCGCCTTTTTCTCTGATCTGCTGCAAGCCTTTGACAAAGCTCTGCCTGATCTTCTCACGGTCCGGAATCAAGCCATAGGTTGTGAGCTCGTACTCCTTGGCGATCGTGTACAGGTCGACACCCGCCAATTTCAAGACAAGCATGCAGAAGACACCCGTGCGGTCTTTTCCAGCCGTGCAGTGAAGCACTAGCGGGTCGTTGGGGTGGTCGCGAATGAACTCAAACATGGAGCGGAAGGCGTCGACTCCGTTCTCCAACATTTGATCATACACGTGCACGTAAGTGTGCCAGGACGTGAGCAAGTGCAGCAAGCGAAGGGCGATGGCATCTGGCGAGTAGTCCTCGTGGCGGAAAACCGGGGTGTGATACCGGGCGACGCCAAACGCATCCAACTCCGTGGGGAAACCGTTCTTGGTGCATTCTTCTTCGGACCGGAGATCGAACATCGCCTTGATGCGTAATTGCTGCATTGCCTTCAAGCCGTCTTTGCTGACATTTGCCGTGTTGGCACAGCGGAAAATGTATCCTGAACGGACACGGCACGGCCCGTCAACGTTGAAGGTTGGCTTGTACACCTCCCAGCCGCCCAAGTCACGGAAGTTGGCAATTCCGTCCACCACCTTGGCACGGGGGATCAAGCCCACGTTCTTTGTGATAGCGTTGAACCTTTGTAACTCCTGCTCGGGACTGAGAAATTTCGTGATCAAGGCCGTTGCCACGTAGTTGTAGTTCACCTTCTTGCTTCTGGACAAGGGCAAGTCGTACGGGTTGAAGTCCTCTGCGTCGCTCTCGTTGCTTATTTCTTCGACACCATAGAAGTTGTGGTCTGCGCCGTCAATGAGCTCCAACCGATGGGTAAGCGGGCCCCGATTGAGAGCGTTGGCGTAAAGCGCACCGTCTTCCTTGGGCACAATGGTGTCCTCGGTGCCGTAGATGCTTAATACGGACCACTGGGGCGAAAGTTCCATCACCAGAGGCGTGTCTGCCACCAGAAGAGAGCTGAGCTCGCTGCGCGTGACCCTCAACTGGCGGTACTTGCCATATCTGTAGGCTGTCTGCTCCACGAACTCAAAGTCGTCCTGCAGAACAGGGTAACGGTCCAAGACGGTCTCGGAGCGGAATCTCAGTGAGCAGTTGACCAAGTTGGGAACCACCACGGCTTCTGAGGCGGTCTTGGGGTCCTTCAAAAGCCTCTCCTGCTTGACGGCCCACAAGAACATGGCCAAAGAGCCTCTAGAGTGGCCGATGATGGACGTGAGCGAGAACTTCTGGTGAAGAGGGTTTTTTGAGGAGTCTGTGACAAACTCCACAGCGGCCTCGATATCCTCAATGTCCAGCTCCAATACTCGTCCAACCTTGGCGTCTGCCACTTCGGCCGAGTCGCCGCAGCCTCGGAAGTCGATTCGCAAGCTGTACATGCCCAAATCCGAGGCCAACTTGTGAGCCAACATCCGCTGGTAGCAGTAGTCTTTGTGTCCGCCTTGGCCGTGGAGGAGCAAGGCCATTTTTGTGGTTGGAGGCGCAAGCAGTCTCTCCAAGAAGTCGTCGTGGTCTGCACCGGGTGGTATGGCCACAATGCCCGCTACTCCGTTGGAAAGTTTCACCTTGAGCTCATTTGGCACCGGGCTTGGCTTTATGTGAAGGAATCTCTCCTCAAAAGGCTCTGCCGTGGTCATGACTGGGGCAAAAAGTGGAGCACCAGAAAGTCAGTATAGATGGTTGTGTATACGAGAGGCGAGCCTGGGGTAGAGCGTGCTAGTGCAGGAGCTGTGTCGAGCTGAGGCTGTGGGGTAAGAGGCTGCCCGGTAGAGGTGAATTGCAAAGTAATGAATTGAGCCTAAAGTGGATTTTCCTTGCTCGAGACTAGTGAAGTCATAATCAATGCGAGAATTGTGTTTCATAAATAGCACCGGTAACTCACCGGCAAGCGGCTTATTTTCGAAGCGCATGTGCCGTGCCGGCCCAGCACATGTGAAATCTCGGTGCGAGGTACTCCTCCGGATTCGAACCCAACTAGAGAGCACCGAACAAAACGTACATTCGTGGTATATCTAAATTAGTGAGTCTGAGTAATTGACCAGCTACTTGGCACACTATTCCGTGGTTTTGTCGATTATGCGTCCGTCTCCATGTTCTCCGTTTTAGCGGCTGCTTCGGGACCCGATGTCATTTCGCTGGTCGTTTGGCTCTTCTCCAACAACTTGCGCTTCTTCTTCTCCCTGTGGCGGGCATTCACCGCCTCCACATCGTCACCCACTTCTCTGCCCAGAATAGGCACGTAGGTCTTGAAGTTGCGGCCCATGCCATCGCCAGTGTGGACGTACCCCGAATTGGGGACTCTCTGTGGGTCTATTTCCCGCATGAACACCAGAGACACCATCGAGGCTATTTGTGCTTTAAGCTTGTGGTCAAAGAGCAACGCCCCAAACCTGCCCTGCTCTCTGAACAACTTTTGCACTTGTGTCCCATCGAAGTGGTCGGCGGAATTGAGCCACTCCATTTCGGGGAACACACAGTCATAAAGCACCAAGGGGATGTCGTTGGCCATCTCGAAAACAGGTTTGCGCGGGTAGCGGCCGATATCAAGCAACTCCGTAATCACTGACGGGGATTCGAGACCCTGCCCCACCAAGAATAGAATGGCTATCATGCACCGCACCTGATGCCAGAGGAACGCCAGGCCCTTGAGATCAAACACGTAGAAGTCGTCGTTGACTCGCTCGATTTTGGCCAGAAACACCTCGCGGAAGTGGTTGGTGATCTGCTTCAGGCCGTCGATTTTGCAAAAGTTGCGGAAATCATGCACGCCCTCGTAGAGCTGTGCCGCCTGTGCCATAAGGCCCACATCCAAGCCCTTGCTGCTGAACAAGTACTTGTAGTGTCTGTAGGAGCAGCTGAAGCGGGCGTCGAAATTGGGTGGAGGCCGTAAGCACACCGCCGTCATGCGAATATCGGGAGGTAGGAGGGCGTTCAAGATGGTCAAGTAGGGTATTTCTTGGGCATCGAATGAAGCATCTGACTGCTTCTCGGGCTCAACCGTGGACCGCACGCGGAGCGAGATCACCTGGTTCAAGGCGCTCACACCTTTGTCGGTTCTTCCGCATCGGCTAAAGTCACAGACCCCGGGGTCCGCGGCGGAGACCAACTTGGCTTTCTCCATGGCGGCTAAAATCTCCTCTTCGACTGTCGGAAGAGGCGTGGGCTCGTACTGATACGCTAGGCCATTGTAGTTCCAGCCCATGTAGGCGAAGCGTAGTGCTATGAAGCGAGTGTGAATTTTGGTGAAGTCAAACTGGCGTTTTTTGGGCACAGGTGCCACCGCCAGCCCGCGAGACTCAAGTTCTCTGATTCGGCGAATGAGCTGCGTCTTCAGCCATTTCTCGTAGTCTGCTGGTGTTGTACTCATCTTCTTGAGAAGACGCTTGAACATGTGCAAAACTCACTGCGAAGCTCATCAGCGAGTGGTTGGCCGGGGCTACATAGGGTAAGAGCTGGACGACTCAACAGAAATGAAGGGAAAATACAAATTCGAGAGATCAGTTAGACTTAGGCAAATACCATATATCGCCAATTGCCCATCCCCAATCCATGGTTCTCATCCCATCTTCACCATCACCTGCACACTGCCAGATCTCCATCGCAGGCTCATCGCTCCACTCACTATAGATCTTCTGTCCAAGTACTAAAGGACACTTTCCACCATGGCGTCGCTACTGTGGGACAAAGTCGAGAATGTGCTACACCCATGGCTTAACCAGGCCATAGCGTCGCTCGGTCACCCAACCATGACCCCAGTCCAAGCCTCAACCATACCTCTTTTCGGTGCTCACAAAGATGTCGTCGTGGAGTCTGTGACGGGGTCCGGAAAGACACTAGCATTTGTCATACCCGTGCTCCAACACATTTCTCGCCGTTTGTATGACGATGACCCCGACCCTGTCAAGAAGGGCCACATGCTAGCGATCGTGATATCGCCTACGCGAGAGTTGGCCAAGCAGATCCAAACAGTATTTGACAACGTGTTGCAATACTTACCCGAGGAGTTGACCCCCATCAAGACACAGCTCATTGTTGGCTCCTTGTCATCTGTGCGCCAGGACTTGGAGACGTTTCTCACGACAAAAGCCCAGATCCTAGTCGCTACTCCAGGCAGGCTCCAGGAGTTGTTGCAGTCTCTGAAAGTGCATACGTCATCGGTGGAAGTGGCTGTTCTTGATGAGGCAGACAAGCTTCTAGATATGGGTTTCGAGACCGACGTGGTGTCCATCCTCAAAAAGCTCCCGAAGCAGCGTCGGACAGGTCTTTTCTCAGCCACCCTTTCTGCGGCCGGGAATGGCATCTTCAAGACTGGCGTGAAGGAGCCCGTTAAGATTTCGGTGTCGAAAGCAGCCTCGAAAGCTCCCTCGTCGCTCAAGATTCATTACTCCTTTGTTTTGCCCGAGGAGAAACTCACACAACTTCTCACGCTTGCCCGCAAGCTTCGATTCAAGAAGTGTATCGCATACTTCGCCACATGCACCAGCGTCAAGCATTTTTACAATGTCATCTCGGCAGTGGAGCCCAGCAAAGATGTCAAGTTCTACTCCTTGCACGGCCAGCTCCCGACCTCGGCACGTTTGAAGACCTTGCAGGCGTTCGTGGACGACGAGGAAGCAGAAAAACAGGTGCTCATGACCACGGACGTGGCTGCCAGAGGCATTGACATTTCAGGAGTCGATTTCGTCATCCAGGTGGACCCGCCAACTGACCCAGACGTCTTCTTGCACAGATGTGGAAGAACAGGTAGGGCTAACAAAGCCGGATCTGCCGTAGTGTTCTTGGCAGCGAACTCCAACGAGGAAGATTATGTTGGTTTCATGGAGGTGAAGAAAGTTGCGATGAGCGAGTTACCTCTTGAAAATGAAAAGCACCAGGAAATCCAAGACAAGCTCAAAGATTTCATGTTGGCTGATCGGGCCCGGCACGAGTTTGCCGTCAAGGCATATGTTGGGTTCATCAGATCCTACCAGAAGCACGTTGCATCATCCATTTTCCGCATGCTGTTGTTGGACTACGTGGGGGTGGCCAAGATGTACGGCTTGCTCCGTCTTCCGAAAATGCCTGAGACAAAGTACATTGAAAACTTCCCCACGGACGGCTGGCTTGCGGAGCCCATCGACATGGACACTTACAGCTACGCAGACCAAGAGAAGGAGAAAATCAGGTTGGCCACAATGGCTGCCGAGAAGGAGCAAAAGATCAAGGACGCAAAAGCTCGCAAAGCTCTCAAGAAGAAAAACGAGGCCTGGTCGGTAAAGGTCGATACCAAAGACAGCAAGGTGGTTCGTCGTGAGAAAAACAAGCGCAAAAGAGAGGCAATCCAAAAGCAAATCATGGAGGAGTCATCAGACGAGGATACTCCCGCCGACTGGAAGGACATGGTGCGCCAGAACAAGAAAAAGAAGGACAATACAGAATTACAGGGCTCCTTCGACGATTTGTGATGGGGCCTTACTTTTCATTGGTCTATTTTATAGAATACAGAGCATCCAACTAACCCATCCGAAAGTTACTCTGTAATCGTCCACTTGCTTGTGACAGACCCAACACCGTCGAACACCAAGAGATTATTGAGTGGGATGTACTGAGCCGTTGCTATTTTAAGGACCTCCTGGCCTGCAACACCACCCAAGAAACTGCAAACATTGTGGTATCTCCTAGTTTGTGTGTTGTACAACTCTTTGGCTAAGTTGAGTGCGTGAGGAGGAGGATCTCTTTGCGCCAAACGCCGTAAGGCCTCCAAGAATGCTTCTTCAGTGACGTGGCTTTCCTGCAAGGCTAGCATAGCAAAATACACCCAAAGACTTGCCAGGGAGCTGTCTGGTGTATCTCTTTGTAGCTGCGAGACAAGACTCAGAGTCACCATCCTTTGACAGCCCGTAGATACATGAAGAAAGGCTGCGTTCTGGCAAAAGACTCGCACAGTGTCCTCGCTTATTTGGGTAGTTGGAAGTCCCGCTCGTTTAAACTCTCTGACAAGATGTTCGGTGAAACACTGACGGTCCTGTTGGGCCTTCACACGGTAGATATTCTGCAAGGCAACGTACTCGTTCGTGGTGGTGGCCATGTCGGGAATGGACCCCGGTAGAGGTAGCTGGCCCCCGTTGCCGGCAACAAAGTGACGGAGTGCTTTCACATAAAGCCAGAACTCTGTTGGTTCAGTCAGATCACAGCGGTCATGGGCAAGCAAGGCTTCCAACGAGCCCGGGATGCATGTCTTCTGAAGAGCCCGGTGTATGGACTGAGTGGCCTCGATGAAGTTGGTCTCCACAGCCAAATCGCGAGCCATACCACCAACTAATGCTTTGAACTGGGTCTTTTCCGCGTAATTTTTGGGCTCCAGTTCGCCGTGAAGCAACTTCCACTGGTCCAAAGCCTTGATGAATATGACGATGTAGGGAACATGGGCGTGGTCGGTGTCATCGAGCGCTTCGAGATCGAAGGAGTCGGCATGGGCCCGAAGCTCGGGCCAGGGCCGGTCAATTCGCAAGTCAAACATCTTGGACGGATCGTGGGTGTCGACTATAGTGGTCTCTCTTGCCACTAATCGGAGGGCGCCGTAGAAGCCACTCACTAGGATGTGCACGAGCGGGATGTTCCTGGTCCATAAAATTTGTGATAGTGTTTCAAGGTCAGACGGTGCCATGCTGCTCGTCACAATCACTGCCGTGAATTTATCCCACCAAGCTGGTAGCTTTAGTAGTTCAGCTAGTTCCCCCGCTGCCCATCTGCCCCGGACATCTGGGTTCAAGGCGCACAAGTTCTCGCTTACCGCCCTGCCATGAGTTTTGCCGATGTCGTCGCGCTGAAGAAAGAACTGCCCGCTCAAGTCAGACTCCTCAACAGGCCGGCTGTCGATTATGGTGAAGCTTCCGATTCCAGGAAGAACGAGGTTCTTGAGGGTCTCAGCGCCAACAACTCCTGCTCCAATAAGGCAGATGTGGGATTTCTCCAAGTTCTGTTGTCCACTATGGGCCCAAAGTCTGATCTGCCGATCGTACTTGGCCGAGCCGTTCTGCATTGGACTGACTAGGTTGATGCGCGATCGTCTGTGAAAACCGGGGTAGACTTTTAGACCCGCAAAAATCTGAACAGAGGTGATATTAGAGTCGGAATTCTTTACAAGACTGATTCACGGGTCCCTTTCTTATCTGTTGATTATTCATTCTCGTCGTGACATATTCTACACTATTATACAGCTCTTGTCAGGGCGCACCATCTCGTCGTACTTCTCCCTGTCAATCTCCTTCAACTTCTCCTTCACCTCTAGAGGAAAGCTCTTCTTGATAAGCAGCATGGCCGCCAAGTCCAAATTGCTCGAGTCAGCGAGCGCAATGGCTCCCTCCTTTCTGCACAATGGACAGTCGCTCTGGCCCCTCTGCTTCAGCTTCACGAGACACCGCACACAAAATATGTGGCCACACATTAACCGGATTGGCTTGTAGGCAACCAGCATACAGATTGGGCACGTGTAGTCCTCGAGCTGGGGCACGATCGTGAGCAACTTGGTCTGCATCACGTAGCATATTGACTGTGCAACGGACCGGCCGGCGATAAACACATGGTCCTGGGATATAAGACTAGGGTACCGGCCCAGGACGTTGAGCGACGTCTGCTTGTCGAACTTTTTCAAGATTTTCCGCAACGCCGTGGTGTTTATCAGCTGGAACTGGATGATTTTGAGAAGGTGCTCGTTCATTTGCACAAAGTTCAGGAGAGCCAGAATGGCCTGCTTGCTCTTGAATCGCTTGGCAATCTGAGCCTTTTCCGCTCGGTCGCCAAACGACTCCAAATTCTTCTTCACCTGCTCCAGCAGCTTTTCCAGAAGACTGCTGGACGTCTCGTTGTAGCGGAAGTACACCTCGGAATCCAAATAGATGCGGAAGAGCTCTCGCCATGTGTACATATCGCTCTTGTGCCTCGAGAGCTGCAACACCTTATCACTGAGTTTATCAATATCCTGGACAAGCTTGTCCTCCTCGCTCTGCCGGATGCGGTCAAGACTCTCGAGCTCTGCGCTCAACATCTTGAAGAACTTGGTGTCCAGGTGTAACAAAATCACAATTTCGTTGTGGTTCTCCACGGTAACGATGTTTTCCTGGCGAGAGGTCGTGGGCGAGAGCACATACAGATTTTCCTCCTCCTTGATTTCCATAATATGGGGTTCATCGTCTTCCAGTATCGAGTGCTGGAGCTTCTGGCGAATTTGCTCCGCCAACTCTTGGATATGGGCTGCACTGTACTGGCCTGTTTGGGTTTCGTTGAGCACTATCTTGAGGTAAGGTACCACCTCATGACGGTCTTTCTTGAGGGTGTAGTGGGCCACTATGGGATTACTAGGTACAGTCTCCTCAGACGTAACCTCTATGGTGTCATCTTCGTCTTTGAGAAGAAGTTTGAGGTCTGCCAGCGAGAGGCCCAAGAATGCAAGCTCCTTGACAATCCTGCTAATGCATTTCTTGAGCACTTTGTACTGGATAGCACCCTCCACCCATTCTTGAGGAATGTCCTCCTCGATCAAGGTCTGATGTAGCACTTTGGCGAACTTCATAGTTGAAAGCTTTGCGAGATTTGACGACTGGTGAGTAGACTAGATTGAAGGTTTGCGCTCTAGTGGAGGCTGAACGGCTGAGAAGGTAGGTGTTATTGACTAGGGCGGTAAGCAAGATTGAATAGATATAAGCACCAATTGGGTGCCGCTGAAGCGTGTTCTAGCACGAAGTTTTGGAGAGGAGCTCAATTCAGGCAATGGTTGATTATCGTAATAAACCGCGATGCTCAGAGTGCAATTTCAACGCACAGCTTCACTAGATGAGGACTTAACCCAAATTCTGGGAATGGAGATTTCAGAGACAAGTGTAGTTTGGATTTTTTATTGAAGCACTTCTTAATGACTAGTTGACTGGGATGAGCGAGGGGATTTTACTTGGTTGGTAGTGATGAAAGGCGCCACGGAGTGCACATGGCCCAGGACATCACCGCCCCAATTTTGACACCCAGCACATCACGTGCGCCGACCACTAATTTCGCAGCCAAGCCAGCAGGTTCATTTAAACGGGAGATAGGGAACGGCTCGAAAATCGATATATATTTGATTGCGGGTAATCAAAAAACAAAGAGATTTGTAGATGAAGAACTGTTGATTCATATGGATTTGCTCTAGACTCACACTCAAGGTTCAGGTATGCTGAGACCATTCTGGTTTGCGGTCTACCGATCAGAATTGACGACTACTTTATTGGTAAAGCCCCGGAATTTCTCAGTCACTCCAAACCACCATGAAATCCGTTCCAATGTGTTTGTTGGCGTTTGCCTGCTTCACGACCGTTACAGCCCTACGGCCATATTCACCGCCCACACCAGAACACATAAAGCAATTTGTCCATCAGGACTGCGATCAGATGACCTATTCAGAGATGACGACTGTTTTGCGGTATCACCCACTAGTAAAAGTGCTCTGTCAAAAACAGGGCAGTGTGTTGATTCCCGAGTCTCTACAGGTGGCAGAAAACAGTTGGCCCATCAAAGAGACAACTGCTCCACAAGAAAGTTCCAAATACGTTTTCAAAGAAATCAAGAGACTTCTGCAACACAATGAGACCCACACCAGCTATCCCATAGGGCCCTGTACAAGACCACTGGGCAAGGCGACTGGCTCCTTCGAGTTCGAGGTGGGCTATACAGTCGCCCTTAGTTATTTCATTGCGCTTGCACAAAACATTCCTCACTTGACCACCCAGGGCCATGTTGCTGGTTTTTTGACCCACAGTTTCCATGGACTGTTTGCGTCTCTGTGTACCCTCACAAACTTTGCGGTTCGTCCCATGCTTGAGGTGGCCACGGTAGTGACCGAGGAATCAGTCAGAACATGGCATGTCTCTCGGTGGAGAGTAGTCACGAAATCAGACTGGGAGCAGCTCAGCGTGCAGAGACTTCGGCCCGAAACATTGCTAGTGTCTTGTGTCAGCGAGCAGTATGCCCCAGATATCTGTGTGGTATCCCAAGAAAGAGTCAGAAAGACTCTAGACCAGTATACGCATCAGCCACCAAAGGACACATACCTGGATGTTTTGGACAGAATCGAGAACAAGGTTCTCGACAAGCAGACACAGAAAATGTTAGATACAAAAGAGGAAACTTGCGACAGAGAGTGTGAGGAGCCTCTTTTGTCAGACGAAGACCCAGACGACGAAAATACAGACGACGAACACGCAGACAGCAGTGACGAGTATTGATGAAAAAAGAGAACCAAGATCTTTGGCCGATCTCCAATGAAAGACTCGATGACAAGGTTTTAGGGAGATGCTTAAACTGGGAGACCTCTGCTCGTGAAAATTCGAGTCAGCCCGTCCTGCTTATGGTCGCTATATGAGGATTGGCAGCTGTAACACAGGCAGAAGCAAAAGAGTTTCAGTGTTGACATACGCAGAGGATCTTAGTCATTACCTTTCACGAGATGATACTGTCTGGATGTTGACTGCGAGGGCGAGGCCCACACTCTGACACATGTGCACAAACTTGACAAACCAGAACAGAAGTTGAAGCTGCCTATATTTTCTTGACTCCGTTTATCAAGACCAGTGTCGAACTTGCCAACCCACTTTTCAAGTTCGAAGGTTCTCGAACCCCACTTTAAGCTGCGCGCACCTAAACTCGAAGAACCTAAACCCACTGTACTCACTACACCATGGACTTTGAACTCGAACCGTCGCTCGAGGCGATTGTCAAGCAAAACACACTCAAGTGGATTTTTGTCGGCGGCAAAGGCGGTGTGGGCAAAACCACCACGTCGCTGTCGATCGCTGTCCAGTTGGCGTTGGCATACCCCACGGACGAGTTTCTTCTCATTTCGACTGATCCCGCCCACAACCTCTCTGATGCGTTTTGCCAGAAATTCGGGAAAGACGCCCGCCGTGTGGAAGGCTTGAAGAACCTTCTGTGCATGGAGATCGACCCGGAGGCGGCCATGTCGGACCTTCAGAACCAGGCCCAGCAGTACAACAACGACCCCAACGACCCGTTGAAAAGCATGATGCTGGACATGACCGGATCCATTCCCGGTATCGATGAGGCGTTGCTGTTCATGGAGGTCTTGAAGCACATCAAGAAAGCGGACGCCAGTGCCCAGGGCAACAGCATAACAGACGGCGAGTCGACCGACACCACCAACGTCGCGTACAAGACCATTATCTTTGACACGGCGCCCACAGGCCACACCTTGCGTTTCTTGCAGCTTCCGGCCACGTTGGAGAAGTTGTTGGGCAAGTTCCAGGCGCTTTCGGGCAAGTTGGGCCCCATGTTGAACATGCTCGGTGGCGGCGGTCAGCAGCAGGACATCTTCAGCAAGTTGAGCGAGATCCAGGCCAGCGTGAAGGTGGTCAACGAGCAGTTCACCAACCCTGACTTGACTACGTTTGTGTGCGTGTGCATTTCCGAGTTCTTGTCGCTCTACGAGACCGAGCGCATGATCCAGGAGTTGATGAGCTACAACATGGACGTGAACTCCATTGTGGTGAATCAGTTGTTGTTTGCTGACTCCGACGACTGCAAGCGGTGCCAGCTGCGCTGGAAGATGCAGAAGAAGTATTTGGACCAGATGAACGAGTTGTACGAGGACTACCACTTGGTGAAGATGCCGCTTCTCGGCAGCGAGATCCGTGGTGTGGCCAACTTGAAGAAGTTCTCGCAGTTTTTGTTGAAGCCATACGACCCGCTGGTGGATGGCAAGATTGTGTTTGACTTGGAGGAGGCGAAGTAGGCGAGATTGAGAGGTAATACATAGCATATGAGTGAGAGCCGGGAAATTTAGAGTCGGTTCTGCCGCTACACGAGAATTGTACCCATTACCAAGCAAAAAATTGGAGAATGTGGTTTTTCAATTTTTGTGCACTAGTTCGACATCAGCCTTGGTGAGCCCAAGAGCCAACCAAGCAGTGGTCGCGAACCCACCACCACATGGCTAGAGGAAACCAGCGGGACTTGGCTAGAGCCAAAAACTTGAAGAAACAGCAAGACGCCGCCAAAGCTCAGAAGAAGGACGGTGACCCAAAGAAGCGTATGGAGTCCGACGCCGAGAAAATGCGCCAGAAGCAGGCAGCAGGTATGTATCGATTGTCAGTTGAGCTTGGGGACTAACGGCAGCGGATGCAAGAAAGGCCGAGCAGAACGGACTCAAATGAAGAGACTTATAGAATTTAGGAAGGCGGTCCAGGCGAGATGATTGTTGGGGGAGGTGCACCATCAGAGTTGATTATCTGTCAAGAGTAGGGCACACCAGACGGAGCTTGAAGAATACCGAAGTGCTCGGAGGGAGCATACCGGAATCTCGGAGAGAAGCCGAAGTAGAACATTAAGAGAGGAAGCTGAAGGGCCTCAAGTCGTCAAGCAGCCAGAAACGTTGTACTGGTGAACTGAGTTTTAGAGTCACAATCTGAAGGACTATCCGACGACAGAACTCGGTCTGTCATTTTCATGTCGGTCCATTCATGGCAAGTTCAGCAGTTATGTTCGATATGATTGGTTTTGGCAGCGAGTTGGTGAATAGACCGATGTGGAGGAGCTCCATTCTGGTATGATTCTTACTGCTTACGACATCAAGCATAAGACAGTGACCCCGATGACAATTGGCCCAAACAGAAGATCACCCCGCCTGGATGAATAAATCCATTGCCCTCAGGTCAACCAAAAGTAGACTTTTACCCCAGTCCCTATCATCGTATGACGTAGCCTGGCACTGCGCGAATAGCACCACCTCCACCATGTTGATCAAAGAAAGCTACCATGACGTCAAAACCTCGTATGGCACCACAATGCGGCTCTTCGTGTTTCACCCCGTGATGCCCAATTACCCCAAGGCCAAGTACCCCGGTGTGATTGTGTACTCCGAGATCTACCAGGTGACTGGCCCCGTGGCCCGGTTTGCCAGAGACATAGCTGGCCAAGGGTACATTGTGGTGGCCCCTTCGTCGTACCACAACTTCGAAGGCCCTGAGCCTCTTCCATACGACACCGTGGGCACCGACAAAGGTAACGCCTACAAGATCGAGAAGCCATTGGAGTCCTACGACGAAGACACCTCATTGACGATTGAGTACTTGCAAAGCATGCCCACGTGCACAGGCAAGATTGGAGCGACAGGCATGTGCTTGGGCGGCCACTTGGCGTACCGTGCTGCTTTGGACGCCCGGGTCGGTGCTGCGTTCTGCTTCTTCGCTACGGACATCCACATTCACGCTTTGGGTAAAGGCCAGAACGACGACTCGCTCAAAAGAGCCGGCGACATCAAGGGCGAAATCGTGATGGTGTTTGGCGACAAGGACAATTACGTGCCGTTGGAAGGGCGGGACTTGATCCGCAAAACGTTGCGTGAAAAGCAGGTGCAGCTTACCTTTATCGAGGTGGATGGTGCCCAGCACGCCTTCATTCGTGACGAGCACTCCAAGGACCGCTATGACCCCGGCGTGACCAAGTTGTGCTTCAGCTGGCTCCTCGATCTTTTCCACCGCCGCTTGACGTTGGATTTGGGTGACAACGATGGCAAGGAGTTGGTGATCGAGGATGTGTGTTAGGCGTCGAGTATCATACTTGTATCCCATGATGATTGACAAAAGATTTGAAACTGTTGATGTAGATTGACTTTCTTTCCTATATCCTAGATTGTAAAGAACTCGATGGGACCGTTTGCGCTCTTGCCGACCGCTGCAAAGGTCGGTTCTACGATTCTGGTACAGGAACTTGGTTGGAAGACGATATAGCGTGGTGAACTTTAGTCTTAAAATAAAGGCTAGAACAATCGAGAATTCAGAAGAAGCGAAAATTGAAGCTAGTGAAGTTGATAATGGTTTGGTTTGTTGGGGTTGCACGGATACATCCCAACTAACCCGACGATTGAGAATCTGTTCCTGGCTATACCGGTGCTGTTCTATCATATCAAGATCAATTTAGTGCTGCTTTATAATTAGGGTATGGCAAGTCCATTTAGATATTCGAAAGCCGAAGTGATCGTCTCTTGGTGAGCAGTAATAATTTCCAGGGATAATGCTGAATCAAGGTCGACTCTACTGCACAACAATTGGTTTTGATTTTTATTCGAACAGTGTAAACAATTAAATCAATCTATATAAGGTCCCAGAGCCATGCCTCTGGTTTTTTTTTGTTTTTTTTTGTATTTTGTAGTTTTTTTTTTTTCGTGCCAATATGCGGCAAGCTGGAAGCAAAAGTAGCTCCCGAGTCAACAATCTCGTGAGAAACACAAAGTGAAAGAGTGCTGCTTTGTGGCTCCTGTAATGTTCCAAATCCCTCCAGAGCAGGCAATCTTGCTTCTGTTCTCCCCTCAAACACAGAAACCATTGTTGTCGGATCTGAGGTTTGTCTTGCCGGTAACAAGCAGCAGCAGCAGCCAAAGGACTTCGGAGTTCCCAATTCCTCCATCCCTTGAAATACCACTGTCCACCTGTCTCGGGCAAGACAATGCCTCGAACCCTCTCCAGATGTTGTGCTGAGTTCCGTGTAGTGCAGCGCGGCACAGCAGGATGCTCCAACAGTTCCCAATTGAGGCCATTGGCAGAAGATATTTGTAGCGGCGTCCCGCTTTGTCCTTCTGCCAGTGTTCCTCTAAGTTAGAGCGTTCCTCGCTGTGTGTCACTTTTTGTGCACAAAATCTCAGCAGTGAGACATCTGGAAGTTATCCAACACCATAACTCCAGCACTAGTGGCAGAGGCACCAGGAATTTGGCACACTGTCAAACTGTGTTAGATGGCAAGACCCAAGAAGACGGATTCCCAACCGTCTTCTTAGGCTGCCACCCGTTGCAGCTATCCGCAGACTCCTCGAAATCGGACCGCCAAGTCAATTTGCTAGAGGAGACCACCACAGTGTGTTGTAGGCCAGCAGGCTTTGGAGAACCAAGACCCCCATGGTCTCAAATCCCCTCCGTCTGCCAACCCCTTTCCAAGATTCCCTTGTCTTGCCGTAGTGCCGGCTATGGTGTGGGCAATTGTTTCCGTGCTAAGGTTAGTACAGGCTTGTTGCGTACTCCAGATTGTTCTGGTGCACTCCTAGAGCCCGGTTAGTACATTCCCACTTCTGTGTCTGACTCATCACTTGATTGTGTCCTCAAGCGCCACTCTGCTCATATTTAGCAAAGTCAGGCAGCAATGCCAGGGCAATCTCGGCCTCTGGCGTTGCGCCTATCAAGCAAGTGGTGCCTGATTGTCCTCATGGTGAGAACTTGTCCCCTCAGGTGCCTGTAGTTAGTTACCGCCACGGTTTGTGGCTGTTTGTGGTTCCACACAAGTCGGAATCCACCAGTCTGTAGCAATTGTCTAGGCTCCTAGCGAGCTGGGTCTCTGCCTTCTGTTCCGCTTTCGTCGTCGCTCAGCCATAGTCCCGGTAGGCCTTGGCGATTCTGTAGCGGTTAGGGGGCTTTTTGGATGAGCTGGGAAACGGCAGTCGAGATCGGCTGCAATTGTCCTCGTTAGTATCTCTCCAGTGTTCCTAGGGGGTTAGAAGTTCCTCGCTGGTGTTTCTTGGACTTTATTCTCGATGAAGTGGTGGTCCCTTCCAGCTTCGAGGAGAACAAAGTGGTTACAAGAAGTAAAAAAACGGGGCGGCTGCGAACTGGGTATATATATTCAGAGCCACAAAGGCGGCCGGCCTGCAGGGTCTCGTTAGACATGCGGCCTATTTCGCAGCCGGGTAATCTTTTGCAGTCGAGTCGTTTTTCGCAGCCGACCATGAAAAGGTGTAGCTCAGAAACCTGGTTACGAGGTCTTTGACGGGGCATCAATCTGCCACCAGACCGTAGCTATAAGATGGCTTTCTGGCTGACTTGATTTTTTTGGGGTCCAGACTCCAGACGGAGCTTTCCATTGCCGTCCATGCACTCTAGTCACTGAAGGGCATTTCATCGGAAAAGTAAGACTCAAATATCAGACGTGCATACAAGTAAATAAAGTCGAATTTCAGTCAGAACCCAAGAGGCCCAGTTTCAGCCGCCCACGGAGGGTTCAGCGTGCTTTGGTTGTCATTAGCTGTTTGTGGAGCTCATCTCCTTATCGCGCCTAATCCATGTGCATTGGCAGGGACAAGACAGTAGCTTGTAAGTACCATCTCGGAAAGCAAGAATAGCAGCGTAGTTTGACAATTTTTGCAAAAAGATATCGTTGTGAGTCGGGTGGCCGGAGCACCCAGAGGACTACTTTGAGCTATACAGCAAGAGTGTAGTAAGTCTATTTGTACACCACACAAGAAACTCACGCAACACCTCGTTCATCATTTGGCTCAACCTCCAAGAGAGAAGGCGCCTTCCTTCCGTTGATTACTTTCGAGAAGCTCGAGCCATTTTTGGTGCATTTTCCGTCTCAAGTTTTGCTACGAGATTGATAATCATTCTCGGTGATCGGTTCAAATTAGCATGGAATGAGTAAAATCAACAGAAATCAAACAAGCTTGTGCATGAGCATAACTTTTTGCATGCTCAACTCAAAGCAAGCTTCCACAATTAGTGACTGGTTCTTCTTGGAACGTCCATCGTTCAACCCGGTGATCTCATAGATCGAGATAGCATCATGGGCTCTTCGTCCAAGAGTTTCTGCGGCACATCCAGCAGCATCCGTGTGATCTTTTTATGTCCTTACGATGGCATGATTACTCTCTGCCCTCCAGTAATGATACGCTCAATCATTTTGACGAGATCTCCGGGTCTTCATTCGTTCCTTTACCAGAGCCTCCACTCTGAGAAGACCTGAATGGCTACTGGCCACTATCATTTCTAACACTGAAGGTGGCACATTGATGCAAAGCTGCCATACAATTAGCGTTGTTACACCCATATAATGCCAAGACAATGTCAGTGTTATACTTCAATCTTAGCACCACTGAGCCATCGACGCTCAAGCTAAATTGAAATGCATCTCAAATGTCATAAGTCACACCGCCCGTTACTTCGCTGCTGATCAGACTCGGGCACTTGTCTAGATCAGGATGTGACAAATCTCTGTACCAAAAATTTTGTGTTCCTCTAGTTTTTAGCGTCTGCATGCCTCAGCAATTTAGTCAGTCTGCGAACTAACTTCCCGGCACTAGAACAGGTAGCAGCCAGCGAGAGCTCCACAAATAAGTAGAGGCTGCTTCACGTAGAATAAATAGCCTTTACTCTGAGCAGACCTTCACTTCAATACATTCTTTATTGGGACTCGCTTGGGCCTCCATCACCTGCGCTACTACTACGCTCGGCGGCGCGAAAAAATTCTCATCTACACCATGAGACCAATCAAGTTGATGGGCCATGAGCGTTCGCTCACGCAGGTCAAGTTCAACCGTGAAGGCGACATCCTCTTCTCTGTGGCCAAGGACTCCCTGGCACTGATCTGGTATTCGTCCAACGGCGAGCGCCTCGGCACCTTGGAGGGCCACAAGGGTACCATCTGGTCGATCGATGTGGACCTGAAAACGATGCTCTGCGCCACCGGCAGCGCCGACCTCACCACCCGCTTGTGGAAGGTCGAGACCGGCGAGTGTGTCTACAAGTGGGACGCGGCGTCGCCCGTGCGCCGGGTGGCGTTCTCGCCCAACAACGACTTTTTGTTGGCGGTCAACGACAAGGTCATGGGCAGCAAGGGTGCCATTTCTGTGTACAAGCTCAACTACGAGAACGTCACGGAGCAGGCTGCAGACCCCGTGCTTGTCATTGAGACGCGGGCCGACGCCACCAAGGTCACCGTGGCCGGCTGGGCCGCCGACGGCAAGTACATTTTGGCCGGCCACGAGGACGGGCACGTTTCCAAGTACGACGGCGCCACGGGCGAGTTTTTGCAGACTGTCAAGGCGCACGGCGTGCACACCGAGGAGAAGGTTGTGCTGGTGACGGACTTGCAGTTCTGCCAGGAGGACAGACTGTACTTCATCACGGCGTCCAAGGACAAGACCGCCACGCTCATTGACGTCGAGACGTTGGAGGTGATGAAGGTGTACAAGGCGGACGCGCCGATGAACACGGCGGCGATCACGCCCAAGAAGAACTTTGTGATTTTGGGCGGCGGTCAGGAGGCCCGCAACGTCACCACGACGTCGGAGTCGCAAGGTAAGTTCGAGGCACGCTTCTACCACAAGATCTTCCAGGACGAGATTGGCCGTGTCAAGGGCCATTTCGGTCCGTTGAACACCGTGGCGGTGCACCCCGACGACTTGGGCTATGTGTCTGGCGGAGAGGACGGCTTCATCCGCGTGCACTACTACGACAAGTCGTACTACGACTTTGAGTTTGACGCCGAGCGCACGGACAGAGTCACCTCGCAGGCCAAGCCCCAGGCGGTGGCGTAGGTGGGTGGTACAGGTACTATAGGATGTGAATGCATGTATGTATGTATGCGCGAGCGCTATGAAGTGATGAAGGGGACTGGCCCCTCGTGGCGATTGAACAGCTTCCGAAGGCTAGTGGCTGGCGGCCTTCAACAGCAAGAGGCTCTGCACACACTGCGAGTCCTTGCCGGAGTGCCTGTTGTTGACGGTGTTGTTGGTGGTGTTGTTGATGGTGTTGGTGACGATGCCCAACGGCTTGCGGGGCGCCAACTTGAACATCATCATGTGGTTCGATGCAGGCAGCAGGCGGGCAAACGTCGGCTGCTTCTTGGTGGTCGGGTTGAGCACAAGGTCCAGGCGCTCCTCCTGGGAGGCCAAGATCTTGGAGAGCACGCTCTCGCGGGGTCTCAAGCTGGGCGCCGACGCGGACCGGGTGGGCGACATGGCCGAGCCCGCAGTGCCAGCAGCGGCCAGGTGCGTTTTGCCCAACGGCGGTCTCACGGGCGTGGAGCTGTAGTGGGGAGTAGCGGCCGGGGCCAGCACCGGGGTCGGGGGCAACTCCGTGACCTCGCGCTCGGAGGACTTGGAGCGGCGCACCAGCTGGCGCTTGTTCTGGAACCAGATCTGCACCGCCTTCTCGGACATGTTGACCTTGTCGGCGATGCTGAGGCGGCGGGCCTTGTCCGGGGTGGACCCTGCGGCGAACTCTGCGTTCAAGACGGCCAACTCGTTGGGCGACGTGCGCCGGCGCTTACGGCGGGCCAACGAGGCATTGTCAATCAGCGGCTCCTGCAGCGGGAACGTGGCCGGCAGGTGGCTGATGAAGGCAAAGTCCCGGGTCGGCGACACCGTCTTGCGCTTGGCCGGGCGGAGCATCGAGTCGTTGCCGCTGGTGTCGGCCTCGGAGTCCATGGACGTGTTTGCGGCTGCGGGGCGGGGCCGGGTGTGGGCTGGCGGCGACAGCGGCGTGGGCAACGTGCTGGAGAGCCGGAGGCTGGGGAGCACGTGACGTGGGGTCTGGGGCGTGAACGCCGAGATCAGCGGCAACCGCGGGCGAAGTGGCGACATGTCGCCGTGGAGCAACTCTGAAAGGGGCGGCAACGTGGTGCCGTGTGGTTTCACGGGTGTAGATGCAAACATGTGGGAGTGGGTAAGAAGAGGGAGGGACGGGCGGCTAGAATACTAGCAGGGGGTTTGTAATGAGTGTGAAGGACCCGTGGTGTTTGAGAAAAGACCGTGGTGTTTGAAGAAAGACCGTGAAGTATAGGTGAGGAAAGACCGTGGTGTGTGAGTGGTGCGTGCGGGAGGATGGGTATAAGTAGGCGGTGCGGCCAGATCACATTTCCTGTTTCTCTATAATTGAGCCATGCATGTAATAAGACCCGAGCCGCGGGCACTGTTTATGTTTACATTTCGCGGATATTACGTGCGTCGTGTTTCACGCGGCCCAGCCACGAAACGGCGATCAGACACGGGCCAAACACCACATGATGGACGAAGTCTGGGAAAAGATCGGGCCGGTCCATTACGAGACCTCAGTGGGGCAGGAGTATTATTTTTGGTTTTTTTCTTCTCTTGTTTTCTTTTGGGTTGTCCCGGCAAAAGCCAGTGCTAGGCCCTGGCAGCCCCTGTGCGTCCCTGTATTTTCTACCAGGGGGCGAGGCCACGGTGCGTTTCCGACGTCGATCTCAACATATGCGCTGCCCGTCTCGCATTGACCTTTTGTTCACGTGCATTGTTATTTTCTACGAAAGTGGTTACGGCCTGGGCTGTGCTGGCCGGGATCCTGCTGAAGTAAACACAAATTACGAAGTACCACATTAATCGTATTTCCTGTTCCTCCTTCTTTTTTGTTGTCTTGACGGCCGTTGGACGGGCCGTGGACCGTGGCCGAGAGAATGGCCTGCACACAGCGCACACCGGGCCTCTCCTGATCCGGTACCTTGTTTGCCTCTTTTCGACCAGATTGTGCGACACGCGACGGGCCAAAGTAGGCCCGATTTCGATAATACGTCGCCACGCGACGCACCCAATGTGTCAGGAGCGTTTCGGCCTTGTTACACTTTCGCTGTGCCTGCCGCACCCTGCTTCCTGCTGCCACGCGCCTATCGAGCTCCACCGCTGCTCCTATCAGGAGCGCCCGTTTCGGCAGCGTGTCACGTTGGTCTGGGCGCTAGCCCGCCGGCTAAAGCAGGGGCAGTGCTGATGGCTTTTTTGGTGGGGGCGTCACATAATTACTGCTGTGTCAGACCCGTTTGACATCAAACGCTAAATCTTCTCTAAAGCGACAATCGCGTTCTACACGGTCAATTTCTCCTCGCGTCCACCTTAGTCCATTGAGGCACCTGGCTAAAACACAACATCGGGTCGGTTAGGCCCCATTGTCCTCGCGACTAGAGGGTCACGTGATGCAGCCGGGTGGATACCACTTGGCCCGACCCAACTCCAACATCGCCACAACCCAATTCTAGAACCAATGAGCAACCTGCTGAACTATTGGCTATACTATTATTCTCTACTTTGTGGAGTCTGCCGTCAGAGCAGATACCACCGGATAAACCTCGTGTATATACTGCATACATTACCTATAGGCCGAAGGACCCCTCCATCGGGCAAACGCAATGATTGGCGCCGAAGGCCTTTTGGGATTCCCAGTGTTGCCTTATCAGTTTCTTCCACCTTAGAGCCGCGTGCCTGTTGGCCGTGCTCTAGCAACACCGGGGCGTGGTCCAATATGGGTCACGTGCGCAGCCTCAACCAGCACCCGGTAATTACAAGCCACACACTAACTCACCAGGCGTTGCATCCAACCTTTCACCAGCAACCTGCCGTCACAACTAGCCACGCTCCAGAAGCAAGCGCAAGATGAGAAGGTGGTTATTTCTTTTCGGGCTAGCAGCACTCCTGCTCTGCTACGCCTACCGGGCCAGAGAGTCACGTGCCCAGCCCACCGTCTACGCCGTTAGAAAGCGGAGCCTTGCCCCAGAGGCCGCCGGCTCGCTCAAGCGGCTCGGCCTTACCAAAAAGGACCCCGTGGAGATCTTCAACCCGGTCACGGGGAAAATGAAGACGGTGCACGGCCGGTTTCTTCACGTGACAGACTTCCACCCCGACGTCTACTACAAACCCGGATCGGATATCGACCGGATGTGCCACGGCGGCTCGGGCGACGCCGGGAAATACGGCGACGCCGTCCTCGGATGTGACTCGCCAATGCGCCTCGTCAAGGACACCATTGACTGGATAGCCGACAACCTCGGAGATAAGGTCGACTTCATCGTGTGGACCGGCGACAACATGCGCCACGACAACGACCGGCAGTACCCCAGAATGGAGACGGACATTTTCGACATGAACGAGCAAATCTCCGAGCTCATGCACGACCGGTTCGGCGACCTCCCCGTGCCCTCGTTGGGCAACAACGACGTGTACCCGCATAATCTCTGTGCCCCGGGCCCCACGCTCCAGACCCGGGAGTTCTTCAAGATCTGGAAACCGTTCGTGCCCCAGCTGCAGCTCCACCTCTTTGCCCGCGGCGTGTACTTCTTCCAGGAGGTGATTCCGGGCAAATTGGCGGTGCTTCTGATCAACACGCTCTTTTTGTTCCAGCTGAACCCGTTGGTCGACAGCTGCGATCGGGCCAAAGACCCAGGATACAAGTTGTTCCTCTGGCTCGGGTACGTGCTCAAGGAAATGCGGGCCCGCAACATGAAGGTGTGGTTGACAGGGCATGTTCCGCCCACACCGAAAAACTACGACGTCTCGTGTCTCCGCAAGTACGCCGCGTGGTCCCACGAGTACCGGGACGTGATCATTGGCGGGCTTTACGGCCACATGAACATTGACCACTTCTACCCGTTGGACGCGAAACAGGCCTACGACTCGTTGGCGGCCAAGTACAGGGTGCAGGCTCTGGTGTTCAGCAGCCCCGACGAGTGGGAGTGTGATGCCAGCGACGGGCCCGACGACAGCTCCCTTCCAGATCTGGTAACGCTCCCGTTGGAGCAGCTCTACATGCTCCACAACGCGACTATAGCTCAGGACGACCTTGACGGCGACTTCCACGTGCAAATGTCCCGCCGCTTCGAAACCCAGGGCGGCGTGCCCAACCGGAAAGTGGCCTACATGGAAAGCATCCGGGACACGGTGTACGCGGACGTGAAGCGCAGCCGCAAATCGGGTCACAAGGGCGACCGGTACTCGGTGGTACACATCACCGCCAGTGTGGTGCCCACGTTCAACCCCGGGTTGCGGGTGTGGGAGTACAACATCACGGAATTGGCCGGGGACGACAGCGCCACGATCCAGGCCCGCCCGTGGGACGAGTTCCTCGCGGACATAGCCCATGTGTTGGACTCGGAGGAGGATCGGGCCAACGAGGACTTTGCACTTTTCAGGGACCAGTCGCCCGAGGCCCACGCGGAGCGGGCCAGCGCCTTGAAGCGGGACAAAACCATCCCGCCCAAAATGCCCAAGGACACCCCGCTCGGCCCCGCCTATGTGCCCCAGTTGTTCACGCCAGAGAGATACGTGCAGTACTACGTGGACTTGAAGAGCGTCAACAAGGGCACCAAGGACTTTGGCTACGAGATCGAGTACGTGACCGACGACAAGACCTACCGCATGCGGGACCTTACTGTGAAGAACTGGTTGAAGCTAGCCCGCAAGTTGGGCGAGTCGGCCAAGGACTCGCAAAAGGCGGCGAAAGTGCCAAAGGCAAAACTCTGGCACAAGTTCTTGTCCCACAACTTCGTCAGCCTGGACTACGAGAACATGGGCTACGGATAGACAAGTGCTCCGGACAATTGGTAACAGTGTTGGTACTGCAGATAAACACTTCAGACCCAGGTGTTATCAACGGCATCACTGCCCCCAACGCTGAGCCGGTAAGATACTGAAACCGGACTCTCGAAATTGCCTCATTTGCCAATGGCCAATGGGCAATTCTGTTCATTGTCGACTTCTCCCTTATGTTGGTGTGACTGCGAGCACGTGACGGTTAGGGCACGCGCAGCGGCGGTCCCCGGGACCCCCTGCGCGGGCATTTGGACAAAAATTTTCATCCTCCAGACTTCATCTCTCAGAGTACCATTAAATACTCCTAACGAAGCAAAATCGAAATGGGTGGAACTCGTGAAAAGAAAGTGCAGTACTTCGCCAAGTTGAAGGAGTTGTTGACCGACTACAAGTCCATCTTTGTTGTGGGTGTCGACAATGTCGCTTCTCAGCAGATGCACGAGATCAGAAAGGCCTTGAGAGGCGACGCTGTCGTGTTGATGGGTAAGAACACCATGGTCAGAAGAGCCATCAGAGGCTTCTTGGCCGACTTGCCCGAGTACGAGAAGTTGTTGCCTTTCGTCAAGGGCAACGTTGGTTTCGTGTTCACCAACGCCGACCTCAAGACCATCAGAGAGGTTATTGTGTCCAACGTTGTTGCCGCTCCCGCCAGAGCCGGTGCCGTTGCCCCCGGCGACGTGTGGGTGCCTGCCGGTAACACCGGTATGGAGCCAGGTAAGACCTCGTTCTTCCAGGCTTTGGGTGTCCCCACCAAGATTGCCAGAGGTTTCATTGAGATTGTCTCTGACGTCAAGGTTGTCGAGGCTGGCGCCAAGGTTGGTCCATCCGAGGCCTCTTTGTTGAACTTGTTGAACATCTCGCCCTTCACCTACGGTTTGACTGTGGTGCAGGTGTACGACAACGGCCAGGTGTTCCCCGCCTCCATCTTGGACATCACCGACGACGAGTTGATCAAGCACTTTGTTGGTGCCATCAACACCATCGCCTCCGTGTCCTTGGCTGTCGGCTACCCAACCTTGCCTTCCGTCGGTCACTCGGTCATCAACCACTACAAGAACGTCTTGGCCTTATCGCTTGCCACTGAGTACACCTTCGAGGGCTCCGAGGCCATCAAGGACAGATTGGCCAACCCTGACGCCTACGCTGCTGCTGCTCCTGCTGCCGCTGCCGCTGGCTCTTCCGAGGCTGCGGCCGAGGAGGCTCCTGCTGAGGAGGAGGACGAGTCTGACGACGACATGGGCTTCGGCTTGTTCGACTAAGCGTATAGCAACCGTCTTTTTCTGAGAAATGTAGAAACAACCACCGGGTCTCGTAGGACAGGCCGACAAGACATGAAACGGAAATGAGACTGCAGTCAGTGGTCAATCAGTGTTTAGATTAGGGCTGGTCTCAACTCGCTAATCGGAGCTGTGCTTGAGCCCATCTTGGCTTTAGTGTCAACTAGAAAACCTCCTTGAGTGTAGCTCCATAAGAAGGCGAACCCTTTTCTTCTTTCTTGGTGATTCGTCAAAGGGCAAACTCAACGTAACGGAAACTCGAATCCTAGGTAATAGACTAAGGTACCTAAGTCCATCCTTATCCGAGTAAATCTGGATTCTGGTCATGCTCTCATCTCTTATACGCCTCAATTGTTGATCGAAGCTGAAGTGGAGGAGGGTATTGCAACTGCCTGTCACTGTACTATATACCCGAGTTCTATTGTCTGTCGAACAGTTCTCAAATTCTCCACAAATCAAAGTACAACATCTAGAAGGCAGGATATCGTGTTGCAAATTGCAGGGCATAGCGTAGTGAAGTTTCCATGGGTTGCTTCAGTGAAACACCAAGGGTAAAGGCAAAATGGTCTTTATCTCAATTGTCTCGGTCTTGTCTGGCCATGCACTCGATTTTCAGTTGGGTCAAGGCCACTGGCGCCAGTCGGCGCCACACAACCAAGTAATTCACACAGACCACAGAACAAAGATGACACCACTTTCCACTCTTCTCAATCAACTCCAGATTTGGTTTGTTGGGCTCTGTCAAAAGGGCACCTTTGGGGTGTTTTCCCGGGCGCGTTTTTTGCACCCAATTGCACCCATGTCCCTTTTCCACACCGTCTACGAAGGCCCCAACAGCACCTACTTTTCCTACGGCACGCTGCGGTCTGTTCCTAGTCTTGAGACCGTAGACGCCAGCTGCTGCAAATTGAGCCCCGCCACGCTTCTGGCGTCTTTGGCCCAGCTCGCCCACCTCTGCTATGATGGACTAGACGCTGGCCCCCAGGCGGCGCTTACGCTCAACGTGCTCCGCAATGCTGTGTTGGAGCTGCTTGTGTTTTGTGTCCAGGTGGACCGCCTGCTGTACAGCAGCTACGTGCAGGCGTTGGCCAGCAAGCACTCGGTGTTCATGGAGAAGGTGGTGCTCCAGGTGCTCCGGGGCTGTTTTGGGCGGCCGCTCGCCGAAACGTGCCACTTGGTGAAGGCGGTCCACGACGTGGTGTTGCTTACCTTTTCGTTCACGGGTCCCCTCAAGCTTCCGCCCGTGCTCGACGAGGTGCCCGGATCGCTCGTGGTGAAGTGCTCCACCACTACGCTATTGCAAACAATCCGCAACCTCTACCGGCAGCTCTCGGTGTCTCGAGACACGGCCTCACCAAAAGAAAGCGCCAACGAGACGGCCAGCGCGTTGGTGGCGGCCGAGATCAAAACCGTCATGAGCCTCTTGACCAGCATCACGTTGGTGGCCATCAACAACTGCGTGCCCACACAGCGTCTCTTTGCGTACTTTGCCGACATGGACCACATCTCGGTGCTCGACTTGGAGTACTTCGAGGAGTACGTCGCCCACTTTGTCCGCGTGGCGGCGTTCTGTCAGGGCAAGGAGCTGGCGTACTTTGACGCTGAAACAACCGCCGTCCGGCCCCGCTTCTACCAGCTTGTCTGCCGATTTCCGCAGTTGGCCTGGTGCACCCCACTCCAGGCCACAAACCACACCCAGGTGTTTGTCGACGCCTACAACGAGATATACGGGCAGGACTTGATTTTGGAGAGACTCTATCACAACGCCACGGGCACCGAGGCCACCGTCGTGCGGCGGGTGGGGGACATTGCCCATCTGCAATCACAGAGACAAACATACAGAGAATCGGTGCCGGGAGGCGCCAGCTCGATCGGTGGCAGGGAGTTCATTCAGGAAAACTTTAAAGAAGGCACCCCAGACGGGTTCAGAGGAGGAGTCTGGCGGAGTGGGCGCCGGAATCAGCAGAGAATCAGACTCAAAGAGACCCCGCCCGAGTTTGTCAACTACTTCGACCCAATGTCCGACGACGAGGAGAACCTGCCACGGCAGGCGCCCGAAAAGTCTGCCTCGTACAAACCCGAGCACCCGTTCTACCTGGAGGTGTTCCAGATCAACGAAGACGTGGCGTACGAGGTGCGCAACATCAGGGCCGACTTGGAGGAGCTGCATGCCATGGACAAGGTGTCGTTCCGGGAGCCCCGCTGCTTGAAGTGCAAGTACGTCCCCTGGCACAAGCACAAGTAATGCTGAGCTTGTTTCTACAACTTCTACACCCATGCCTGTTCGAGGCCTACACCCATGTCTGTTCGTCGAGGCCTTGTGGCCTCGCCATCCTTTGGCTATGTACACGGACATCCTAGTCCCGGGGTCTGTAAAGACTCTGCGGCTCCTCAAGCACGGTGTGCTTCTCCTTGACCACCGGCCGCAGCACCGTCTGGGTCAACTTCTCGGCCTTGGGCCACAGCTCGGGAAGCAAGCCTGCTCTCTTGAACAAGAACGACACGCGGTCCGAGACCTCGGCGCCCACGCCTAGCCAGTACTTGGCTCTGTGGAAGTCCAACTCGATCTGCTTGAAGGGCTTGACGCCGTTGACTTTCTCTTCGGGGAGCAACGGCACAGGCACAGGGTTGTACGTGCCGATGACCTCCACGGGCAAGGAGTCGCGGGCCAGTCTTCTGTTGGCGACCACGATGTTGTATACGGGCTGGTGCTTGCGCCCGAAGCGGGCCAACCGTATCCTGACGGCCGTCTTGGTCATGGTCATGTGGTTTTCGGGTGCGCGCACGACCGCGAGTAGTTGGCGATGGTTCACATCAGAAGCTCACCTGTGGTGGGCAGAAAATACTGGCTCGTAGATGTCTCTGTTGTCATTTGATGTTTTCTCTATTCTCCTATGGTACACTGCCTAGAGCTTCTTGCGGGCCTTGAACTTCTGCTTGGGCTTGGTGATGCGCCCGCCGGCAGACTTGTTCTTGGCTCTGAAGCCGTCCTTCTTGGCCCGGGCCTGCGGCTTCTCGGCCTCGTCGTCCGACCAGTCGTCGGTGTCGTTCTTTGTCTTCTTAAACTTCAACTTGTTCTTCTGGCCTCTGACTGGCGCCTGCTTCACGGCGTCAAGGTAGGCGTCGATGCCCAGCCCCAGCTCAAGCGGATCCTTGTTCTTGTCGAGCATGTCCTTGAACACGATCTTGCCGTTGTGCATCTCCACGTCTCGCTTGGGCTTGGCCTGTCTGGGCTTGGACAGCGAGATGTGGGCGAGCGTCTGGCGGTCCAAGAGGTTCAACGGCTCGTCGCCCGTGTTCATGATGTACTTGTCGGCCTGTCTCTTTTTGCCCGCTGGTGCGTTACTGGCGTCAGCGGCGTCGTCGTTGTCGTCCAGGTCGGAGTCCAGGTCGTGCACGGCCTCCTCGTACGCCAGCATGAAGCGTTTTTCGGTGGTGTCGCCCTCCTTCTTCTTGGCTCTGGCCCGAGACTTGCGGATGTTGGCCACCAACTTGCGGTCGTCCTCGGGCATGGCCTCCTCGACGGCCTCGGCGCCGAACTTGCGCACAAGCCGCTCGACAATGTGCTTGACCTTCAGGCGGAAGTGGCCCTTGTGCTCGTGGGACCAGCGCATCAACTTGGTCAACATCTCCTGCAAGTTGCCCCGAACAATGTCCTCGGGGAGCGCCAAGACCTCGACCTTGACGAAGCCGATGGCGGCCTTGGCGATCTCGCGGGAGTTGTGGGTCAAGAACAACTCCACCGTCAGCGCGAGCTCAAGCAACACATCCTGCGGGATCTCGTCCTTGAACTCGTACAACACACACGAGATGGCCGTGATGGCGGCCGAGATCATGTGCGGCGACTGCGCCGCCAAGCCGGCACCCAACATGGTGCAGAACTGGGTCAACGACGCCTCGGTGTCGGCGGCGGCGTCGAAGCCGGGCACCTTCAGCGTCTGCACGACGCCGCCCTGGGCCATCTTGCGGCCCATGGCGATGAGGAGCGAGTACGCCAGTTCGCGGGACCGCTCGTTGACGTCCTTGGTGGACATGATCACCTCCTGGAGCACGGCGGGGATGAAATGCAAGTGGTTTTGCGGGAGCGCCGCCACGACGTGCTGCATGGCCTGCAAGCGGGCGGCTCTGGCGGCGGTGTGGGTCTTGACGGTGGTGTTGATGAAGACGTTTTCGATGTCGCCAATGTAGGTGCCCAAGGTGTCGGTTTCGCTCAACTTGGAGAGGATGCGGTACAGGCGCTTCTGCATCAAGGCGTTGGCCGACGTGACGGTGGCCAGGAAGATGGCGAGCAAGGCGCTGTGGGACTCGGCGGGCACGTACTTGGCCATGGCGACGACGAGGTCCATCATGGTGAGCGCCAAGTCGTTTTTGGCGTTCTTGGCCTGCGGCTCGTCCATGGCCTGCTTCAACAACCCACACACCTTGTCGAACGTCGCGGACAAGGCGTCCTTGGGCACGATGCCGAGGTAGGCGTCGATGGTCTCGAGCACGAAGCCGCGCAGCTCGGGCGCCGTGGACGAGAAGATGTTGAAGAGCACCAGCAAGAGGTTGGCGGCCTTCAGGGCCAAGAGCGCAATGTTCTCGGTGGCCTGCTCGACGGCGAACTGCTTCTGCATCACCGGGTCGTCGGCCAACGCGCCGCCCGCGTACGCCACGTTGGACTCGACTAAGAGCCGAAGCGCGTGGCACACGGTGACCCGCAGCGCCACGTCGGCGTACATTCTGTCGGCCAAGCCGGCGGCGAAGTCGTCGGTGAAGGCCTCGGGGAGGTCGCGGGGCAAGTCGCAGAACGGCGGGAGAAGCGCCCACGTCTGGTCCGCGAGCGTGGCGAAGATCTTGGAGTGGACCGAGTCCTGCTGGGCGGCGGCGGCCTTCTCGGCGAAGAACGCCGCCACGGGCACGAGCTCGCGCTGGAAGAACGCAAGGCTGGCGTTGCGCACATTGTCACGCAAGAGCGGCAACATCCACGCCCGGCCGGGGCCCAGCGAGCCGGCAAAGTTGAGCGGGAGCCGGGCGAGCACGGCCTCGGGGCCCAACGCAGCGACACCAGCGGCAATCACGTCCTCGGCCTGCTTGTTGTGCGGGAACGCCTCCAGCTCGTTGGTGCGCCACTGGCCCGCGGCCTCGAGCACGCCCAAGAACGGGCTGGCCCGGTTGCGGAACTTGGCGATGCACGCGGCCGCCCACTCCAAGACCTCCTTGGTGGCGTGCTGGTACTTGATGGCGAGCAAGTCCCGCTCGATGTGCGTGCCGATGTAGGCGATGGTTCTGTCGACCAACGCGGAGATCTCCGCGTCGTCAGAGACCAAGAAGCTGTCGGGGAAGCCCTCGGAGACAATGGCCATGAGACACTGCCCCGCAGACAGGTAGATGTCGCTGGACTCCGCAGCAAGACACTCGCTGACGGCAGCAATGTACGTCGGGAACCGGTGCAAGTTCTGCACGGGCAGCACCTCGCCAAACAGCTGCACGCCGCTGGCAACGACCGCGAGCCACGCCGCAGCCAAGTGCGTGTCGTCGGTGTTGGGCCGCAAGTCGAAGATGATCAGCAACACCTTGGCGAAGCGCTCGGCGTCCACGTCGTGCGCCATCGCCAGGAAGAGCCCGTCGAACGCGGCAAACGCCGCCGCCACCAAGTACTGGTCCAGCGTGCGGGACACCGCCAAGAGGGCGTCGCAGAGCGTGTCGAACTTGCCCGCGGGCCACGCGTTCGACAGCGTGATCGCCGCCACAAGTTGCAACGCGTGGATGAGCAGCGTCTGCTTGCTCTTGTCCGCCCGGAGCCGCTCCATTTGCAGCAACGCCAAGTCGGCACACACGGGCAGCGCCACGTGGGTCGCCGAGGGACCGGGCGGCGGGTTCGCCAACACCGTCCGCACGGCCTCCTGGGCCCGCTTGCGGACCTTGGGCCGCGGATCAAGCGCAAGCTCCATGATGCCGACCAACGCTCGTTGTGGCGACACCTGGCCGGGCGCAAGCCACAGCGCCGTGTCCTGGGCAAGGAGCAACAGCTCAAAGGCGCCAATCGCCGAACGCACAATCAGCGCCTCGGCGCCCGCCGCCAGGAACACGGGCGCAAGCTTCGTCAATACGGCAGCGAACTTCTCGCGGAGAAGCGCCGGAGGGACCGCCGGAAGCACCAAGTCCAACATGTAGGCCGAGGCGGCAGCCACACCGGCGTCGGCGATCTCGTCGTCCACCACGGCCTGCTCAAGAAGCGCGAGGAAAGAAACAAAGTACGCCACGGGCGTGCGGGCGTTGTTCTGCTCGGCAATGTTGTCCTCGACGGCGGCTAGAATGAGCGCTAGGTTTTTCTGGTTGTCGAGCTTCAGCGTCACCTGGACCCGGGTCCGGGCGAGCTTCTCCTCCATCACTTGCTGGAGGTCCTGTGCAGTCTCCATGTGAAGGTGTGGGTTTTTCTTTCTATGTGTGGGGGGAAGATTGGGTGCCCTATTGGGGTGGTGGTGTCTGGAGATGCGATGACCTGCTCGAGGGCTTTTCGCAGTGCGGACCGATGGGGGTCCCGATGGGCACCGATGCGGGTCCGCTGGGGGACCGCTGGGCACCCGCGCGCGGTCCCTGCGAGGAACCCCCCCGTCACGTGACCCCGGACCAGTCAGTGCGCAGCCTTTTCCAACCAGCCCAGGCCTACCCAGAGCAGCCGTGCACATGTCCAAGTTTGCCGTTTCTGCCGCCTTGAAGGAGGTCCGCTTCCACCTCTCGCAGACCGGCGCTGCGTCCGTGCCCTTGCGCACGTTCTTGACAAAACACTACCCGGCCCTCAAGGCCGCCACCAAGGACAGACCCATCTTGATCAGAGAGTCCTTTGGCGTGCCGCCCAGCATCACCGCCCGCTTCGAGATGGGCCGCGAGGTCAAGAATTCGTTGGACGGGTTGGACGAGGCCGCAGTCGAGAAGGCGGTGCAGAACTTGTTGAAGTAGACGAAAAGGCAATGGCCCTCATATAAAGACACAATACAAACGATACGAACCAATGTAGCGCTGATCTGTGTGAATGATACCAATCTTCCATTAGTAAAGAATGAAGGCCTTGGGGTTTAATTCTTTTGTTCTACAAGTGATACAAACTGGCCGGAGCTTCTTTCTCAACACACGAAGCAGCGTCATTACCGTTCTTGATGCAGAAGACATCAATTGGTCGTCCCTCTCTTTGTATATAAGAAGAGCTTCATTCATCTGGGAATGACGGCCCTCGCCTCTATACACAAAGGTCTTGTCCTCTCACCCACGATGGGCCTTAACCCTTTACTTACCATACGTGATACATATGCCATGGACCTTTCATTTCCGGAGAGCTAAACGAAGGGCCTATCTTTCTTTACTCTCTTTGAGTCTTGCGAGATAACAGTTGGTGGGCTCGAACTCTCGAGACGTGATACGAACTGTGCACCTCACTTTATCCCTCCTCCCAATACATGTATACGGATAGGGAATCTCTGTAATCCCCCTCCTCTTTATATACGGCTACGAGCTGAATCGCTATTAGTGTGTCACTGTTCGAGTTTTCGGCAGCTTTATTCTCCTCTCAATACATGTGCTTTGAATCACTCTCAGTCTATGTGGTTATTGGGTCTGGCCCGAACTGGTAGATCCCCCAGCCCAAGCTCAACTGGTGGGCGTTGAACAACTCCGTGCCCGGCGAGCCGTTCCCGCCTGCAGCCACCACCAACGGCGCAAAGTGCTCGAGGGTCGGGTGCGCCAGGTACAACAAGTCTGCGTGCTTGGTCTTGAGCTCCTTCAACAGCGCCAAGACGTCGGGCTGTTGAACCAGCTGCAGCAAGAGACGGCTGAAGGGCGCCACGTACGGCATGACGCCGTCCTTCTGGCCCATGGCCTGGCGGAAGTCCCGGAGGTTGTGCACGGACATGCCCGAGCAAATCACCAACCCCCGCAGGTTGCGCTGGGTGTGCGGGTCCCAGACCTTCAGGCGGGCCAAGTTGCCCAACGCCTGGCCCAAGCGGTAGTTGGCGTCAAAGTCGTTGCCCAGCCCCGGAAGCAGCACCTGCACCAACGGGGTGTCTGGCAAGACCCACTCACTTCCACTATCGTCCAGAAACGCCACTTTGAACGGCACCCACACGCCGTGGTCAATTCCGCGTTCGGTCTGCTGTGCCAGGAAACCGGCCTTCTCCACCTGCTCCGCCACGGCACGGGCCACCACGGGCGAAGTGCGTGTCCGGAACGTCTGCTTGTACATTTTGTCTGGGAACCCGTAGAAGTCGTAGATCAACGGGTTCTCGAGCGGCTCTCTTTTCTGCAGAAACGCCTCCGTCTGGCTCGGCGGCACCGCCACCTCGACCAAGTTGCGCCCGCTCAGCTGCCAGTGGGCCGAAACCACCACGATGTAGTCTGGTTTCCAGCTGTTTTTGATGGTGCGCCCGAGCGCCCGCGTGGCGTCCCAGGCGGCCTTGTTGCCGTACTCGTCGTCCCGGAAGATGAACGTCGGGCCGCCGTGGGAGAGGAAAAGCACCGGCAACGGCGCCGGCTCCAGATCCGGGGTACCACTGTGCAGGGCGGGTGTCTTTTGTGGGGCCTCGGGGGCCTTGGGGTCGGGGCTAGAAAGCAAGTTCAGGGCCATGCGGACAAAGAAGAAAAGTAGCGAGACACGAAGGGCGATTTTGAGTAAGCCGCTCGCCATGGTGCATCAGTGTGGGTGGGCCCGCTGTCTTAAGTATCGTCAGAGCCACGGTATCGCAGCACCGGCCAGTACTGCAGGGTGCCATTACTAACCTCGCCAGGACCCTCTACAATTTGTCAACTTACGAACCAGCAACAATTGTCAGACAATTACGAGAGTGGCAAGCTGTAGTGAATGCCCGGGTGATTTCGGGAGGCTTCATGGGTGTGATCAACACTTTGTGGATAATGGAGCTCTATTGGTGGCCTGCTGGAAGCCCCCATATCAGCCCTGGAGTACTACTACTATCGGCCTAATAGTATGCGCCGGACGGTCCGCGAACGCCGGCCCACTGGGCTAATTGGTACCTGCCGAAGCATACAGGGTTCGGCTATTTTTTGCCCTGGAATAAAATAACCTAAATCAATTTACGACGCAATATACCGGAGCCCTGTCATTCAAAAGCGGGCTTGTGTACTCGGACCAAACAAGCTTCGGGGTGTTTAGTAAGCACCTGCTTGGAGCCCCTACATCGCAGGTACTGCATAACGCAACTTAGTAATTTCATGTTTCGTGATTTGTAGAGTATTGTGCCCGCCACAGTAAAGAACCGTGGGAACAGTGGCGCCTGATACTGACGGTTCAGTTGTACTAGTGGTTTGTGACCAATGTGGTTCAAGACTTTCGGCCATGATGGCCCTCGCACTGCAAAGGCTAGTCTACTCCGGGTCTAACAAAAGCATTGTCCTTGTTGGGCCACATCATCCTTCTCTATGCTGAGCTGAAGGCAGAGGCTCGCCAATGCCATATCTGTCCAGGAGAGAATCACTCGGTGCTAAGCTGGGGACATACCAGAAACCGATTGCGAGGGCCTTTTGGATCACTCGTCTCAATCGAGATTACTTTCTGAGGCTATAAGCTAGATTCTGCGTGTCAACTTAGCTTCTCTGTGTGTGGCCTAGGCACTTTTTGAATTGAATTCTTGTACACAGAAACTAAGTTCTTCAAATCGGCATTGGCCTGAGGCATTCAAGGCCAGGTTCGGGTATCGAATGTTACAAGGTAGAGAATTCTTGACTATAACTTGTCTTACTTATCTACCATTAATGCGACTTCTGATACATCGGAACCTCGGAGACCTGTTGTGGAACTCGTGTTGACATCAAGGCACGGTACTTGGCCTATCTAGCCGTTGCTACGTTCTGTAATTCATAAACACACCGTCATTGGACTCCCTGTCCAAAAATGGCTCATCACCTTTCGCCTAGAGGTCCTTTCAGACTGTTAACTCATCGAAAAATCCTCCAACTCAAGCAGCTTGTCAGCTTCTAAGACCGAAGTAGTTAAGCCACTCTAACTGCCCATTAACTATTGGTGTGGGCTTGATTGCCAGAACACACGTGGCTTCCACTCTTTACTGCACAGGTTAAGCTGTCAACAAAGCACGAATCAGGCAACTATACTATCCAGAGATGGCCAGTTCATTTGACACCTGTCAATCAGCCATGCTATTGTTCAGGTCTGAGGACGCCTCACTCACGCACCATTGAGGTAGCACTAGTCGTGTTGCAGCCAATCCAGCTGCATGTCCCACCGCCTCAAGCCACCTACCGCCTGGCTCAGAATCACCTTGAACTCTGCCAGCCTTCTGCCGGTAGCATTGGGCCTGTTTAGACTGAGACGCTCTACAAACCGTTCCGTAGTGGCGAGCTTGGCTCGAGTAAGCCCCTGCCAAAACTCCTTCCCCAATCCCCACTCAAAGCGTCATCAAATCACTCACCGAATTTTCACCCAAATCTTGACCCAAATATACACCCAAAAGCTTCCATCACCCAAATCAAACTTCCCACGTGCAGGCTTCTGGAAGGGCACGGCAGCAAGCGAGAGAGCCTCGCGCATCGAAGCAAGAGTGGGCCCGCGGCCGCAGAATGAGTCCTCGAGTGGGCGCACAGCTCCGAGGGCATGCCGGGCCCGTACCGAGACCCGCCCACCCACACAGACACCCACACAAATTCAGGGGCGGAATATTTAAAGAAAGCGTCCGCCCCTACTTTTCTCCCCCTGGTGATTTTTTGCTTGCTTCGCTGGCGCCGCCGGCTGGCGCTACACACCCCAGAATTGCTCCGCCAGAACCGGCACATGCCCACATGCACCGTGCGACGCCTTGACTCTCATGCGGCTGCCCCCCGTCAGCGCACCATGCACGCCAGCACATACACCATCACCGCAATACCAGGCATTTGGGAACATTGACCCCGGCACCCACTTTTTTTTCCTGCTGCGGCGCCCACTCCAGGCTCTGTGATCTCACTGTCTATTCCTACCTAAGCAGCCACCTTGATATATTCCCATTGGTTCCCACCACACCTCCGCCATGGTTAGCTTCTTCCCCAAAAAAGTACGTACATCCGATCCGCCGATTGCTTGTCCACAGACAGCCTCGGGCCACACCAGAGCCGCGACCGAGTCTCGCTCCATGCGCCACAGTCTTCCGTCGCTAATGCAGATCTGTCACGATCTGGATTCGTCAGCGATGTTGATCCGGCTACTCTCAGCCACAAACATTTTGATCCACTGCCCACCGGATCCGCATATCCACTCTGGCCCTTCCCCCGTCCATACTAACACCAGAAACAACCGGCGTACAACGGCTTCGCCAAGTACTCAAATGAGGCCTACTACACAAACTACATGCCGACGCCCGAGGCCCAGCGAGCACAGTCGCTCAGCAGCGCCAGCCAGGCGGCATTGGCGGCATTGCTGATGCACGCAAAACCGGCGCCGCCGCCCCAGGCCCGGCCCCAACCCCGCCCGGCGCAAAGAACACAGTCGCTCTCCAACTACAGGCGCACAAACTCCATGCTGTCGTACACCTACCACCCGCAGGCGCTGTACACGGCGGGGCAGGACCCACGCACGTACAGTTTGCGCTCCAACACGCTGAGCCGGCCGCCGGCGCCCCGCCGCCGCAGCTTGGTGGTGCAGCCCGAAATCCCCGAGGAACTGGACCCCGCCTTGACCGTGACCACGAAAACGACAAAGGTCGTGGACGCCGCCGGCCGAACCACGTCCATCACCATCGAGACGATCAAGGCGCTTCCGGACGGCTCCAACATCATCGAGACTCGCACCACAAACATCTCCAGACCGGGCTCGCGCAGCAACTCGTTCCAGGCCGGGCCCCAGTCCCACGCCCAGATCAACGCCTACAACCTCAACAAGATCGAGGAGGACCTCCAGGACTTTGACTACACGTACTTGGACCACGTGGCGCTGCGCAGCGGGCGAGAAAACCCAATCACGCCGGCCCCCGAGTTGCGGCCCCCGGAACCACAGACCCCACGCGGGCTGCCTGCCAGGCTGGACGGCCCGGCCGAGCCCCGGCTCAACCTGATCTCCAGCCACAGGTCCAACGGCCGCTTGAAGTCGATTTTGAAGACCACGCCGAGCTCCGGCAACGTTCCCACGTCAGCTCTGCCCGAGAGAGTGTTGGACGTTCCGCCAGCAGAGCTCACCGAGCCACTCAAATCAGATTTGCAAGCGCCGCCACCGTTAGCTGCCAACACCCAGGCCTCGGCAGTGTCGGGCCTGAACTCCATCAAGTTCAACGAGCAGGTCACCACGATTCCGTCCTCCCACTACAATATGGAAGAGTTGGGCCGCGAGGAGTTGAAGCGGCAAGAGTCCCAGAAGCGCGAGAACGTCGACTTGTACAGTAAGGCCATGCAGGTGGCCATGAACAAAGTCTACGGGCCGCCGGCGACCAGTCCTGAGCAAGAGCGTGGCGCAGAGGCACAGGTGCAAGAGTTTGCCCAGAAAAAGTCCGAGAAGAAGATCAAGCAGGACGACAAGTTGAGCAAGGTCGAAGCCAACGGGGTCAGCAAAAACTACATCTACGAGAACCACCACAAGGATTTCTCGATGCGCTCTATGAGGGACGCGCCCCAGCAACTGACGTCACACAAGGAAAGAGTCAAGAAAGAGTCAAAGCAATTGAAAGAAGAGGAAAAACGCCACCAGGATATCATCAAAGCTGCCGAGAAGGAGAAGAAGAAACAGGACAAGCAAGCGAAGAGCCAGAAGTCTGCATTCGGTCTTCTCAGGATCAAGAGACGAAACAGCGTCCTTGAACCAGCCACAGTCACCCTCGAAGACTCAACGCTGATGTCCATAGATTCAAGAGACCCTGCCATTTCGGACCCGCCACAAGCGTCGTTGGACCCGAAACCACCCACCGATCCAAACCTCACGCAAAGCTCTTTGGACCCCGGCTCCGTCAATCCTAGCGATCAGCACCAGCAACCAGCTGCAAAGCCTGTCCTAGTATTGGAGGAAACGCCGGTGATGTCTCCGCCAGCAATTGACACCCCCACAACTATGAGAGAAAGCGAGGACGAGTTCGTTGACGTGCCGGAGGCGTTCGAAGAGGAGGCGGCAGCGACTCGCCACGAGGCATTGAGTGCCAAACCGTTAGTTGTTGAGCCCATTGGCGGAAGCGAGTTGGCCAACTTGGTCACCAGTATGAACGAGAAGATGGGCTCAGACGACACCATTCCTATTCCCGAAGCCTCTCATTCAAGAGCTCTGGGTCTCAATGGACAAAACTCCCCAGTCAATGATGTTACGACCAATCTCAAAACGACAGTCGAAAGCCTGCAGCCGTTGCCGGAGCCCGATTTGGAAAACCTCGGCAGAAATCGTCTGGAAGACGCTCCACGGGGTCAAACGGTGGCTGCTTCAGGCTTGTCCGAACCTGGCTCAGCCGGTGTGGGGAGCGTTCACGCCGGAACAAAGCACGACATCGATCTGAGTGAGCCCGATGACCCTCACGACGTCTTGTTGGAGAGCAAAACCTCGGCGCCAAAGGTGAAGGCCAAAAGGTTTGGTAAGTTCAGGAAGGTGATTGACAAGTACTTCATCCACAACTACAGCTCCAAGTGAGCGGGCTTGTGCCTGAGATCACGGTATATAGTTCACGAGTAATGAAAAGATCTGCTGGAGTTGCCCAGGAGGCAGATCGTGTGATATTTTGTCTCGACACAATAGAAACTGAGGTGCAATGCATGAGGCTATTGTGCTTATCGTGCACGGTGTTCGGGATGCGGCTGCAATACGAGCGATATGCGTCTTGGATGAAGGAACTGACAGCTCTGTTTGTTTTCGTTCACCTCCATCAAGAGCAAAATCGTCTTCGGCTATGAAAAAGCTGTGCGTGTCCGTCGAAATCGCTTCGCAACCTCTGAAAATAGCACGAAATCATTTCATTGAGGGTTGTTTCCGGTACCCCAACGTGTGTAATTACTATTGCGTGACTTGCACATTCGAATTGGGGACTCGGCATTAGACCACTGCCTTGCTCTAGAATCCTAGTGTGGGCGATGCAAAACTAATGGCATTTAGTGTCGAACTCTAGGTTCAGCCTAAGGCGAAGCACACAAACCCTCTGTTTGTCTGCGACCAGTTTGACGTTACTGAGCAGATTGTAGCGCTGGGAACAGATTTTCCTCTCGGCATCTCTCCTCTTTCGCCTTTGGTTGGGGTATGTCTTGGGCTTGAGTTTGGAGCGTTATTACGAGAAATGTGCAAGCTTCGGCTGAAAAAGGAATCGCTTCATAAGACACCCGGATTGACCAGTCTTTGGAATGCGCTTCTCTTGCTGCGTTGCATGGGGTCGATATTTTCAGCTTACGGAGGCTGAATTACTCTAGAACAAGTATGTTCTGATTGCAAAGGTCTTTAACACTGCATAGTACGGTAATTGGTAGATTTCATAGATTTGTTGTTGGTATATAGTTAGGGTATCATTGACGAGTCTTGGCTCTGTCAAATGGGTTATTTGGGTGAAATCATTTTCCCAATGGCTCCAGACACGGTCAGGATAAAGGGCATGCCCAAAATACCCGTGACTTTACTAGCGGCTCTGAAGGTAAAGCCAACAAGCAGCAAAAGGCAATGTCCCGCGAAACCCATGATTCCTCTCTTACGAAGAGAAATCGAGCTTGCTTCAAGTATCGCCTCTTCGAAGAGCTTGTTGTAGTCGATGTTCAAAGAGTCACACAAGTTGACGATATGCTCAACAAAGTCAAAGATCATTTTCTTGATGATCTTTTCAATTCCAGTCTTCTCTTCAGGAGCAAGATCATGGACCGACAACTTTGCGACAGGCAGGACGTCGTAGGTGGGAACGGCGGCGAGAGCAAAATCAAGAGGTATCTGACCACGGGCAACCAAATCCACAGTGGGCGTGTGACGAAGTGGGTAACGCACAGAGTCGTTGCCTGAAATGCCGGCGGCAGCAACAGAGGCGACTGTAGCGACGAAAGCGGCGAAGATGGAGATGTGAATTTGGACCATGATGACTTTGCTTGGTGGGTATGAGAAACTTGGGGAGCTGATGAGAATAGAGAATAAGAAAAGGGCGGCCCGGAGTGCTCTTTATAGATTTGATCTGGGCTGGAGATGGACCTGAATCAACACTTTGCCGAATATGGCACTGCCCAACCAAAACATGTTTTGCCATCATATTACCTGTTACAGAAATCATGTTTTTGTGGTCGTCTCACTCATCACGCAATCTAGCGTCTGACTGCAACGGTGCAATCTCCCTCTTGATCATTGTCGCCACGCGATGCCCCGCCCGAAGTGCTTTGTGCGTTGTTGACGGCAATTTGCAGCATATGGTAGTCAACGGGTGCGGTGCAGATCGCCGTTATTGTGTGAGCACATTGTTGGCCACTCCACCCAAAATTAGCTGCTCGCTTAAGCATGGGTCTCCCCGCCCACGAAATACAATTTTTCGCCCTACAGTAAGTGCTGGGCTTTGTGTCTTGGTGAGGATCCTCCTGGAACTCCCCAAAATGCTTGTCGCAGACACTAAGATTAGAAAGACACCGTGGCTGGGCGTCCTGTGGTTGACAGTGCCGAGGGGAATCCACTTGTGTCACTGTTGATTGTTCTCGGTCGAGACATAGGTGACGCATAAGCGATAACGCCAAGCGCGAATCGAGACTTTCCGCAGCTCCATCTACTAGTCAAGCTAATGGGCGACCCAGCACAGCTTGTCAGGCTCATGAACCCAACCTCTTGAATTTACTGGCTGTAGTTATTTGAATCTACTGTGCCATAAGGACCATCGATCTACTGAGTGGCGGGAACGACTCTTCGACCGCGACGCAGGTAGCTGTCTGTCAGCCGTTCGAAACCTGCACATTGTGCGGAAGAATGCAGCGGCTGCAGCTCTTCGGGGCTTCCGAGCGCAAACCCTTGTTTTGGGTGAGTCGATACTGCACTTCACGGGAACAACAAGCTGGTGAATGAACTATTTTCCTCGGTGACTACTAGCTACAAACGTCTCTCATGATACCTATCTGGGAAAGGCAATCACCGTGGGTCTGTTTACCTCAGCACCAGCTTTGGGGTGGGAATTACGAGCAAATGATCATCCATCAATCGGCCCTTATCTGGCGCCATCTCTCTGTGAGAACAAGTGAAGGATTTGCATCTTTTTTTACTCTTCTGACGAAGTTGTTTTCTTTGCTGTCAAAACCGGCTACAACACTCATTCGGTGACCGATTTAGCATATTGTTGGTGGCACCTATTGAAGTATCCGAGTAGGGCTTACATGGCCTCGGAATGTAGCTGGTGTGAACTATGGCTACGGAATTTGTGCCAAGATTATTTTCAGGCAGATTTGACTATCAAGATCACTTCCCTAATGGGCCGGACGCAATCGGGGCGAAGACCACAGATGATATTTTTGGATTTTCACCAGCCAAGTGGGCTGACCTAGTGCCACAAAAGCAGATATTCAGACCAGACTCTGAAGTAAAATGATGCCTCAGGTGATTGGCTAGGCCGCTTCGAGGCAGAAAGCATCATTTCCTGGAATCTGACCTTCCCAGATGAGCCCGGCAGCTATTCCAACGCTCGCACCCGTACACCTCGACATCAAGGTCACCCCAACCTCAAGTTCAACCAACCCAGTGCCATGTCCGCCGCCCTCATAAAGGCGTTCCAGCCGGAGCGAGTTCTCCAGGTTGACACGCAGGCAAAGTCAGTTGTTGTCTTGGGTGCAATTTCCGGCGAAAGCGCCGTATTGAGGCTCGAGAAAACACCTTTTGGCTCCGACCCGGCCGTCCACCAGCTCATCGCCACGGTGCAGGAGCTCAACAGCAACGACGTCTACTTCTGGAGCGTGGCGGAGCTCGTGCAAGACTTGGGCCCGAACGCGGGGGCCAAGATCAGCTTGATCTACCCGGCAACCGAGCAGCACATTGCCAAGTACAAGCCTCAGACGGTCCGCATGGTGTGCGAGACTCCGCAGGACTACGAGGAGGTTGTGGCGCCGTACATAGCCACGCAGCGGGGCGCCCGGACGCAGTGGGTGGACAACATCTTGCACCACGGCAAGGAGGCCGAGACGGTGGTGGCACGTGACAACGACGAGACCCGGGGCTACGTGTTGCTCCCGGACATGAAGTGGGACCAGCGGCTGGTGGAGCTGCTCTACCTTGTGGCGATTGCCATGCGGGCAGACGTGGCGAGTGTGCGTGATTTGCGGGGCAGCCATGCGCCGTGGCTTCGGAGCATGCTGCAGCTGGTCCGGGCCGCTGTCGCTGAGCGGTACGGCGTGCTGCCGGCCCAGCTCCGCCTATTTTTCCACTACCAGCCGCTGTACTACCATTTGCACGTGCACGTGGTGAACGTGGCGCACCCTGGCTTGGGCGACGGGGTGTCGGCGGGGCGGGCGATTTTGCTTGACGACGTGGTGGCCAACGTGGAGCTAGACCCGGACTACTACAAGAAGCGTACCTTGTTCTACCAGTTGGGCAGCGGCCACGCCTTGTACGATGCTCTCACTGCGAGAAACGACCTGAAAGAAAGTTGCTGATCCATAGACAACGGAGACTACGAGACATGAACAATGCAAGAATGCTTAGACAAATGCTGGAATGCGACGAATACTGGTAAGTACTACTCTTGTGTAGCCAAAGAGCCGGAAGCTCATACAATGCCTGGGCTCTGGGAAAGCTCGGCTCGTTTTCTAGTAGTTGAACTCGGCCTGCGCCGAGCGCAACGCCTGGCGGGCCTTGCGCATCATCAACTCTTTCCCGTCCAACTTCTTTGTGCCCAGGTCGCCAGACTCGGCGGCCTGCCCCATGCGCTTGGGCGTCTTGCGCAACCCAAACGACTTGGCCAAGTGGCCGAGGTGCAACTTCTTGATGTTGAAGAACTCCCGCTCGGAGGACAAGTGCGTGGTGTAGGCCCGCATGTGGGACAAGTACGCGAGCTGGGCCTGGTCCTGGGCGTCCTTGTGGTCCAAGAGCCAGCGCTCCACGTCCAACTGCCACGTGGTGGCGTGGATGTCCCACTTGCCCGGCTTGGCCAACGGGTCCGGCTTGGCGCGTTTGCGCTCGGGCTGCTTGGCCTCGTCGCTGGGCTCGGCAAACGCCGCCTCGAGAAGCGTCTCGTAGTTGGTGACCCGCAAGTTGCTGGTTTTCGGGTGCACGTCGCGGAGCCGGGCGTCGACGTACTTCTCCTCGTCGCCGGGGAGAAGGAACAACGTCGCCTCGCCGGCGTTGCCTGCCCTGGCCGACCGCCCGATCCGGTGGAGGTGGTCGTCGAGCGTGAAGGGCGCATCGTACTCCACCACGTGCGAGACCTGGGGCAAGTCGAGGCCTCGCGAGGCCACGTCGGTGCAGAAGAGCACGCGGTGGGCGGCCAGCTCTGCCGCCACAAAGCGGCGGAGCGTCTGGGTCCGCTCGCTCTGCAGAAGCTTGCCGTGGAGCCGGTACACCTCAGTCTTGGGCGCGATGGCGGGCGCCGTGAACACGCACTCCTCCTGGGTGTCCTTGGGCCCGTCTCGGGGCCGGTGGGGCTTGTCTTGCGGGTCCTGCTCCTTGCGTTTCTGGCTCCGGTCAATCACAGCGTGGCCGCCCCGCGAAAACAACTTGTAGAGGTAGTTGACCAGGTCCAGGCACAGCACGAACACGATGGTGCGTGCTGGCGGGGCCACGGTCTTGAGGGCCGCCGCCAACGTCACGAGGCGCAACTTGGGGGGCACCACCACGACCCGCTGCACCAACTGGTCGGGCGCCAGCTGCGTGGTGGCCAAGGCGGCGCCGTCGACAGAGACCATTTCTGGGTTTTCGAGCACCGTCAGCCCAAGCCGGTGCACACCGTCGGGCATCGTCGCCAGGCACAAGACATTGACTCGGCGCGACGGGAGCCCCGCCAACGGCCTGTACTGGGCCTTCTGCGCCAAGGTGTCTGTCACCTGGGTCACGGTTTCCTCGAAGCCCAACTCGACCAAGCGGTCGCCTTCGTCGAGCACCAACCAGCGCACCTGCGAAACGTCGAGCGCTTCGGTGTTGGCCAAGTGGTCGGCCAAGCGGCCCGGCGTGGCAACCAAGATGTTGATACCTTTGCGGAGGCGGGCCTTTTCCGACTTCTTCTTCTCGCCGCCCAAAATCACGCCCGCCACGAGCTGGTGGTGGCACCGGAGCACGTGCAGCACCACGTCGTGGATCTGGGTCGCCAACTCACGTGTGGGTGCCATGATGATGGCAAAGAGCCCGCTCAGGCGGCCCAACTCGGGTGCCACCGCCATGAGCCGGTGCACGATGGGCAACACGAACGCAAGCGTTTTGCCCGAGCCCGTCTGCGCCTTCACCAAGAGGTCGCCGTCGCCGGCCATCATGCGGGGCGCCACGAGCTGCTGCACCTTGGTCGGCGCCACGTACTTCATGTTGCCCGTGAGGTGCTCGGCCAACTTGGACCCAAGGCCCATCCCGGCAAAAGTGCTGTTGTCTCGCAACGGGGCGTTCAGCGGCGCGTGCTTGCTGGCGCCTTGGTCGCTGGACTCGGCAAGCTGCGACTGCACGCCGGCCGTGAAGAGCGACGACACGTACGTGTTGTTCTTGCCGCCCAGCCCGCTGGACTCGGCGAACTTGAGCCCGCTCGACCTGGCCGGCTGGCTGGAGCTTGGGCGGGGCTCCAGCACCCGTTTTTTCGGCGCCGCCGCTGGCCGCTCGGGCCGGGCCTTCCGGGCAGCCGCCGGCCACGAGACCTGCTCCATCATGTGCTCGGCTTCTGCCTTCATGGTGTCGATGCGGGCGGGCACCTTGATGCTGTTGACGCCCAGCGTGGCCTTGCGCTCGCGGCCCATGAGCCGGAGCTTGGCGTCTCGCCGCTCCTTCCAGCGGCCGCCCGAGACTTGCACGGGCGCCGGGGCCGTGGCGGCGGGCGTCGTGGCGAAGTTCAAGATGAGGTCGTCTTCCTCCATGGTGTAGCGAGGTGTGTGCAGGCCGATGAGATGAGGTGTAGGTGATCGGCGATGAGACAAACAGCAAAGAGGGCGGCAGAAAGAAACGGAAGCAGCTGACTGTCGCTGGGTTGAATCGTCTGGTTTGTTTTTGGTGATGTCTACGAAGATGATGAAAGTAGGAGGAGGAAGTCCATCAAGTTGTGTGCAGGCCGATGCCGGGGTCAGCCGGGCATGGCCCGGGCCACGGACAAACAACTCAAAGAACAATCTAAGATGCAAGTGGTTTTACCATGGAGGGAGGTGTTCTCGTAATTGGCGGGAATGGGTGTGGTAGCGACGACCCTCTGGTATTCGGTCCGTGGTGCGGGCTAACCACCATAACTGTTGATGGAATACATTTGTGAGGATTTCATAATGAGATTGGGCTTAGAAACTGTTAGACAATTGTTTTATAGTTTAATTAGGGGCAAGAAGTATGTGTGTTGATTTTTGCAGGAGGTTCATCATTCTCGTTTCGCAGGTCAATGGCAAATTACAAGTGAAATGAGAACAAGGTACCCTGATGTCAGGACATGACGCACTACAACTGCTTTCGAACGTGATGTGAGTGAACTTATCGAATTATGGCCTCAAGTCAAATTTTCAGTTAAAAGTCCAAACTGCCATGGACAGCTGTGGTTTTGACGTGGAGTGTAGGTGGATAGGCCGACTTGCTTAGTAACAGCTTAGCGATGAGATAATATGGCATTGAACTCTCCAAAGTGAAAGTTTGTCCTACACTGGAAGCCTAGAATTGGGGTTTGCGGATCGTCTATTTGCACTTTTGGAAGTAGACGAGTGAAGAGTCGGTCTATAATGCTCGTGCCAGTGATCGACCTAGTTCCAACCGATGCAGCATCAGAAGCTCAACGCTCAGCTCAGGTCCTAGCCACCCAGTGAACTAGACCGTAGAGCAGGTACAGCCTCAAGCCATGCGCAAGAGAGTATAGCAGACACACCCTCAGCCGAGCCGCTAATGAGGACGCATAGCAGTAGAGCAGGCCGGTTCCAAGATTGGAAACACTCCAGATGACAGAGTGCTATTGAACCCTATGCCAGGAAGAACTCGCCGAGGCCCGAGCGGCACACCACGGGCTCCTCGGCCGGCGAGCCCAACGCCTGCCGCATGCTCTGCGTCTTGGAGTCGTCTGTGCCCCGCCAGCTCAAGCTGCGCCAGTCCTCCTCGTTGAAGCGCTTCACGTGACGCAAGCACAGGCCGACCCCCGAGAGCTCCGCCGCCTGGGCGGCCCCCGCCTTCTGTGCCGTCTGCAAAACATGCACGTACGTCTTTGCGGGCTCGCTCATCTGCGTCTCCTGCCGCACGGCCTCCAGGCGGGCCACGTCGGCGTCGTCTATGTACTGGAACAGCGCTCGGAGCTGGGCGGTGCTGTCGACGGGCACCACGACGAGGCGGCCGCCCTTCTGTGTGCAGGCGTAGAGTCCCGACGCCGGCGTGAGCACGCCCTGCTGTGTGACGTGGGTGACGGGCCCGTTTTGCCCGAGTTCGTGGGTCGCCCGGGCCGAGTCGTAGAACCGGCTGGTTTCCATGGCGCTCAGCACCTCCACGACCTTGCTGGCCGGCTTGGTCCGCACACGCACGCCTTCGGGGAGCGGCTGCGGGCGGCCAGGGAACTGGAGCAAGTGGAGCGACTGCTGCCCGTGGAGCAGGCCGTGGAGTATGGGGATCAGCTTCACTATGGGGTCGACGTCGTGCGCCGCCGACGGCAGCGTGGCCTGCGTCTCGTGCTCGAGCACGTCGGACATGTCGTCGTCCTCGGTGACAAAGAGATTCTCTTTTTCGGCCATTGTGCGTGGTGCAGGGGAGGTTGTAGGTGGTGTAGTAGTGGAGGCGATGATCTCGATGGTGCGTGAAGGTCACGTGCGAGATGGGGCAGGACCAAGGTTTGATCAGAAATCAATACAAACAGAGAGGAAAAGGAAGCAAATAAAAGAGCTGTTTCTCTTCATTCCTCTAAGATGTCAGGGCTTTGTCGGGCGCGAGGGTTAGATCTCAACGGCTGGGTGAGGCAGAGGGTGCTCCGAATTTAATGAGAGTGAGAACACACGGAATGAGTAATTGATGTATGAAGGGCAGCATGAAACAAAATTCGCCGGAATGAAGGATGTACCTGCTTAGCGTTTGTATCTATTGCAGAAGTGAGGGCCTTCGTCGCTGAGGGAAGACTGACAGTGACATCAAGAGAAAGACAAGTCGTCGTGAAATAAGAGAGAGAGGCACCTTCACTGCATTTTAGACTTGCAGTGTCAGGCTTTTGAGCAGCAACACTCAATTGCAAGTTTCGTAGTGATTTGCTATCAACCGAGAGAGGTCTGACCTTATTAAAAGTTGTGCCAACTTGAGCATTATACACCATAAGCTATTGTTCACTCTCTGATTGAATAGTCCACACCACACTCTAACAGTGAGCAGAGAGTGATCTCCTTGACTTCTCTGGCCAAATGTAACACCACGGTGTCTAGCCAGCAGCATCGTCTTTCCTGACTGAAATTCGACGGACTATAGAATCTTTCATCAAAATCGAAACTAACAGCGTCCTTCCTTGGAACCCGATTTCCTGGTCGTTGTCGAAGACAAACACTCGTATTCTGCACCGTGCAGCCAAATGCATGGAAGGCTTTTTTATGACTCGTCCGCGCTTCACCGGAGCCTACTTTATTGAACAGCGTTAATCTTAATAGTGGAGGGTCAAGTCGAGAGCCCCCAGTCAAATTAGCAACGAGACCTTTGTTAGTCCTCAATAACACCGAAGCTATCGGCCGTCTCGAAGCGGCAATACTCAAATCCCATCCCAGTTGTATTGGTGATACAAGATGCTGAGTCCTACCCAATGCTAAGGGGCTCTTCACTCAAGGAGCAAGAGCGAAAAGAACTACAAACATTCAAGCTTAAACTTTTATGAGCCCATAATAAAATCAAATCGAAAAGAAGTGCCGAGCTAGGTCGAAGCTCAGGCCGAGAGTTGAGCCCTTAGAAAGAAGGCTGGCCCAATCTCAAGGCAATCCAGCTCCAGGCATCGGCACTTGCCTCAGCGATGGCGTCTCTCTTGAACGAGGGCTGGCCCAATCTCAAGGCGATCCAGCTCCAAGCATCAGCAGATCTCTTGCCCAATCCGTTCTCCAGTTCAGCGTCCTCTTTCAAGCTCTCCCAGTCCAAAGTGCCAGCCTCAGCAATAGCATCTCTCTTGAAAGAGGGTTGACCCAATCTCAAAGCAATCCAGCTCCAGGCGTCGGCCTCGGCGATAGCGTCTCTCTTGAAGGAAGGCTGGCCAAGTCTCAAGGCAATCCAACTCCACGCATCGGCCTTGGCCTCACGCTTAAGCAAGTGCTCGTCGGCAGCCAAGCCCCTCTTGGCCGGCTCCTCGTCGTCAACAAGCAGCGACAAGACAGTTGCGTTCAAAAAGACAATCCGCGAGGTGTTGTTCTCGCTGGTGAACACGGGGTAAACGTCAGAGGGAATCTCCAAACCTCCCACGACGGCTTCAGCGGGAATGAGGGTCTCGGTGATGTTGGCGGCACTGACAGCGACTGGAGCAGCGTGGGCAAGGCCCAAGAAGGCGGCAGCGGTAGCGGCGAAAGCAGCAGTGAACTTCATTGGTGGCAGTGGCTTGATTGGTGAGGGTGGAGTGGGCGGTGGTTGATGAGTAGACAAGAGAGGCGGCGCCGGCTCGCTTTTATATCCAGAGCACAGTATCTGGCGCCTGAATTCGTAGCGATTGCAAATTGACACCACTGTTTGCAAGTGCCCTTTGCCAAACGAAAGAGGAGAGGGCGTGCATGAGGTTCCGGGGCACATTCGCAGCCATCGCCTCCTTGTAGCAGAATGCCCATTGGCGGCGGCGCGCCTGCATGCCGCCATGCGTCTGATCTCGAGATAACCGAGCCCGAGAGCCGGGGCCTGATTTTCGCGTCTCAGCGGGCCCTTTCCAGGCTCGTTCCGAGGGTGCGCACCCACACGGGCACCCCGCCGAGGGCGCTGGTTCCGAGGGCGCCGGGGCGCGTGCATGCGACGCGCGTTAGGCTGCATCCACTTTGCCATTGCGGCCGTGAATGGGGTCCTTGACACAGAAAGGCGTTTCAGGATAAAACTTGGGAAATTCTAACAGGATAGGGTACGACAGAGACATGAATTCCGATAGCTTTACGAGCAAGGTATGTCAATTCTAGGACGGATCGAGAAGTAGACGCTCCTCGTTGATTAGCTGTGACATGAATGACGGCAACGTCAATCTGTTCATACAAATTGGAGTGTGGGGTCACGCATTGCAAAGCAGCTGCGAGAGTGTGTTTTCTCATGACTTGTTTTGTAGTAGTGGTCTCTCGGTGGCGGCCCCCGACCCACGTGCCGAGCGCCACGTGGAACCACTATTTGCAGCAAGAACCACTATACGCGGCCGCAACGCAATATATAGGTACAATTACACGCTAGTAATAAAGACAAACAAACACGTTATTGGCGGTTCAGCGCACGTGTGCAGCAGCGTCAGCGGCGGGCCCGGTCTGCCAGCTTGTAGACCTTGTTTTTGAGGAAGTAATTGTTTGTCTTGAAGCGCTCGGGCGGCACATCGTCGTCGTCCGGCACCAGCAACCCACGGCCCGGTTTGCAGCGGCGGGTCTGGACCGAAACAGGCGCCACGGGCGAAATTGCTGGAGCTTGCTGTGCTGGCGCCGAACTGGCTGCTTCGGCGTAGGAGAGCGGGCGCACCGCAATGTCCACAAAGCCCAAAGTGTCGTTCATTGAAACCTGGAGCAACTTTTGGGCGTCGGCAATGGCAAATGAGTTTGGTGCTGGTTCGGCCAGAGGGGTAGTGTGGGGTGTGGCCCGGCGTCTAGACCAGAGCGAAGTGAGGGCACCCAACATGGTGGGGGCTTTTGTGGGGTGTAAGTTTTGATAAAGGGTGTAGGGAGCGACCCGGAAACGGGAGGTGCAAAAACCGAAACGATTGTGGTTTGCAGTGGTTTAAGAAAACACGGAAGAAAGAAGTAGTGGGTACGTGAACGTGGAGCACAGGACAAAAACAATTGCTTATCGGGTCTTATCGGGGTGCGTCGTGTGGGGCAGTGTATGCAGGGAAACACGATTTGGTAGCGGTTATAAAGGAGAGAGAGAGCGGCAAATTGGGCCCGAACGGGTGGAATCATATTATTTTAGACTGGATTCAGTAATTCTATTTCGTGATTTTTGTAAACGGGCTTGTTGGGTGTTGTTGGTGGGCAGATGATATCACTGATAAGGCTGCTCACATCTGCTGGTAGTGGCTGCTTCGAGCACATGAAAGCTTAAAATAGATCAGCCAAAAAGCAAAGCTTTCAGTAAGTAAAGTTTGTCCGTTGAGAGACTGGATATTTGGGGAGTGGCGGAGAGCGATGTGTTAGATTCTGATGAAAGATTGATCTGGACCAATCGACTACCGTTCGCAGTGAGGTTTTGAGAGGTGCTTGATTGGCTCGGTGGATTGAAGGAGAGCACCGGCTCATAAATCGTTCTTCACGGTTGAGGTGATTCTTGACTTCATTAGGCCGTATGGGGCAATTGAAGTGACGTAGGGTCATATTCACTTCTTCAAGGCTCAGGTCAAATTGAATGAATTATTTAGTAGAACTAGCTGGCTAATCAGGTTCTGAGACATCCCTGACGGGGGGAAGCATTGTCGGCCCCATTTTTAGTGTTAGCCATGTTAGACATTCTATGGAGCTGTCACAACCACCATCAAGGTTGAGTTAGGGTCCCGCAGCCAAAGAGTTCCACAGCTGCGCCCGGAAGCAAGACGTTACTCAGATACTCTGAACCAGACTCTTACAAATCACCTGATTAATGAGAAAGTGCAGTTCCAATTCTCCAGTATATACCAAAATCCTCGGCGAAAGAAAAGCCCCAGTCTGGTACGGCAATGGGCTCTGAGGAAGGAGCCTTCAGGCTCAAAGTATCGGACACAAATCATGCTCTATCAATACAAATCGCCGGTGAAATGAAAGAGACATTGAACCTTGGTCTTCATGCTACCGGTAACACTAGAAGAAATTTGATCTTGAGTCTCAAGTTGGGTTAGCGAGTATCTTCATCACCAAAGCCGGGTAGATACTCGAAGCACCTGATGGCCCAGTCTGCATTTCTCCCATCCATTGCACTGAGCACTGGCACTGGGTATTGATGCCACAGCATCGCCGAACCTATCACAATTCAATCACTACAAGTGCCAAAGTCGAAGCGAGATTTTCGATCCTCCAGAGGCCAACTCTGAGGTGTGATCGCTAAGTTTTGCATCAATCCAATGCCAACCCATGGGAGGTCTCAACACTGGACAATAACTCCAGCACATTCTGCATCAACTTGTCCAGTGACTTGTGGTCTTTGATTGCCGGGACTGCTATCAAGTTGTTTCTGGATTTCGCTACGGTCTGCCACTGAGCCGTCAGTCAAGCCGGCTCACAACTCAGAAATTGCCTAGGTCCAAGACTCATCAATTACTCCTCGCCATATCTAAAACGCGTCTACATCATTTCATGACAACATCGAGAGCGCCTCAGAGACTAAGCATAGCGTCTTTCTGTGAACATAAAGCATACTCACCAATACAACTTCCACCTGACACATCAGTAATCTTGTAAAAATCTTTTCACGCTTATTGTTCGCCCTCTGGTTTACTTCGCTGTGAGCATCACTGCCCAACATCAACACCTCCCGTGCGCGGCTCATACACACCCTCGCGGTTCTTCTCTGTAAACAACATCCCCATGGACGGCTGGGGGGAAGTATGTATGAATGGAAAGGGTGAAGAGTGGTGAATTGGAGAATTGCTGAAGAGCCAGTCAGGTGAGAGGCCAGAGGTCTATCAACTATCACCAACCACCAACCACCATGTCCAGCCACAGCCAGCCACTCGGCTGGCCGGTGGCCCAGCCAAGTGTCTTACTAACTCTAGGTATCCCGGTTTGCTGCTACGGGCAGGGGCGAGACAGTCCCCTCGTCGGACTGGCCCCACGTCTCGGCGCTAGCCTTTGACACCACCGCCAACCTACTTTGGTGTGGCGACAGCGGCGGCTGCACCACGTCGTTCACGCCACAAACACAGTACCTGCAGCGGCCGATGCCGATGTTCCGCTACACAAAGTTCCGCACGCTGCCGGGCCCGCCCGTGGTGCAGCTCCTCAATCACCAGCGGGGCATCCTCCTGCTTTCCGAGAGCCACCTCGCGTTCCACAACCCGCGGGGCGTCTCTGTGGCGAGCGTGCTGCCGAAAGCGGCCGGCGACTCGGCCCGCCTCGTGCAGCAGCTCACGTGCATGGCCGTGGCGTACCTGACGTCGAACGACGTGATTGTCGGCGGCCGCCAGTCGCTCTTCAAGGTCGACTTGGCCCGGCCCTCGACGCTCCTGCCGTTTGCCCACGCGGGCGACGCGGCGTTTGTGAACTACCTGCTGAAGCTCTTGACGATTGGCACCCGGCGCGGCGCCGTGGAGATCTTCGACCCGGCCGCCAACACCTCGGTCAAGTGTTTTGCCGGGCTCAGCGGCGCCCTCCTGGACATGGACGTCAAGGGCAACTACGTGGCCACGTGCGGGTACCTGGCGCGGAGCCGGCGGCTCAACGAGCTCGGGCCCGGGCCGGCCCACGCCGTCGAGTACATGGTCGACCCGTTGGTCAACTTGTACGACCTCCGGATGATGCGGGCGCTCCCGCCGGTGCCGTTTGCCGCCGGCGCCAACCACGTGCGCTTCCACCCGAAGCTCGCCAACATCATCATCGTGGCGGCGCTGCTGGGCCAGCTCCAGTTCATCGACATCACCGACTCGCTGGCGGTGCACATCTACCACGCAGACGTGCTGGACCCGGCGCCGCTGGCGCTGCTGACCACGCAGCCGCCGCAGGCGTACCTCGACAACTTGTGTGTCTCGGAAAACGGCGAGTTCTTGGCGTTCAACGACTCCCGCCGCCACGTGCACTTGTGGTCGCTTGCGGCGCTGGGCAACTTCCTCAACTTCCCGAGCAAGCTCGAGCAGCCGGACCCGCCCGCGGAGCCCGTGCCGCCAGCCACGCTCGACGACAAGGTCCCGCTCAACTCGGTCGGCATGCCGTACTACAAGGAGTACTTGGCGTCGAACTTCCCGAGCGACATGGTCTTCACCAAGGCCGCCGCCCGCGTGCCCCGCAACATCGCCTTGGACGTGGCGCTCCACGAAACGCCGTACCCAGACTCCCGCGTGCGCCCGTACGACAGGGCCCGCTACGGCCCGCGCTACGTGGTGCCCGAGTACAAGAGCTTGAAGGCCGCGCCGTCCGCGTCGAAGCCGGGCAAGAAACAACCCCAGGTGCCCAAGTTCATCAGCGAGCGCAGCGTCACCGCGTCGCCCAAGCCCCGCGACCTCCCGACAGCCACCGGTGGGTTGGGCAGTGCCAGTGAGGCAACTGATCCTGCCCTGGGCGAGCCCCGCACACCAAAGATGCTGTCGGCGAAGATGTTCCGGCCCGAGTTCGACTCGCCCGTCGCCGACGACCTGGGCGCCCGCACGCAGCCGGGCGACAACATCTTCCAGTACTGGGCCGGGCTGCGGGCCGAGGTGCCTGCGTGCTACACCAAGTTCGAGATCCAGTACTCGCGCTTCGGCGTGGACGACTTCGACTTCAGCTACTACAACCGGTCGGGCGGGCTGCTCGCAGGCCTCGAGAACCACTCGGACAACCTGTACGTCAACGCGCTCCTCCAGATCTACCGGCACATCCCGATCTTCTACAACACCATCACGCGCAGCTTGTTGCAGGAGTACTTGCCCAGCGACAGCGCCACGATCCACGACAAGCAGAACCCGCAGGGGCTGTCGATCCTCAACGAGTTGGCGTACTTGTTCGACATGATGCACAACGCCGGCCCGCGCAACGTCAACATCTCCAACTTCTCGCTCATCCTCAGCGAAAGCAACATCGCCAAGGCCCACGGCTTGCTCAACAAGGACGACGGCAAGACCCTCGACGCCGCCGAGCTCCAGCGGCTCATCGTCATGTTCAACAAGTTCCTCGTCGAGTCCGCCATCAACGACTATGCCGCCCAGTTCGGCGACGACATCCAGGACTTGACCGCCATGCACTACAAGCTCGAGTACCACGCGGCGCTGGGCGAGCTCTTGGACCAGAACTACGCCGAGCAGGCCACGTTGGACTTGGTCACGCCGCCGTCCAGCGTGCTCAACCACCGCGGCGGCGCCCTGGCGCTGCGGTACCTGAACGTCAAGAAAAACCACACCATCCTCACGTACCTCGACTACTCGCTCAACCAGCTGCACGCGGTGCGGGCGGACAGCAACGTCGAGGTCAAGCAGACGCTCAAGAACATCGGCCCCGTGTTGCTGGTCAACTTGCCCTTTGCGGACGCCGAGTTCTCGCTTCTCAAGAGCTTCAAGAAGTGGCTCGTGCCGGAGTTCTACACGCTCGTCAACTCCAGCAAGCGCATGACATTCAAGACCGTGGTCACGCAGCACAACCAGCAGGCAGAGAAGTACGAGCTTGCCGGGTACGTGTGCCAGGTGTCCCACGGGCCGCACCAGTCCAAGGGCCAGCACAACTTGGTGTCGTACGTGAAGATGCGCACGGCCACGGGCCGCGAGCAGTGGTATCTCTTCAACGACTTCCTCGTGATGCCGATCCCCGAGGAGGAGGTGTTTGACCTCACGCCGCTATGGAAGCGGCCCGTGGTGATTGTGTACCAGAACGTTGAGGACCTGAATAACCAGGCGTTCTCGTACTTTGACAGCCGCACGTTTGCCCGGCTCCCGGGGCTCAACGACCTGATCTTGTACCGGGACCATTTCGCCTACGGCACGCGCGAGGGCCACCGCAAGGAGTACGAGCTCTTGACCCGCGAGGAGGCGCCCGCGTACGGCTCGTTGGTGGCCATCGACGCGGAGTTTGTCTCGTTGCGGCCGGACGTGGCAGAGATCAGCTACACGGGCCGGCGCAACATGGTGCGCCCGACGCTCATGTCGTTGGCCCGGGTGTCGGTTTTGCGGGGCGACGCCGGCGCCAAGTACGCGGTGCCGTTCATCGACGACTACATCTTGCACTGCAAGCCGATCTACGACTACTTGACGACGTTCTCCGGGATTGAGGACGGCGACCTTGACCCTGCGCGGCTGAAGAAGACGCTTGTGACGTTGCAGACGGCGTACCGCAAGCTCTGGCTCCTCCTCAACTTGGGGTGTGTGTTTGTCGGGCACGGGCTCATGAGCGACTTCCGGTGCATCAACCTCCAGGTGCCGCGGGCGCAGATCAAGGACACCATCGAGTTCTACTACCTCCCGGACTTCCGGCGCAAGTTGAGCTTGAAGTTCCTCGCACACGTGGTGTTGGCCGAGTCCGTGCAAGCCCGCAACCACGACCTGATTGAGGACGCGTACACCGCGCTCTTGTTGTACAAGCGGTACCTCGAGCTCCAGGCGCTGGGCGACTTTGAGCAGGAGTTGCTGCGGATCTACATGGAGGGCCAGCAGCTGCGGTTCCGCGTGCCGGAGTGACGGCCCACCCTTGGTGGGTGACGGCTGAGCGACGGTCTCATGGAGTCGTGCGCACCCGTGCCTCACCCCACCACCACCACCCACGTACATAGATGGCATCTTCCGGCGGCCATGAGCCCGAGCCCACGCTCGGCGGGCCCGAAGTCGACTATATAACTTGCAAAGACGTGCCGGAGCCCGAGGCCCGGCGGGGCCGGGAGCCCCACCCCGAGGCACGAGACGAAATAGACGCCCACCAGCGGCAGACGGGAGCCAACTACCACGAAAAGGAGCAGAACGACGAGCCTGAAGACGAGGACAACGACGGCCGCGACGACGAGCTGATCGAGAGCCTTGTTCTGGAGCACCTGGTTGAGAAGCAGTCGATTCTGGGCCGAGGAACGCCGCTGAACAGGTCCAATCTGCAGCGGGGAGAGGCCAGCGACTACTTTGGGTCACAGAACCAAAGCATCATGGAGCGGAGCCGCCAGACGGCACCGGAAAAGAGCCCGGGCGGTTCTGGACCGCTGACAGAGCCCCACAAAAACGGGCAGTCTCTACACAGAGAAGCAGAGGAGTCACCCCACAGAGAAGCAGAGGAGTCCCCCCACAGAGAGGCAGCACCGGGGTCTCCCGACGGCGGTCTGTCACCACAGGCCGCTGGTCTTGACGCCGAGACGACGTTGAACCGGGAGAACTTCTTTGCCGAGAGCCGCAGCCAAAACGAGTTGCCCTCGGACGAGAGCACTCCCCACCCCGAGTTGGCCACCACCCCCACACGCAGACCACCGGCCCTCCGCAACGGCTCGGGCAAGAAAACCCCTCGCAAGCCGATGGCGGCCCGGCTGCAGTCGCACACCAAGGCGCCGACCCGCTCCAGCTCCTCCATCAACACCACGGGCACCAAGCCCCACCTCGCGCGGTCCAAGTCCACGGACGGCATTGTGCGGCAGGCCCGCACGGCGGGGGGCATGCGCCGCAGCAACCGCTCGCACACCAAGTTGCTGGCGCTCCAGCTCCACCCGCTCACCAAGACCACGCTGAACGGGTCCGTGCGCGGGTTCACGCAGCCGTTGACGCGGCAGATCTCGCGGGAGTCGCTCAAGCTCAAGAAGACGATGCTGAACGGGCTGGCGATGGGCTCCGGCGCGGACCCGGGCCACCAGCTCCGCATGAACAAGCTGAGCAGCTCGCTCAAGGGCATGGGCGGCCGCGGCAACCGCTCCAGCGGCCTGTTGAAGGGCATGGGCCTCCAGGCGTTGCACACGACGGGGCTCAAGCCCAGCGCCAAGCGCGGCAAGGCCGTGATGAGCCTCAACGAGGACGACGGCGAGTTTGAGGACGAGCCCGAGCAGCCGGCAGAGGCGCCGCTCCCCGTTGAGCGGAGCGACTCGTCCAACAGCACCAGCGCGGCGCCGGAAACAGCGTTGAAGGACATGGCCGCCAAGGACTTGGACGACTTGGCCGAGCTCACGCGGCTCAACCTGGCGCACCTGGCGTCGATGGCCTTTGACGAGTCCAAGAACCTCTACGGCGGGCTGTTCCTCCTCCTGCAGTCGACGGGGATGACCCGCAACGTGCGGGGCATGGACTCGGGCGGCGAGCTCCTGCCGTACGCGGCGCCCGACGCCGGCCCGCTGTCGGCCAAGGAAACCACGCCCACCAGCACTGACACCACGGCCACGGTGACCGCGCCGGGCCTGGGGTCCGTGGCGGCGACGCCGCGGTCGAAACAGAGCCTGTACGTGCCGAACCAGAGCATCTTCAGCAACTTGCAGCGCAACGACCTGAAGTTCCGCCAGAAGAGCGAGCAGCGGGCCCGGCCGGACGCCGAGAAGCGCAAGCGGGGGCCCAGCATCGAGTCCCGCACCCAGCAGCGGCTCTGGCTCCAGCGGGAAAACTCCTTGATGGACTTGTCCCACCAGGACAAGCTCGGCAACTTCTCCAACCTCCTGTTGAACAAGCTCATGTTCGCCCACGCCTACCCGGAGACGCCGGGGGTGGAGGCGCCCGAGCCAGAGCCCCAGGCGTCCGTGACAAACTTCTTGTACATGCTCCAGAACGGGCTCACGCTGATCCAGCTGCGCACGGAGTTCGAGCGCCTCAACCGCGAGTACGTGAACGTGCGCCGCCACTTGAACCCCGTCGCTAAGGCGTTGGCCCGGGTCAAGGCCCACGACATTGGCCACAAGTCCAAGCACCCGCCCAACGCCAACACGTTCCGCGAGTTCTGTCCGTCCTGGGAGAAGCGCGAGCCGGAAATCAACACCGCCTTGAGCCGGCTCTGGCAGGAGGCCTTGGTCCAGAGCTCGTCCTCGCTCACCCAGCGCCGGCGCTAACAGAGGATCATTGCAAGATGAGGACAAGACAGAAAAGAAAGGGCTTCAGGTCAAAGAGGGCCTCTACGCGCATGGAATTTGTGCTTTGGTCTGAGCCTTGGTTCAAGCCACGAACCTTGGAACAAAGTCAGGACAAGATGAGGGGAAGAATTGGGCCTACAAACGACAAAAAAATGCAACACTTTCATTAAACAGGCTTTCGTCAACCTTTGCCAGGAGCCTTCAGCCATGGGCATTACTCGTGAGCATTGACTTTGGGCCTGGAGACTTCACATCAGGACCTTGAGCACTAACCTCAGCTCAAGCTTCAAAACTTGACGAGGACTAGACAAGTTTTTGGGAATACAAGAAGAAATGAAGCGGTGAATCGCGAGAAGTTCCATCCATAAAGCGTTTATTAAGTTTGAGCTTTGACCTTGGCTTTGGCCTTGGCTTGACCGTGGCCTGTTATATACACGTGTGAATCTTGTCCGCTCAACCCTGTCTCTGCTTGTGCTTACCGTTGCTCTTGCAGTAGACGTACACCCGGCCCTTGCGGCGGACCATATAGCAGTCCTTGCAGAACTTCTTGACACTGGTTCTCACCTTGAAGGTCCGCGTGGGAAGCAACGCCGCCACTTTCGAAAATTGCGGCATCACGCGGGCCGGCACTAGTGGGAGCAGGTTCTGGAGCCGGAGGCCCGTGTACCGCGAGAAGGTGGAGGCCAAGGCGAACATGGTGGTGAAGAAAAGTTCGCGCCGCGAGGTTGGTGATGGTGGGGTTGGCTGAGCCTGGAGACTCGAAATTGAGCCAGGTCAAAATACAGAAAACTGGCTATCACAGGGCTGAATACTAAGCGAAGCTCTTGGAATAGAACATGCTGTCCTTGAAGGGTTCCCGTGGTTGTTACACGAGGTCTTGGTGAACTGCATACAGGATAAGACCCCTGCCATCGTCCTAACCCCTTCTATCCGATGAAGCTGCCGGTTCCACTTCATACCATTCATAATCATGAGGCCCTGAGCCCAATTCACATTACCAATAAAGCATACAAGACCACTCCCATCGATCCATGTAGCCTACATTTCTCTGTCACGTATTACCATTACTATATGCGGATGCAAGAAACACTTAGTGTCTTCTGGACTCAGCAATGATACGGGTCATCTCGTCAACCTTTCTCAAGGCTCTCTTGTGAGTACCCAATCTCTTCTTGGCCAACTTCTTGGCTCTCTTCTCACTGGCGTTTCTGATCAACTCAATCAATCTTCTCTCGTATGGGGCCAAGCCGGAAACCTCAGAGACAATGCTTCTGACGAAAGCAGTTCTCTTGGACAAGACACCCTTCTTGCGGGAGAGTCTGGGAGCGACGTTCTTCTGAGCGGTCTCGTGACCCTTGTTGATGCCCACAGCGATACCTGGATGTTAGTTTGTGTTTAAAAATGGGAGGGACGAGATGTAGCACGGGAATTATGGCACAGCAGGTTCATGAGATGGCTCTGGGCTTTGAAAGCTCACAGAGGCCGCTTCTTTGGGTCGTGACTTCAGGGATGGGGTTGGGTTCGGAAAATGCCCAAAACAATCAGTCAACAATTCGGCTCCACGGGATACTATCTCTGATACCCTTCGGTATTCCTCAGCCTTTGGAACAAGACATGAGTTGGATTTTCGGCGCTTCACATACCAGTTCTAGCCATTATGTGTGTGATGTCTGAAAGAGTTTTGAAAATTTTTCTTGCGAGGTGAGAGCCGCCTGCAGAAGCTCACGACGGTCTGCAGACAAGCAAATCGCACATCACGTGCACCGCGCACGGGCTCCGAGGGCACCAGCAGTGACCACGTGACCGTGACTGCAGCCGTGGAACCAAGCCAAAGTATCGAAAGACACAGTCCTTAGGTGGTTCTGTGTAGCCATAAGGAGGAGATAGATGTTTGGCAAGGTGTCTCGAGTCTCAGCATGGAAAATCTGGTTGTGGTTCACCTTCTGACTCGAAGAAGCCACGCGTATTTCATATTGGGCGTAACGTAGACATGGATCGTCCAGGTCTTCTCCAATTCTCTGGATCCTAGCCTCATCGTTGATTTGGAGTCTTACGGATGGTCGGTCAGTATTGTCTTCATGCAGAAGTTTGATGCTTGGTAGATAGTGGCAGGTCTACGACCGCCTAAATTGAATCGTTTATGCTATGTACAGTTATGCGGTGATGGTGCTGAAGTCGAAGTTGTGCTGCTCCAACTTCTCCACCAATCTGTCGGTGCTCAATGGCTCATGCGACCGCATGAACGCGTCCCGGGCAATTGGCTCGTAGTTGTTACGGTACTCCAACGGGTACAAGATCTCCAACAACTCGCTCTTCCTCACGAGGAGCTTGCGGCCACTTTCCGTAACGTGGTAAACGGGAGAAGCGCTTCCAACAGAGTTGTCCTGCATCTCCTTGGCCTTCATGATCTCGTACTTCAACTTCCAGCCCTTCAACCCCATGGTTTTGATGCGTGCAGGCTTGTCCTTCAACAAGTACTTGTCGAGGCCGCCTTCCTTGGTCACTGTACGCAAGAGCTTGGTCGATGCGCGTGTCTTGACACGTCTGTTCAACGTCTCGGACCATAGCTTGGTCTTGACGATGTTGGGCAAGTGGAACAGCAAGTTTTTGTTCTTACTCTCTGAGCAAGTCTTGGATCTCTTTCTCTGGGCACCAGCGTACAACCCGCGATTCTGTCTCTTAAAGAACATCGTCTCGAAGGCGTAGTCGGGCACCTGTGGAGTGTTCTTGGGGATGGTTCTGCGGGGGAGTTCTTCACCAGCGTGATAGACGGCAGTGTCTATAGGCTTGGCGTACTTTGTGATCTTGAAGTACTTCTCACGAAGGGCGACAGGGGTGCTGCCGAAAGCACGCTGCAGCAAGAGACCGCATCCCGGAAGCGGCACACGGGCAAACGACCGGAAGAGATTCATGTGTGGAGTTGATATACCTGAGAAACTTTTTCGTGGTGCACGGAGGTCACGTGACGGTTATCACCAACAGTGGGGGTGTTCTGCCGACAACGGTGTAGTCTAACCAAACGATTCTGACAAAAATAATAGATCTTTCATATGAGTTAGACGAGCTTTATCTCAGTCCCGTTTTTCTGGCAAAAGAGCGCTATTTATGTTGCTCGCGGATTTGCAGCCACCAGCTATTATGTGGCTCCAAACACCGAGCAAGACACCTAAGCAGGCACGTCACCACAGACTGGCAGAGCGACATACCGCCAAAGCGACATTAACACACACATGACAGAAGGGGCTCGCATGAGCACACGCCATGCAGACGCAATCCCCTCGACAGAGCCGTATAAATACAGCGTCTTCCCCCAAGAACTGGCGATAATGATTTTGGTGAAAGGTAATTTTACGAGCCAGATTTTGCTCACGTGGTGTTATGGTTCCCGCTTATGGTATCGACGCTGCATTGATTTGACTGGGACTAGACATCACGAAATGGACAAGTTTCACATTGATGTATTGGGTCTTAAGCGCTTGTTCGGCCGGCGCAGCGCGGTACTAAGCCAAATTTCTCGCCTACTGCCGATGAAGCTTAATTGACTCGGGAAGCGCGGACTAGAACCCAGATCACGTGGAGCGGGTGTGTGCATGGCACATCAACAATACCACCAAGAAAAAGCAGCAAGAATAACAAGTGGCGGCTTGGCTATTACAAATCAGGCCTTTCGGGAAGAAAACAGAAAATACAACAGAAAATGTTTTGGACAGCCCCCACGGGCCGATTCCGGAGCCCCCACAGAACAAAGCCGGCCCATTTTGCTTTTCGATTGTGAACTGGCTCAAGTCGCTTTATTTTTCCCGGATTTTTTTTTTTTTTTTTATGCTCTGGTCGAGCTCGTTCAATTACCATTGGCGTACTGCCTCGCGCATAGAATTGCGGCCCCATGCGATATCAGTCACTGGGCGCTCGACAATTCGTGGGTGGGGCCTCGGGTCATGAAATGAGTTTTACGGAGGTTGCAGCATTACCCCGAACCTCGAAGAATTCTCGAGATAAGTACGAGCGGAACTTTCCCTCGGGCCCCATTGTCTGGGAATGTCGAACGGGAGAAGCTGGTATCGAGAATAGCCCTCGCCGCATTCACCCTTGTCGCTGACTCTCTGCAGTAACGGCCTTCCTTTTTAGCTCTATCCTGTGAATCCCCCTCGAAAGACTGGCTCTCTTCTCTTACACCGCTGGCCGTCACTGCACAGCTTCCAAGCAGCCTCCAAGGTTATTTTGCTATAGTGTGCCTGTTTTAATTTGGCCCCTAAAAAACACGACATTTTTTCGGTCTGCTAGAACAAAAGACCCCCGTGACGTCCAATACGAGGTCTCATCGTTGTTCCCACTGGTCATCAGCACTCACTACTCATCCTGCTCCTCCCAACACGAATAGCGGATCCACAGCCTAATTTCTAGAGATTTGTTCATATTTTCCCCCTTCCCACTTTGTTACATCATCTGCCCGCTAAGTCCCGGCAACCAAAGCCTGATAAGTTCTCGGCAACACTCCTTCGCCGTTTACACTCCGCTATTCATCATCCGCCCACTACTTTGTACCATATCGACTAGATGAGTGAGTTTGCAAAATCCATCCTTGGATTCGGCCAGTACGCCAAAAAAGAGGCTCTGCCCGTCTCCGAAAATACCACCTCCGACTTCCAGAAGGAGACAACGCCTACCTTCAGTCCATCCACGCCTCCCATCCGGTTCTTGCCGAAGTTCATGGCTTCGACACCAACCACCGCTATCTCCGACCAGTCCATGGCGTACGGCACAACCACGACAGGCGGCGAGCAGTCCCAGGTTGCCCTGAAACAGGGTTCGTTCCTTAGCGATTTGCAGCCCTACTACTCCAACGCCACTCATGCACCCCAGGAGAATGTCCAGGAACCCAAGAACGACCTCAGCAATTCCCAGCAGCCAGAACAGCCGCCTTCGCCATCGGCGTCGTCCATGGGACAGCCTGTAATCATCACCACCGACGAGAAGGGTCACGCCACAAGCAGCAACGACTCTTCCTCTCAGCCGAAGGGCAAATTGAAAGTCTCCATTGTTGGAGCACGCGACTTGCTCGTATCAGACTACTCTCAGCCCTACTTTGTCTCCACATACGAGAGTTCTGAGGCCGTCAACAACACAACGCCTTCCTTGGGGAAGTCGCTTCCCAAAGGCGGAGTCCCCGTGCAGCCCAAAGACAAGCGCCCCGCTTTGTACCAGAGACAGGCCTCTCAGCTCAACTTAGCTGCTAACTCTGACCAGATGTGGAACCACGAGGCTGTTTTCGATGTGGTGGGCTCAAAGTCCGAGCTCGAGATCTCGGTGTACGATGCCGCAAAAGACGACGCGTTCCTTGGTCAGGTTCGTATTTCCCCCAACACGGACTCGTCCACGTCCAACATTTCCTTTGAAGCACAGTGGTTCCCATTGCGTGCCCGTGTCGTTGGCGAGCGGGTCTCAGGCCTGTTGCAGATCAAATGGGAGTACACCTACTCTGAAAAGCAGTCGTACGGCCCGGACGACTTCGAGGTGTTGCGTTTGCTCGGCAAGGGAACTTTCGGGCAAGTGTACCAGGTCCGCAAGAAGGACAATGGCCGGATTTACGCTATGAAGATTTTGCTGAAGAAGTTGATTGTCAAGAAGAAGGAGATCGCTCACACCATTGGCGAGCGGAACATCTTGGTGAGGACACTGGCTGCTGCCTCGCCGTTCATTGTGGGGCTCAAATTCTCCTTCCAAACACCCACAGATCTCTACTTGGTGACAGACTATATGTCTGGAGGCGAGTTGTTCTGGCACCTTCAGAAAGAAGGCCGCTTCGGTGAAGACCGCGCCAAGTTCTACATTGCCGAGCTCGTGTTGGCTCTTGAGCACTTGCATGACAACGACATTGTGTACCGTGACTTGAAGCCCGAAAACATCTTGTTGGACGCCAACGGACATATTGCTTTGTGTGATTTCGGCTTGTCCAAGGCCAACTTGAACAACGACGGCACTACCAACACCTTCTGCGGAACCACAGAGTACTTGGCGCCCGAGGTGTTGCTTGACGAGACCGGATACACCAAGATGGTTGATTTCTGGTCGCTTGGAGTTCTCATTTTCGAGATGTGCTGCGGGTGGTCGCCGTTCTACGCGGACAACACCCAGCAGATGTACAAGAACATCGCCTTTGGTAAGGTGCGGTTCCCCAAAGAGGTCTTATCTGCCGAGGGGCGCTCTTTCGTCAAGGGTCTTTTGAACCGCAACCCCAAGCATCGTCTTGGAGCCGTGAACGACGCTAGGGAGTTGAAGGAGCATCCGTTTTTCCAGGATGTGGATTGGAAGTTGTTGCGAGCCAAGAACATCCCGCCTCCCTTCAAGCCGCATTTGCTGTCCGAGACGGACACGTCCAACTTTGATCCCGAGTTCACCAACGAGCTGACGTCCGTGCTCAAGAAGCACATTGACTTGGGGCTGACGCCGTTGCTGCCGGGCATCCAGGCCAATTTCAAGGGCTTCACGTATGTCGATGCCAGCGCGATGGACGAGCACTTCAGCAAGTCACACCGCAACCACGCGTTCCGCAACCCTGGGTCGTTCATTCCGGGCAACCCCAATCTTCCTGCGGACGACGAGGTGATCGAGGAGCAGGTGGATGAGGAGGACGAGATGGATGTTGACGACGAGGAGCACAACAGCGAGGAGTTTGTCAATGGCCGCTTTGACCTATGACGATATTTATAGAGACCAGAGAAGGACCGTGGTCCTTGTAATACAGATAGACGATGGCAGGCGGTTATAGCAGATTAGCAGGGAGTGGTAAGGGTGGCGAGTACGATGATGGGGGCATATGTTGGAGTATATGTTCTAAAATTGTGGCTTTCGCTGTCCAAGATGCTATGTGACGAGGTCAATTGATGGAAAAACCTCCTGTCATTATAGAACATTAATCTCTTTTTAAAATTTGTATCTCCAGAATTAACGGGGATGTTGATTAATACTCTGCGATTATGCATAGCTGGTGGCTCGGCTGAGAATACTGCAAATTAGCTTGTGCCTCTACCCGAAACAATATTATCTAGAGAATAAAAACCATCTTGTCGCCTAAATATTATTCGACCCTTGGAATTTGCAATTCAAATAATTTTTTTCCACCATTGATACTCAAACCCTCGGGACCTTGCCATTAGCTCGATTTGCACCCAACTTTCCAACTTCTCTAGCCGTATGCAACTGGTCAACTAGTGCGGCGAGAAGATCGGAATGTAAGATTGCCGAAAAGTCGACCTGATCAAATTCATCTGTTAGCTAAGAAGGTCACTGACTGATAGTTACTCAATATGGTACAAATCGATTGGCTACATGAAAACCGATGTACTTGAGTATTGACCATTGGCTTTATTCGACAACAGGTCTGACGCTTGGCAATTAGTCTAATTTGCGGAGCAGCGTGGTTGACAGCTGAAGCCACGAGAATTTGACCCTTTACATTGAGTTTCGCTCGAACTGACGGTGCCGAGAAAGTCGGGGATTGACTGTCTTTGTCACGAAATATCTCGAATAAATGACGACAAGATGGTGAATTCTATAGATGATTGCATTTGGTCAGATGCTTGGGGCAGCTCTATTGTAGCGAAACCTCATCTTCAAATTCACGTTCTCGTATGCTTTTCAAACAGCCTCACTGGCCTTGAAAAAGGCGGATTCACCAACTAGAACGGACGATTCCTGCCTGATCGTATACCCACAATCACTGGGTAAAACCAGAAAATGCTGACATTCAATGGCCTGCCTCACGATGACCGTGTCCTTTCACACTGTTGGTTATTTTCAAGAAAAATTCGGCAAATGACATTGAAGCCAATTATCCAAGGAATTATGGACTATGCTTCAAAAGTAATGAATCACAGCGCACCATATTGTACAAGATGGTCTACTGGTGACCAGGCCAGATTTGGTTTTGGCCAATCTCCTCCTTATAAAAACTAGTGAGCAAAAACCCGACACAAAAAGTCTCGAATCAGCTCAGCTGTGCCAATATATAATCGGCAAAGGTCTATTTTGTTCTTCGGTCCCAGCTACTCCAGTGCTAGGGCGCGCATGATCAGCTACACCATCAACTGAACCACAGCATGAGTGTGCGGGCCAAAAAACCGAAGCCGCCCACGCGGCGCAAAGAGGATCACGTGCAGCTCCACGACGAGGCGGACTTGGTCAATTTCCGGGCCGATGCCTTGGGCCGCTTTGTCAGCAACCAGGACTACCTTGAGAACGTGGTGTCCAAGCCGTTCCACACCAGCAAGATCGAGCCGCCGTTGCCGTTCCCGATCACGCCGAAACCAGGGTCGCCTGACCAGAAGGACGCCGAGAAGTCCCTGCAAAAAGACACCCAGACCGACCAGTTGCCCAAAGAAAACGACCAGGCGTCTCGACAAGGCTCAGTAGCCGCCGAGCCCGCCACGCCCGCGAGCCTGGACGTGTTTGTGGGCGGGATTCCCGAGTTGCAAAAGCGGCTCGAAACGGCAGTCGCCAGCGCCAGCGCCGCGGAGGCCGAGGCCGCTGGGCTCAGCCGAGACTCTGTCTTTGACGCCGAGATGCGGTTCCAGCACGAGGCTGCCGCCCGGCTCGCCGAGGCCCAGGCCCGGTTTCTGGCCGGCGACGACGCGGCCGTGGCCGAGTTGGAGACCGTCTTGGCCGAGGTGCAGGACGCGTACACGGCCAAGTTTCAGCGGACAGTGTCTGCCGGCTTGGGGGCGGCCAAAATCCACCTGCTCCCGCTCGAAGCCGTGGCGCCCGGGCTCGAGGTGGCGCGGGCGCCGGCGCAGTACGACCCGCACCTGATTGGCCACTTTCTCCCGCCCAAGGAGCCGTCGGCAGCTGTGCCAGGCCCGGCACAAAGCACTGGGCAGCACTCTGTGCCTGGCCCTTCCCAGCAGCCTCCCAACGGCCACCGGTACGGGGACGACGACGACTTTGGCATGATGATGGACAAGGCCGACCCCAGCACCCACGACATGCCCATGGGCATGGACTCGGTGAACATGGACGAGCTCAACCAGTTTTTGGCCAACCCGGACGACGCAGACATGAACGACATGGACGCGTTGATGGACTTTGACCAGCAGGACACCGGCGGCATGGAGGAGGACTTCAATGTGTGAGGCAGAGACACGGTCGCCGGAAGCCCACTGGCTGGGAGTCTGGCGTTTGACAATTGAGGTAGATGTGGAGGCTGTACGATAGTGATGGACCGTCGGAGTTGGGGTATGTAGTCGAAGAGACCAGTATGGAAGCTTACGAAGAATCGACTAATAGGAAAATGAGGTTGAACCAGATAACAAGGCTAGTCCAACTATTTTCAGCGTGAAATCTATCAATGAAGAGTTGGTCTTAATCGGATTGAGATCTCTATTTAGAAATCCACTTCGAGTTGTTGTGTCCGATCAATTTGGAGTATGGCACACTGCCCAGTGTCAGACTGAGAGATCGTGAAACTTATGTTTTGAGCCGAGGGCACTGTCTTTATTGACCACTACACTGAAGTAGAGTTGTCTCATCAACATATCTACGGTCACTCCTTAGATACGATCTGAACTGCACGAGCCTAGTTTCGTCAACCGTCATGAGAGAATTTAGAGGTGCCACTATGCGGAAACTAATGAAACGGAAATGATTTTACCGGAAAGGAGTGTGGCGAGTTGAAAAAGTCCATCAGTGTCATTCCACGATTCTGCACTGCTCGTATGCATCATAGCCATTTCGAAGAAAGAAATCATATTATGTAGAGATATGAGAACGAGAAATTAGAAGGGCCGCCAATCCATAGATCGGCTCAATTCTCGGTTCATCGATCTGTCTGGAGCTTTGAATGTTGCGTGTGCAAACTTCTTGGTCAGTACCATTACAACGAGTGACAGCCGAGAGGCCAACACAAGGACTCCTAGTCTGACATGATCCGGCCCAAATTGCACACAGCTTACTAAGTACATGTCAACAGTACGTGCTAAACAAGTCACGGATTCGTTATAACAAACAACCCATAATAGATCGCTTGCATTCGGTACCGATACTGGGTTGGACTCGGCCCAGCCAATGAGCACCTTGCCAATGACCAGAGGCTGCCGAGCCGAAAATGCTGGATTCAGTCATCCATTGATAACTCGGTCATCAAGTATTACTCTATTTTTCCATAATCACCAGATATCTCGGAAACAAGTTATCTTCTCCATCTCGGCAGGCGCGCCCACCATCAACCGGCACTACTCTCGGCCCCGGCACCAGACCAACAGCAGCGCACCCCGGGCAATTCCTGGTTCCCCATTGGCCCACTTCACTGGCTTTCCACTTGACCTCTACTTCCACTTGGCCTCTACTCCACTTCCCTTGGCCTCTTCACGTGACCGCCGATGAGTGACGACTCGCCGCTACAACCCACACCCGAGGCGCAAACGGCCGACCCCGAGCGGGTCCGGCGGGCACTGCTACAGCAGCAGCAGCAGGCCCGCACGATGTTGCGGCACCAGAAACTCAAGATCAGCTTTGTCGGGTACATCTTGGTGTTGTGCTTCCTTGCGCTTCTCCAGGGCATAGGCGTGTTTCTCTTCACGAAAGGGTTCCTTTTGCTGCGGCAGGTGCCGCCCGAGCTTGGCGGTGGGTACGAGGACCCGTTTCCTGGTTTCGAGGGCCCGCCGCCGTTCCAGAAAGCCGTGGTTTTGGTGATTGACGCGCTCCGGTTCGACTTTGTCGTGCCCGTGCCGCCAAACCACAGCGGCTACAACGAGTTCTACCACAACAACTTCCCTGTGTTGCACGAGCTTGCGGCGACGCAGCAGAACGCCGTGCTTCTCAAGTTTGTCGCAGACCCGCCCACCACCACGTTGCAGCGGCTCAAAGGCTTGACCACGGGCTCGCTCCCGACGTTTATCGACGCCGGGCTGAACTTCAACGGCGCCGCCATCGCCGAGGACAACTGGCTCCTTCAGCTCCACCGCGCCAACCGGTCCGTGGCGTTCATGGGCGACGACACGTGGACGGCGCTCTTTGAGCAGTACCTCGACCCGGCGCTCTGCTTCCCGTTCGAGTCCTTGAACGTGTGGGACTTGCACACGGTCGACAACGGCGTGCTCCGCCACCTCTGGCCGCTTCTCGGCGCCGCCAGCCGGCCCTGGGACGTGCTCATTGGCCACTTCTTGGGCGTCGACCACGCGGGGCACCGCTACGGGCCCAGCCACCACGCCATGAAGGACAAGCTCGTCCAGATGAACGCCGTGGTGCAGCGCACCATCGATACTTTGGACGACGACACCCTCCTAGTCGTGATGGGCGACCACGGCATGGACCGCACGGGCAACCACGGCGGCGACAGTCCCGACGAGCTCGAGAGCACCTTGTTCCTCTACTCGAAGCGGCGCACGCCCGTGTTCCAGAAGCACGACCCGGCCGCGTACTCTGCCGCCAACTTGGGCGCCGCCCACCGCGCCGTCAACCAGATCGACTTGGTGCCCACGCTCTCGCTCCTCTTGGGCGTGCCAATCCCGCACAACAACCTCGGCTTCCCGATCGACGAGGCGTTTGCGTCCCGGGCCGCCTTGGGCCACGCCACCCGCGCCACACTCGACCAGATCATGCGGTTCCGCAACCTGTCGAAGGAGGTGCAGACCGACGCCACGCTCGAGGCCTATGGCGAGGCCCACGCCGCGTGCCACGTGCCCGACCCGTCGTGGGAGCAGCTCGCCCAGGCGCAACGGTTCCAGGCCGCGTTCCTCGACCACTGCAAGTCGCTCTGGGCCCGCTTCGACCTCCCGCTCATGTGCTTGGGGCTCGCCGCGTTGATCCTCTCCTTCACGGTGCTCATCACGTACTCGCGGTCCATCCCGTCCGTGCGCGTGCTGACCATGTCGTTTGAGTTTGTCGGCTCCATCGTGGCCATGTCGCTCCTCGGGCTCGTGCTCAGCTTGTCCATCTACGTGGTGTTGCGCCCGCCCAAGGTCTCGCTCCGCACCTGCCTCCTCAGCGGCGCCGCCGGCGGCATCACCATCGGCTTCTGGGCGCCCATCATGGACAGGTTCAGCCCGCAGTGGCTCTGGCACCAGATCTCCGACTTCTTCGTGTACAATCTCAACTCGTGGCTGCTCCTCAGCATCGTGTTCGTCGTGCTCCACTGCCTCGTGTTCGCGTCCAACTCCTTCGTCGTCTGGGAGGACAAGCTCGTCAACTTCTTCATCGCCACGTTCGGCCTCTGCTGCTTGTACGCCAACTTGATCGCCAAGCGGCCCCGCGAGCTGCGCATCTTGGGCGTGCTCCACTCGCTCACGTTCCTTGTCTTGTCCCGTGCCGTCGCCATGATCAACTTGTGCCGCGAGGAACAGTCCCCGTACTGCGTGCCCACCTACAAAGCCAGCCCGTGGGTCGTGGCGCTGCTCTTTGTTGCGGCGTTGGTGGTGCCCAAAACCGTCAAGGCCTTCTACGCGCTCCTGGCGTCGTACCACGCCGCAGCGCCGCTCTGGATCGAAACAGGGTTGACCCTGTTGATGCTCGCCAACGCCATCTACTGGGCGTTGGAGTTTGCCGAGAACAACGAGGCCCTCTCGCAGTACGGCTTCGCCGGCCCGCTCTGGAAACCGGTCAAGTTGGCCATCGCCCGCATCGCGTTGTTCACGTCCCTCGTGTTGGCCAACTTCAGCTGGTCCAGGGGCCCGCTCTGTGTCAAGATCGAGTACTCGGACCCGGCGCCCGCCGAAAGCGACTCCCCAGACCTGCCGGCCTCCTCGGGCCAGACCCCGCAGGCAACCATCTTGGGCTACAACAACGTGTACGGGCTGTCTTACTTTTTGCTCGTGCTCAACGTTGCCGTGGCGGTGCTCCTCGTGACCAAGCCCATGGGCGCCCTCTCGCTCTCGATTTTGTTGGTGCAGATCCTCACGCTCCTTGAGCTCTTTGACATGTTCCATCTCCGGCGCAACATGATAGCGCCCGTGATGTTCTTGCTATTGGGCTACCAGCACTTTTTCAGCACGGGCCACCAGGCCACGATCCCGTCCATCCAGTGGGAGGTTGGGTTCATGACGACGCAGACTATTGTGTTCCCGTTCACGCACTTGAACATCACGCTCAACACCTTCGGCCTGTTCTTCATCGTGTGCTTGTCGCTCCCGCTCATCACGCTCTGGCGCACGCCGCCGTCGGCAAAGCCCATCACCGTGCTCTCGCAGATTATAACCAACACCACGACCATGATGACGTACCAGACGGCAATCAGCATCATGAGTTTTGTGTTTGCCGCCAACTTCCGCCGCCACCTCATGGTGTGGAAGATCTTTGCGCCCCGCTTCATGTTGAGTGCCATTTTGTTGGTGGTGATCAACGTCACCGTGATTGTCTTTACGGTGTGGTTCGCTACGGGCCGGGTCTTGACCCAGGTGAACCGGATCTTTGGGCGGTAAGCATTCCAGACTACTTTATCGGGCAAGACTACGCGAGAAATCCCGGTTTTGCCGGATCGAGATTTGCTTAGTCTCAAAATGACTGCAAATCGTCATGTGGTCGGCACCGGTATTGAGCCTTCGCGCGTGACTTGATCAAGTACTCATTGTCGCGCGACCCCACCATTTCCACCACACCTTCACCCACCTTGCACCAAGCGATCCGCAAAACTCCCGAAAACAGACCAACATGTGCAGGTTCATGATCTACAAGGGCAAGCAGCCCATGATGCTCTCGGAGCTTCTCACACAGCCGGCACACTCCATCATCAACCAGCTGTTCGACTCACGGCTCCGACTTGACATGCGGAACCCAATCAACGGCGACGGCTTCGGCGTGGGCTACTACTCCGAGCACAAGGACGCGTGCGTGTTCCGTGCCATCACGCCGGCGTGGAACAACGTCAACTTGAACTCGCTCTCCAGCTGCACCGAGCTGAGCCTCGTGTTTGCCCATGTCAGAGCCTCCACGCAAGGCGTGTTGGCTGAGACAAACTGCCACCCGTTCCAGTACGGCAAGATCCTCTTCATGCACAACGGCGGCATCTCCGCCTTCTCCCAGATCAAGAGAGTCCTCGTCAACCACTTGGACGAGAAGTTCTTCCTATTTATCCAGGGGTCTACTGACAGCGAGTGCTGCTTTGCACTTTTCCTCGACACGCTCCTCAAGATGGGCTACGACGCCGAAGACCCAGACACCCAGTTCACACACAAGGTGCTTCGCGAAGCACTCTTGCACACAATAGACCTCATCAAGCAGTGGCAGACGGCCCACACGCTGGAGCCGTCGCTCCTCAACTTTGCAGTCACGGACGGCGACTCGGTGGTTTGCTCGCGGTACATTACCTCGAAGACAGACGAGGCGGCCTCGCTCCACTTCTCAACAGGACTGCGGTTCTTCGAGTACGAGCCGGGGCTCTTCAAGATGGAACGCCTCAGCCGGTCCCAGGACGTCATCTTCATTGCGAGCGAGCCGCTCACGTTCGAGCGTGGCGACTGGACATGTGTCCCCACCAACACGGTGGTGCTGATCACCAAGCTGAGCACGGTGTTGTTGCACCCGATCCAGGACGAGTTCTTCAGCACGGCCGAGCGGCTGTCGGGCTTTGCCATGAGCAAGGGCCTCATTGGCGGCGTGCCCAAAAACACAAAGAAGGTGATTACAGAGACAGAGGTCGACAGCGTGTTGGCCCAGCTCCCGCCGTTGGCACGAGAAGGCAGAAAGGTGGCCGCCTAGCCCGTCGTGTCACTTACCCCATTGCATACCTTAGAAACATCACCATTTACTTTGTCTACACGTAGCACCAGGATTATCGTAGTTGGTCTACTCTATGCACTAACCCTTGCTTGCGGAACGGGTAAGCTTGTGGTCCGCAAGATCGTCGTCGTCGTCTTCGTCGTCATCCTCATCTTCGTCGTCGTCCTCTTCTTCATCCTCTCCGGCGTCGTCTTCGTCATCATCAGCGTCATCAACGTGAACACTTCTTGGCATGGAAGTGTGGTCATCATCGTCATCGGAGCTCAGAGAGCTCTCACTCAGGAAGTTCTTGTCGTAACCCAGGAGCAGCTGGTGCATGAGCATGCCTTGGGAGTCATATAAAGAGCGGGCTTTTTTGTAGGACATGCCGTCGTCGTTGGGATCAATGTAGTCGTCGTCCTTGGCGTCAGAGGCGTTGAGCTGCAGCGACATGTACGAGGCAAAGTGGTCGTCATCGTCCTCGTCGTCATCTTCATCGGAGCCAGAGTCGTCCGACAGAGTGAACCGGATCTTTGGGTGATTCTTGGAGTCGGGTATTAGCCCCACATCCTCGGCAAAGTCTTCCTCCTTCGTTTCGGCGTAGCTGCCAATGAGGTCTTGCTGCGGGTCGAGACGCATTTGATCTAGTTCGTCATCCATGACCTCGCCGCTTTCGTCAAACGTGTTGGAGCCTTCGTCGTCGTCGACGTCCGAGCCGCCCAAAATGGCATTGTATTTCTTGCGTGTGTCGTAGAGCACGCGGCCCACGTAGTCGTCCCATGCTGAGTCCTCGATCTTCTCGTCTACCAAGGCGCTCACGGTGCCTGTCGGATAGAGCTGTATGAACTTCACAACCTCCTCGGCTATCAAGGTCAAGTGGCCCATGTACCCAAGACGCAAGCCGCCGTTGGCGAGCTCGTACTCGGCACAAAGACGTTGCCCCTCTGTGATGCGGTTGGTGATGTTGCCCAGATGGAACACGTCAACTGCCAAGAGTTTGTTGAAGCCAATGTCCATCAGGCCGTTCAAGACTTGCTGCACAATGTCAAACACCACGTTGTGGAGAAAGTTGTTCCAGGGGAACTTGAAGAACATCTGCAAGATGTTGGAAATGATCTGGGTGTCGTACAATGCAATCTTGAGGAAGTCGCCCACCACGGGGTTCGCTCTCATCTGCTCCTCGCTCAAGTTGGCGTTGGCATGAACCTCGCCGTCGTCCTTGAATTCGTCTCTGTTCTCGTCTTTGCTCTCGTCCTTGAACTCCGTATTGAAGGAATCGATGGTGTCGTTGTAGTCGCCGCTACCGCTGCCACCGCCGTGGCGCCGGCGTGTTTCGAGATCATGTTTGCGGGTGATTTCTTGCTCTGCGGCTATGCTGGGCTCCAACTGCTCTGCCGGGAGCTCAATGACTTCGTTGTACTTGAACCCAACGGGGTCGAACTTGCGCATGATGCAGCGGAGCTCGTCGCGGACCTTGATGATGTCAAAGCCCTTATTGTCGTTGAGTAAAGCCATGTTCAGGCAGTGTAGAAGTTCTGCGACCAACTCGCAAATCTTGAACCGCTCAAAGCCCAAGGGCTCGATCTCGCCAAATGTGGTTTTCAACGGCGACTGGCCCAGTGGGTTCATCAACAACTCGTTGAAGTCGGCAATCCGCAGCCCAAACACCTGAAGAAGGTGGCCAAGGTATATAGGGTCCCGGCCTGTGGGTGGGTGGCTCTCGAGCGTGATGTAGAGGACGGGCAAAACGTCGTAGTCGGAGTTGTTTTTGCGAATGATCTCAATGACAATGCCCACACCGTTGCCCAAGGCGTAGCCGCCTCTGAGCATGATGTCACAGAGACGCGACATTGTTTCGTGCAGCACAAGTTCCCGGGTGAGTTCGTTGGGGCCTATGGTGGAGTTATCCGTGGTGGAGTTGGCCGAGATGGTGATGAGCGCCTTGAGGAAGTCGGCGGCGCTCGACTGCCGGGCGATTTCGGCAGCGTTGGTCCCGCTCACGGGGGTGGTGCCTGCGCCGGCTTCGGTTTTGGATGCTGTGTCGGGCTGCAGTTCTGACTCGCCGGCAACGTCGTCAGGTAGCGTGGAGGGCACCTCGGGAAGTGGTTTTTCTGAGACGTCCAAGCCAGATTTCGACTCAAAATCCAGGGCTTGACTCTCGTCTGATTCGTTGGGATGGAGAGTTTGGGCTGCAGGGTCGGCAGCGGCGGATTCGTTCTCTGCGGAAATCTCTGTCGCCGTTGTGCTCTCCTTGGATACATCTGTGCCCTCTAAAGCGTCGACCAACTTCCCGATCAAGCCTTGTTCCTGCAAAAAGTCGATAATCCCCGTGGAATTGTCGGGCTTGTCGGTGGAGATCAACTTGAGCAAAAAGTCCATCATGGGCGGGTTGGCCAAATGCTGGGTAAACTTCTCAACCAAGTTGGGCTGGTTGTCGATCAAGTACGACACCATCTCCTCGCACTTCATGTCCAACAAGTGCTCCATGATCTTCATGAAGTGCGTGGCCAAGGTGATCAGTAGCGGTGGGGCAAACTCCAATATCAGCCACAACTTGTTGAGGTTTCCCGTCAGCTCCATCACTGTGTCTGTGAGCGACCACACGTCGGCCAGCAAGATCTCTGCCGCCAAGGTGGCGTAGCGGACCCTTCTCTCGGCCAATGTCTCTGGTGGGGTCTCATCGTCTAAGCCGCTGGGGCTTCCCGGGAGCGATTTTTCTTCAGAGTCGGACGATTCGGTGGACTCCTGCGGCGAAGACTCTTTTTCCTTGTTTTTCGAGGCCTCCAGGGCCTTTTCGGCGTCATTGGAGGCCGCCGATGCGTCGGCCGGGTCCTGGAGCGTGAGGCGGGCCAAGGACGCCGCCAATTCATCGCCCTCCAAACTCTCGGCAACAAGCAAATCCACCAACAACCCGATGACCGCGTCGTCACGCAAAAACTCGAGCAACAGCGAGTTGTTACTCACCAATTCCTGGAGAAGGTCGCTTTCGTCCAACAACTTGATGAGGGTTTCTGCCAACGGCGGCGTTTCGTCAAGTGCGTGGGCATCGAGGATGGCCAGCACGTTCAGCAACAGGGCAAAGCCGTTGCTGAGCTTCCAGAACGACCCGGACATGTTTTAGGGCTGTTCCTTTTGGACGTCCTTGATGCTGTAGTGCGAAAAGCAAACCGCACCTCGCGACTGTCTGCGCTTCTCTGCCAATGGAGGAGGAGAGCAAATTTCTCGGGGCGTGGCTGGCGAAACTGGAGAATTTTGGGCAGGAAAATGTAGACAGTCTGTTGATCAACTAACTCTATTCGGGATCGGCCGGTAGAAGGCCTCTCTATCCGTTTCTTCAATGTGCCGTGCCCGTTATCGGCCCGGACTTTGTCTCCGCCAAGCCGGGAGGCACGGGTCGCGCCTTTTTTCAACCCAGACATCTCTCCACCGTAAAACGACCCGAGACACCTAAAATGCTCAGATCGACATTCGGTGCCTTGAGCCCGTTTAGAATCGCCACGCGCCAGGCCCTGACGCTAGCGCAGGCCGCGGCCGCTTCGTCTTCGCCGGCTGGTCCCATCAAGACGGGCCAGACCCCGGTCGCAGACTTGACCCCATTGAAGTTCGACTCCAACGGCTCCAGAGACTTGTACGCCATCTGCAAAATCCACAACATGCCTTACCTTGTCACCAAAGGCGACAGAATCGTGTTGCCGTACCGCATCAGAAACCACAACGTGGGCGACGTGCTCAATCTCGACACAGTGACCACGTTGGGCCTGAGAAACTTCACCTTCAACAACGACAAGGGCATCCCACAGGCGGCGTTTTCGTTGACCGCCACGTTGGCAGAAATCACCAGAGAGCCAAAGTACAACGTGTACAAGAAGAGGCCCCGGAACCGTCGCCTCAAAACCGTCGAGGTCGAGCCCTTCCAAACCCACTTGGTGATTAGCGAGTTGAAGTTGAACTGATGTAAATAGAAACACAACATAATTGATGCATTTTTTTTTCTTGATGGTATCATCTTCTTTATCGGACCATCATGCTCTTGCGAGAGTTGAACTGGATGAACTCCCGCAACTTGGTGTTGGCAAACTCAAAGCTTGGATCAATGTTCATGAACTCGTGCGCCAACAACTCCTCTGCTGTAGGCCGCTGCTCCAGATCAATGGTGAAGCAACGGTGTAGGAAGTCCTTGGCCTCGGCGCTCACGTCTTCGGGTATCGGAGGCGCCAACTTGGTTTTGCCCAACTTGTAGATGGCAGATATCACCGCCTCGTTCAGCCATGGCCGTTGCCCTGCAAACATCTCCAAAACCACACACCCAAGCGACCAGATGTCGACTTTGGCACTGTAGCCCTGCTTCTTCTCGGCCACCATGCTGTGGATCACCTCGGGGGCCATCCAGAACACGGATCCTTGCATCGACAACTCTGCGTTGTTGCTGTAGATGTCCTGGGACTTTCTTGAGATTCCAAAGTCCGAAATCTTGCAAGTGCCGTCAATTTCCAACAAGAGATTGTCGGCCTTCAAGTCTCGGTGCAAGATGCCGTTGGCGTGGAGGTACCGAAGTGCTTCAAGCACCTGTCGCGTGATGAACTTGACTAGACTCTCGTCAAACTTGCCGTAGGATTTGAGGCATGACGCCACGGACCCGCCAGCGACATACTCCAAGAACAAGATGTAGGTCTGATCCTTCTGCTCAAAGCCAAGATATTGCACAATGTTCAAGTGGTCCAAGTCCTTCATGTTCTCCACTTCCTTGTGGAACGCATCGAGACCTTCCAGACCCTGGATCTCCATCTGCTTGACAGCCAACATCTCTCCTGTAGTCACATTGAGTGCCAAGAACACCAGCCCGTAGGAGCCACGCCCAATGAGCTCACCTTTCACCCAGGCAAACTCCTCGGCTTTGCCCAGCAGCATGTTCTGCACGCGTCTGACGTAGCCCTTTTCGATTTGGTCCAGCGTCACTTCCACCACCTTCAGACCCCACAACTTGGTGTTGGACCGGGCCAAAGACGTGAATGGATGGGGCGACGTTTTGCGGGCGGGCTTCCGATCGGCAAGCCGTTTCTTGCGAGCTTCGTTCGCCACTGCTCTGATCGTCTTCATACGCCGGCGGAGTGTAGGCCCGTCGCCGTAGAGTATCTCCTCATCGGGCTTTGCCACCACCTTGTTGGCATTGGAGTATGTTCTGGCAATCGACCTCTTCGTGCTGAAGGCTGGTTCAGGGTTCATGGCCACTTTGGCGCCTGGAGATTCGGGCGACGTGTCGATGATGGGTTTGTCCAAGATGGTGTTGGGGAAATACTTCTCGAGATTCTCGTACACTTCTTCCACAGGAGGTCTCACGTTCATCTTGCGCTGTGTCATTGGCTTCATGAAGAAGTCGTCATCCTCCAGGCTCTTCTGTTGTCGGGCCTCGGCATTTGTAGACCGTGAGTCGTGGCTGGAGAAGGAGCCTGTTCGTGATGTCAACGTGGTGCCCTGTGGCCTCAAAGGCTTCGAGAAGAAATCCTCGTCGTCCGAATCGGCCGGAGGCGCCGAAACCTCACTGAAGTCAAAGCGGCGGACCTCAGAGGATGCCGCATGTGAATGCGTGAACGACAGCACCGACAGAACCGACAGCACACCCGAATGCGTCAGAACAGCCAAGCTTCCATTAGAGCGTCTGCCCCGAAGAGAACAGCCGGGCGGAGGAGGAGCCTTGCGCCGAGCCACAAACGACTTCTCTGTTTCGTGTGCCTCCAACGCTGGTCGCGTTGACGAGCTGCCGTCGTCTTTGAATGAGTGCACAGTCAGTGCCAGAATGGGCAGCACCGCCAGATCCTTCACGGAGGAGGAGTAGATATTGGGTATCAAGCGGGGGGCTTTGGCATTGGAGGCCTGGCGACGCTTGTCAAAGTCGATTTCCCGGCCTTCACGGCGCACCACCAGGAACGACGAGGTTTCGTTCTTTTTGGCGTTGCCGGGCGCCAGCACCCTGCGGATTTGCGGCATCAGAAGCGTGAACGGGAGATTAGGCATGCGGAGCGGCGCGTTGACAGGATTTTCTCTGGCGGTCTTTTCCTTGAAATTCACATAATCCACGGATTTGTCCCGGGGATCCTGGAGCAAGTACTGGGGTGTGGCTGGGTAGAGCAGGCCACTGTTTTCGCCAATCTCAAACGACCTTGTATCGGAGGACGTGCTGGACATGGTCTCGGAGCCCATGGGCGAGTTGATAATCTGTTCTATCTTGAGCTTGAGCGTGGAGTGTGACTCCAAGGCCGTGGTCAACACAGCGTCGGGTACTGCAGCACCTGGAGAAGCGTTGAAGTCTGTGAAGCGGAACAAGATGGTCCCTATATCAAGGATCTCGAGCCGTGTTTTGAGCTTGGACTTGAGTTTGTCAATGTCGCTCAATTCGGCCGCCTCGTATGTGACTGGCACAAAGTTGCGGTTGTCTTTTGTGATGAGCACAACCCGAGACAGTTCCTGCTGTTGATGCACAGGGAGGTACTTTGGATCTATCGAGGCGGGCACAGGCGAGTCCTTGACCTCCTCGGCAATCACCTTGGGAACCTTGGCAGGCGTGCATGAATTTGTGCTCGAGGAGAGCTGCTCTGAGGCGAGCCGGTCGGAGCTCAACTTTTCGGAAGAGAGCCGGGTGGTGGTGGACGTGGAGTTTCCGGAAAACGACGCTGCCTCCGGAGACGGTTTTTCTGTTTTCATGGAGAACACCAGTTTCAGCGCCGAGAGACGATCCGAGGATACCAGCACGGGCGACAGCACTTCGGCATAGAGGGGCGAGAGCGAGACCGGGTCGACCTTAAGTTTCTGCTTCTGGCCCGTATCCTTCTTGCGGCGGAACGAGCCCTGCTTGGTGAGCGAGGGCGCCGCCTTGGCGATGTTGGCGGCCTTCTCCCCGCCGTACTTGCGCAACGAGCTCAAGATGCCTGTCTTTTTCAGTGGCGCCAGATCGGGAGACAACTCTTTGCTCAGCTCGCTGCTCAGGTTCCGCGAGTGTTTCGTGAAGAACTTCTTTGCGTGGTCCTTTGGGGTCCGTGTGGGCTCGATGTAGGAGTACGGCCTAGCCTTGAGCGGTGGGATGGACCATGTGGACGACGACGACTTGCGGTGTTCTGAGCGCAAGTCTGGCCGCTCGTCGTCCTGCGCAATCTCGGCCTTGAGGAGTAGGATGAAGTGCTCAATGCCCTTGGCGCTGTCGTCCCCCAACAGACGAGACACCAGGCGCCAGACCACAGAAAGCGGGTCGTAGTTGGCCAACTCCAAGAAGCGGTTGCCCGAGATCTCGTTGCGGTGAAACGTCTCGCGCCAGCGCTCGTTGAAGCCGTGGTACTCGAGCCACGCCACCACATTGCCCATCAGCCACGGCGTCTGGGCCAGAATCAGGTTGCCCATGGCGTAGCGCACAAACCGCTGGTGGTTGGCGATGGGCGTGAGCGTTGCCGACGACGCCAGCGAGAGGTTGCTGGACTGTGAGCCCTTGCGCAGGTGGCCGTAGTCCTCGGAGCTGTTGAAGGGCATGGTTGCGAGCGGCCTTGGCGGGTGGTTTTGCTGGGGCTGCGGCTGGGACTCGGCCCTCCCGGCAAAAGCTGCGCCGGGGATGTCGCCCGATGATTTTGTCCGGGCCTTGTGCCCTAGCAAAGAGCCTTGCACCGGTTTTGCTGGGCCCAACGGGGACGGGAGTCTGGTGCTGTGGCTTGAGTGTGGGCCCGCACTGGGGAGCCGTTCGGCTAGCGAGCGGGTCGGCGAGACCTGGATCACCGAGTCGTCTGCGTCGAAACTGAAGGAGTGCGTGCGGACTAGACGAGCTGGGTCCAAGGTATCTGGTGCCGGCGTAGCATCTGAGAGAGATGTGTTGTTAGATGCGGTGGTGGAGCCAAGAGTGGTGGCGGATGCTAGAGTGGTGGCGGATGCTAGAGTGGTGTCACCGGTTTCTGTCTCTGGAGTAGCAGAGTCAGCGGTGGTAGTAGCAGTGGTAACTGTAGTGGTAGAAACAGTGGTATTAGCAGCGGTGCTGACATCTTCAGGAGCTGGAACAGTGACAGCTTCGGTGTCTGCAATAGGCGGCTCACTCAGAGTGTCTTCCCGAGAGACCTCTTCTTGGGCTAGTGTGCTTGACCCGACTTCAATGTCAGGCAAAACCTCGTTTAGGGCGCCCGCTGCAGGCCTTTTGGGCGGACTCTCTCCTCCGTAGTAGTAGCTGGGGATCTGCGCCAGAGCCGGCGAGTTCGGGTCGCTCAGTGCCACCAAGCTGTCCTGGGACTGGAACCCAGCACGGGCGGCCAAACGGGCTGCTTCTGGCCGTAGTGTTTTCGGCTGGTTGTGAGGCGCCATCAGGGTAAGAGTAGACAGAGGGTGAACTGATTGTACAAGTTTCTCTGTGGAGCTTTGGCGTTCAGCTCTTGTTTGAGATTGTACCGGGGCAGTGGCTGGTGGGTGTGGAGGCGGCGTAGTGTTTGAGCACAAGCTCGACTTGCTGTAGCGATGTTGATGGTGCGGCCTGGCGCACGGTCAAAATACGCTTCAGTGGCAGAGAGACAAACGAGTTGGGAGTTGGGCGGGTACTTCTCAATCGAGTCATATGTATATCAACAAGGCATGTTCCGATTTTCTTTAATTTTGAAAAATCACCTGTGGGCAGATATCCCAAGAGATGAGGTTCACTATGCCGGTGCGTTTCCCCGGATTTCGCAGACTACCGGCAGAAGGTAAACACAAGGCCCAGCCGAGTCCTAGGACTACTAAACCTTGCTGGGCCTGAAAATCCCAACGTTACCAGACTCACCAAATCCGCTTCCACTCATCGGCGCTGGAAAATTTGTTCATGAGTGATGGCCCGGCTCTCGCTCTGCGCACTAGCCGAACTCTCAGCTCCCACTCCACCACAAAATTTCGGTCCAAAACATCCCTCGAAAATAAAAATTCCCTCCAAAACCATCCGCTTTATACAAGTATTCCACCCAAAGTCACGCTACTGCCACTATCCATTCTGACTTCATTGCACGATCACTGGTCCAGCGCGCATACATCAACAGTCCATCAAAATCGACTGCTTGTGTTCTCGATGAACACATCCGTGCATGACCTCATTGGTCAGATCGGACAACTCCGACAAATTACCGAGCCGGTCTCGGTGGTCCAGCGCCTTCACTCTTTGGTCTCGCTTTTGGCCGACTCTTTGCACATCTCTGGAGTCCGGATCAAGGTCCTCCTATCACAAGGTGGAACTTCCTTCAGAGTCACGTTTTTGGTGCAGTCTTCCAAAACACCATTGTTCTCCACCCAGGGACTACTAGTTCACCTCAACCGTGTCTTGGGAGCCAGCGAGACACTCCATCCATATACCCATGAACTCTCTGCAATAGAGGCCCATAACAGTGCCCACAATCAACACATGACGGAGGTCGCCGCCCTCAGAAACCTATTCAATAGCGCCGCACACATTGAGAGTCGAAGCGCCACACTGCTCGTGGACTTTCTCACTCAGTGTTTGCTAAACGACCTTTTGGGTCAAGACCAGCTTTTGCAAGAGTCCACTGAACAGCTCCTACAAGGAATGTCACTGCTATCGGTGAATGAAATGGATTATCCGCCACTGGCTCCGTTGGAGATCTCAGACGCCGCGTTGGGCCAGCTATATCGCCAAACTTCGCAACTACTATTCTTCAAGCGACCTCCGGCCACTGCGTATGCTGTTAAACCGTACGCCGAAGCCATGGTGGCCTACTTCATGAAAGAAAGAGGTGTGCTGTGTTTTGAAATTGATACAGAGGTTGCCACGGCCGAGAAAAGTCGCCTTTTGAAGAGCTTCTTGCACCAGGTATTACCACACCACAGTCATCACGCTTTAGGGCTCATAGATGAGGCCATTGGAAGCATCCTCGAGCCATCCTCCCTGCCCGCTGAGTTTAATACCGAATCAGACGTATTTTCTGAAGAGTCCTTCTCCCATAACTCCGAGAATCTATCCGACTCACCCTCTGTTAGCCACGAGATCCCACAGGTGTCTGTGTCGGACAAGTTTTCTCCACAAGAAGTCCTGGACTTGGTCTCGAACCTCACCACGGTTGTCTCGCTTCTCAACGACTTTGGCTTTACCTTCCAACACTTGTTCCCTGCAATATTTCATCGCTACGTCTCGTATGTCTACGACTCCCTCTTCGACCTTGCGCAACCCCAAGACTATGCTTATATTGACTCTGTTGTACGAAGTATCGGTCGTGTCTCAGAGTACGTGGCGTCCGACGGTGGCCCTGACGAAATCCAGAGCATTGTTGACGATCTTATGGATCTCCAGAACGTGATCAGTTTAGACGAGCTGACACTCTTGATGCGCTTGGCACACATCGAAACTCACCGGCCTTTTGCCACTGCCAAGCACATTTTGAGGTATTGGAACCGGCGGATGCTCCGTCTCAGTGAATTGCAAGTGGCACTCGAGGAAACAAAGAGCTCGGGGCTTGACTTGTGCTTGAAGAAAAGAATGTTTGCGGTCTGGTTCGACCGCTCAACGAAAGAAAACCTTCTTTTGCAGCAGGCAGACGCCTATTTTGCGAAAAAGACCCAGGCCCGGGTGTTGGAGCAACTGTGGATCGGCAAACAACTCCATCTATTGTCAATGGACCGACAGGCTGCGGAGTTTGGCACGAGGAGACCGTTCCAAAAGTGGCACAATAAGCTCTTGCAGCATCGGGATAGCGTGGTTATGCTGGAGGAGCACTACAAGAGCGTTATCCTTCGACGGGCCATGGCCTTACTCCAGAACAGGGCGAAATGGCTAGGCAAACTTCGACAAACCGCCGACAATCAATGGGCCCAGACGCGAAACAGACTCGACACTATAGTGTTGCACTTTGTTGTCCGCAACTGGCTTAATGTGTTAGGCGGCGAAACCATTGTATCAAAGTTGGCAGTTCTTGATAACACGGCCAACACGCTTCTCAAACGGCGATATTTCACAAGACTAAGCAAGGCGCACAACCTTCGGTCGGCTTTGACGGTACAGCAACAAGAAAAGCGACTTAGGGACCTACAATTTGCTTGGGGCGTTTGGCGCATGAATTTCCACCGTGCTCAAGCCAAATTATTGGTCCAGAGCTTAGTCGACAAGCGGCGAAAAGGCACGATATTCAGATTCTGGCGGGCCCAGGCTCTGAACGCCCATACTGCAGAAGAACTAGCACAAACTGCACTTCTCAAAAAGATGTTCAAACGTTGGAAATTGCAGAAGCTCGCTGTGGAAACGGAGAACATGCGTTCTTTCCACCAGGCCCGAGTCACATTTCGTGTTTGGCGCCTCCAAACAGCGGCTGCGTCTTTGATCGATAAGGTAGATCAACGCACTTTACGAAGTGCATTCGCCCGGTGGCAACAACGAATGCAGACCGTGCACGACCGGTATGACGACTGGGTGCAAGAGTCTGACCACCGCCTACTTCGGGAAACACTTTCAAGTTGGACAGTCAAGCTACAAGCTGCCCGTGAGATGCAGATAGTGGCCGACCTCAACGTCCAGCGCAAATTCAGCAACATTTTGTGGGCAAAGTATCACAACATAATCACGAACCAGGCGCTAGCTGATGACCTCAGCATGAACCACAACACTGTCGACAAGATCTTGGTAAGGGCTCAGTTTGTGAAATGGCACGAGCTGTATCTGACGCGGTTTGAGCAGCAGTCCCAGATTCAAGTCCGCCATTTCGTTGACGAGGTTCACTGTCGTGGTGTGCTTGGCGTTTTTCTCAAACACTGGGCCACGAAAACAAAGCAGGTTGTTCAAAAGAATAAGTCGTTGCAACAAACACTCCAGTTTTTCAATAGCACCAACGTTTTGAAGTCTCAAAGCTTCTTGTATTGGTTGGAGAAAATGGAACAGAGAACAGAAGCTTTCGAGAGAGCGATGGCATTTGACCAGATGCTTCTCTTGAAGAAGTTCTTGGCACGGTGGTACGAGATGTTTTTGACAAAGCACAGGCACTTGTTGGACATTGCCGAGGACGCAGCCAGCAAGCGGGATTATGAACTAATCGTTGATACTTTTACGAGATGGCAGCTTAAACTCACCAAAATCACTCGCCGCAACAACCAAACTCGAGACATTTTCATCGGGAAGTGGAAGAAGAAGAGCATGCTGTCCTTCTTCCAGCTTTGGCTATACAAGACGCAAAAGCGGCAGGACTTCACCGATGCAAACATGACGCTTGGCAGCAACACATCGCCTCTTTCTCGGAAGTACGGTATGCTGCCCGACCCATACGAAAGCTACCTAAGAACACCAGTGAAACTGCGCTTTGGGTCGCCCCAGACTCCTCTCAAGTCCGGAAGCAGTCCCACACGGATGCTGGAAACAAACCAGAAAATGAGAGTTACAAGAATGGACGCTTTGCTGGAGCGGTACAGGAAAGTCAAGGCCCGGCCGTCTGCCTCATCAGTGTTGCTGAGATCGGGCCCATTTCCAAGATTATCACCCCCGACAAAGCTGGAGCGAGAACGGGATCGGGCTGTCAGGCCTCCACCTCCACCCCAGTTCGAGACTATAGCCAACAATAGCTTCAGGGCCGATGCTGAGACTGCCGAGTTTGATGCGACTTCTTCGCCGAACATCTCAAGCCTCTCACCCGATTCTGAAAGGGAGTTGCTAGCCTCTGCAAAACGGCTTCATCGGATCCGGCCTGTGGTGGTGCCGCCAGACCCCCGCGTATCGCCCGTCAGCCGGCTTCGTGACAGAATGCAGAGAACCATTTTTGACTGAGAGTTTGTTAGTGTCATTTTATTGGCCTAAAGCTCATCATGCACGACCTTCTGCTGAGTCTGGTCTTCCTGTTTCTGCTGCTTCGGGGACTCGTCCTGATTCTGGGGCTCCTCATTCCGCTTCGCAGGTTCATCTTGCTTCTTGGGTTCGTCCTTTTTGGCGCCCTCGCTGTTGGCTTGGGCCTTTTCAGATTCGACAGGCTCCTCCAAATCGTCGTACACGTCCGACACCAACTTCAGATCCACACGCTGGTACACGTACAAATGCTGTTCCAAAAGCAACGACGAGTCGAGGAGGCTCTTGAGGGTGTTGAACCTGCCCTGCTTGAGTTCTGTCCACACGCTGATGAAGAAGTCTCTTGGGTGGTAGTAGCCAAAAGTGACTTTGACCCTGCCAATGAAGCTGCGAACGCTCACGCCTCTGAAGATGGGCTGCATGGCCAACTCGTTCCACTGCTCTGGATCATACGAGATGGGGCCGCTGGGCTGTGGCCGCTTCAAGTTTCTTGTGGTGACCAAGAAATCGACACTGTCCCAGATTTTGGCCAATTCCTCCTCCGATTCGGTCTTGTCGAACAAGACATAATCGTTGTGAAGCTCGGTGAACTTGGTGAAGCCCGTCATGCACGCCGGCACGTCCACGTGGACAATGGTTGGATTTTCAGCGTAATGGACGAACTTCACGACATAGTCAATGGCATGGCCGCCAGGGTAGTTGTAGCTGGAGGCGTAGCTTGTGTACACGGAGAACGCAAAGGACAGAAAACAACTAATGCTGATCAGTACAACGAGCAACTTGTAGATCCACAGCACGGAGCGTCTGGCCCAGATTTGGGCAACGCCGTTAGTGGCCAAAAGCGTGATCACGGGGATAACGTACACAATAAAGCGCCACTCTTTGTGGCCTTGGAGTGACATGACAAGCACAAAAAGAACGCTGGCAATGGCCAAAATCTGCAACGAGTTCCGGCTGGGGCCCGCAGCCAGCACACGAGGAGCCACGCTCAAGCCAAACATGGCGAACACTGGCACGTGAGGCGGGCGGAAGATTTTGGGAAGGTAGTTGGTGAAGTAGGCGGCAAAGGGCTCGGTGCCCCACTGGGCAGCGTTCCCGCCAACCACATTGAACCAGAACGCCTCGAGCTCGGGCAAACAGGGTCTGCCCCAGAAGTAGGAGTCGACTGCCAACGAGAGCAGAGCACCCACCACAGCGCCGGCGGCAATGAACGTGGCACAAGTGCGGGGCGACCAGGTGGCAAACCCAAAGGAGGCGGTGGCTGCAATCAAGACGGCCAAGAGGCCGATTTCGACCCGGAAAAGCGCCCCGCAAAGCGCAAGCCACGCCAAGCCGGAAACCTCGCCGAAGATCAAGCGGGCAAGGGCGAAGTTGACCACGGGCAAGGCGACAAAGTTGGGGAGGGGGCGAGACGCGTAGAAGAGCACGTGGAACTGAGAGCCGACGAGCAAGGCGAAGATCCAGGCAATGCTAGCCAGCGAGGGAGACAAAGTGGTGGGAGGCACAGTGACTCTCTCGGATTCAGTGGCTTTGTCAGAAACAGGCTTGTCGAGGAGTTCTTCTTGAGACAGTCCATTCTGAGAGAGCTCCTCCTGAGACAGCTCTGGTGACAAGTCAGCGTCGGCCGGTTTCACTTCTGGCTCGTCTGCAGTGCCCTCCTCAGAAGATACGGCTTCTTTCGTTGACTCAGTCAACTCAACAGCCTCTGTCGCCTCTGTCGTCTCTGTTGACGCTATGTAGAGGGACTGGAGACTTCCTACCAACAAGCCGAAGCCCACGACATTGGCAGCGGCTAAGAGAAGGCGGACCAATATCTGAACATGGAGTTGCCCGTGGGCATAATCCACAACAAAACTGGAGCCCGTGGCAACAATGTAGAACGCGTCCAAGACACGGACGGCAAACGCCAACACGGCCAGGCCCACAAACGTCCGGGGCACTACGCCTGGAAACGACACGTGGTCGTAGTGAGCCACTGCGTCGGGGCCCACGCCCAAATTGAGCATGTCGTGCACGGCCTGGATTGTGAAGGACTCCTCGACCTTTGTGTAGGGCGAGTACACGAGGTGGGCTGCTGCCGCTAGCATCAAGAACACCATCGAGGGGATGTGGAGTCGAGTGGTGGGTTTGGCCATTGTGATGTGGTCGCTTTCTGGAACTGGAAGAATTTGGGTCAGATGACAGACTTGTCGGTGCTGAGCCCTGTGGCAATTGGCTAGCAAGTGTGGTGGTCAGGACCAGAAGGTGGTGTGAGGTAGTGAGTAGTAGTGAGTAGTAAGTGGTGAGTGAGCACTGGTGATGTCAGGACCCTGTCAACGATTTAGGGGTGTGGCGGAATGAAAAATGGGAATGAGAGACTAGGAAGGGACAAAGGGTGGGATTTGAGGGAGTTGACAAAAATGGAGATATTGTGGTATTTGAGAGGATTTGAGCTGGGTGCAAGATGGGCCGGCTCAGGGTCCTGCTGCGCTGCATGCGCCACGCTTACGTGGACTCGCCTCATCTTGTCTGACCACCTCATCTTGTCTGACCACCTCATCACCTAAGTTGAAATGTAATTTTTGAAGATCATGAATGGCTCGAGCTCAGACTATGTCTGTAGTACACTAAAGTCTTCTCAACAGATTCATGAAAATGTCTATCGTGTCCTCTACTGAGTGTGCCCGAGAGATAACTTTTAGACTCAAGGACAGAGTGATGCATAATTTGAGGAAGACCGTGAAGAAGTTGGCGAATAATATCAAAGAAGTTGATAGATTTAGAGATCCTCGAAAAGTACTTGCCGACAAACCTGTGGAGAGTGCAACGTCACTGACAAGCTTCGAAAAAAACTGCCTTCTTTGATTCCTGTAAGTGGCAGTACTTTCTTGGAAACACCATATATCAGTATAAGGCCTAAGTATTTGGTCTTGTGCATTGATTTAAGTGAGACTAAATTTGATCCGTCAATTCAAGAGATTTGTTCCTGATTAGTGATGATATCAAATCTGAGATCTAGCTTCTTGGCAGCGAAATTTACATTCGAAGCACCAACGGCGACCGCCGTCACGAGACAAAGCTATTGAGCTTTTGTTCTGCGTTTTGAGACTACACTATGGGAGTCACGAGTGTAGATTTCAAGACAAAGCCGATGAAGAACAAGCCTTGTGCTTCAGCAGTCCGAACTCACAACATGGCATTCGGTGAGGCGTCTCAATTTATTGAGTCAGTATCGAGGTTGCAACTAGCTTCATGCTCAGACTGCCTTAGAGGTATCTTTTTGGCAATAACAAGACCAGCGGACTGGCGGGAAAGACACTAACGTTTACAATCAGTTGAGGATGAGACCTGCTTCCATAGGCTCTTTCCCAAATTTGACTCTGCATCTTGAACCACAAGCGGCTATGCTCCAAACAAACATAAATTGTAGGAGCGGACATGACGCTTGGATCGGTCCACTTTGTTTTTACCGTGGCACCCGGCCGGTGCGGGCCTTATCTGTCTGACGTAACAAAAGCAGCCCGGCACCGCCGGCACTGCCCAAAGGATCAACTATAAAATAAAAAGAGTAGAGCATCGTCTCACAGTGCCATTTTGGAAGGCATCTGCTCACTGGCGATATCCATTTCTGACTGCCGAGCAGCAGAGCACCTACATCATCAGCGCATCAGCAACCCCACGCAGCCACACCGATAGGCACCATTGCCAACCACCTCCACCACAAACAAAAACAAAAGACAAACACAAACAAACACAAACAAACACAAACAAGTACAAAGTGAGTTGCTTGTCAAATCTTCCTCTTCTTTCCTACTGAGTTTTTGCCATGGACGACATCCCGCAATTAGTGGAGGAGTTGCCTGCGGACTTCTCGATCCAGCAGTCCCACTTGGGCGTTGCCTCCGGCGATGCTGGCAGCAACGGAGCCGAACTCGAACCCGCCCAACCCGCCGCCAAGATTCCCGTGACCATCGTCACGGGGTACCTCGGGTCCGGCAAGCTGACGCTCTTGGAGCAGATTGCCCGGACCAGCACGCGGCGGCTAGCGGTGATTCTCAACGAGTTTGGCAACACGGCGGACATCGAAAAAGCCGTGACGATCCACGACGAGCTGGGGCCCGTGCAGGAGTGGCTCGACTTGGGCAACGGGTGTCTTTGTTGCACGGTGAAGGACGCCGGGGTGTTGGCGATCGAGCAGTTGGTGCAGCGGGCGCCCGGGCGCATAGACCACGTGCTCTTGGAGACGACGGGCGTGGCGGACCCGGCGCCCATCGCCAAGATGTTCTGGTTGGACGATGCGTTGGCGTCGTCGCTCTACATTGACTCGGTGATTACGGTGGTGGACGCGGGGGCCATTGTGGCCTGTCTCGACGACACCGGCGGCCACTGGCACAGCGAGAATGCGGAGGGGAGTGGCAGTGCCAAAGAGCCCGACGACTTACCGCCAGTGCTGACGGCACACCTCCAGTTGGCGTTGGCAGACTGCATCCTTCTCAACAAGATCGACACGATCGACCCTGCCGACGTGTTGCCGATAGTCGAGCGGCTCCGGGCGGTCAACGCTGTGGCGCCCGTGCACGAGACGTCGTTTGGCAGCGTGTCGCTCGACAAGATCTTGGACCTCGGTGCGTTTGACGCCGCTGCCGACAAAGTCGTGTCGCTGATGGCGCTTGCCCGCAACATGTCGTACCACGACGACCGGCTCACGACGGTGGACCTTGAATTCCCGTTTTTCACGGCGCCCGACTCGTTCGACAAGGTCGAGGCGTTTTTACAGAGAGTGCTCTGGGAAAACCGCGTCCAGGGCCGCCCCGTCGAGGTGCACCGCCTCAAGGGCATTGTGGCTTGTGTCCAGGATGGAGACGCCGAGATCAAGGTGGTCCAGGGCGTCAGGGACACCTACGAGATCTTGGACAACGCCCGGCTCCCGGCGCTGGTCACGTGCAACAGACTCGTCTTCATCGGCAAGGACTTGGACAAGGCCGCGTTGGAGACGGACCTAGGGGTTTTCCTAAGGGGCGAGAGCGACAGCGAAGGCGACACCGAGAGGGAGAACTAGCGAAGAGCCAGGGACGACTAGCCCTGGGGGACCGCCCAGTGCCTGCCACCAGTGTCTGTCACGTGACCAGCGCCCGCATCAACACCCATCGCCATGGTCCCGGACCCCAAGATGAACACCGAGCCGGCCCCTAAGCCCAAGAAAAGCTGGTCCAACCCGGCGCTCAAGGCCATGGGCATTCCGCGGGTCTCGCTCCCGCTGCGCAACTGGCTCATCTTCTGGTCCGTGTTGGCCTCGGTCGGCGGCGCCATCTACTACGACAAGCGTGAGCAGCGGCTCGTCAGAGAAAAGTACATGCAGCAGGTGCAGCACCTCGGCGCCGAGCCGTACGCCACCGCCCGGCTCCCGCGCAAGATCTCCGTGTTCATTGCGCCGCCGCCAGACGACTTCTTGGAGGAGCTGCTCCGCCACTTCCGCAAGTACATCAAGCCCGTGTTGAACGCGGCCGCCGTCGACTTCGACGTGTACACAGAGAGCCGCCAGGGCGAGATCCGGCACAATGTCGCCGAGCAGATCCGGGCGTTGCGCCGGGGGCAGGTCGAGCAGGCCCAGGCCGACGCCGCTGCCCAGGCCAAAGATGCCTACGCCCGCCTGTGGCGCCGTTTCTTCACGGAAACCGTGCCGGGTGTGTTCCGCCGCCGGGAGCCCGAGCCCGAGGTTTTGACAAGCCGCCACGAACTCTACACGCCGACCGACGTGCTAGGTCTTTACAAGGTGGCTGGAACGGTGGAGCCCGAAAGAGACAACGGCAGTGATCCGTTGCAGTGCGGCGGTGTCATCTGCGTGGGGAGAGGCGCCTACAAGGAGTACATGAACGGCGTGCACGAGGGCCTCTTGGGGCCTTTGGACGAGCCGCAGGAGCCACCGAAGGTCGAGTCTCTTGAAGTGAAAGAACTTCTGGTCTCCGAGCTGGCCCCAGAGAAGGAATCTGCCGAAGTCTCCGACAAGGAGGCCACTCCCGACGACTTTGCTGCGGCGGACGGGGCAGACCCCAAGCAGCCGCCTGTGCCTGCGCCGTTCATTTTGCCCGAGCAGTACGCTGCGGCCCAGCTCGCCCCCGAGCTCGACATGTCCCGCGTGGTGGTCAACGCCAAGAACACGCCGGTCATCTTCGAGCAGCCCGTCTACGTGTTTGCGCTCCCCAAGTTGACCGGCATGGCGAACATGCCCCGCAAGATCTACCGGTACTTCACGACGCGGACGTTGGCCGAGCAGGAGACAAAGAAGGCCGTCGAGCTTGTCGAGGGCGCGTCGCGGCCGTTCGAGTACAAGGACGCCTACATGGCCAAGGAGGAGGAGTTGGAGTGGCCCAAGAAGTGGGTGGAGCGGGGGAAGACCAAGAACAGCGAGTGGGTCCGTGAGCTCGAGCTCGACGAGCGGGTCACCTCCCGCATGCACGTCTACGGCAAGTAGACTGGCCCAAGAGTCAAGATGTATATAGAGCACGACGAGAGGCAAAGATGACCAAGTAAGACAAGACCATGGAAGCCTGTTCAGCAGTGGTCATCGTAAGATCCATCGGGGGGCTCTACACGTTTGATCTTCAATTGCGACTCTTGCTAGAATTGGCAGTACTTGGCATAATATCGGAGACCGGAAATACTACCCAAATGTTAAACTAAAGCCCGGAAATATTTCAGATGAACGTCATCTTATGCCACTCAAGCACATCAAATTCATTCAAATCAACTTCCACACCACGCTTAGACATGGCAGGCCAGGAACTACTGCTATATCCACCAGTGAATTGGACTGCCTCTTCAGTCTGGAGAAGTTCGCACGACAGTGACCTGAAGACTTCAAATTCCGTTCTGGATTGACTCTCTAGACTGCAGCTGACCTAATTCTCCACTAGTGGCGCCGCCACCGGCGGGGCTGTGGAGAACGGCAAGTGCCGGTGGGGAAACCTTCGTGCCCAGGCGACCACGCGGAAAAATGCAAGGCTACAATTAGCCGGGAATTAAGCTATGCGTATCGGACCAATGCCAGTCGAGAATTGGCATGGGCCAATATACCAATACAATACATCGGATAGGTTGCCATAAAAATTACTGAAGCTGCCCGTAGCCACGGCCGGCCACCAGCACTCATTCAGATTTTTTTTTTTTCTTTTTTGTTGGACTTGATCAGTGGGACGGCGGCTGAGGTTAATTCCGGAGATCGGTGAGTCCGTGTCGGCACGCGCCGTCAAGGCGCGGGCGCAGCCGATTTGCTAGTGATAAACGGACGCCGCTACCGGGGGCCCTTGACTCAGGCCCGGCGCGGTGCCATTGGCTGGAGATTGGGGTGGGCGCGGCGTGTCTGCAGGACATGACTCAAGTCATCTCGGTATATATCCGAGCGCCACGTCCACCGATCGGGTTCTCCAACAAAATCAAGAACAAAGATGGTGTTGCCCAACGAACCCGAATTCCAGCAAGCGTACAACGAGTTGTTGTCTGCCCTTGAGGACTCCACGCTCTTCACGGAGCACCCCGAGTACAAGAAGGTGATCCCCGTGGTGAGTGTGCCCGAGCGGATTTTCCAGTTCCGGGTGGTGTGGGAAAACGACAAGGGCGAGGTCGAGGTCAACAACGGTTTCCGTGTGCAGTTCAACTCGGCGCTCGGCCCATACAAGGGTGGCTTGAGATTCCACCCCACCGTGAACCTCTCGATCCTCAAGTTCTTGGGTTACGAGCAGATCTTCAAGAACGCCTTGACCGGCCTCATGATGGGTGGTGGTAAAGGTGGTTCCGACTTCAACCCCAAGGGCCGCAGCGACGCCGAGATCCGCCGCTTCTGTGTGTCCTTCATGAGACAGTTGGCCCGCTACATCGGTGCCGACACCGACGTGCCTGCTGGTGACATTGGTGTGGGTGGCCGTGAGATTGGTTTCCTCTTTGGTGCGTACAAGCTGATGCAGAACAACTTCACCGGTGTGTTGACCGGCAAGGGCGTCACCTGGGGTGGCTCGTTGATCAGACCCGAGGCCACGGGTTACGGTACCGTGTACTACGTCGAGAAGATGATCGAGAAGGCCACGGGCGGCAAGGAGACGTTTGCCGGCAAGCGTGTGGCCATCTCGGGCTCCGGTAACGTGGCCCAGTACGCCGCGTTGAAGGTCATTGAGTTGGGCGGCACCGTGGTGTCCTTGTCCGACTCCAAGGGCTGCCTCATTGCCCAGGACGGCATCACCCCCGAGCAGGTGAACGAGATCATGGCGGCCAAGCTCAAGTTCAAGTCCTTGAGCGAGATAAAGTCGGCTGCTTTCTCCGGCCACAAGATCGAGTACATCGAGGGCGCCCGTCCTTGGGTCCACGTGGGCCAGGTTGACGTGGCCTTGCCCTGCGCCACGCAGAACGAGGTTTCGGGCGACGAGGCCAAGGCCTTGGTCGAGGCCTCGTGCTTGTACATTGCCGAGGGCTCCAACATGGGCTCCACCAAGGAGGCCATCGACATCTTCGAGGCCAACAGATCCAAGGGTGTGTGGTACGCCCCCGGCAAGGCCGCCAACTGTGGTGGTGTTGCCGTGTCTGGCTTGGAGATGGCCCAGAACTCCCAGAGAGTGCGCTGGTCCGAGGAGGAGGTTGACGCCAAGTTGAAGGACATCATGTACACGTGCTTCGACAACTGTTACAACACCGCCGTCAAGTTCTCGGTGGACAAGGACAGCGGCTTGCCTTCTTTGTTGAAGGGTGCCAACATCGCCGGTTTCATCAAGGTCGCCGACGCGATGTTCAACCAGGGTGACGTGTTTTAGACTGGTCTAGACACTAATGCAGAATGGACGAATCAATCGAATCAAAGTAGATTAAGTAGGGATTGACAAAAAACAGACGTTCTAAGAGTGTTTGTCAGTGGGCGAAAGCCTCTTCATAAATCAAGAATGAACTGTTTGGCTGAGCGAATGCTAAGCACCGCCACTGGAATTGTCCAAGCCACCATTGAAAAATCTGAAAGGCGTCATTCGTTTGTATTCACTAAACCCTTCCTTGTAGGGCCATGAGACCATTAATTGGCCTTCGTATATTTGCTTTGGTACCTCGTTACGAGTTGATCACCGAGTGGGGCCCCAACTTGTCCATGAGCTTCTCCACCTGCGCCCGCGGCTTCTGGAGATCAGTGCAGATCCGATCGTAGCTGCACGACTGCTGGAGAAGCCCGATGAGCTCCACTATATCCTTGGACTCCGAGCTCTTCGCCGCAGACGGCTCATCGGCAGTGTCGACTCTGCGTAGAAGATGCTTCTGTTTGTGCTTGTCTGCCGACGCACGAGGGCCCGCGTCGTCCTCGGCGTCGTTCTCCGAGTCCAGCTCCGAGTCAAACACGTCCAGATCATAGTGGTCCGAGTGGTCGCTCTCCAGGAACGGCTCGTGCGTGCCCTGGCTGCGGCGGTCCCGGCTCACTCTGTAGTTGAAGCTCACGGTCCGTGACTTCTTGCTGGTGGTCAAGTTGCTTTCCATGACCACGTCCTTGAGCAACGTCTGCTCGGTGGCAGAGCTCCGGGCACTGTGGCTTTTCTGCGCCCGTTTCTGGTGGTACGCCAACACCGACTCGAACCCGCGGGCCACGTCGTTGTCGGTCTCGATCGCCTTTGTCGCCAGATGAAGCACCGGGTACAGATGCACCCTGTAGAGGATGCCCCGCACGACACCAAAGTTGATGAAGCGCCGCACGTCAATGTTGCGGAGCATCTTCTGGTGCTGGATCCACCACTCCTTGATCGTCTGGCCCTGGTTTAGCAGCCGGTATAGGTAGAAGAGGGTGGCTTTGGCCGGGATCTTGAGCTCCTTGAAATAGTCTTGTGTCCTGCTCAGTGGCGGCACGTCGGCCTGCGTGATCACGTACGCCTGGCAGTCCTCAGCCATCTCGGGGACGGTCAAGAAGTCGCCCACACGATTGGTGGGGGCGTAGATGGCGCTGAACTGGAACACGTCCACCAACACAATGCACTGGTAATGCATGAGGTGCTGGATACACTGCGCCACAAGCGTGTACTCAGCGCCGGCCAACACACTGATCTTGCGCACGGAGTTGATGCCGTTGATGTACGGAAGAAGCCGCACCATGGTCGGGTCCCACGCTACATCGACTAGCAGCGAGAGACGCACCGTCAGCATCGGGACCTGGTGTGGCTGGAGCAGCGCCGGCGCCGGCAACGACGGGAAGAGCTTGATGTCGACGCTGTTCGCCAGGTCGATCGGGATGCAGCACTCCAGGTAGTTGTTGAGGTCCTGGTAGATCTGCAGAAGAAGCAGCTCAATCAGCGACAACAGCACGCGCTGAATGCGGCCGTGGCCCGGCGTGTGCTCGAGGCTTGTTGCCTGCGTGTCGCCGCTGCTGGCCTGGAACTCGGGGGTGTAGAAGACCTTGTCGAGCCGACTAAGAAGCGCCAGCTGCTCCTCTAGGGCCCGGAACATGCGCCCGAGGCGGGCCACCGCGGGCTCAAAGGGCACAGTGTCGGAGCTGTACGGGAGCACGAAGCAGAAGTTGAAGCTGAACGAGTTGCGCAGGTACCGGCGGGCAGAGATGGTCACGGGGTACCCGATCACCCTGTACTCGTTGATCTTAAACGCCACAAGGCGGTTGCACAACGGCGGCTTGGGAATGATAAGGTTCTTGACGGTGTCGAAGTCAAAGAGCGCACTGGCGCCGGTCAACGTGCCTTCGGGCACCTGGTGGGCCACTTTGGTGCCTTCGGTTGGGTGGAACACCGCCGTGAAGATGGCCGTGATGGGCACAAACCCGTCGTTCATAAAGAGAATGTGAGCTTAGTGGACAGTGGACAAGGAAAGAAGGCAAGAGCTCAGTGGCTGGAGTTAAGCGGTGACTGAATGTTGATGAAGGGTATGGTGTACGGGTGCAGGGTGGTGGTAGCTGGTGTTGATGTGTGAGGCTGGGGCACGGAGGCACGGGTGTTTTGCCAGGCTCTTACAACCACCCGGGTCTTCCGTTGTTTAATGGCAACCCCAGATTCAGGAGTCGAGCGATCCCGTATTAGCCCCCCAGGTCCCGCCAAATAGACAGTTTTGTCGTTTTTAGGATTCGCCACATTCGGAAAATCTTGAAGCCCTCACGTGCTTGGCTGTAAACAGCCGACCGCAAAAACCAACTGCAAAGGCCAGCTGCAAACTCGCCGCTATTCTGGCCAGAACTCGTTCATCTCACTAACTCAATTTGTCAGCGGTCGTGCAGTGACAGAAACCTGCCGCCGCAACAAGGGTCTGTTTCCAAAACAAAGAACATGTCTTACAGTACCTCAATAGCTGGGCGGCTGCGTAGTAGGCAGGAACAAAAAAAAAAAGGCCTTCGCAGCAGTCTGGAAAATAGGTCCCAGTGAACTTTGACCCGGTTCGCCGACTAACTTAGCAAAGAGCCCCTTGGAGCCCCCACTTCTTGAGCAACAGCATCTAACCGTGGCTGCGAATGCGTTCCGGTGGCAGGCAAAAACTTGCATTTGGCAAGATCTAGCGAACTGGGAATGCCCGACATTTGCGTTGAGCCAAGTAAAACACATTCCGCTCCCACAACTCGTGCACGACATGCCAGACTACCGCAGACTCCACTGGCCGGTCGATGCTAGATCTTGGGGTTAAGAAATTCCCTTTTGGGACCTGTGCCTTCCAATATTTTTTGGCCGAAAATCTAGCGAAGAGGCATAATTGCAAGTCGTGCAGAAGCCACCGCTCGCCCGAAAAGAATAGTTGCAACACGATCTCTGAGCGCCGCCGCCGCCGCCGCAAGAAAAAAAAAATTCACTGGACACGGGGACATCCTCGGTTAGTGTCAACCCCGGGACGCCAACGCCGGCTGTATGCCATCTCCGGCGATATCATGCTTTATCGGCGAAGCGAACGATGAGACAAGGCCCGGAAAGGCCAATTCCATCCCCTGGAGAAAGCAGCCAAGAATTAATGCGGTGGGGTGAAACAGAGAACAAAGCGTGACCCACAAGAGTGTCCCCATTAGGAAACCCCGACGGGTGAATTAGTGAGCCGCTTCGTCGCAGTCAAGCATAGGAAGGTTCCGTTGCAGAAGATCTGGCGGGGTCCCGTTACGAAACTTTCCTGATCCATGGGGGCACAGGACAACAAACGAAGCAGCACTTCTAAAACGGGGCTGGTAGCGTGTTTTCGGCGTTTTAGCGCGTGACCCCGGAGGGGGTTCGTGCTGATGCTTCGTTTCAGACGCAAGGTCAGACGAGCTGTTTACGAACGATTCCCAATAGGGGGTCTAAGTGGGGAAAGGGTCCCTGTCCCGACTTCAACGGGCGGGTTTATCATGGGAAGCGACCCCCCGTGGTGCACCTTGGGCACTGTGCATCAGGGACTCGCACTAATTTAACGTCCGCGCCATGTGCGCCAAATTGAAATGTGCAAGCGAAGCCCGGGGGTGGAAGGGCATGCACAGGGGGAGTGCACCACAGCCACAACGTCTGTGGAGTCTGGGGGTGGAACCATTCCATAGAGTTGTGCTTCCTGGTGTCTCTTGTTACATGTTGCTTGCTCCAAACCCTCTCTGCTCACTGCCCTGCAGATGCAACAAGTGACTTATTATGTGTGGTGGCTTACAAATACGTTACGCCACGGAATACAAGCTGGACCTGCACGCAGTTCACCGTTGGTCTTTGGGTGCGATGAATAAAGCGCCGTGCAGCACGACTCTATGCTCTTGGTGTGCGCGGGGACCAGCCGTCGCTTGCTGAGAGCCAGGCCTGCAGGCTGTCCATTGACCGTGGTCCAAAAGACTTTGTGCATCGTAAAGACATGAAAGTCTTTATGCGCCACGGCATATACTCGCATCTGCACCACATCATCGCCTCCACCGTGCAACGCACCACCAGGCCATCTCTGCATTGAAATTTGTGAAATCGGAACTAATCAACAAAAGTCATGTCGCCACGGCTGCAGGGAATCAAGACATTCCTACCGGCGCCAGCCAATAGCCAAGTGTGCATGCACACACCTGCCATTCCTGATCTCCGCATCACGCATCAATGCCTCCTGCATGGACTGCCACCGGCTGCGTCCTGTAGATAGCACATTCATCAACGAAAACCACACCACTTGGAAAGGAAAACTTCCCTCTCCTGCTGCTTAGATAAAGCGCCAGATTCAGTACTTCAACAAGTGTCCTCCCAAAAACCTAAACATATCTTCCCAATATCCCTTCCTTTCAAAACAGGTTCGAGCCTCATCCACATCCGCATCTAAGCCCCAGTTCGCATCAGACCCTTTTGAAGGCGTTTCCTCACTGATATCCACCCCTAACTGCTCACACTACCTGGAACCCTTGCGCAGCTACCGTGTCTCGTGTGCCTCAGTGGTTTACTTTTAATCAAAATATCCGATAGAGCACTCACATACTCTCAGACCCGAGACCTATCATCCTTCCAAACCGCCACATACTCTCATCACCTCACATCTCTTTACTCAAAGCCTCAACTTACTGAAAAGGCTTCGCTCGAAATGGAGACTCTCACCACTGTCCAGATCCAAGAAGAGTACGACAGTGCAGCCCAGGCAGCTAAGAAGAAAGGCACATGTCACAACTGTCGCAAAACCAAACGTAAGTGCGATAGGGGTCTGCCTTGCAGCGGCTGTAGCAGGAAGAATGTGCCCTGTGAATACAACTGTACTGACCGCCGCCTGCAGCGTGTGCCTTTCAGGTACATCCGGCTGTTAGAGGCCAACAACGAAGTATTAGAGGCCACGTTGAACGAGCTCGTGGGTCTTAAGGACCTGCCCGAAGAACTCGTGCGCAAGCTACAGGAACTACATTTGCCAAAAACGGTGCAACGGCCAGAAGATGAGAGTGGACTGCCGGTCCAGTCGCCAGAACCGGGCGCCGACTTGCGGCCCGAGGCCCCTGACAATACGAATGAACCCATTATCACAGGCACGGCGCAGTATTTTGGTCCTGGTAGTTGCTACCACCAGACGGAAGTGCTCGGCATAGGCCAAGAGCCTTTGCTTCTAACTCATGGAGAATCGCTGGCGGTTCTGCTCGAGCAAAACTACGATGCGGTGGTGGCGGTGGTGCATGCCTTCTTTCAGCAACCCTGGCTGACTCTCCACACTTTGTTTGACCGCGATCTCGTTCTCGGCTTGCTCGAGGCTCGTGAGCTTAACGGGCCGTACCTAAACAAGGCGCTCGTGTACGCTATTTGCGCTAATTGCGAGAGGCTCACGCATGCTCAGGCGGTCTCCTACTGTGAGCTCTCCCTCCGTGACTTGTTCATCGGCTATAGCACCCTGACTGTGGCTGTCTCGCAGTGCTATTCTCTTCTTGCAGTTCACTGTGTGTCTCGTGGCCAGGTGTCCAAGGCGTGGCTCTTTGCGGGTATCGCCATGCGTGTTGGCATGGACATTGGCTTCGACATGTACTTGGCCAAGAACACATCGCCAGCCGTTAATCGCTGCTTTATGGCGACGATGATCATTGATGCTTACTTCAGCATATCTGTTGGTCGTCGCACAACTCTCCAGCAGAACCACGTCCCGGTGTTCCGCCTACCCAACGAGCTGGATGTGGAGTACTTGAACATGAAGTACGCCGTTGACCTCTTGAACCTATCGAGACCCATGACTCTTGCCACATACCAACCTGTCAAGCTCGATGCTGATCCCCGCATCAATTATCTTCTCAAGTTCAACCAATCCAAGACGTACAACATCAGGTTGCAAAAATGGCGCCAAGGATTGGACCCAACTGTGGCATGGCTGAAGAATCTGTTGAGAGTGAGCAACCCTGTCAAGGACTGCCACACATTGAAGGCGTTGTATTACTACTTCCTCATCTTCATCAACAAGCCATTCTTGCACGTGCCCAAAGAACACTCGTACGTTTATCTTATCGAAGAGATGATTGGCGAGTTGGCTATCATCATCGAGAGACGGCTTGAGACCATGGTCGACATTAATGGACGTCCAGTGCCGACATCTGGCCCGATCTATCTTATGAAACATGATGACGCGCAGCAAAACCGCTCTGCCAGCATGGATATCTGCGTGATACAGCTCTTGATCAACATTATGTTGACCTTGATCACATCGCAGCCAGAGCACTACCTCTACTTGGAGAATTCATTCTTGTTATTCATCCGGTACTTGAGCTTTATTAACATGCGCAAGTATGATGCCAAGGAACATCTTGCTGCGCCGTTGCTCGACAAGTATAACGCGTTCAGAGCCACTTACAAACCGGTCTCGAAAACAAACAGTAACGCGGGACTGCCGGCGTCGTCTTTGTCGACTGCTCCTACGGAGGAGGAGTCTCCTACCTCCAAGGGCAATATGTATGCGGCTCCTGCTGCGCAGATGGAGATGCCGAAGGCCGAAGTGCCTCACAATTCCCAATCTGTGGCCATGGAGCAGCCGATGGTGGGCAATTCGCTACCAAGTGAGGACATTCACCCCGCGGCCCATGCCTCGCGGATGCCACAGTGGCAAGAGCCTCCACGTATGCCCCATGAGTTTCCCACAGGACAGCCAATGTATCCTGAGCAGATGCCTTTGGCGCAGGGGAGTGGCCAGCCCTTACAAGGGCAGCAGTTACCGATGGAGACGCAGTACCACGCGGTACCGGGCATGCCCACGGAGCCGATGCGTTACAACCCAGAGATGGGCGGGTCCGAGGCGGTCTACTACACTTATGACCAACTTCCCAAAACGGGGAACCCCGTGGACGACATGATGAACCAGTTGTTCAGCAACAGCGGCGAGGAGTACAAGTTTGACCGGAGCCAGTTCAACTGGGATGGTTTGTTCCAGGAGCAATATCCGGTAGCTGGCCAAGACTGGTACAACTAGCTGCGGCAAGGCAACGGAAAGAAGCAGAGATGACGTTTGTTAAAAGATTCCAGAACTTGCAGAGGTACACACAGGGGCTCCTAATTAATTTGCAACGCCAGGAATACCTGGACTGGCTGTGAGTGTTGCCCCGCCTGCCCCCGCCAAATACCTTCACGAACTATTTTATTTTATGGCTTTAGTTGACCTGAGTCATTTTCTGGTCATTTCTGGTCATTCTTTGGTCATTGGTGGCCGTCCTCACTGCCGAGTCAGGCTGAGGGCAGCCCTGACCCAAACTGTGATGCAGGTCATGACCCCGCTAATTATGCCGGTGAAACCATTTTTATTCTAGACAGAGTCTTTCGATTATTGATCATGCCCCCTCCAAATTTACCGAACACAAGCTGAGGCCTCTGTACAAGCCTTTAATTCATTTCGCATCTTCCGGCAGTCCCGGGTGCGATCCCGTCGCTTTTAGATGAATAATTATGCATACACCAGATTCGAAGTGAGCTAGAAGGAACGAAAGGCAAAGCAAGATTCCGCCTTCAAATCACATAATTTGTAAGTACAACGCCGTGGTTGGGCTGTTATCCGATGGCGGAGGTACGGGTGGAAAGTTCTCGAAGCATCTGCCCAATCCCCGCGAATTCCCACCGACCCATCACCACCCACGATTCCGCACCCGCACCAACCACTCTTCTTTTTCAAGACAAGACTCCCCTACGAAATGTTGAGAGCACGTGCAGCCAGAAACTTTGTGCGCCAGTACTCGCACAAGGAACTCAAGTTCGGCGTCGAGGGCCGCGCCGCTCTTTTGAAGGGCGTCAACACTTTGGCCGACGCTGTGCTGGTGACCTTGGGCCCCAAGGGCCGGAACGTGCTCATCGAGCAGCAGTTTGGCTCGCCCAAAATCACCAAGGACGGTGTCACGGTGGCCCGCTCGATCACGTTGAAGGACAAGTTCGAGGACATGGGCGCCAAGTTGTTGCAGGAGGTGGCGAGCAAGACCAACGAGTCTGCCGGAGACGGCACCACGTCGGCGACGGTGTTGGGCCGGTCGATTTTCACCGAGTCCGTGAAGAACGTGGCTGCCGGTTGCAACCCCATGGACTTGCGCCGCGGCACGCAGGCGGCGGTCGAGGCGGTGGTTGAGTTTTTGCAGCAGAACAAGAAGGAGATCACCACATCGGAGGAGATTGCGCAGGTGGCGACGATCTCGGCCAACGGCGACACGCACATTGGCAACTTGTTGGCGTCGGCGATGGAGAAGGTTGGCAAGGAGGGCGTGATCACGGTGAAGGAGGGCAAGACGTTGGAGGACGAGTTGGAGGTGACGGAGGGCATGAAGTTTGACCGCGGGTTCATCTCGCCCTACTTCATCACCAACACCAAGAACGGCAAGGTGGAGTTTGAGAACCCGCTCATTTTGTTGTCCGAGAAGAAGATCTCGTCGATCCAGGACATCTTGCCCTCGTTGGAGTTGTCGAACAAGACGCGCAGACCGCTTTTGATCTTGGCCGAGGACATTGAGGGCGAGGCGCTTGCCGCGTGCATCTTGAACAAGTTGCGTGGGCAGGTACAGGTGTGTGCCGTGAAGGCGCCTGGCTTCGGCGACAACCGCAAGAACACGTTGGGCGACATTGCCATTCTCTCTGGCGGGCAGGTGTTCACGGAGGAGTTGGACCTCAAGCCCGAGAACGCGACGATCGAGCAGTTGGGCTCTGCCGGGTCGATCACCATCACCAAGGAGGACACTGTGATTCTCAACGGCGAGGGTTCCAAGGACAACATCCAGGCGCGGTGCGAGCAGATCCGCCAGTCGGTGGAGGACATTGCCACGACCGAGTACGAGCGCGAGAAGTTGCAGGAGCGCTTGGCCAAGTTGTCTGGCGGTGTTGCCGTTGTCAAAGTTGGCGGTTCGTCGGAGGTTGAAGTGGGCGAGAAGAAGGACCGCTACGACGATGCGCTCAACGCCACGCGGGCGGCGGTGCAAGAGGGCATTTTGCCTGGCGGCGGCACGGCGTTGATCAAGGCGTCGCGGATTCTCGACGACGTGAAGAAGTCTGCGGAGAACTTTGACCAGAAGTTGGGTGTGGAGATCATCAAGTCAGCCATCACCAAGCCTGCGAGACGCATCATTGAGAATGCGGGCGAGGAGGGCGCGGTGATTGTGGGCAAGGTGTACGACGAGGCGGACTTCAACCGCGGGTACGACCTGGCCAAGGGCGAGTTCACGGACATGATTGCCGCGGGCATCATCGACCCGTTCAAGGTTGTCAAGAACGGCTTGGTGGACGCGGCGGGCGTGGCGTCGTTGTTGGCCACCACCGAGTGCGCCGTGGTGGACGCGCCCGAGCCCAAGGCGGCGGCGGCGGCGCCGGGCGGCATGGGCGGCATGGGCGGTATGCCCGGCATGGGGTTCTGAGCATGTAAATAGGCTGCCTCTGGCGGCAAGAGCCGAGACAAGACTACGGTGTAGGTGGAGGGTAGGGTGCCTAGGCCGATCCTCCTGCACGCGCGGCCTACTCCATCACCATGTTCCAGGACCCTCTGATTCTGGTGAGACCGGCCCACCGCGCCTCCACGCGCTCGCGGATCCTGCAGCTCGTCAACGAGTTGCGGGCGCGGCGGCGGGCAGACCTCGTCGAGGCCCGGGTCGGCAAGCTCACGGCGGGCGGGCGGGTCAAGCTCCGAAACCGCTTGGCCGAGGAGTACTACACGCGGCCGGTGCCCGAGGACACGTACGAGGCGTGGCAGCAGGACCTCGAGGCCGAGAGCTTGCTGCGGGTCGAGGACCGGCTCAGGGACGCCGACGGGAGCGTGCCTTTCCTCGCGCCGCCAGACCAGGAGCCCGAAGACTCGGACCACCTCTTGCTGGACCTGGACCCCGAGGAGCTCACGCACACGTTGCGGCAGCACGACGCGGTGTGGGCGCGGGCGCTTCTCCTGCGCGGGATGCCTGCGGACCGAGGCGCCGGGACGTACATTGTGCACATGACCCAGGGCCTCGAGCCCGTCTCGGTGTGGCCGCAGCGGTCGGTGGCCCGGCAGCACGTGCACACGTTGACGGCGCTCTTGCACGTGCACGTGCTGCGGCGGCGGTGGGCGACGGCCCGGCGCTTGTTCGCCACGTTGGCCCGGCTCAAAACAGACATCCGGCTGCTCTGGCCGCTCGGCGCCGAGATCTTGGCCCACGGCGGCGACCCGGCCGCGTTCTTCGAGTGCATGGAGATGTTCTACCCGCCGGCCAGTGTGCGGCGGCGCCGCGTGAACCCGGCGCAGGGCCCCGTGTTCTACTCCGCGTCGAAAACCCACCTGCCCATGTACGTGGTGGCCGGGCTCTGGTCGGTGTTGGCGGGCCGCCGCTTTGTCAAGGTCCGCGAGTGGTGCGACGAGCTCTTGGTGCGCCCGCCGTTCTCGGAGCACGGCGTGGCCCACTACGTGTTGGCCATGTGCTGTTTGGCGGAGAACGCGCTCATGGCTGGGCGCCTTCCGCTGGTGGCTCTGGGCGCCGGCAAGCCCCCGGGCCCGGAGTTTGGCGACTGGGCGGCAGACCCGATCTTGCTCTCGGCAGAGGCCATGGCCGAGCTCATGGAGGCGAACTTCGACAACATCGAAAAGCTCTTGGACACCTGCCACGAGTTGGAGTTCGACTACCCCGAGGCGCTTGTCCGGCAGCAGGTGGTGATCCTCCGCCGCCACTTGCGCTTGTACAGGACCGGGGCCATGGCCCGGGACCTCTTGAAGACCGAGGACCCCGACCAGGTACGGACGACCGAGGACCATGACCAGGTACGGAAGACCGAGGACCTCGACCAGATCCGGCCCAAAACGGAGCACCCCGACCTCTTGGCCGCCGAGGAGCCCGACCCGTTGCAGCCCCCCGACGTCTACGTGCCCCGGGCCAAGCCCGGCGGCACCCCCGCCGTGGCGTTGCGCAACGGCATCCTCACGCCAGCATGGCACCCGTCCCGCGCCATCTCCCGGGCCCACTGGCGCCGCTTGGTGGACCCGACCGAGCCTCTGGCAACGGCCACCCCGCTCTACACCAAGTTGGGCTCCAAGCGGGTCTGTCTCCAGTGCGGCCGGGCCGTCTTGCGCCGCCACATGCGGCAGCACCTCAACGGCCACGAGCTCGAAGTGCCGCAGCCGATCCTGGACTCAGAGATGCGGAAACTCCTCTCGAAAGGCGCCCACCGCGTGGTCCAGCCCGCCGAAAGCAAGGACGACGAGCTGGCAGAGTCGTCCGACTGGGGCGCCTCCGACGACTCGTTCGAGTGGGGCGAACTCCCTACGTCGGAGTCGGAGCCTGAGACCAATGAGAACGACGGGGACGGGCAGCTCCAGGAACTATCTCAACCAGGCATCCCACAGCATCTTTCGCCGGCCCACTATCTGCCCTACCAGATGCTGCCCTACCAGATGCTGCCCTACCAGATGCTGCCTTATCTGGGACTGCCCTACCAACTCCAGGCCCCGCAAGGACTCACCCCCGCCACACCAGCAGCACACCGCATGGCCGGCTTCAGCCCCGACTCCACGTTCCAGCACACGCCGGCCCCCCAGGGCCTTCATGCCCTTGCATCCACAGCAACACCCGGCCCCATTTTAAGAACGCCGGGAGCGTCCCAGACGCCACTCCACGACTTCAGCCAAATGTCGTCCGATGACGGGTCTTTCAACTGGCACCCCAGAGACGGCCAGGCCTACAACACCCCGCTGGTCTCCCTGTACCGCCTGGCCCACCACTCTCTCGGCAGCAGCTTCGACCACACCGGGCCTCTCGCCACGTCCGAGGTCCGCACCCCGTACGGACGCTCCCAGAGCCCAGTCTCCAGCATCTACGGCAACAGCGTGCTCAATTGCAGCTTGCTCAACCCCAACAGCAGCCGGGCTTCCCACGCGCTGTTCCACGACACAATGGGCTCCTATGCGGACACGACAATGACAGAGTCAGTACCGAACAAACCACGGAAGCGTGGGCGCCCGCGGCTGGCTGTGCCAAAGCGGCAGCAGTTGCTGGCTGCAGCGCAAAGGCGGCTCGCAATGCAAGAACGGCCTTACTCAAAGCCCTCGGCACCAAGAGAATCGATTGTATCGAGGCACTCGGCTTCGATCGACTCAATTGCACCGAGGTTGTCATTTGCATCGAGGTACTCATTTGCATCAAGGAGCTCGATCCCATCAAGGGACTCCATTGTGTCAATGGACTCCATTTTGACCGATAACAGTTTTGCAAGGCAGCCGTTCTTGTACGACTCCCTGCAAGCAATGGGTGATGAAACAGAGAACAGTTTCGCAAGGCAGCCGTTCTTGAAGGAATCCCTGCAAGCAATGGAAGATGACGCGACAGAATCAGAACACTCCCAAGCGGAATCAGACACCTCAAGGCCAAACTACTCATCAGTGTTCCCACTAAGGTCCGACTCCTCGCCAGTACAAGCAGAAAACTCACTGTACCTAGACTTCAGAGCGGCACTGCCAGATTCAATACATTCGGATGATTCCAAGCAGAAGAAATCAGCATTGGGTGAACCCCCGCAACCAGATTCTTCAACAAGACCAGGAAATGCAATTCTGCAAGTACAATCCGAAGCACAAGAAGCACAAGCCACGCCAGAAACAATTGCGCCTGTGCCAGTGAAGCCAGCTCCACCAATTCCAACAGAGTCAAACGATTTACCAGATTCGGAAATGCAGATAGATCCGGATGACTCAGCACACTCAGAGTCAGGAGCTTCGTTGGAAGCAAATTCAGAAGCATCGGCACAGCCAGAAGCTCAAGTGGAACCAGAGTCTGATGAGTCTTCGCAATCAGATTCAGAAGTTGAATCAGACGAAAATCCAGCGCAGCTCAACACTGATGCACCAATGCAATCAGAGCCGGGTGTGTCACTGCATTCAGACTCACAGTCTCCAAAAAGGCCAGGTCTTAATTCCCCAGCGCATGAAGTAGCTGATGAATCTCTGGATTCGGAATCGGATGCATCACAGCAGACAAATTCGGACTCACCACTGCAATCAGGTTCAGCCTCATCGCAATCAGATTCAGACGCTTCATCACAATCAGATTCGAATTCAGTAATGGAGATAGATACAGAAGCTCCAAGGCAGCCAGAAACAGAAGCTGCGATGGATTCTGAAGTGGATGATGCCATGCAACTAGGTGTGGATGATGCAATGTCACCAGCACCAGAGACTTTGACAAACTCAAAAGCAGAAGCTCCACCCCACTCCGAAGCAGACGCCGTAATAATTATAGATTCTGATGAAACTATGGACGAAGCTCTGCAGTCTGAGTCAGAAGCTGCAACGGAATCAGATTCCGATGATTCCGTGGATGACGGCCTGCAATCTGAAGCAGAAGCCGCAATGGAAGTTGATGCTGATGAATCTGTGGATCAATCTCTGCAATCTGACGCAGAAGCTCCGATGCCACCGTTGTCTAAAGCTCCACAGCAGTCAGCATCGAAACTGAATTCAGACTCTCCAGTGCAATTAGATTCAGAAGCTACAGTGTCGGAATCGGAGGATTCAGATACGGATGCTCCAGTGCAACTGGATGGAGATGCACCCCTTCAAACAAACTCAAAAGTTCCGAACTCAGAAGCTTCAATGCATTCAGATGCGGACGAGTCTCTGCAATCGGTAATGGAAGCTGTCGCGCAAACAAACACGAATGCACATCTGTCACTGGAGCCTGGTGCATCAGTGACACCAGAGGCTATCTCGTCAGAGGAGGAACAATCAGAATCCGAATCAGATGAGTCTGAGGCAGGTGAATCAGAATCAGATGAGACTGAAGCAGAGGATTCAGAAGCAGACGAGGCAGAGCCTGAGTTACAAGCGACCATAGCATCGGATGCACCACACGTCTCAGAAACAGAAGCTCCACAGACTCACGAATCAGAAGCTCTACAAGAGCCCGAATCAGATTCCGAGGCTACCGAATCTGAACCCGAATCTGAGGCGACCGAATCAGATACAGAAGCTTCAGATCCAGAAGCTCCGCAAGTTTCAGCATCCGAAGCTGCACAAGATGCTGACCCAAAATCAGAAGCCTCCCCAGGATCCGATTCAGATGGTGCATGGGTATCAGCAGCAGAGGATTAGGGCACCGCCTCAAGAAATCTGAGTTTCTTCTGGAAACAGAAGAACATAAATCGCAGACATTATTGCCTGCAACACTATACTCAAGGGTTGACACCTAATTGAAGCCAAAGGAAATTCAATGCCACCGCACTAATTAATTGCATGGGTGAACTGACTCAATCTAGCGACTGGTCAGGAGCGATCGCTCGCATTTCGTCTCGCCCCAAACCCCAATCACGCCTTACTTTACACTCGTTTTACTTCTTACTTTTCCCTTGCCCAGCATATATTGAAATTGGAGCTCGCTCCGCATAGACACCCGTTAATCACTAATTCTTTCAAGAATCATTGTCCGGCTAGTTCTCGTCCCGAGGCCGCACCGTAAGCAGACCAGTGCATTCGGGTGTAATTTGTATTGTGTAGCGGTTGGCCGAAGTGGCCGTGATGGGAAATAGCATCCAGTCACGCGGCACATTCGGTGTACTTTGACTCAGGACGTTTGAGCTCACGAAGGCGCCGGGGAACACCCTCGAGGACCCAGGTGCGTTGATGTGGGGACCGGCCGGCTCGTTCTGTGTGTTGTTCCCGTCTTGCAGAGGCTGTGGTTGGTTGTTTGCCTGATTAGTTGCATCGGCAGTGGGCTCGTGTGCAGCAGAGGTCTGAAACACCTTCTGTCGACAGAGTGGACAGCTGTCTGATCTCTCGAGCCAGTCTTTCAAACACGTCAAGTGCAAAATGTGACCGCAAGGTAGCAGTTTTGGGTATTTTCTGGGGTTCAACGGCTTGTTCTTGAGCCGCATAAACGTCTCCGGGTGGTGCATGTCTTCTCTGCAGATGATGCACATGTGATCTGCCGCCGCCAACTCTTCTTCGGTGGCAGCGGCTAACTGGTTGTCCAAACGGCGGGACTGGTGCATGAACTTCTTGAACTGCACGATTTTCTTGGAAGCCGAGTAGATCAGGCCGATGCAGCCCTGGATGATCGGGAACGGCATCGAGATGTCCACGTGGTAGTAGAACGCGTAGAAGAGACCCAAGTAGAAGGCCATTTCCAAAAACACAGTGACGAGCAGGAACGCCTGGGTAAACAAGGCCCGCAGCTCCCAGACCTGCTCGTCAAGGAAATCCTCCAGGTCTGAGTCGTCGTCGTTGGCCTCGGTGACGGAGCACCGGTAGAAAATGAGCTCGTATATGTCTAGCACAAGCTTGCCCAAGAACGCGAAGCAGTCGATCGCCATGACGCCAAACTGCATGCCCAACAAAAGACTGCCGATCAGCTCGACGCCCTGAAACACGTCGTAGGCCAAGAAGCGGGTCATGCACACGTCGTAGGCCAAGAGCGCAAGCAGCACGACGAGGTAGCTGTGGCGGAAGAACTGCAACACCATCTGGATGCGCGTGAAGGGCTGGTGGGAGAGCCTGCTGACCAATTGCACCTGGAAGAGCTCGATGCGGTCAAAGGCGACAATGTGCCACACCTTCAGGACCAACGCGGCACACAGCCAGATGACGTTCAAGAGGAGCGTGTTGTCGTTGAAGAGGATGAAGAGCAAGTTGAGCACGTAGAAGGGCAACTTGTCGACGACGCGTTCCCACTCGGAGCGGCGGAGCTGCCCAAAGACAAGGTAGAACGCCAGGGCGCTGGCGGCCATGATGCAATACACGATGAAGTTGAGGAGGATGGCGAGCCTGTGGGAGTCCGTGAGCTCCTGCATGAGCGTGAAGAAGTCGTACGACTTTGTGAGCGAGTCGTGGAGAATCACCGCAAACAGCAGCACGCTGAAGAGCGCATAGCCCGCGAGGTAGAGATGGACTTTCGACATCCCGGTGTGGAGAAGGTGGGGAAGTGAGCGTGTCCTGCTAACGGTGCGCGCGCTTTGCCGGGCCGGGGTGGGCCCGCGAGGGCATACTGGCGGAGTAAAGCGGTGAACTGATAGTGAGGGAAAATCCTACCTTCAAGATTTTTTTCCCTCTTAAACTTGTCTTCAGCTCTGTTTGGCAGGGTGGAGTCTTGGGATCCGGCTGTTTTGCAAGTTGGGCGAGCCCACCAGGGTCATGGGCTGGCGCCGCTTGGGACTGGGTTCCTGAAGGTCTGGCGGCGGGCGCATGAGCTGGGCCTGCTCCTCGAGCTTGGAGAATTCAGCCCCCACGTTTCGTAGGTGCTGCCCGAGCTCACCGGTGTTCTTTTCGATGGCGCCTCGTATGCTGGTGAGCTGCTGCTGCACGGCGGCTTCTTCCTGGTGGAAGTCGATGGGCTCGCTGCTCACGGTGTCGGCCAAGCGTGTGATGGCATGGTGGATTTTCTGCCCCGTGGTGTCCTTTTGTTCGCTGAGGGTGGCCTCTGCGGTGGCCACTGCCCGGGGCACTGCCAGGGCCTCACTTTGGATAGTCTCGTAGACAACTCCAGAGTCCTGGGCAGCCTGGCCCATGACACTCTGTACCTGTTGTTGCATGCTCTCGTGGATTTTGCTGGAGACGGACGACACAGCGGTGTCGAGCACCGTTTTCTGGGACGCCGAAAGGCCCTGGAGAAGCTCTGCGATCTGACGAGCAACCGCCTCGCGCTTCTGCTCAAAGTCCTGCTCGGCAGAGGCCCTGACCCGTAGTAGGAGGTCGTGGTCGGTCTCGACGGCCAACTGCGACGCGGCCCTGCCCTGGATCGCCTTCAACTCGCTGATGTGCCTGTCCAACGAGAAATTCTGCAAGCTCTGCAACGACGGCGGGAGCGCCTGGCTCCGGATAAAGTCTGTAATCTCGCGTGCCAAGTCGGCGTCGAGCATGCGGCACACGGCCAGGGCCCTGTCCTTGGCTGCGGCGAAAATGGCCCGGAACTGGGCTAGCACGGCCGCCTGGCCGGCCTCAATGTCTGCGAGCACGGCTGTGTTGCCGGCAACAACAGCCGAGGCGGCGTGGCCAATCACCTGGCGCACGTCCAGCACGTTGTGGCGCACGAGCTGGGCGACCTGCGCCTGGCGGTCCCTGAGCGCTTTCTGGAGCCGGGCCGTCTGCGCTGCGCGGTCGGCGTCCTTCTTCTCGAGGGCGGCGATCTGGCTGGCGAGTTTGGCCGTGGTCTCGATGTGCGTCTGCGTGGCGGCGGCCTGTTCCTGGAGCTGCAGCCGGGTGTCGGCGTGGGCGGCCTCTGAGCGGTCCAAGTCGTCTCGTAGCCCACTGACCTTGGCCTGGAGCGCCTGGAGCTGCTCGTCCTTCTCGCGTAGCGACGTCTCGAGCTCGGCGACGTTGAGCGCGTACTGGTTGTAGTTGGCCAAGCTCATCTTGACGCCGTCGTCCTTGTCCTTGGACGCAACGAGGTCCCGCGTGAGCCGGGCGACGGAGGCGCTGAGGTCGGCAACAAGCACCCGCTTGAGCACGAGCTCGGCGTCGGTGCTGGACTGCGGGAGGTTGCGGATGTTCTTGGCCCGGGCCGCGTACGTGAGCGTGCTCACGGTCTCGTGCATGTTCACGAGCGCCGGGCTGATGGTGGCGATCAACGCGGTCTTGGTCTTGCCGCCAATGGCGCCCTGGAGCAAGCGCGTGAGCTTGGACTCCCGGTACGGCACGTGGCGGGGCTCCGAGCCGTTGCTGAGGGCGCAGATGACCTTGCCCAACGCCAAGAGGCTCTGGTTGATGGACCCGGCCTCGCGGGCCCGCTCGTTGACGGCGCCCAGCTTGTGGATGTCCTCGGAGCCGGCCAAGTCGACGAGGTTCATCTTGGACACGCGGTACGCCGCCAGCAGGCCCGGCAGCGCCGGCAGCGGCACGGCCTTGTACAACAACACCGTGAAGATGGTGTGCGAGCGCAGCAGGCGGTCGTTGAGCTTGGTGGCACTGGTGCGGCGGCGGCCCAAGCACAGCTGGAGCACGCGGAAGCCCATCTCCGCTGAGTCGATGTGGACCTCGGCCAAGTTCTGCACCAGCGTGGCCTGCAGGCCCTTAGCTGGCACTAGGCGGAGCTTCAGGCGCACGGGCTGCACGTCCCAGGCGTCGTTGACCAAGTCCCGGAGCTCCTCGTTGTAGAGCTCCATGCAGGAGACCTTGACGGCGTAGTCGGGCGCCAACGTGTCGAACAAGCGGGCCAAGACTCGCGGGATGATGCCAGCATTGTCCCCGGCCACGTCGCCGCACATCGTGTGTGTTTTCCCGGACCCGGTCTGCCCGTACGCCATGATCGTCACGTCCAAGCCGGCAACAAAGTCGGCAAAGAGCGGGAGCGCCACGTTCTCGAACACAAGCTTCTGGTCCGCGTGCGGACCGTACACCTGGTCCACGCGGAACGTCTTTTGTGTGTGGTGGTCCATCGGGCCGGCCTGCGGGTTCACCGTGACCGTGGGGTCTGACACAGGGTCGCCGGCCGGCACACTGACCACCGCCGGCAGCTTGGCGGCAACCTCGTGCTGGTTGCGTCCACGGCACCGCACCACAACCTGGATGTTTTCCGACATGCCAGGGCAATGAGCGGTGGGAGAAAGAGTGACAAAGGGAGGAGTGGTGGAGCCGGTGGATGTAAGGCGAGTCCTTGTGGGTGGAGGTAGACGGGTGGTGTACTGGTGTAGGTAGTCTGCTCCAGATCAGTGGAGGCCCGTATGTGATGTTTGTTGTGGTGCGCGACGCGGTGAAGTAGTAGCTGCAGCGATGAGGCCGGGGTCACTGGGTGGAAGTGCAGGAAGGGGAAGTGTGGGTGTAGTGGATTTGGGAATTTTTATACTTGTAAGTAAGTATGAGTTGGTTCAGGCAACGGCTGAATTGAACGGCAGATGAAGATTGGAGTTGAATTGTCCACAACTTTTCACAGATTTGAGTGAGCGGGTCGAAACGGCCTGAGTACGGGAATGCATGCGAGAGTAAAATCACGAAATCACTCATTGCATTTTTGAGTCATGAACTGTGGTGATTCTGTCGCCATCAAATGCAATTCGCTATCGACAACAAATTCGCTTACACTGGTTCATATACTATGTGATGGGGTCTAGAGGTACTGCACTAAGAATGTTGATCTTGGGCCTCAGGTCAGACCCAATTATAATCTGGCTCTGCAATGTGAGCCAGGATGCGTATAGTTTGATACACCTAACCATCCGAGGATTTATCATGTTGCTGACTGAACAACATTCTAGGATTCAATCGCCCTGCTGGTCTGATCGCCGTGTATTCAGACCGAGAAGGTAACATCACTCGAATTAGTGTCTTGACTACAATTGTCCTTGAACACCCAGTGATGCCCACGCTCATCTGAATAAGTACCATGAATCAGTTCATAATAAAGTTTTCGAGATCCAAACGCAATAGGCTCGGAACGCTAGCACAATATTATTGGAAGTGACCTCAACATTTTGAAGATTTTAGCTCGACAATTCTATGCTTCAGTCATCCTTTGTCAATTGGGGATGGTGAGCGTATTTCACACCCAGCAGAGCCATAAGCAAAGACCGAGTCCACTTCTCAATCCATCTACACCACAATTTTGTTGTGTTGGGGCAGACGCAGCTAAACAAAAGGGCCTCATGGTAGTAACGGAGGCAAAGAACGAATAGTTAATTGACATCAGCATAGTATCAAATTCTCTGGCTCTCCAGACAATAGTTCAATCGACTTTTTTTTCTGAATTGTCAAATCGAGCCGGTTTTATGGATGAGAAGCTGTATCACTTTTGGCATTATCTATGTGAAATGACTAGTTTTGGTGAGCTGATTGTCACCCGGTCACAGTGATCGAACGAGTTGATAGTGACGAGACTTTTACCGTGCGTCCAGAGGTATCCTTGATCCAGGCAATTAGGCAGACAAACTCTCACGGTTCATGAATGGAATTCTGACGGGAATTCCACCTTGTGTTCTACCAGGCTCAAACAGCAAAGCAAGTCACTAGCTCTGATAACTACACCAACTGTGGAGTCGGCCTAACTTCATGGACTCAGGCTGCAACTGCCTTGGCGTCTCTCTGACGTCTTCAATCTTGACTCCAGCACACAGTGCTAAACCAATGTCTACAGCTCGTTCGGATGAGAGGGCATAAGCTGTTTATTGAATCTTCATATTGAGCCGCAGACAATGAGACCTGTACCAAAAATCACCAAATGTTGGGGTCCTCGGATCCAGGCTTCAACCTTATAGGGTCCAATTCCCGGAAGGCGGCCTCAGTGACTTTTGTTTTCGCTCCGCCCTTCTTGCCAAGGATGACGACTCCTCTTCTTATGTACACCCAGTAATCGGGGTACCTTTTCATGAACTTGCCCACGACTTCGGCCAAAGAGGTAATGTTTGGGTAGTAGATATGTTTCCAGTGGCTGTAGATCGATATATCGTCTAAGACAGTGACGAAAAGCAGCCAGTATTCTTGATTGGGGTAAAGCGCGTTGCCTTCGAAAGAGCTCAGGATATAGAAGTAGCGGGATTCGGGAAGCTTGACGCCCTCGCGGAGAATCCGGGTTCTAAAGTGAGACCAGGGCATCCCTGACAAAGCGTGCAGCATTTGGCGCCACTGACTAGGGTCATAAAATTCAGGAGCTTTGGTCTGTTCGATGGGAGTGCTTTGCGGTGTAATTGGTTCGACTTTGGCCATAAGAGGTGTGGCATAAGTAGAGACGGCCAAGGCCAAGATAAGGATGCTGGATTTCATTTTGAGAGCTGGGATTAATTGGAACTTAAGTATGGGACTAGAATCAGGTGAAATGGGTGATGGTGATGATGAACGAACCCAGCAACAGGCCCCTACTTTATAGATTCAAACATGGCAGTAGCTTTTGTGCACAGCCCTGAGATATTTGCAGTAGTTGCCGATACCCTAAAGCTATGGATGCTCCGCCTCAACAAAAGCACCTCAGTCTTGGTGGCTGAGATACGACCAAACCAGTGATCTGTGCCACACTGTAAACCAGGCTGTGAAATTCAGCTAGTTCCTGCAGAGACACTGTGATCTCAAATCAGCCATTCTTTGTCCTTAATGACGGTATTTTGCAGCTAATGCGGCCACTGGTGCAATTGCCTAGGTGGGGTGGCTTAGGGTTTGGGAAATTTCAGCCAGTCTGCTTAACCGGTGGTATGTCACATTGACAGTGTAGTAGCATTATGAAGCCACTATGACCAAGGGCAACGAGATGTGTACATCTTGTTGGCGAAATTACCTGATTTGAAATTCCTCGTCTTCTCTCTATAGGCCTTTCCAATGTGTCAATAGTCAGATGGACCCTGCACAAGGTGCGGTGTGCGTTGTTCCGTGCATCGAGTTGCAGATCTCTCCATTGCACCCATACTGATCCCAAGCTAAAGACCTTCGAAATCTCAAAATGATGGAATTTACGTATTGCCATAGCCGCAGTTTGCTTCACGCCTCGTCAAGCTCGCTTATCTCTGCCGATCACAGCAACGTCTCGTGACTAAGCCACATGCACCCGACCAGTCCAAAATTATCTTTACAACCAGGCTGTGGCCTAAACAAAGATGTTGCATTGAGCGAGGCACTGCTTTTGCAACATCGAGGCCTGGACCTGCCATCAGGTCATTTTGCAGTCGGAGCAGCCCGTATACTGCCCGGAGAATTCCGTACTTCTGCGTGGCCCAATTTGATGTAGACGAAACAAAGAAAGAGTCGGCTTCTTCTGCAATCTTTGGTAATCGCCATGCCACAAAGCGATCGTGGCAGCAAGGCAAGATGTTGATGCCTAGCTGGCGTGGTGTACGGATGTTCTGCTACTTCCTCCGGCACCAGCTCCATACTTTCCTCCTGACCCCTGCAAAGACATCTACGAGCTCGTATTTTTAGTCTTGTGTGACCGTGATGGCTCCCTCTATTTACTTTTCGAACTGAATCTCCCTCGCAACAGCCTCAGTCAAAGAAGTCGTCGTCCTCGTCGTCGGCAGGAGCCAGGCGCCGGTCAAACACAATCTTGCTTTGCTTCTTCTCGTCCCGGGATAGCGAGTCCAAAAGATCCACGATGTCCTTTTCCGCCAACTTACGCTGGATCGACCCCATCTGGATCATCTTCACCACGTACTGCTCCACCTGGTCAGCCCGCTCGGGCCTCACCATGCGGACACGTGAGAGCCGCTCACGGGCACTGGGCTCCAACACCTGCGAGAGGAGCGTGAACTTCTGGTCGTTCTGTGGGGAGTCCTGGCCCTTCTGGAGCTCGGCAAAGCGCGCGGCTCGAATAGCGTTGAGTTCTGTTTCGTCCATGTCAGGAGTTGTTGATGCTTGATGAGGTTGTACGGTGTTTGTGTCAGACTCGTGCTGGCAGACTCGTGGGGTGGGGCGTTGGACGAGGCGTTGAGTGCTTCAGACGTTTCGTCTTTCGATGCAAGTGCCTGCCGCGATTTGCTCGCTTATGCTCGGCCTGGTGAGCCGCCCAGTCAGAAAAGACCAGTGGATAGCGGGCATCGCTGAAAAGAAAAATCATAAAGAATTGTCACTTTCTCTCCCATTTCTTCTTTGATCATTTGGTGTAGTCAACTTGAGTGTCCATTTGTGAATCCAAGATCTCCAACTGTGCTCGCACCCGTGCACCTGTGATCCCCCAGCCTCACCACACTAGCAGACCATGAGTGACAAAGCAGTGCTCAGGAAATACAAGATCGTCTTTCTCGGCGACCAGAGCGGTACGTACCCCCATAAGCAATGCACGCATTCCAATGCACGCCTTTCGAATGCCGCTCAGAACTAACCAGCAGTCGGGAAAACGTCACTCATCACAAGGTTTATGTATGACACGTTCGACGAACAGTACGCTGCCACCATCGGCATCGACTTCCTCCTGAAAACCATGTACTTGGAGGACAACAAGACCGTGCGGCTCCAGCTCTGGGACACTGCCGGCCAGGAGCGGTTCCGGCTGCTCATCCCGCTGTATATCCGAGACCTGCACGTCGCCGTCGTGTGCTACGACATCACGTCCAAGGCCTCGTTCGAGTCGTTGGACAAGTGGATTAAGGACGTGCGCATGGAGCGGGGCGACGACGTGGTGGTGGTCGTGGTGGGGAACAAGTCTGACCTTGGGGCCAAGCGCCAGGTCTCGGCGGAGGAGGCGAACCAGTACGCGGGGTCGGCGGGCGCCAAGTTCTTCATCGAGACGTCCACCAAGGCCAACCACAATGTGAAGCTCTTGTTCAAGCGCATAGCGTCGTTCTTGCCTGACTTCAAGGAGAGCGCCGACGCGGCGACTAACGCAGAAACCGTCGATGTCAGCATCGAGAGCACCAATCCACAAACACAGGGTTGTTGTCAATAGGGTGGGAGGTAGAGGGTGCATCCAGAGAGATGTTGTGAGGTGGAGAATGACATGGGTACAGCGATATCACATGGCGTGTGCTGCGGGAGCTGAATGGAGCAGGCTTGTATGCTTCACGGACCACTAACCGTGGGCATCTGCACAGTGGGCGATCCCTCTGTGGGGCAGCCACTGCATTAATGATCCCAGAGCACAGCCAGAAGCATTGCGATGTGCGGAAGTATTGAATAGCATTTGAAATTTGTGATGCTTGTAGGATCCCGAGTCACCAGTGGGGATACAGGGCCGAGGGGCTTTGGCGACAGCCCGCCAGGGCCGTATTTCGAAGGCTGTGTAGTTGACTTCACCAGGAGTGCTGACTTGCATGAAGCACCTGCTGGGCATTGAACAGCGTAGGCACTCAAGCTGTCCCAAAGGCACCATTGTAGCGGCCGGCCGAATTTTTCCAAGTGCTGAAACACAATTAGACATACCCAGGCTATTTGAATTCTAGCCTGAGCAAGACAGTTTTCTGACCATTGGCAAGCCGATAGTTTATGGCCGATTTGCAATTTGGCTACGCCGCGCATATCGAGAGTACGGCTGTACCACGCACGGCGGTCCATTTGGACGGGTTGACGGCGGCACAATTGGCTCCAACTGTGACACGAAAATAACCCCAACTACCAGACAAGACAACTCGCCGCAAACGATTGACCTGGTATTAGCCGCCCAGCGCATATTATGGTGTGTCGCTTGCGGCATGGATCTGGCTAACCGCGATGGATCTTAGCCGAAGCAGGCCCGCGGCCCGTGGTGGGTGGCCAAGCTGCAGGGCCCGGCCCCATTTCCAGCGTTCGGCAAGGGACCGGTTTAGTCGCAAAAAGGGCGGGGCTGCACCGCCGAGCCTGCTGCAGACATTGCGCGGCAGGGCGGGCCCAATTATTTTCTGTGGCCCGTGAACTCCTAGATCTGCACCCGGCTAGGGCCAGGAAGCAGCACAAGCCCCTCCCCCCTCCGGGCCTTGCCAAAACGCCTATTCAGGCACCGTGGCACTGTGTACTGTGCCACGAAGGGTCCGGAGGCTGCTATGCGGCGCTATTGTTTTCGGCTCGGGTGTCGAGGTGTTTTCGCTTAGCCCGAGGCAGTGGCGGTGCTCCTGTCCGGGCGCTTTCGCCACGAGGCATGTCCATCAATGGGCCACAGCACGCTCAACGGTGCTGGCAACGGCCACCGCCTATTCTGGACAAAAAGCCGGTGCCCAACGTCTTTCTTGCTTTGGGGCGGGGCACATCTGTCACGGTTGTTGTGGGGATTTAGCCGCCGCCAAACGGCTGTAAAAAAAAAAAGTGTGCTGCAAACACAGCTGTCAGCAGGCGCCCTCCCCGGTCCAGGGGCACTGTCATTGGCCTGTTGTGCGCGGCTGGCCGCCCTGGCTCTGTTGGGACAGGCACACAGCAAAGGGGGCCGGGCGGGGCGCCGGTACCGGGGCGGGTATCGGGGCGGGCATTGGGTCTGCTGCCGTTTCATTATTTTGCCTCGGGGGCCCGTGCGCACATCGGGCCAGTTTTCTGGCGCCCCGACAGCGGCACTGCGAAAAACACCCAGTTCGGCCCGCCGCCAGTGTCTCGTTTCACAAGCGGGCCCCGTGCTGCAAATGCCCTGCCTGCCGCCTGGCCACACCCGAGCGATGCGTTGGCCGCTACTAGCGCGAGCCCCGTGAGATGCGCCTCGCGCCTCTGGCCAGGTGGGCAATGTGCCTGGAGGAATGCGTGCGGCGCGCTGGGCAAAGCGGGCTGCACTTCCATGCGGTAGATGCCGTGGTGGCCACAAACAGCACAGGCTCTCGCTTGGAGCGGCCGGCAGGACTGGGCGGGCCTGCCCACTGGGCGCCAGCTTTGGGCTTAAGCTTTTTTGGTTTCGTTTTATGTGTCGGCTCGTGTGACGCCCGACATGGACGTTGCCCGGTTAATCGGGTGGCGCCGAAATGGTGTCTCTTCCGGCACCTGGCATGCACGGACATGTACTCACCTCACCAACCTCACCGCTCGAGAGTAAGACCGGCTCCTGAGCGAGCAAAACAGGCCTCGCCCCATTGGGAGGGCTCTTCCCAATTGGTCCATGTTTTCGCCCGTTTGTGGCATATCTGCTGACAAGACAAGAGAAAGCCAAGCGGGCATCCTCTTGTTCGAGGAGTGTTTGCCCGGCGGCAGGCTGCACCGTATTCAGCAATAAGGATCCAAAGTGGAACATTCAAAAGCGAAGATCTTAGTTACGACACGCGCAAGGAGGTACCAGATCTCCAATTTTGACAACCCACCACAGACGACTCATGCATGAACACGGGAAATGTCTGGCACATAGGACAGGATGCTTATTAGTCACCCCCCATGGGCACCACGGCGAATAATGCTCAATGTGAAAAAGCAAGAGGCAAAAGAAAAAAAAAAAAGTCCAGAGTCAGAGGGAAAGGCAATATCGGGGAACGAGCCCGAGGGGTGAAAAAAGCCGGGCCGGCGAGAAATAGTCTTGTTCAGCACAAAAACAAAAAATGCACCTGGTCTCAAGGCACTTCGAAACAACAAGGCCCGACATGGTTTTCTTCCAGAACGAGCAGATCAGGCATATGGCGTGTGGCAGTTCCTTGGATTGTTCTCAAACTGTTTCGAGATTGCGTTTCTATGCTGGAATAGGCGCCTACCCTAACCCCCTCCCCTGTTTCCTCACGCACAATAATGCGCGGATTCCTGGCGCTCCCGGACACCATGCAAGCAGGATACGAGGCGCGCATGCGTGCTACTGGCATGCTGCCTAATAGGGGCGTGCCTTGCCCTGACACCCCGGTGCCGTTGTTGGCTGGTGTGCATCGCTGGTGCCTTGTGTCCTGCGCTTTGCATGTCTCCTGATGAAATGCACGTTGAAGATCACTTTAGTTGTGCCGAGTCGAGCTTCGGTGCGAACCACCTTTGCCATTTGCGTCTTCCCTGTTGCATTACCCTCCAGGTTTCTTTTTTCTTGCATTGGGTCCGTTCCTTCCCAGCTCTCTTTTTTTTTTTTTTCCTGGCCTGCCCCCCTTCCCATCACTCCTGTCCCAAGCCACGTCCGGCCACCTGAGACCTTCTTATATCGAGACGTCTGCTCCATTACTCACCGCGAACAAAAACACCCGCCCCGGCGCCTCCGACCCATCCGGCTTTCCCCTCCGCTTCCCTTTCCGGTCACCCAAGTCATCTTGTGCCAATTAGCTTCCACCGCCATCTCCGCTACTCCACCGCCCGTTCATACTTGCCACCAATTTAGGGCAAAGATTGCGAGTCTGTTACCAACTTTTTTTTTCTTTTTTTTTTTTTCGGAGTTTTTTTTTTTTTTTTTTTTCTGGAAGTCCCCCTATTGCGCTGCTTTGCGCCGCTGCCGCTCCTGCCAGAAATCGTCGGCCCACATACAAGCACCTGGCTCTTCACAAGCACCTCCAACGACTTTCTTGTGATTCTCGAATGATCCTTTGCGTTGCCGACTGCAAACTTTAAACTCAGCTTCTCAGCCCTTTCTAGGAAGCCACATTCTTATCGAAACCGGCCTGCTTATACGGCCGAGCCCTCGAAACATTCCCCGACCTGCAGCGTCAGCGTCAGGTGCACCCCCACCGGTCCACTGATACATCCCAAGGAGAATTCTCATAAACAACCCTTGTCTTCTTTAGCGTCCGCTACCTCGCTCCCGAGAAGCCACCCCTCTTCACACACATACCATGTCCGATTCGGAAAAGACAAAGCGCCCTCTGAAGGGCCGTGTCTTCCAGTGCACAGGCTTTGCGAACTGCAACAAGTCGTTTACTCGCTCCGAGCACTTGGCTCGCCACAGAAGAAAGCACACGGGCGAACGCCCCTTCTCCTGCTCCCACTGCTCGAAGAACTTCTCCCGCTTGGACAACCTCCGCCAACACAAGCAAACCGTGCATGCCCATGAAAACTACATGAAGGTCCGCTCAGACCCAGAGCCCTCGGCGGCCGCCCTACATCTGCCCACTCCTCACAACCGGTTCGACTACGTCAACACCACGGGCTACGCCCCGCTAGCCTCCTCGCAGTCCAGACGGCTCACCTCGCCGCCCCTCTCGGGCTCCTCGCTCGGCACATACCTGATCCTGGGCTACCTGGATAAAGACCGGTCCAGCTTGGACTCAGACCTGCCCTTGCACAGCCACACCCTGCTCAATCTCCTGGGCGACCGCAACCTCCGACACCCTCCCCAGTTCAACCCCAAGGTCCGTCCCCGGCCACTCTCCCTTGCATTGTCGTCCAGCGACGATGCGGTTCACCGTGCGCCGGTCGCAATCCTCGAGCCCCCCATCAAAACAGCGCCCCCGGTCGCCTACAACTCCTCGTCATCCTTCTTCCCAGACCTGTGCCGTGCCGCCCTGCGTGTCTATCTTATGGACCTGATGGTGGTGTCGCCGTTGTCACCGCTTTTCCACCAGTCTTTCAACCAGGTGGCCTCATCCACACCCCTGTTCCTCCACCCCACGAGCCTGAGGCCGCAGATCCCCAAGGCAAGCTCCACCCCGTTCATTCCTTCCATCATCACCCCAGAATCAAAAACAGACGCCAAGCTCTCACCAAAGACAGAGGCCGTCGAGCCCTCGCAGTCGCACGCAAAGGTCAACATCACCAATCTCCTTTCAGACGACTACGAAAGCCCGCTCCCGCCCATCAAGGTTGAGAACCACTAGACATCTGCGGCACCGGACCCCATTATACCCCACTCCCCATTTTCATGTCCCGCAAAGGGCTTGATTCCGTGTGTCAAACCCTCACAGAAATGCATCCTCATGCGGCCCCACGTCATGTCAAAGTCGCCGTAGTCATGAGATACACACCTCACATGTATGATACGAGCATAGCCCACAGCAACATTCGGGTGAACCGGCCGGGCTCATCTTTGACGCACGTCCTAACACTCCATTCGTATATATATTCAAATGAATCTTGATTTCCTCGCTTATGCAACTCGTAAACTATCTCACTTTAAAATCAACTCGCGCCCTCCTCGGAGAGCCGGTTCCTCGCTAGCAGTCAACAACTTCTGGACAATGTCAAGCTCCATGGCCATGCGGTCCAACTTGCCGCTCTGCAAGTGGTCGATGAGCTGCGTCATCTGGCTGGCGAACAGCTTCACCTCCTCCAACTCCTTAATGTAGAGCTGGTACACGTCCCACATCTGGCTCACCTCAGGCACAGATTGCGTGGTGAGTTGCGTTTTTAGCAGCGTGATCTGGTCAATGCTCTGGTTGCCCACGTCGCGCATCAAGGTAGGTATAATGATCGTGTCAAGGAGCTTCTGGTATGTCTGGACCGTGCTCCAGAGAGTGGCGTTGGCTTGCCGCCGCAGGCGACGCAACTTGAGAAGGCGGTAGTTGTCAATAAGTAGCTGCTTTACTTGTGGGTTTTCCACAGCTTCAAACCGAGACTCGTCGATGGCAACGTCCCCGCACTTTAGCTGTGTATCTAGGAAGTACCGTAGGTAGTCGTTTGTGTCGTCGTGTGTTTGATTGGAACCCTCGCTCAGCTGATCTAGATCGGACTCGGAGCCGGACTCGTCGTCCTTCTCATCAATCTCTCCGTGTCGTGGCGTGGGGAAGCTCGTATCTGGCTCGGTGGGGAAAGGGGTATGAGGCTGCGTATCATCAGTGGGCAACGCAGGAAATTGCAATTTTGTGTCCAAAAGATCTATGAGCCTGAGAACTCGCCGGTCTGTATCGGCCAAAAGGCTGTTGATTTCGTTCAGGGCATCGGAGACACGCTCTAGATTTTCTGTGTTGAGTGAGAAGGTAGTGGAGGTCATGGAGATTTGGAGGGTGGTGCGCGCGCGCTAATGGCCCTAACAGGGTGCCAGTGGAGATGGCAGAAAGAGACAATTGTGATTCTGTCTTTTTAACTACTCCAATCGCTGTTGTTGGCGCTGGGCTTGCTTGCGCTCCTGCTTGCCCTTCTTCATGGCCTGCTTCAACGCCACCGAGTCCAACGGGTCGAGAAGCTCAAACGAGCAGAGCAATTCCTCCGAGACACTCATGACGGCGCCCCAATTGTCAAACTCGCCGCAGTAGTTCGGAGCGCTGAACACCGTGACAAGCGTCCTGTCGTTGAAAAACTCGTAGCCGTCCTCGACGACCATGTGCGCTCGGCAGACCAAGTCGAAGCCGAACTTCTCGAGAAACTTGTTGATGGCCACTTTCGAGAACACGTACGAGACGCCCCGCTCGTTGTCCTCCCACTCGTTTAGCGTGTCGGCTGGGTCGGACCACAACAAGTCGTTGAGAAGGCCAAAGTCCGGCACGTCTGTGGGGCGGGCGATGTTGCGGATCTCGTCCATGGAGTTGAGCACGGGCGAAAGCCCGCCATGCACACAGAAGATCTTCCCTGCCACGATCGCAGCAATGGGGAGTGTGTTGAACGTGTCGATGAAGAGTTTCCACGTCTTGATGTTGCAGCGCCGCTTGCACTCGTCGTAGAAGCCGTACACCCTTGTGACGTTGGCGCACTCGTGGTTGCCTCTGAGAAGGAAGAAGTTCTCGGGGTATTTGATCTTGTAGCACAAGAGTAGGAGGATGGTTTCAAGCGACTGCTTGCCCCGGTCGATGTAGTCGCCCAAAAAGAGGTAGTTCGTCAGGGGCGGGAAGCCGCACTTGGTGAAGACCCGGATCAAGTCCGAGTACTGCCCGTGCACGTCGCCGACAACTTTGACTGGCGGCGAGAGCTCCAAGAGAGACGGCTGCAGCAAGAAGACCTCGCGGGCCTTGGCGCAGATCTGCTGAATCTCGTTGTTCTTGAGGCACACGAACTTCGTGCGTTTTCCCGAGTAGCCCGCGTCAAGGAGCCGCTGGATGTAGTCCTCAATGTCGAGTTTATTGCTCACCTCGGGCTGCTCGCCCAAAAGCTCACGCGAGCCTCTCGAGGAGCCTCGTCTGGACTGGCTGCCGAAGCTGGTGAGCGAGCGTGCTGATCTCTTGGAGGACAAGGAGATGGCGTCGTCGTTGCCGGAGCCTGTATGCTGTGGGGTCAAGTAAGCGGACGAGCGGTTGGAGTGGTTTGTGGAGGAGCGGGAGAGCGGCGCCGAGAGGTCGTCGTTGCCGTTATTGCCGCCGTTGATGGATAGTCTCGCCGACGGGTCTGCGTCGTTGGTGTTTCGGCGCATGAGAATCGTGGACTTTGGCTCGGAAGCCACCATCGACGCGTGCATGGTTGGGTCCGGGTCTGAGTCATCTAGCGACTGTGCTGACACCGGTAGCGAGGCCACGGACCCTCTCCGTTTGATTGGCTCCTGCCCGTCATTCTGGACAGAGTGCCGGGAGCGGCTGGACCGGATGGAGCGGCTGGATTTCACCGACGAGCCGGTATCGGTTCTGGAAAGGGGGAGCCCGCTTTTTGACTTGGACGGACTGTTTCCCATGGCGTGGCTATGGGGTTTGACTGGTGCTGCGTCGGGAACGGTCCTTTGTACCTGGAAGAGCCGGAGATGTTCAAGGGGTCAGAGGCTCGGGCGTGGAGCTGGGCAGGAGCGTTTGTGTCTGTGGGTGTAAACACTGGGTTATGCCGAGCCAGATGAAGCAATTATCTGGTTGAGTTGCGTGCTAAATGCAATGGACCAACGGTGCCTGAGGGAGACCCTGAGCAGCAATAAGCGTTGGCTGAAATTGGTGTAGGACACACGCCTCAAGAGCAGGGGCAGGTGGAGCGGAGACGGCAAATCTGGAATGGCGCTCTGGATGAAGGAGCGTGGTCAGGTGACAGACGAGACGTTTGGTTGTGTAACGGGAGTTGAGCGTAGATGGATTGTGCGAACGAAAAGGAGAAACGGACCCACTCACAATAGATACGAAAGTTTGGCGTAGAGGCAAAAACTGGAGAGCACCTCGCCAACATTGAGGGCCACGTGACCGCCGCAGCGAGGCTGGCGCCAGGGTCTTGCCAGCCTGGTCATCTTGACTTCCTGGAAATTCAAGGGCCATTTGTTTCAGTTTTTAGCCTTTTAGCATCGTAATTCTGTCTCTCCTTTGAGTCTAGAGTTTGCGGTATGTTGGGACCTGGATGTGAGTCGCTGACCAACCAGCGCTGCTTGCAGTGCCAAGAAAAGAGCGATATTGCCATCGATTGTGCGCTTTGGTGCTTGTAATAAAGTTGTTCAAATTCGTTGTGGCGATTGTTCACACTGCCGCTTTAGGAAGAATCACAATACCGGCCGTTTGTCAAGATCACCTGGATAATCTGCTTGCATGAGAAGTTGATCATCGTGTGAGACCATGGTCAATTTATAGAATGAGGTGCGACCGCGTACTTTCTTCATAATGGTATACGACTGCCACCAGCAAATGGCTATAACAGATAACCAAATGGTTCGGAACGAACCAAAAAAAGCTGTTCATCCTGGCAAGAAAGCTGCTTGGGCTTGCAAATGAATAGTTGTTCGAGCCATTCAAACAGACAGTCGCCTCAACCTTGCGAATTTAGTTTGGTGACGTGGGGAGGCAAACCTATCAACGAGGTGTTATCCTTTGAACGAGTGCCGAGAAAAGTGTTCTGCCTTTTCTTGCCAGCTAATATTTCGTTTTGTCCTCCAAAGTTTTGCAAGCACTTTAGTCTTGCGCTAGACGCCGCCTTCGCGATCACCATTGTGGCTGCAAAACACCCTCACACGAAAATTGGTCCAGCATCTAATCGCTCGTGGAACGCCACCAGAAGTAGTCAAGGACTCATGACAATTGTCCAATCCTTTGTTGACAATTTTTTTTCAGAAAAGTGAATTAACCGGTTCACGTTTCACCTTGTGTGCCCTTGGCGGGATCCGGGTTTAGTAGGACCAGAACCACGGCATAAGCACCCACAGTTCCACCCTTCCAAAAATATCCTTTGTGGCTTTGGGTTTGACTCTCCAGTATCGCCACCTGAGCGGCCATATCCGTCTGATTCCACCACTGGATTGAACGGCAAAGCTTGTTCGGAAAACCACCCCACGACCCCACACCTCCACACCATACAGCGTTTAAGTTAATGCCCGGGCCCAGATCGCGGGTTTCCGCTGCGTGGTCAATTCCTTCGGTGCGCACCAGTCTCAAACAAGCGGCCAATCGGGGATCGCTCTCCGCATTTGACATTGGTACACTCCAAGCCCCTAAATGTGCGTGGGGTGTCCGAAGGGCGGGAATATGGCTGTTTGGCCACACAAGCTTGCTTCAGTTTTGCAATGCAGAATAGCTGCAACCTATCGCTCTCAGGACCAGCTTCCAAAAAAAAAAAAAAAAAATCAACAAAGGATTTGACACCGGCACGGTCTAACATTTGACAGCCGCAGTCATGCATCTAAAAACCGTTTTAGGATACCGCTTCCGCGGCCCTCACCGAGGGGGGCAATAGCGCACGCTTATCTGGGTCGTCCCAAACGGGCAGGTCGGATACGGGTGGGGTATTAATACGCGCACCCACCCGGACTCCGCTTCTTTTGCAAGCAACATTTTCTTGTGCCCCACCATTTTGAAGTCACCTATGGTCAGCCATGTTCGCCGTTATTCAAGAAGACCATGAATCCAACCATAAGCGAAAACCCCGACTGCTCCAGTCTCAGGGCGTTAGCACGGGTATTATAAATAATACTAGCGCCCTGAGACTGTCAGCTCACAAGAAAAAACCCCTAAACACTTCCATTTCCCCGGTATCGATCCTGGACTACCGGCGTGTCGCCAAAACACTCGCCTTGTCCTTTGATAAAGACCCGTTTATCAACTACGTCCTCAACACCCAGATCGAGTACCCGGCCGAGCAAATCCGTCTTTTGAAGAAAAAGCACGATTTGATGTTGGCCTTTTTTGAATTCTCCGTCTACGAGTGCATGTCGCTCGGTGGTTTGGTGTTGGCCATCAAGGACAACAACTTGGAGCTGGACTTGATCCAGCAGCGCATGAAGCCTCTGGCCTTGTCGAAGGTGCCCTTCTTGGGTGTCGCGTGCTGGAACAAGCTCGTGTACGACAAGGAGGACGAGTGCTTCGACTACAACGGCTCCTTGCCTTCGTTTTCCAACATTCACCCCACCTCTCTCAAGTTCAACCTTTTCTCGTCGTTGGCCAAGTGCAGAGAGAAGGTCCAGAGAGTGGTGGACTTGCAGTTGGAGTCGGAGCGGACCTCTGTCTTTGAAGAGATGTTGTCTGCCGGCTCTTCCATCAAGACCTCGGATGTCATCTGGTACCTTGGCGATGTGGGAATTATCCCCACCATGCAGGGCCACGGTTTGGCCAAGCAGTTGATGAACCACTGCTTGGAGAACTACATGCATGGCCACTGGTGCTACTTAGAGTCTTCCAACCCCGTGAACCGTGGCTTCTACGAGAAGCTCGGCTGGACGTTGAAGAAGACCTTTGCCGTCGACGAGGAGCTGGGTGAGTCCAGCAGCTCCGACGAGGGTGAATCTGCGCCCCGGGCCCGCCGCGGCTCTTTTGGTTTTGGCAAGAAGCACCAGCCGCCAAAGAAGAAGGAGGTTCTTTACATGGACTCCTTTGTTTGTCTTGCTGGTGCTCAGTAAATCCTTCTGCAGTCGTGTGTGCTTGCATCCGCCAATTGACTACTAACGTAATGCATGGCGCCACATGTGGTGTCTGTGTTATTTGGCCAGCCAATTGACTGCTGTAAAGCACGCCAGACTGCTCAAGATACGCCTTTTCCATAACTTGTAGCAACGTGCATCGTAGATTTGCAGCCTTTCCCGCGTTGGGAAGACGCAGGGGAAGGTACCACACATATCGCAAGTATATAAGACCCCTCGGGTCCCACGAGAAAATTAGATGTCTTTACCTTGAGGGATGTCATCATTTAGATGTTATGGACCTATATCGTCACTGATAATCTTCAAGGCAAATAGCACACACAATAAAACAGATCGGGATAAGTATAGGATGAGATTTTGAGCTATTGACTTTGTGTTTTAGAATGAGCTTCTCCCGTTCAGTCATCTACTTTGTTGAATCATTTTTCTTTTGTTCAGACGTCTTTCATTTGTACATCTATTTATTGGATGTTGATGAGCATCAGCCTTACACCGCGCAGACATCACTTACACCATGTTGAGAAGGTGCTTCAAGACCAATGCCCGTGTGCCGTGGGTGCGGGCTGCCAGCAATACCGCGCGGGGCGAAACAACACCTCCGTCCAAGGACGCCCATCTTATACACGAAAATGGCCTCTACTACGGCAAGTTCACCAAGGAGGAGTACGAGGATGCTCGGAAGTACGTGACGACTCAGTACGACAAGCTCCAGACAGAAATCAAGGGCACGCAAAACACCCGTGAACGGTTGGGCAAGGTCCCGCAGTTCCCTGCGTCTGGCCTGCCAAAGCCTGTGACGGATCTCCTGACGTTTTTCCAGGAAGCGATCCGGACCACGGGCCCGCTTTCGCTTCTGGCGTACATGCGACAGTGCCTCACACATCCCGAGTACGGCTACTACACAACGCGGAACCCGCTAGATCGGCAGGGCGGCGACTTTGTCACGTCGCCCGAGATCTCGTCGGTGTTTGGCGAGATGGTGGGCATCTGGCTCTACACCGTCTGGGTCGCCCAGGGCCAGCCCACGGCCGTCAACGTGGTGGAGTTTGGGCCTGGCCGCGGCACGCTTGTGGCCGACGCCATGGCTGTGTTGGCGAAGTTCGCCAAGAAAACAGGGCTGCTGATGAACGGGCAGATCACCTTGGTGGAGGCGTCACCCGTCTTGCGCCGGGAACAGTGGAAGACGCTCTGCGTCAGCGAGAGCCCGTTCACGACTACCGAGCAAGGCTTCAACGAGTCGGTTTCGAAATGGGGGCAGCGTGTGTTGTGGGTGGACACCGAGAAGGACATACCTTGCGGCGACAACGTGTGCAACTACGTGTTGGCGCACGAGTTCTTTGACGCGTTGCCCATCAAGTCCTTCTCCAGAACAGAGCACGGGTGGCGGGAGTTGCTCGTCGAACACACGCCGTCGGTGGTCAACACGCAGCCGAAACTCCCAGGCGAAACAAGCGGCGAAGCACAGCCAGAGCTCGAGACCGAGTTCCATCTCACCATGGCTAAACAGTCTACGCCGTCTTCCAAGATCCCTCTGCTCAGCACCCGGTACCGCGATCTTCCCGTGGGTTCCCGCATTGAGATATGCTCCGACGCCGAGTTCTACATGAAGCGCATCTCGGATCTTGTCTTGAACAACGGCAAGGCCGGCGCTGCTCTCATCATCGACTACGGTCTCGCCAACGAGATTCCGTCCAACTCGCTCAGAGGCATCTACAAGCACAAGTTCGTGTCGCCGTTCTACAAGCCCGGCGACGTTGACCTTTCCATTGACGTTGACTTCGAGAATCTCCGGCTTCTTGCAGAGCCCCATGTCGAGGCCTTTGGCCCAGTGGAGCAGGGCGACTGGCTTCACGAGCTCGGAGCCGGCCACCGCTTCGACCACCTTATCAAGCAGGCCAATCTGATGGCGAACAAAGAGCTGCTTTACGAGTCGTACGTGCGGCTCACGTCGAAAGACGCCATGGGCAAGATCTACAAAGTGTTGGCGCTCTTACCCAAGGGCGCCTCTGCCCCGGTGGGCTTTGGCGGGACCGTCTAGGACCCGGCACTGCATATGCGCGGTGTTGGTCCCGATGGGATCTCCGGTCCTCGTCCGGGCTTGCATATCCGGGTATTCACTCTGCCTTTTCTCTGAAACAAGATGCTCTGTGCTACATTTGCAAAATCGTTGGGCCGGGCCGTCAGGACGGCGCCAGGGCTTGCCGCAGCAGCCCCCGCCAGAAACATTTCCAGCAAGTTTGGTGAACACGTCCCCTCACCACCAAAACTACCCAGAGAGCAGCAGGAGGAGTTCGAGAAGCTCCAGAAGCTCGCCAACTCCCAGGCTGCCATCGACGAGTACAATCGCCAGGTTGAGGAGTCGAAGGTGGCCAACAGCGACGTTGCCACCACCGCCGCCAACGCCACTGACGTGGGGCTCCAGACCCTCGTGTTCAAGACCATATCCGAGTTCGAAGGCGACAGGAACCCCGTCACGGGAGAGGTGGGTGGCCCAAAGCAGGACCCCTTGAAGCATAATGACTGGTCCTTCAACGGCAGAGTGACCGACTTTTAGGACAGAGTCCGAACCACTTTGCAATAATATACTTTTTACTTTTTGGATACAAGCTCTACTACTGTGGTTTTGCAACAGCCGCCTTGTAGTTCATCAAGTACAGTGTGTTCAAAGGATGGGTGTTTGGTACTACTCTGGATTCTTCGCCAACAAGTCTTATGTTACGTTCGCATCGCGCTCTCGACATGGACTTTGATCCACTTGATCTTTTCACGCCGAGTGCCCCGTCCCAGGCACCGGCGGTCGAACGATGGCTACAGCCGATTTCTACCATCGTAAAGAATGACATTGTTTCATTCTCGGATGTGGACTCCGATGTCGGCCTGGAGCTAGACCTGTGTCCGCCAATCCACATTCACGACCTTCCACTTCTCCAGTACAAGCCTCCAGCCAACGTCTTGATCCTCGTGATGCTACTATTGGCGCCCGACGCCTCACTCAACTTTGCACCCTCGGAGCTGCGATCCACAGAGCCCTCTGCCGTTTTCGCCGAAAAGGGCGTCGACCACCTTGTCGCTGGGTGTCTCGACTGGCTCCAGCTGCACTGTCCCCGGTTCTCGACGCCGGCACGGCTTGCGTCATTGGCTGAACTCGGAGAAGCGTTCAGGCGGGGGTCGGCGCCCGAGTACAACGCCTATCTCACCCGCTTGATCGCGCTGGATTTAGCATGGGTCAGTCTGGCCGAAGATGTTGGCGAAATCAAGCGTCTTGCAAGCCTCCGACTTGCAGAGAACTGCGGCCGTACGGCCCAGCCGGAGCTCGAGCGCAAAATCAAGATTCCCGGCTTGGACAAGGACATTGTTCTTCACGAGCCGTCCCTTACTGCAGACAACTTGGGTCTCAAGACGTGGGGCTCGGCGTTCATGCTTGGCAGCCGTCTTGCAAGCTGTTCTGATTCGTCAGAGTATCTTGCAGACCCGGTCTTAGAGTTGGGGGCAGGCACAGGCCTTGTGGGAATGGTGGCCTTGATGCGGGGGTGCAACACCACGTTGACCGATCTTCCTGAAATTGTCCCCAATTTGCAGCGCAACGTTTTCGCCAACGGACTCGACGTGAAGACGGTGGCGGCTCTCGACTGGACTGCTCCGGACGATTTCATCGCGCAGCGAGTGTCCTGTGGCCTCCCGGCAGCGGGCGACTTCTCCACCATCATTTTGTCTGACCCGCTCTACTCGCCACAACATGTGCCGTTGATCGTGGCCATGGCCGACAAGTTCTTGAGCCGGGCCAATTCCGCAAGAGTGTTGATCCAGCTACCGCGTCGCCAAGGGTACGAGGCAGAGCGCACTTGTCTCTGGGAGACTTTCCAAGAGGCCGGCTTCGAGATGGAGACCGAGTCGGTTGAGCAAGGTTATGACGATTTCGGCGAAACCACGTTTATTTTTCGGAAGTACGTCCGAGCCGCGACAAGTTCATGTCAATAAAAAAAATACTGTCCAATGTTAGTAGAGTCTCACGACAAGTACTGCTTCAACTTCTGCAAGCGGGCAACGGCATCTTCCAACATTGCATCGTCTTTACACACGGCGAAGCGCAAGCAGTTCTCCAACGGGTTGTTTGGGCGGACCTCGGTTCTGACAAACTCCGTGGGCGGGATGCTCACCACGCCAATCTCCTTGATCAACCAGTACGCCAACTTGTAGTCGTTGGTGCCCCGACCCAAAATGTCGGCAGGGAACACGTAGTCTGCGGGGATCTTCAACTTGGCAAAGTTGACGAGCAAGAAGTACCCGCCCTGCGCCACGGTGTACGGCAACCCCAACTCGTCAAACACGGCGGTGAAGAGCTTGTACTTGGCCACGTACTCCTGGCGGGTCGTCTCAAAGTAGTTGTTGCTGGAGGCCAACGTGAGCGCCTCGGACACGGCCTGTTGCAACGGAGCCGGCGAGCAGAAACAGATTCGCGTGTGGGCGGACATGGCGTACGACACCAACTCCTGCGGGCCCTGGACCCACCCGATACGCCAGCCCGTGGCGGCAAACGACTTGCCGGCAGAGCCCACGGTCAAGGTGCGGTCGGCCAACTCGGGCAACGAGGGCAACGCCGCGGGGCGAGGGAAGGTCTTGTCGTAGTACAAGTTCTCGTACACCTCGTCCGAGAGAATGATGATGTTGTTGTCGATGGCCAAGCGGCCGATGCGCTCGAGCTCGGCCACGGAGAAGACCTTGCCGAGCGGGTTGTGGGGGGTGTTGACGACGATGATCTTGGTCCGCGGCAGCACCGCGGCCTCAAGCGTGGCCCAGTCCACCTCCCACTCGGACGCGTCGATGGTGCGGTCCTTGAAGTCGGCTGGCGGCACGATCGGCACGTACTTGACGGAGGCGCCGGTCATTTCGATGTTGGGGATGTACTGGTCGAAGAAGGGCTCGAACACAATCACCTCGTCGCCGGGCGTGAGGAACCCAAAGAACACCGAGAGCATGCCTTCGTTGGCACCGGTAGTGACCAAGAGCTGCGACACCGACACGTCCCGGCCAAGCTCACTGGTGTACATCTTGGCGAGGCTCTGCAAGAGGTTTGGGTTTCCTCTGGTGGGAGCATACTGGTTGAACTGCGGCTTGGAAAGGGCGTGGGCCACGGCCTCGGTGGCGAAGTCCGGCGGGTTGTACGAGAAGAAGCCCTGGCCCAAATTGGCAACAGGGCCCAGAGCCGCCACGGCCTCGGCCGCGGTCTCGTTGATGAGCAGCCACACGTCTTTCTTCGACGGGTTTTGCTGGAAGTACGGGTTGTGCAACGCCGCAGGCGAGTTTGCAGCAGCCATGATTGTGCGTTTACCGTGTGGTATTGTTGACCAGAAACGGCAGCGGAGCGCCAGGAGGGAAGCGATGGTGGGGGGAAGCCGGCGGCTAAGTGGGGGTCCGGGGATTTGCAACAGCGGCAAATTCGGCGGGGCCAGGTTGTGGCGGGTGGGTTTTGTGGGGCAGAATTGGGCCTGGAGGGAGCAGCAGTTTGGCTCAGCGAGGAAGAGAAGTTTGTTGGGATTGGGTGCCAAAAAACCACGCTTGTGAGGGTGGAACTGGCGAGGCGGTGGGTCCTTTATATACGGTGGGATCTGAGATGCGTGCGATAACGAGTGGCATCCGGGCGGCTGTGTGCACGTGCCCTCCACACTAGCAAATTCCGAGGGTCTGACACATCTAGGGTACGTGTGTGGGCTGCTACCACTTTTAGAAGTTTGGCTGTGTGTGGGGGCCTACAGTTTGGGCAATTGTGTGAGTCATGAACCACCGATAGTCGGGCCGCACTGTGGCGCCCGGGGTAGGCCTGCGCGGTGAGCTAGATACCCGTGCCGGCGGACAAGCAGACCCGTACACCAGGGAATGGCAAAATCAAAATAGCCACTGGGCGGCAGCCAATTGTTGATATTCAAGGATTGGGCAAGGACCGTGTCAAGCACGGCCCCAAACGTGTATTGGCCGGTGTGGCAGAGTGGTGTACGGGTGTTTCAGTTTTGCGATGTACGGGTCTTTTACTATTGATGTACAGGTCTCTGTGCATCGTCTTCACCAGGTCATGTCTCTCTTCAGACCCGGCATCGGGGCCCGGCGGTATCTCCTGCTCAAACCCAACCTCCAGAAACTCAAGACCATCCCACAGCCGCCAGGCCACATTGTCGGCACCGTCAACGACGCCTACAAAATCCCGTTAGTGAGCCCGTACGAGTCCAACTACCACTGGACGTATGAACGGATGCTTTCGGTGGCGCTTGTGCCCTTGCCGGGGTTTCCGATGCTCATGGGCGTCGAGTTCCCGTATGTGGACACGGCGTTCTGCCTAGCGGTGTTGTTCCACTCCCACTGTGGCATCAAGCTGTGCATCATCGACTACATCCCGGAACGGGTGTACGGTGTGTGGCACAAGGCGGCGTGCCGGCTCTTGAGCTTCGGCTCGTTTGTGTCGATGTACGGCGTGTACGTGTTGGAGACCTCGGGCAACGGTCTCTTCAGTTTGGTGTCTCAGGTTTGGAGCGCTTAGCGCCTGGCCACTCAAGTGCCAGCAAATGTCAGCAGTCAGCAAATGCCAGCAAAGAGCCAGCCAATAGCGGTCGTGATTGGAGGCGGTCTTGTTTATAGTAAACGGTGTCAGCCGTTCAGCAACGTGCGTAGCATAGTAATTGGAAGTGGGTGGAGGGCTCTGGTGAGCTGACTGTGGAATTAGCAGGCCGTCGCGAGGACACGTCAATGTTAGTGAGCGGTCGGCGGAAACAGCTGAGGCATGCCATGGGACTAGTGGGCCCAGCCGGTCATGTCAAGCCGTACTGAGAGTTGGTGTCGCGTCACACCGCAGTCGGCAGTCCAATGAGTTAGGGTCTGCGCCGCAGATCATCGAATGTCTTGTCCCAAGATGGCAGTATCCCACCAGAGGGATCTCATCTCAAGGCAGGAAATAAGCAGAAAGTCGCTAATGAGTGGGAAGGCCATCGAGTGAGGAGTTGAGGTAGCCAACAGTCGAGCAAGTCAACAAGATACTGGAGGGTATGGCTCTTGAACTAGCTCACCTCTTCAATTTCCGCTGACGCCGGCTCCCCAGGCAAGACTCCATTAGTCAGCTCCCCCTCATCACCAGTTTCTGTTCCAGCGCTGGTGTCGATCAAGTGTTCCTCGTCAAGAGGCATAGTTTCTTCGGCCGCCTCCATGCCATTCGCCTCCGTTTTCTCGCCTCTGTGCCGCTTGGGTGCCTGCTCCTCCGCCCCGTTGCCTTCCCTTGGCAATGTCCTTTCCGAAAGCGGCACTTCTTGGCTCAAGGCCTCTGCCGAAGTCTCTTGGTTGACGACTTCTGCCGAGGTCTCTTGGCCTATGGCTTCCGCCGACGCCAAGTCTTGCGCTGCCTCTTCGATGCACTCGGTCAGATCCTGGTCCAGCCCTGGCCCCTCAAGCGCCACGTACTTCACGTTGGGAAGCCCGTAGGCGCCGTGTCTCTTTCCCGATTCGGACTCCTCGCCGACCGCCTGTTTTGCCTCGAGCCGCAGGCGCTCGGTCTGCGTCTCGCTGGACGCCACCGACAATACGCGGGCCAACGCCTCCAAGTACTTGGCGACGTGGGACGGGCGGGAGAGGGTGTAGCCGCTTTCGGCCGGGCACGTGACGATCTCGGCGACCCGGCGGACCGTGAACGGCGCCTGTTCGGCGAAACGCGTCGTGAGACTGGCCCGGAGCTGCCGGAGACAGTCCTGCGCCAACGCCGTGTCGTGCGGCCTGGCCGGCTGGTCCCGGAGTAGCGTCTCGATGTCGGTCACGTGCCGAAGTAGGCCCGGCGCCAAGGTCGTGGCCCACGTGGCGTCGTCTTTCAAGCATTTGTGCGTGAGAATCGGCGTGAGCAGTGCCCGGAGCGCGGGCTCGACTGCCACAGAAAACGCCGCTCGCGCAGCGCCTGGTTCGGCCGCCATTGAGTGTTAGTGTGGGGTGCGCCAAGTGTTGATGGTGTAGGTCGCGCCGCCAACCCACCCCACCAACAACGAAGAAAGGAGGAAAAAAGTTGAGTGAATGGTCAGGATGATTAGGGCAAGAGAGAATTGAGTGTGAGACGAAATTTGCAACTACTAATTGACTGTATTGTAGCTACAGTGCCCGGCGCCGGTGTCTACACCCGTGCACCAGCGAGCGAGAATTTTCACCACACCATGTTGACCCGAGTGTTCCGGCCCCTAGCCTCGGCCCGCCGCCTCGTGCCGGCAGCCCAGCACGCCACACACAGATACAGCCACAGCAGCAGCTTGTTTGCCAAGCTTCTCCCGCTCGAAAAGACGTCCGTCACGGAGAAAGACGTGGACGAGTGGCTCCAGGCGTTGGACACGCTAAAAAAGGGCCAGCGGGCCCCGGAAACCGAGGTCGAGGTGTACTTGGTGCAGCTCGGCAAGCCGCAGCAGTTCTTGCACCGCCCCGTGGAGGCCACGCCCGAGCAGAAGGCCGAACAGGCCCGGTACATTGGCCAGCCAGTGCCGCTTATGGCCGACCCTGTGGTGGAGAACCTCACCAACTTGGTGATGCGGGACGGGAAAAAGGCACGTGCCCAGCGGCAGGTTGCCCGGGCGCTCTACTTGGTCTACTTGCAGACCCGGACCGACCCCGTGCAGGTGTTGTACGAGACGTTGGACCAGATGGGCCCGCTCTTCCACAACAAGGTGCAGAAAACCGGCACGGCGAAAAACCACATGGTGCCGTTCCCGCTCAGCCAGAGACAGCGCAACCGCTACGCCATCTTGTGGATCTTGGACGGGGCGCTGAAGAAAAAGTCCCTGGACTTTTCCGTCCGCTTGGGCGAGGAGATTGTTGCCGCGTGGCAGGGCAAGTCCTCGGGCTACGACAAGAAGCTCCAGTTGCATAAGAACGCCATTTCCCAGAGAGCGTACATCACCTTGTGATGCGCCGTGTACATAGACCGGAAGGAGTTTACAGATTGACAGTGATGTAGACCTCACCAAGCCCACTCTGATGCAAAATGTACTCGAGAGAAGGCCAATTAGAGAATTTTGGCCCAGGTGTTTGCTTTAATTATGGATCGCTTGTGGCGGTGAAGTTGGCTCCACTTTGACAGCGGAACATATTTTCATCTTGGGGCACCGTTCATCATGTGAGTATGTAGCGAGTCAAGACCAGTCACAGAAATCATTGGGCGTCGTTGGCGGTTGGTTGGTCTGCTTGTCGAGCTGAAATCAGAGGGCGTTAAAGCACTGCCACTTGAGTCTTGAAAAGGACTATGTAGTAACGGCGGAGGCCCATGCAAAGTGGTGTGTTGATGCAGCTACATGTACGATTGCTACTGTTTCTTAGCACAGTTTTTCAGCCTCATAATGTAACGAGAAAAGCTGGAAACTTACCTCTTGCACTACTTAACATGACGATTAGTTTATTTCGCAATGTATAAATCCAGGCATAGGTTAGTTGGTGATAAGGATCATCCTTTACAGCTTCGATCTAGCTCTTAAACTATTTGGATTAAAATATGGGTGTAGTATCTTCACGACACAAACAACGCTTTTCAGATCCATTTCGAAGAAATGTCGATCGATATTCCACTCGCACTTGAAGTCCTAGTGGTTAGATGAGAGGTTCAGACCTTTATTGCAGGTGTATGTGGACGCTGATCAGGCCGTCACCAGGAAACCTCAACTCGTCACCATAAGAAATTCAAAATTCAATTCATCAAAACTGAATAACGTTGTTGAAAACTGTCCTGGTCAACTTACGAAGGCTGAAGGCTAGCTTCACGAGAAGTATACCACTAACCTTGAGCAGCCGATGTATGGCCCATCAAGCCTTGGTACGCTGAAACCTATCCACATAATGAGACTCCTCCAAATACTCCCCCATTTCCATTCCTCAGATTGAGATGTAATGGGCACATCCGCTTTGGGGGATCGCTTGAGGAGGCAATAAGCGACTTCGGGGCGACCCACTCCAGTTCACAGCAAAGCCAAACCAATGACCTCTCATCCTGCTACTCAGATTTTTCATCTTTACACATGCATTATTTCTCTTATTCTTTTTTTCCGCCTTCACCTGATGGTTCGGCTTTCGCAGCCGTTTGCAGCCGCGGAGTTTTGTACATGCCATGAACAGTCCCCGGCACCAGACTGCCCGAGGCTTGGCCGCCAGCTTGGCGGAGAAAGTTTCTTCTTTGGGCCAGGCGCTGCTCGACACCGTGGAGGCCGTGTACAAGCAGGCCCGGTACCAGGTGGACTACCGCCTCGTGCAGGCCCGGCTCAAGTACTACAGTAACTCCAAGAACCCGCGGGTGATCCACACAAAGTTGGACAACCAGTGCTTGGTGTCGTTGCGGACCAACCCGTTCAACCCGTACAAGGTGAAGCCGGGCGACTTCCTCACGTGCCGCTCGAGCTCGTCCGACTCGTGGTTGGACTACTACGTCGAGTGTGCGGGCTCGGAGCCGCTTCTGGAGAAGAAGCGGATGAAGCGGGTGTTGCGGCGCAAGACAGACTTGATTGAGATTTCGTTCGACGACAAGGTGCTGCGGCCCCACCTGGCGTATTCGGCTGACAGGCGCTCTCCCAGTAGCGGCCCCGGCAAACCTGCGTTGTCAGAAACGAGCCCTTGTGCCCGGCCACTTGTTCGGCCGAAAACGACCCCTCGTCTGACAATACCCCATGCGCTCGGATCCCTGCCGCTGACACCCCGGAAACTGGCCTGCAGTCCGCTCTCGCCGTTCTCCAAGCGGGAGTCAGTATCAGCACCCACGATGAGAACCCCGCCATACTACGCGGCCGCTTCGCCCGATTCTCCGTGGATTCACCGCTGGAAGGCAGTGCGGCCAAACACCCAGGTCCGCCAGGGCCCCGAGGTGTGGAAAACAGTGCTCAGTGAAATCTCGCTTTCCGCCGCCAGAATCTCTACGGCGCTGAATGAGGCAACTAATGGGGTCGGGCGCAAGGACTACTTTGAGGAGAACTTGAACCAGGCCCGCGTGCAGTTCCACGGTCCGCCCACGAAGGTCGCCTTGACCCCGCCGACGGGAGAATAGCAGTGATGACTGCTGATTGAAAGGTGCGCCGATTGCATAACAAGAAAGTTGCTAGGACAGAGGAAGGGTCAGGTGTTCTTGGTGTAGGCTAGTAGAGCTTCCATTTGGAGGCTGAAAATATTGGAATTACCCAAGCTAAGCTGAAGCCAGCTATTAGTCAGTGTGTTCAAGAATTTGCCGGAAATGCGTTGGTAAGCAGACCTTGGTGCCGGACGGTGTCAGTGGAAAGAAGATTGTGAGCCAACTAAGAGGCAAAAGGCTGATGCCAGCTAACTCCCGATTGAGACATTGTCTGCAGCTGTATCATAGCCGAATCATCTTTTAAGGCCACGCACCGTCGATGGAGCTTTGCAGTCGGGTATGATCCAATTTTGCATATTGTACCACCCGCTTCATGTAGCCCTGTCAAGTGCTGTTCAAACTGCTTGAACGTTTCGGTCCCGTAGAAAACAACCAACTCATGGCTACCGTAGCAATGTACGATTTCAAGTGGTTACAACTTCTCCAATATGTTACCCTCAGTTAAGGATAGAGTCTCGCCTGCGTAATGCGTGAAAACGCAGGTTTGGCAGAAATCGACAAACAGCGAGAGGCAGCTTTTAGAGTCGATACAGCTGAGAATCTAAGCACCCAAACCAGACAGAATTCAATAGGCAACGAGTCTTGATGTTTCGAATAAACGACCGACATCGATTCACATGACCCCGCTTTAGTAACAATTGACAGAGAGGCTTAGCTTGATTACACTGTGTACCTGTAATTCTAGCTTACAGATAGACCTTGAAGAGTAGTGCCAACGGCTAAGCCAAATCGAGGGAAAGCAAATACATAGTCTTCTGCCTTGATTTGAAAGACATGAACTAAGAAGAACATCAATACACACCCGTGCACCAGCATATATTGAGTCATGACGCCGGTGCTCCAGCACCACCAAATGAAAGTAGTTGAACATACGTTATTGTTGCAGCATCAGAGATTACAATTGGTGAACCAGACTTATTCAATTTGCGGGCTCCGCCAGTCAGTCGTCAACCTCTAGTAGGCAATACACCCGTACACCAGCCTACATCAGGTGCCGGTGACGGTGCCCCAGCACCCGAAAAATGGGGATTAGCCAGTTTCACTCGCTTCGACTACTGTGTCAAAGTTTACCGTCACTCTTTGATCACCCACAACTGGCTGGCTGTGCCAGCCAATCGTGTATCACTGGATACCCGCACCCGTACACCAGCTTACGTCAGGTGCCGATGCCGGTGCTCCAGCACCCCAAAAATTAAGGTCTACCGGTATTTTTCACTTCGATTTGTTTATAAAACTTCATTACACCCCTTATTTATTTCCAACTGGCTGGCTATGCCAGCCAATTGCCAATCTCCGGAGGGCTACGCACCCGTACACCAGCTTACATCAGGTCATGCTACCGGTGCTCCAGCACCCAAAAAGTCAGGAGCTACCAGTTTTTTTCAAGTTAGTTTGTATGTCAGACTTCATTGTACCCTTAGTTACTTCCAACTGGCTGGCTGTGCCAGCAATTGCAGATCTCTGGGACATACGCACCCGTACACCAGCCAATATCAAGCTGGTGACGGTGGCCTTTACAAGGGTTTAACTGACGTAATCCGTGCCAGTCATGCTGACTGGCACGGACCGGGAGCCTTGTGAATGCATTTCCAACTGGCTGCCAGGCAGCCAGTTGCAGGGTCTGGACGTGGTGTACAGGTCCACCAATACACCGCACGCGATTGGCCCGCACATCAAAAACTTCACCAACACACACCATGCTCCGTGGACTCTCTGGCGCCGCCCGCCGCTTCGTCAGCACCTCCAACGCCCTGACCAAATACACCACGCTCTCCAACGGCGTGACCGTGGCCTTTGAGCACAACCCGCACGCCGAGCTGGCTGCGGTCGGTGTGTACTTTGCCGCCGGGTCCCGGGCCGAAGGCCCCTACAACAACGGTGTTGCTGCGTTGGCGGCCTCCGTGTTGGGCCACGGCTGTGCCGGCGGCGTGCTCATGCTGCTGGAGCTGCTGAAGGAGGTGAATGCTGTTGTGGCGCAGTCGACCAACGGCAACGTGGCGCACGCCGCCGAGGCCGTGGCCAAGGCCGTGCTGAACTACCAGGCCGGCGTGTCGGACCAGGCGCTTGGTGCTGCCAAAGCGGCGCAGCTTGCCCGCGTGCACGCGCTCGAAAACAGCCCCTCCAAGATGCTCGTGGAGCACTTGAACGCCTCGGCCTTCCAGGGCTACTCGTTGGGTCTCCCCACGTACGGCACGCCCGAGTCGATTGCCGACATCGAGTCGCTGGACGTCTTGCGCTTGCTCGACGCCCACTTGGTGGCGTCCAACACCGTGGTGGCCGCGCTGGGCAACTTTGACCACGCCACGTTGGTGGAGGCGTTGGAGAAACACCTCCTGATCCGCGAGGACGTCAAGCCCACCGTGGCCCCCGCCGTGTTCTTGGGCTCCGAGGTCAGAATGCGTGACGACACCATGCCCAAGGCGTACGTGTCCATTGCCGCCCAGGGCGAGGGTCTTTCTTCCCCCGCGTACCATGTGGCCAAGGTTGCCCTGGCCATCTTCGGCTCGTTCGACCACAACGCCGCCATCGCCAAGTTCACGTCGCCCAAGTTGGCGTCCATCGTCCAGGACTACCACATTGTCGACAAGTACTCGCACTTCTCCACGTCGTACTCCGACACCGGCTTGTGGGGCTTCCAGGCCGAGATCTCCAACCTCTTCCAGATCGACGACTTTGTCCACTTCACCTTGAAGGAGTGGAACCGCTTGTCCATCTCCATCTCCGACGCCGAGGTCGCCAGAGGCAAGGCCGCCGTCAAGGCCGCGTTGTTGGCCTCGTTGGACTCCCCCGCCGCCATCGCCTCCGAGATCGCCAACAAGGTCTTGTTGCAAGGCTACAAGGCCTCCATCGCCCAGGACCTCGCCGCCATCGACGCCGTCTCCACCAAGGACGTCAAGGCCTGGGCCTCCGCCGCCTTGTGGGACCAGGACATTGTCATTGCCGGCACCGGCGCCATCGAGGGCTTGTTGGACTACAACAGATCCAGAAACGACATGGCCATGTTGAGATTCTAGGCTCGCGTCGCATCCCTTGTTATATATCCTATTCAAGAGCCTCTTCTTCGTACCCACTCAGTCTTTTTTCTTTTGTTCTATTACATAATCCCGCTCTTCTGCAAGTTCCGCAGAATCATCATGTCCGTGACAGCGTTCAACACAAACTTCATCGCCGCCGTGTCCGTGGCGCACGTCCGGTGCACGTAGATGGGCTTGCGCGTGCGGTTCAACCGCAAGATCTTCTTCTCGAGAAACTCAAGCACCTGGTTCAGGTCCACCTCGTTCTTGTCAAAGTCCGGGAACTGCGCCTTGAACGACGACCGCGCAAGCTTGGCCTCGAGCAAGTCCACCTTGTTCAAGAAGAGGATGAACGGCGTGTTGACGAACCACGGCGAGTTGCAGAGCGCATCAAACAACGCTAGCGACTCCTCGATCCGGTTCACCCGCCCGTCCTCGTAGAGCATTTGGTCGTATTCGGAGACAGCAAACACAAACACAATCGCGTCGATGTTCTGGAAGAAATGGATCCACTTCTTGCGCTCGGATCGCTGCCCGCCCGCGTCCAACACCTTGAGTGTGTTGTTCTTCACGTGGAACGTGTTCTCGGTGATCCCCGTGGTCTTGATGCGGCCCATGAGGATGTCGCGGTCCGTGCAGAGGTAGTTCGGGTCCTGGAGCTTGTGGGCAATCTCGAAGTAGTACTGCGCCGACAGCTCGAGCTGGTACTTGTGTGACTGGTTGAAGCACTCGCGGATGCCGGCGTCGTTGGTCCAGAGCTGGTCAATGGCGTCGGCAATCGCCTGCCGCGAGTACTCCAGCCGTTTGCCTGGGCGGGGCGCCGGCTCCGGCAATAGCAGGTCCGTGGGGAGCGAGTCGATGCCGTCGGAGTCCCGGCGGGTGCGTTTCGCGTAGCCAATGGCGTAGTCGTCAATGTGGGACTCGCTGGCGCTGAGGTCCCGGATGCCCTTGGTGTCGACAATGACGCGCTTGTACGGCGTGAGCGGCGAGTCCGGCTGGTCGCAGTCCAAGGGGATGCGGAACTTGCGGGCATTGAGGATCAACATCTTCATGGACTCGATCATGTCGACCCAGATGACCTCCGAGTAGCGCTTGCGCTCGTACTGCGTGAACGAGTTGTTATGTAGAAGCCGCATCTGCTTGAGCACTGTGGATTTGCCGGACTCGCCGGCGCCGAGGAGAAACAAGCGGATCTGGTTGGTCTCGGCCTTCTTCTTCTGGTTCAACGACCGGTCGATGGCGTCGGAGATGAGCCGCTGCTGCGCCGTCACCTCTTCCGGCTCGGAAGTGGTACTTGCCACACAGCCCATGGCCTCGCAAGAATTAGACCAAAAGTGAAGAGCAGCGTACCGCACATTGGGGCCGGTTGCAGATGGCGGGGCCTTTATAAAGAAAGGCGGCCCCTGCACGAGCACGGCCGACGTGCATGCGAAATGTGTGAGGTACCACATTTAATCTGCCCAAACGGGGTGCGGCGCGGTGCGGCTGCAGCCCCAAACCATGAACCCACCAACTAAACCCACCAACCATGCCCACCAACCATATACCCACCAACCATACACAATACTCGGAACAGTTGGAACTTAGAGTGAGACAAATTTGGCTCGGCGGTAAGATGTGTTTGTGAAGGCGCCCATGATAGTTTGTGTCACGTGCCAATTATCGATCGCAAATTATCCAGGGTCTTCCTGCCAGACCCTTGAGCCAAAGTCTAGCCGCCTACACCCACACAAGAACAAGGTAGGTGGCGATGACGGCCGCGCCCATCAACACACACTGCCGCGCAAACGCCACCAAGTTCCAGCGGCGCAAGGCCTTGAGGAACACATAGTGGGCGCGGCGGGCGGCGTTTGCAGCATTTGCAGCACGCTGTCGGGCCCGCACTAGTGTGGAGGGCTGCTTTTCCAGGCGAATGCCAGGGTACGGTACCGGCAGCACCTCCTCGCCTGTCGCCAACACAATCACCGACAGGTAGAGCGGCGTCATGTGGTAGTACGCCTGGCGGCGCTGCAACACGTTCCACACGAGCAAGAGCACCGCGGTCAAGATCGCCATCGCCACGTACACCACCACGTCCACGTACGGCCGCGGCAAGTAACACATGTGGGTCTCGTACGACCACGGGTCGGCGCCGTTCTGGATCGTGAGCAACTGCACCGCAGGCTTCCAGATGCCCATGGCCATGCTGATGGACTTGACCGTGACCTCGCGCACGCTGCCAATGTCGTGGGTCACGTCGCAGTAGTCGTGGTCGTCGCCCGAGAAGATGAGGTCCGGCTCGATCTTGGTCAAGAGCTCCTCCAGCAAGTGGGGCGCAATCGCCAGCTGGTACTGGTACCCTGTCAGGAGAAGGAAGCGCGGGTTCTCTCTGAGCGGGCCGCACGCGTGCTTCAGCGTGTCCCGGTAGAGCGGCACGTGGGACAAGAGCACCCGGGGCATGGTCTTGGGCGGCAAGCCGTCAACAAAGCTCGCGGCGCTGCCGCGGAGCTCGGGCTTGCTCGACGAGTACAGCAAGGTGTCGAGAAACACAAACTCCACGCCGGCAATGACGCGCACGTGGTTGGGCTTGCCGAAATGCTGCTCGAACCGGTGCTGCAGCTTCACGCCGTCGCCAAACCCCACGTCGTGGTTGCCCGGCACGCTGGTGATCCAGCGGTCTCCGCGCGGGTAGCTCTTGTGGGCAAAGATGTACTCGAACCGCTGGAACTCCTGCTCATAGTACTCGTTCAGCAGCAGCCGCCCGTTGTCGAGGTAGTCGCCCAAGAAAAAGATATAGTCGGGCCGCAACGACCGCACCATGGCCCGGTAGTTCTGCCGGATGTACACGTCCACCGTGTGCTGGGAGAGCGCAAGAAGCGGGCCGGGCCGCCCGGGGTATGTGTGGCCGTCGATCAACTGCGGGTCCGCCACAAGGAGAATGTTCGTGCTGTCGCCTTCGGCCCACTGACACTGCCGGGCCACCATCATGGGCTGGATGTGCTCGAGGTAGATGATGGCGACAAGCCAGACCGCATAGAGCCCGAACATGAACGAGGTGCTGCTTCGTAGTCTGGGCATCGGGACCATCTTCAGGAAAGCCAACGTTGATATTTGAGGAACAAGCTTGGGGTCTTGACTGTGGACAAGCTTGGGGTCTTATTTGTGGGTGGCTCACGAGATCACTGTGAGGCAGAGCACTGTTAGTGAGGGTGAGTCTGGGCGAGCCTCACCGGCGCACGAGCTCGCTTCAATAGCCTAAATGGGTTACAGGTCAGGACGAGCAGCACGAGACGCCGAATGGGCCAGAAGAGAGAAGGAAACCTTATTTTCAGGGTTTGGGTTTTGCGCCCCCACATTGCCGATGTCACCGCCGCCGACGCCGCTGCTATTGCCGCTGCCGTCGCCGCTACGATTACCGCCGCTGTGCCCGCTGCCCCAGACGATGCCGCGTCACGTGACACGGTCCGAAAGTCCGAGCCGCTCTGCATTACGAGCCTAGTCAGCCCACTGCACCACCATGTCCAGCTCCTACTTCACCGGAGCCCTCTTGGTGCTTCTCGTGGCAGCGCTAGCCTACCGCCAGTACTTGGTGCTCACACGTGACGTGCCGCCGGAGTACCTTGCCGAGCAGAGCGTTGTGGACCCGATCCGGCTAGACGGCGAACTGGCCATCCACCGCTCCACCAAGCTTGATCTCGGGCTCCGCGTTGGCTTGGCCATTCGCTACGACAAGTACAAGCTCCGCAACGGCAACTTGTACGATGTGTGGGAGCTCGCCCTTGCCGGTGCCCGCCATCACAATACTGCCCACAAGACGGCCATTACCGTGGAGAGCAGAACAGACCGGTTTGTCCAGGGCCTGGACGCTGCCGAAAACCGAGCAAAAGTCTCGTTGGCTGACCTCAATGGCAAGGCGCAGGCAATTGGCCGTGTTTTGAAAGCGGCGGAGGTTACCGAGGTCGGTATCTCACTGGAGCTCTTCATGTCGTCGCCCGACGTGTTGGCGATTACAGTCGCGTGCTTCATCAACCAAATCACCGTGCACGTTTATGACGTCAACCCGTCGGAGGTTGTTGTTGCCATTGAGGATGGCCAAGTGGTTGTGCGTTCTACCAGCGTTCTACTCACCGTGAGCGAGCTTTCCTTTGACTCCACCACAGACTTTGAAAACAGCTACGAGCCACTGAAGGACCGCGGTGTGGCGTTGAAGGTGTCCAAGGTCCTCCGCCACAAAATTACAGGAGAGGTGAGCTTCACGCAGACGAACTTGGTATCGGCCGCAGCCAGTTGTATTAAGAGCCTCGCGCCGCCCATGGCGCTCTCAGACAAAGATCTCATGGCCATTATCCTCGACGACTCGTCCATCGAGGGCATGGTGAACGGCGTGACCAAGATGCTCGCATCCTTTGTCACCAGCACCCCGGCCCACCTTTGCCTGCGGCAAACATGCATGGACATGGACCCGACCGTGGTGCTGGGCCCCGCCGAGGCGGTGTGCAGCTTGTACAAGCGGCCCCGCGGGTTGGACCGTGTGTTGGATTGGCACCGGCAGTTTTCGTTGGCGCAGCTCCGGTTCAGCAAGTTGTGCATGGCCCGGCCGTACGCCAGGCTCCGGCTCATTTTCGCCCACCGCAACATCAACACGGGCAATTACATCAGCTGGCGCCCACTCAGGTCGGCGTTGATGGCGCATGTCGTGGAAGAGTTGGGCATCATGTCTGCAGCGGGCCCGATCGTCACGAGCGACCCGTACGACTTCCGCGAGTTGCCCAAGGGTGCCCAGGTGAATGTGCGTGGGCACGGGACGGTGTGCCAGGCCGACGAGATCAAGCTCGTGGCGTTCGACGGGGGCCAGGGCGAGATCTGCGTGAGGGGCTACAATATCGGTAAGACCCGCACGCTGATGGAGGGCCAGGGCACCACGGTCATGACCCCAGACTCGGAGGGGTTCCACAATCTCCGTGTGCGAGCGCTGTGGGGCGCCGACGGGTGCTTGTATGTTGTGCAGTGATCAGACAAAAGAGGGAACAAGCGCCAGGTTTTGGCAGTTATGGCAGGACCGGGGCCATATCGGAGACAGACGTGGCAAGTGTTGGCGAGGCCACGCTCGAGGCCGTGCCGGTGTTTTGGGCCGGCTCCAATGCGGGCTCTAGCGCTGTCCTTGGCGCCGGCTCCGCTGCAGGCTCCGCTGCATCCTCCGCTTCGTTGCCGGTCTCACGGGTCTGCGCTTCAGCGGCGGCCGACTCTGATGTCTCGCCGTTGTAAAACGTGCTCCAGAGACGACCAACGTTTTCAAACTGCTTGCCCACCTGGATAGACTCGTTCAAGGACCGGTTGAGCACGTCCAAGTTGTACGCGACCGAGTCGAGGGCGGCGGTGATTTCCTGGACCAAGAGGTCACGTTGTTTCTCAAAAGCCGACTCCATGGGGAGTTGTTGTTGACGGTCCTGGTCCAACACCCGTGCACCAAGCATCGGCGCCGCACCCGTGCACCACGCCGCGCTATAAAAGCATCGCGCAACCACATCTTGCCAGCCATTTTTAACTCACCCCAGACCATTACATTGAGCGGCGGCGCAGGCCCTACGGGGCCCCGTGACGACGCACTCAGGCGTCTGGCAGAGTAAAGTAGCGGCAGTTCAGCCCGCCACCCCACACGTGTGTCCGGGCTCTACGTCTTCTCCAACAACTGTTAGTTCAGGCCCTCTTTACTTCCTTTACTCCTCCAGTCTTTACTTTAACCTCTTATTATTCCTTACGGACCTTGGGTCTTGCGACCTCATTTCTTACCCAAACATAGCGACACCAGGCACGGCGGCTGGCGCATCGACGCCAGGCGTCTTTGGCTGCAGCGGCGCTGGTAGTCTTTTTTCTCGTCAAACTGTACAAAGCCAGCCTCTTTGGGCCGGCTGGAGGCGCACGAGCTGCCCGAGGACGCCGACAGCGCCGGCGCCGCCACGGGGTGGTGCATCCAACCAAAAAACCTCATGCTCAAACTGATTTCCGTGCCACGCTAAAGCTGCATGGTGCGGTTAGGGCGGTAGGGAGCGGGCGGGGAAGTAAAGGGAAGCGCTAGCAGACGGACACAGCCGTGGGTGCAGCTAGAGTCGATAAAGTATCTTGGCGGTCGGGGGTTGCTGGGCCGGGGACCGTGACGGGGACCGTAGGGGACTGTAGATAGGCCAGGGACCAGGGAGGACGGGGCCGTGAATTAACAGGGACCGTGGGATGGGCCAGGGATCTCTGGGACCTTGGTAGGGACCGAAAAATTTCGTAACCAGGAAAGGCGGCGCTGTTTAGCGGTTCGCTCACAGAGGCTTTGGGCTTCAGGCTGAGCGCGGGCCCGATGGGTTTATATGGGGCTCGTGCTTGGGGTGCGGCCGCACCGCACAAATTTTCCTCTTGTTTTTTCGCTCGGGCCCCGCGAGAAAAAAAATTCCCTCACCGCGGACGTGCGCGCACCACAACTGAGACTGCGGGTCTCCAGTTGCCACACAGCAGGTTTCCCCATTGAGGCACTTTCGAAGCAGGGTGACATGGCCAAAGCCCCTGTGGCCTTGCTGCACTGGGATTTGCGGGATTTGCCGAAACAGCCGAAACAGCCAGAACAGACCCCCGCAAGTGCCCAAACCACACTTTCAGCCGGAGCTTCATTCACCCTCTCGGGCAGGGCTGCTGCCAGCAAGATCTCGTGCCGGGCCACTGGAAATTCCCGCGTAGTGGAAACCGCCGGCGCTCGAAAGGGAAACTCTAAAGTGCATGCCTGTTTTGGGCCCGGCGCGCTCTGCGCGGCAACTGTTGCCCGGTGCCATGTCTCAGTCTCGAGGCCAGTGCCAAATGCCTCGTAAATGACGGCTAAGCAATAGGTCCGTATAGTGGGCCAGGCTGGTCATAGTGGACACACGCTGGTCAGTTTCGTTTTTTTTTTCTTTCCTTTTGTCCAGTAGCTTCGCCCAGCATCTTTGAGTCCAGCATTCGTTTTTCAGCGCTGGACCCTCGCGTATTGTCCGACGCTGTGCGTCGGTTGATCTGGCGGTAGAGACCCGTCACTAGGTACCCGCGCTGCCGGGCTCAAACCATCTCACCACTATGGCATCGACGCACCACACGTCATCGATGTGACTCCGCGATAACGCCACATGGAGATGAATGCGGCTGCTTTGGGCCGCATGCTCCGGAAACGTATGACGGTGTTAGAAGTGGCTGACAGTGTGACAGGTGGGCCGGGGTCGAGTTTTGGTCACGTGACCCGGAGCACGTGCCCACATCATCACCACCTCACATCGACTGTAGTCAAGCAGCCAACTCCTGTCCCAGCCATAGCCCAGCAGCCCAAGGCGCCTGCTCGTCACTCGTTTCTTGGCTCGCCCCAGTCTGCCCACCATGTCCGAGAGAAAGGCAATCAACAAGTACTACCCGCCGGACTATGACCCGTCGCAGGCACCAAAGAAGAAGAAGAAGAACCCAAACGCAGACAAGGTCCGCCTCATGTTGCCCTTCTCCATGAAGTGCTTGCTGTGCCTGGAGTACATTGCCGAGCGCCGCAAGTTCAACGCCCGCAAGGAAACCACCGCCGAGAAGTACATGGGCATCAAGATCATCCGGTTCCACATCAAGTGCCCCCGCTGCAACGGCACGCTCGTGTTCCAGACAGACCCAAAGACAGCGGGCTTTGCCCCTGTGTCCGGTGCCGTGCGGAACTACGAGTCGCTGGCGTCGAAGCAGGCCATCAAGCCCATGGAGACCGAAGACGAGATTCTCCAGCGGCTCGAAAAGGCCGACCAGGAAGAACAGCGGCTTCTCGAGCAGGACCAAAAGCGGAAACACAACCCGTTCTGGCTGCAGAAGGACTCCACGAAGTCCGCCATGGACAGCCTCGAGGAGAAGTTGATCCAGCAGCAGCAGGAGCAGCAGATGCTCGACCACTTGACCCAGCTCCAGGCCAAAGCTGCGCAGGCGCAGCGGGTCGACTTGAGCGAGCTTGAGAAGTCACGGAAAGAGGGGTCGGAACCTGCACCTGTCTCGGAAAAGCGGCCTCGGGCCGTGTTGGAGCCTCTCACCATATCTGGCAAGATCACGGCTAAGCGGGTCAAGCGGGGACCAAAACCACCTCAGGGTGCACAAACAAAACAAGCAGATCAACTCTCAGCTGCTTCAAAGCAAAACGACCCGCAGAATGACCCGCAGAATGAGCCCATGCAGCAGAAGACACTGGCTAGTGCAGAGTGCACTCCCCCGGTTCCACTGAGTACAATTTCCGACACAAAGGGCAGCACTCAGAACGGCTTGGCGTCGTTGCTAGCATACGACTCGTCCGATGGGTCGGACGGGGAATGATTGGAACTGCCTATTCTGGACCCAGGGTATGCAGGTCGGGCCGAACCCTTGGCTGGTACCAAGGAACAGCGCTTCTGTGATTTTAATGGCAATGGCTCTCTTGAACTGGTTATTCTGCTCGTCCAGGTCGTGGGACAAGTTCTACCTCACCCCACAGTACTATGTTCTCGACTCGCGGCACCGGTGCATTCTCCGGTTCCAGCGCACCAGCTCAAGGCACAACAGCAACTTGTACCGCTCGTACGGGGCGTTGTACACGCCGTCGACGGCACGGGAAATCGTCAAGTTCCACCGCTGCGTGACGGGCCGCGGAGTGCTTGTTGAGGTCACTGCCCTCGGGATGTCGAGCGAGGTGTCTTGGATCATCGTCTCGTCACGAGTCAACAGAGACGAGTGCGAGGTGACGTTGGCGCAGCACAGGTATATGTGGTCGCCGCGTGAACGAGTGCTCTACCGAAGCAGAGGCGGGGGCCGTGTTGTGGTGGCGAGACTCCAGCAGCGCAAGCAGCAGGCGGTGCTTGCCTTTGACCGGTCTGCCGTGGCGCCGGGTTTGGCGGTGTGTCTCTTCTTTGTGTAAATAAACGGATACCAACCAGTTTGGTTAGTCGTAGGAGAAGTTGATGAGGGTCACGACCTCGAGCTCGGGCGGCGGCACGGTCTGGTGGTAGCGGTCCTTGATCTCGACGAGCTGGTCGAGGAGCGGGGCGATGGTCTTGGCGTCCATGTCCTTGCGGCAGAGAAGCGCCCCCCGCATGTATTCGATGGAGCAGTCGTAGTACGTTTCGAGCACGTCGTGCTCCCAGATCTCGGGCACCTCGGCGAACACGTCCTCGCAGGTGACGATGGAGGTCAAGAACTCGAGACAGCTCAAGCTCTTGACGAGGTACATGGCGTCCTTGCGGGAGAAGAGCAGCTCCAAGCCCTGGAAGATGGTGTCGACGTCGCGGGCTAAGGCGTTGGCGAATTTCGGTGTCTTGGCCTTCGGGTCGACCTTCTTGCCGCCGCCGTAGATGATGTTGGAGAAGCCGATGCGGAGGTACGTGGCCATCAAGGTGTCGAGCACGACGGTGAAGGTCAAGGAGTAGATGTCGTAGGTGGCGAAGCTCTTGAGGTCCTCCATGTACTCGCCCAAGGCCTCGACGATCTTCTGGGCCATGTCCTGCTCGCCCAGGGCCTGCACGCGCTGGGTGTCGTACCACGAGCTGGTGAACACGGCCGAGAGCGCCGGGAGGAGGTCGTTGATCATGACGTCGACCAACGCCCTGACAACCATGGCGTTGAGGTCGGTGGTGGGGCCCACGGTGGACTGGAACGCGGCGTCGATGCGCTCGGCGTACACGGCGCTGACCTGGGCCTTGTACTTGGGCAAGAACTTGTCGAGGAGCCGTTCGTTGTTGATCTCGTAGGTGTTGCCCAACGCGGTCAAGTACTCGATGAAGCCCGGCTTGGAGATCTGCGCGAGCTCGTCGTCGGACATGCCCGAGATGTCGATGGGTTTCTGCCGGGCCAGCTGCAACTTGAGGAACCGCTTCATGCGGGACTCCTTCACCAACGGCTGCTCGTTGTTGTACACGGACATGTACTTGGACATCTCCGCGTCAATGAGCCCGCGGTAGGCGTCGACCCGCTGGTTGTAGCACCGGGCCCAGTTCTCAACCACGGCGACTAGCACTTTCCCGTAGCCCAGGTCCGCGGCCACGTCCACCTGCTCCTTGAGCATGCTGAGCGTCGCCTTGAAGTCGGGGAGCACGTACACGTCGGTCAAGGCCTCGAACAGCACCACGTGGTCGTAGGCGTCGACGTCCTCGAGCACCTGCTGGTACGCGTAGTTGTCTGGCCGCTCGTCACGCTCGGTGAACACCTTGGCCTCCAGGTCCATGAGCACGGCGTTCCACTCGGACATCTTGGAGATGATAACGTTGGAGTAGTCGTCGAGCACGGTCTCCTTGAGCTCGTCGCCCAAAATCGAGCGGGCCTCGCAAAAGTGCGCCTGCACCACCTTGGCGTAGTGGCCGTCGTAGGCCAAGATCCGCATCAAGTCCTCTGCCAGCGCGCCGTCCACGAGCAGCATCGTGTACTTGTGCAAGAGCGTGTGGTAACACTCGAGCACGAAGCGGGGCAACTGCCACGCGCTGGGCACGAGCGAGGCCAACTCCCCGGCAACAAACTGGAGCTCGTCCTCCATCCACGCCAAGTTGTCGTACACCGCCAACGGGTCGCCGCGGAAGTGCTCGAGGCACTTGTCGAAAGTCTCGGCCATGCTCTCCTCCATCTTGTCAAAGAAGAACTTGCGGTAGTGCCGGGGCCGGGCCCGGAATTGCAGGTAGTCCTGTGCCAGCGGGAGCGCTAGCAGCCGCTGCAACGCCACTGTCTCGTCGGCCCGGGCCTCGAGCTCAACGACCCGCACCACCCGCTGCACCAACGCCCGGTTGCCTTCTTTGGTGGCCTCCGTCATCAGGATGATCGCCTCCTTCAAGAGGTCGTCGAAACGCCGCACCATGCGGCCCACGGGCGCCACGATTTTCCGCACAATCAGCTGGGTGTCGTCCAGAAGACCCTGCGCCTGGGCCTCCATGTACTCCAGAAAGTTGCGGGCCTGCGTCACGTTGTAGTGCACCCGGTAGAGGTTCGGGAGCGGGTACGTGAGGTCGTCGGCAATTGCGCCAAACTCCGCCTCGATCATGTTCTCAATGTGCTCCACGTACTGCCGGAAGTTGGCGATGTCCGTGTAGAGGTTCTGCACCTGCACCATCTGCTCGTACACCTTGGCCATGGTCGGCAACGCGTCCTTGCCGACGCCTTGCTCGAGCTGCTCGTGGTACACACCCCGGATCTGGTCCACGTTGGCCCGGATCTCGTCGAGCCGGGCCCGTGATTCGCCGAGCCGCTCCATGTTCGTCATGATGCTGCCAATCTGCTGCTGCGTCGTCTGCTGCAACTTGGCGTCCACCAACGCCTTCTCCGTGGTGAACTGCCGCCGGAGATCGTCGATCTTCTGGAGGTCATCCTCCACCTTGATGATGGCGGCGATTCGTGCTAGTGCTCCGTCACCCATGTTGGTGTTGCGAGTCACGTGACATCAACAGTTGTACCCAAGGCCACCCGGCCCAAACACACCGCCCCAGAATATTGACTGCTTCTTTTTTTAGCTAATCTATTCGCATCCACCGGGCACCCGCCCAGGCTGTCTCCCTCGCTCTGGCGTGGCCTTGCTCAGCCGTGGCCTCACGCTTACTACCACCCCATCACTTCTCTTGGCTGTAGCTGCCGCTTTTGTGGTGGCGCCGGTTGTGCCCACCCGTGTGGCTTCCCGTGTGGCCTCCATTGTGACCCCCGTTGTGGCCCCCATTGTGGCTCATCGCCACGTTGGCCAGGAGCGGGTGCCCATAGCCGGGCATCATGTACCCACCCATGTACTGCGGGTCCATGTCGGGCGGCGCGTACATCATCGGCTGCATGCCCGGCATCCCTGGCATATACATCATCGCACCAGGGTACTGGGGCTGGTAGCCCATCGGCGCCATCGGCGCTCCGCCGTACTTGGGCATCTGCGCTCCGGGGTACCCGACAGGCGACCCGGCCATCCCCATCATGGGGCTGGGCGCAAACGGCATCGCCTGGTCTTGCGCACAGTCCTCCATCATCACAATCTCCCAGTTGTCGTCAGTGGTTGAGTCCCAGGTTGGCGGCGTAGCGAAAGGCTTGGGGAAGAACACGGGCCCGGGCTTGTCGCCATGGGCCCGCTGGGCCGCCAAGAACGGGTTGTACTGCGTCTTGAACTTGGCGATCTTCTCCTTCTGCGACTCGGCGGTCGGCACCTTGTCCTGTCCGCCAAAGAACTCTGCAGGCTTGATCTGGTGCCGCCTCAAGCTGCCGGAACCAGCGCTCGAGTTGCTGTACGGGCGCATGTTCTGCGTGCGAGGCGACGAGTTGTTCAGCGTCCTTCCGTAGGCCCCTTTGGGCAGCGTGAACAGCTTGGGGGGACTCGTCTGCAACATGACAGGCTTTGACGGCGTGAAGGCCGCCGCACGAGGGTTCAACTTGAACTTGTGTTCTTTCGGTGCCGCCTTGGCCGGTGCCAGCGCCACGGGCGCCGAAGCAGCCGGTGCCGGCTCAGCAGGATTACTGGCTGGGGCGGGTGTGACAGCAGGCACCTCTGCCATGGGCTTCTTGGGCGCAGCGGGACTTGTGTTGGCGTCCAGCTTGCGCAAGATCTCGTTCTGCTTCAGCTTATCCTTGGCCAAGATAGGCAAGAGGTCGTTGGGCATCTTGTGGGGGACCTTGAAGTTGGCAGAGAACTCCCTCAAGGAGTTGAACTCGCTGCGCGCATTGAGACGGGGCAAATCCTCGGGAACCTGCGGTTTCAGGGGAAGACCGGGCTCTGCCGTGGTGTCTGGTGCTGCCGCACTGTCTCCGGCCTTCGAAGGCTCGGGACGTCTTGTAGCCGAGCTCGAGATGATCGCCGGGTCGTCGTGGTACTGGGCCGCTCTCTGATGTGGAGCCGCGTACTTGGAAGTAGGCACGACAGCGGCCGACGGGTTTCTCGAGGTGCTGGCCGAGAGAAGCTCTGCCATGAGCTCGTTTCCACGGGTATCCACGGGAGCCTGTGGTTTGTCTTGGAGCACGCCCGAGTACTTGTCTTCCTCGTCCAAGCCGGAATCGTCAACAACACCTCTTTCCTCTAGCACGTGACGGTCCGAGGTTGACAGACCCTCGATTTCCTGGGCCAAGCGCTCGGCCCGGCGCAACCGCTCCTCGTAGTCCTTGGCAGAGGTGTTGATCTTGGTGGTGTAGAGGTGCTCGTCGTAGGTGGACTGGACGCCGAACTTCTCTTCGTTGACCTTGAACTGGTCCCAGCCGCCGCCTGTGTCGTTGCCGAACGTGAGCTCGGGCGCTCCTTCGTCGGGCACCCAGCGCTGCAACTCGCGTTCCTTGAACTTGTGGTTTGCGGCGATATCACGGTCTGTTTTGAAACCCGCAGAGTGGCTGGCGTGGGGCGCCGCGGGGGAATATTGACGAGGGGCACCCTGGTACTTGGGGGCCGGTTCCGGGAAGCTCTTTTTCGGCTCGGCCCAGACCTTCTTGAGCTCTGCCGAGGTTTTTTTGGGGTCGGCCCAGACCTTCTTTGGCGCCGCCACGGACTGCGGGTCTGGAGAAACCGATTTGGGCTCTGCCAGTGTTTCTGGTTGTTCCGCAGCGGGCGCCTTGGGCTTGGCCTCGAGAGGCTGCTCCAGCACTTGAAGCTTGGACGCCTCAGCTTTAGCAGCGGGTGCGGCGGACACAGCTTGAGTTTTAGCAACTGGGGTCGGCGCCTTGGGCTCATGGGAAGGTCCCTTGGGCTCAGGGGAAGGTCCCTTGAGCTCCGGTTTGGCCTTTGGCTCGGGTAGCGTCTTTTTCACTGACTCCTTGCGCTCGGGCAACGGCTTTTTCGGCAACGGCGAGATGGCCCGCGGCTCGGGCGAGGCCTTTTTCTGGGCCGGGGACGAGTTCTTGCGTTCCAACGGCGGTTTCGGGGACTTCTTGAGGTCCTGCTGGGGCGCACCGTGGTCGACTTCAATGTCCACCAAGTCGCCTGCCCGAATCACCATTTTGGGCATGTTGCCCGGGTTGCCGGCTGTGGCTGCGCCCACTAGCACTGGGCGGGCCAACACAATCGACAACGGAGCGTCGCCCGAAACGGCAATGTCCACCAGCAGCAAGACGCCGCGGAAACGAGAGCCCGAGGCGACGGTGGCGGTCACGGGTTTGCCGCACGAGTTTTCAAGGAGCTCGAACATGCGGTTTTGAACAGCCTCGACGTCAGGCAGGTACTCCTTGCCTGGCCGGGGACTGTGGGTGCCCTGCGAGAGGGCCGGGGTCGGGTACTTGCCCTTGGACATGGCAGCACGTGTTTTGTGGGTCAGCGGCTTTTGCCGTGGTGACGCCGGCGACTATGGCCGGAGGCGGTCCTCTTGGGTGGGTGGGTGGTGGGACCCTTTTATAAAGAGAGGGAGCACGCACGCGCCAGGGGCGTGGGGTTTCAGCAAGTGAGTCAGAGGTTGCCGGACCGCCGGAGCTGCAGCACACAGAGTCTCCGCGTGTGGGGATAGACACGTAAACAGAGGTGTGTTTACTGTTGCAGGGTACCCTTGATTGTCCGCGCGGTGAGGTGTTGGGGGTTGTTGTGGTGCACGGGTGTCGGGCCGGCAGAACCCAGTAATCCCAGAAGAAAAGCCGTGGGTTTATTGATTGAGATGAATTCGTGTTTTTGTTATATTCCTTGTTATAGGTCGGCGGACGGCGGCGGGCCGAGGCGGCGGACTTGCCAATTTCGCAGCCGAGTCGGAGACTATTGTGTGAGTAGGTGAGGAAGCGGCCTATTTAAAGACGATGATTATAATTGAATAGAATCAACGGTGAGGGTCGGATATCACGGTGCAAGCATTTGGTGAACACAGCTTGCTCGTAGTTGGCCAAGTGCTGTTGAGTCACCAGTGGTAATTCTAGACACCTTCATGAACTCACCCAGTTCCACTCTATGTTGAGTCTCTTCACGTGTCTACGTTGGTTGCCATTGGAACCTCTCAACTCAAACCAAAAATGTTTTTACATAAACTTGACAAAGCTGTCTGTCGTAGGACAGCTACATCTCACAATGACAATTAATGTTCGGAACTGCTTGGGTCTGTGGAATTGGATTGACGGATGGCCACTTCTTCCCCAGACCTAGGCCCAGGTTGTATTTCTCTTGTCCTTATTCATTACGTTTAGCAGCAGAAGCCGTGGACACCCAAGCCAATCTCCACGTCGTCGACGGTGCTGGCCCAGTACGCCAACACAAACTCCTTGACAAAGGCCACGTCCTCGCGCAGGTACGGGTCCAACTCCATGTCGACCAAGTCCTGCGGCGTCAAGGCGAGCGTGATCTTCTCGCCCGGCTCGGCACACTCCAGGACAATGTCGTCGATGATGACAAACCACTTCTTGGTGAGCTTGTGGAACAGCCCGACCAACGCGGCGCTCTGCACGAGCGCTAGCCGGTCTGCCTCGGCGTCGTCGCCCGCCACCGCGTCGCCCGTCGCCAAGTTCGCCGTGGCCTTGCGGGACGTGGTGCCTGCACTGGCAAACCACGCAAACGCCAGCCAGATGTACTCACGCCACGACATGGGCAGTGTGGCGTCCGCGAGCCACCAGACGGGCTCGTGGGCGAGCTTGCCGTCGAACGCACCGAGCCGCCACGCCGAGAGGAGCAGGCTCAGGGTCTGGATCGACGCGTCGTCCGGTGGGGTGGGTGTGAGCTTGGCGTAGAGCCGCGTGAACTTGGAGTAGTCGTTGAAGGTGGCCTTGACACGGCGCAGGCCGGCACCCTTGGGGCCTGGGGCGGGCGCCGTCTGGAGCTGGCACCAAGTGCCGTCTGTTGGAGGCATCACCAACGCCAAGTCGTACAAGTCGCGCTGGTCCTTCAAGATCTCGTCGCTGGTGGACGCCAAGAACCCCGGGTACGCGAAGAAAATGCCTGTCAGCATGTCCGCAAGGCCCAACAGGTAGAGCGGTCTGGAGAACGGTTCGACGGCGCCGGCAGGGAGCTTGATGTCGCGGGGCACAAGACTGATCAACGACACGAGGTACGCCAACGCGCCGCACGACGCCGGGTCCCGGGCGTTGGGTCTCGTGAGCAACTCGCCGCCCTGCGACGAGTGGTGGAACACCATGATCCGTTTCCGGAGCAACGCCGCCTTGTAGAGCGGGAAGATGAGCGGGCCGACGTTGCCCAATAGTGCCGGGAGCCGGAAAAGCGGGTGGTCGGTGGGGACCGGCGGCGGCAACAGCGCCGTGGGCAAGTCCAGGCCCTCGTCGATCAAATTGTCACGGTGCTCGAGCAAGCTGTGGAGCTTGACAATCTCGGAGAGGTTCTCGTCGGGCAAAAACGCCGCCAACGCCGCGTCCAACGCCGGTAATAGCTGCCACCCCATGTCCGCCGCGGCGTTGGGCTGCCACAGGTCCAGGCTGGGCTCTACCAAGAGCCCGAGCGAGTACATTTTGATTTTCGAGCGGTCGGCGCCGCCGTCCGTGTTGCTGTTGTGCTGCCTAAAGCGAGCCACTCCGTAGTATAAGGACTCGTTGGCAGGGTGCGCTAGGTACACCGACGTGGCCTCGTACTCGTGGATGCCCGAGGGCAAGGCCTTGTTTTCGAGCCCGGCTAGCGGGAGCTCGTGCGGGTTGTGGCACCACACCATCGTGTAGCCAAGCCGGTTGTCAAACTTGGCCAAGAAGAGACACGCCACGCGGATGTTTTTGGCCACAGCCGTCTCAGACAGCAGCAGCGACATGCTTTGTGTAGGTTGTTGTGGGTATGTTTGGTTTGTTTTGTTCTTGGAGGGGTTTGGCCAGGCCAGATCAGGTCAATGAGGAGGAGGTGGTGATCGCGCAAAGTATGGGGTAGGCCCAGCCCGACCAGAAAGACAGGAAGCGCTGGTAGGTCATACTGGGAGATGAAGGGTGGAAGGATTTGGACAGGCTTCGGGCCATTATTTTTGTGGCTGGTTCAGTCTGGGTGTTTTGCTGGTGATGTATGATTATATGGCTCTAATTGGAAGTATACGATCCGACGGGATGTTCTTTGAGTAATTGTGGTCAATTATTGAATACGGTCTGATGTTGGAAGTCTTCAAGCATTCGAAAAATCATGTTATTCGGACTTCGTTTCATCCTCAGGGTGTCCTCATAGCATGGTGATGATCGTCCGAATGGAGTTCGTGAGTCAAGGATCCAGCATGGCTAACTCCATATGACATAATTTGACACTTCGCAGGAAGTTATAAGTTTTCAAATACCATAGCTTAGACTTGAGCTGAAGGCAGGTAGGATTTCGATTTGGTGTATGCTGCCTTTGCAGAGATGTGTGCCCAGTAGTTGACGGGGCCTAAGAATAATTTGCACCTCTATATTGGTACATGACTGACACAGTCGAATCCTTGAAACAATCATTCTCATCTGTAGATCTCTCATCTGTAGATGTGAATATGACCATTGACTCATCCCAGCAGTGTCTCTGAGTGGTTTACCATGGCATTCGATGCTCGACTGTCGCTAGCGGTCACTTGAACGAGTATGGAGTAATCAAAAGTGGCTTTAACAATGACGCTTATCTTGGCAAAGCGATCTTTGTAATTTTTGACAGTGTTGGGGATTTCATGTAGTTCTGAAGGTTCTGGGTGCTCTGAGGAACTGGGTACTCTCGAAGGGCATAGTTTAGCGAAGACATGTACCGAAATTGGTAGTTTTGTTGGGCGGCTTGTTGCATCGCTAACATTTAAACATTTAAAGTCTTTCTGTTCACTATATTGGCCCACGACATTTGGCAGTATAGGCAACTCTTCAAATCCGAGTCGCTTCTCGATGGCATAAGCCCACTTTACATCTCGTATTTTCACTGATTCAACAAAGCCTTAGAGCTGTGATGTCGATTATTCTGTTCATGGTTAGGTCCGGCTTTCGTTTTGGTCCAGTTTTTGGTAGACTCACCATACCCGGAGCAAGTCTCTACTTTGGGCTCAATTTGACAGTAGGCCACAGAACAGTTTGAAAGAGCTGACCACCACTTTGGCGACTTCTCCTAATAATCAGATTGGTGGAGCTAACGACCAAATCAGAAATAAAACGAAACTAAATAATTATCGAGTCTAAAATCGAATTGCACACAGCTCCATCTTCTTCATCACAGTTAGCACTTCTCACCCAGTGCGCATGGACCCCAGAGTGAGAAGTGCCTTCAAGCAGTTGGTCTACATGGCCAAGGACTACCCTGCGAATCGGGGCGGGTACCCGTTTGCGGTGGTCCGGGTCAAAGAGGCGTTCCGTCTGGCGCAAATCGCAGGACAGAGTGACATGGACCGGGCTCTACAGCGGGCCGAGTACATCACCAAAGGTATGTATTAAAGACAGCCAGACTGGCTAACAACAGAGCTTGAAGCGATGTACTTTCTTCTGAAGTACCGGCACTTGAAACGGACCTACTACGAGTAGCCTGGATGTCGAGGGCATTGAATGGTCCACTGATAAAGGCATGTACTTCAGGGAAACTAGAAGGGTTGGAGTCAGCCAGAGGATCCATCCCAATTATGATCCATTTTGATGGTCAGATGGTGGAGAACCCCGTACATACTTGACACTCGTCCGACTCATCCCATTGCTCTACAGTTGATGTACGCAGTCGAAGATCCAGTGAAGGACTCAGTGGATCTCCAGTCAGTTCTTTTTGATGAATAGATTCAAGGTTCCTCTTTGATGCATTGTAAGCTCTTGTTATACACCTCTACTTGATGCTTGATCTTAAAGTTTTCGCTTTCTGTCTTTATTGATATTACCTCCTCATGACTATGTAGCTCGTGCCAGCACCGGGACTCCTCTAGGCCCTGATTCTCAAGGCAAAATTGACCACCACGGCCACCAAAAGGAACATACATAACATCGTGGGTCCGAAGCGGTCGTCGTAAGGGCCCAGGCCCCGCATGCGGATGGCCTTGGCTCTCCAGTGGTAGGTGATCAAAGCGTACACCATCGTGAACATGGCGGTAACGGTGAAGAGCCCGGCCGAGATGCGGCCCACGGCGTCTCCGAAGTTCAACAAGCCGACACCAAGCGAGCCCAAGATCACGGTGAAGTTGAGCCACAGCAAAAACGTTCTTTCATTGGCGAAAAAGACCTTGGGCTCGATGCGGGCAGGAAGGGCGATTCTCTTCAGCGACATTTTGGAAAGAGGAAACAAGACCAGTGCCTGGGTGTGTGGTGGAGGAAATGTAGTTTAGTACTGCGACCTTGACAGTGGGCCCGAACTAATTGGCGCACGTGGACCGCACCGATAAGAACCGATAGCGAGTTGGGCTAAAGGCTTGATTTTGGAGAGACGGGCGAGACGATGGCGGAGAAAGACTAAGGGCGGGTTTATCACCGGAGATAAAATCGTCGTTTCACAGCTGTGCCATGTTGGTGCCAGTTGTAACGTCACATCAGGTGTTACCGGATTTGGTGCGGCGGCCTAATATGGTGCCAGTCAAGCCCATCGCACTATCGACTCAGACCCTACAAACAGAGCATCTCCAAATGCCTGCAACCAAACAAAGCCTTCAAACAAAAGCACTCTCCTCTCACTCCTATAAATCATTCTTCTCCTATTTTGAATTACACCATTGCTGTCTCTGGCTCACTTATTCCTACTTTTCATTCATGTCTTGTTCATTATTAGCTACTTTGTAGAGTGCTGCCTCAGCGGACCCAGGGCAACTTGATGGCACGCACCGTGAGGTACGAGTTCTGCTTGGTGGCCACACCGGCAAACGCATTGGCAAACGCAATGAACGCCGTGATGATACCAAAGACTCCGCCCGCCCGCGTGGCGTTCGTCACACCAGTGAAGTCGCCCGCCGTAAGGAGCGCAAACGTGATCGTCAAGCAGAAGAACAACGAGAAAAACAACCACGTTGACTTGAGCGTGCAGAGCGTCAACATGGCCGTGAAGAGCGTCCAGCCCAACAAGAAGAAACTCACGGCATTGACAAACTCGGCCTCGCTCTCGTACGCCGCCGCAATGCCAAACGCCTCGATGTTGATCGCGGCAAAGGAGAGCCAGAACGCTCCGTAGGACGTCAACGCACACAACGCAAACGTGTTGCCCACGAAGCCTTCCCAGATCCCGGCGACAAACTGCGCAAACCCGCCAAAGAAGCAGGCGAGACCCAACACGCCGCTGGACACCGTGATGCCCATGGCGCCGGCGTTGACCAAGGACAAGAGCAACGTGGTCATGGCAAAGCCGCAAAGTCCGAGCGGCGAGGGGTTACCGAATTGACGGGCTGGGTAGAGCGAGTACCCGGGGTTCAACGTACCGCCAAACGCCTCCATCAACTCGTGTTTGTGGTACTTCAGGCCGCCGATGATGATGAACTCATTGGCGTCGCCGGTGGTTTGAATCTTGGAAATGGGCACGTGCTCTTGTGACGACATTTCCTTCGACTCTGTGTTGGAGATTTCTGACATGTTTTCAGGTGGTGTACGTCTGGGTGGTGGTGACTGGGTAGGATGACACGGTGTAACGCTTCGGAAAAGTCAAAGTTGGCCGAAAGCGCAAAATTTCTCGGAGTATTTTCGGAGATGGCGTTAGGGGACGGCGATGCAACAGCGAGGTTTGGTGCGGCCCACGGGTGGTGACTTGCGTTGAGGGTTCTTTGCAAAAACGCAGAAAGATGATTTCAGAAAAAAATTGGTTGTATGAGACCAAGGAGCAGTTTCCAGGGCGACGCGGGCCGGCCGCCTTTATATCAACTTTTGCTAGCGGGACAATGTGCATAAAGTGGGGTGCGCGAAGTCGGGGTTTAGAGGATCGGCTAAACACGACCAGGGCGTTGTGAGGAGCCCCCCTCTAATGAGGCTGATGCAGGTTGGGCTCCATTTAGCCGCAAAGGATATTTTGCCTTTTTGTCTGTTCCTAAGGGCGGGCGTCGCCTCCGAGTCCGCCACTCGGTCCGTGGCGTTCGGTCCGTGGCGTGAGTGAGCGAGCAAAAAAAAAAAAAAAAAATCCCAAGATCAAAATGTTGGGGCTTGAGCAAGGCTGAGCCCAACTATTGCTCGCACCGTAGTGGACAACCCATTTAATCTGCGTTCTCTCGATTGGAAGTCGGTGTGGGGTCCAAATAACACGACCCGCCACTGAGGATAAAAATAATGGAGCGGGAGGCCGCCGATAATATTTGCACCGCTTGGCAAGTATTGTAGGATTTGTGGGTGCGGAATGCGGAGACTCGTATCGTGTATGCACCCCAGAAACAGTCGGCTTCTCACCCCCACAAAAGTAGCTCCGCAAACTCCGAGACCGTTTCATGCCGGGACATCGGATGATGTTTCCCGGCACGCCTGATTGGCTGGTTCTAGATTTTTTTTGAAGAACACTCCTGAGCACCTCCTAAACATAGTGGCTGTGGCCCCGCTGTCGGAGGTTCTTGAACCGCTTCTTGCTGCGGCGGTGCCGGTGCACTATGCTCTTGTATAGTTGGGCAACGCTCCGGAACCAGCGCTTCTCTCCGTAATTGGCAAGGGCAAAGTTTGCCAACGCCCCAACAAGCACAACCATGTAGGCCCGTCTGTCCATGTTGGTCAACTGCATGAAGTCGCCCCACCACGAGTACTGGTCAACCCTGAAGATCACGGTGGAGAGGAGCACCGCCAACACCAAGTTCACCAAAAACGGCTTGTTCTCGTGCATCGGCGCCCGGTACGGCGGGCCCGAGCTCAACACCACCGCGTTGAGGATGTACTGGAAGTTGCTGAACAAAAACAACATCGTGTTGTCGGACGACTTGACATCGTCATCGTCGTTGGACGGCTGAGGCCTGATGTACCAGGGCTGTCTCTGCACAAAAAACCAGAGGAGGACCTGGAACACCAAAATCACCACAATGTGGCACAAGAGCGGGATCAACACCTTGGGGCTCACCAAGTTGGCCGTGGGCCGCTTCACCACAACGTGATCGAAGGGCTTGGACCACGACATGAATATGGCCAACGGCAAGATCAAGAACAAGTCAATGTAAAGGAACTGGAAGTCGCCCAAGTTGGTTCCCCGCTGGTAGAGAATCGTCACCGTCACGAACTGGATGGCCGAGTACAACGACATGTACTTGAAGCACGAGAAACTGGTCACCAACGACAGCCGCCCTTCTTTGATCACGTCCAACACACACGAAATCTCAAACACTCTTGACGTGAACGGCGCTGCCACAGACGCTTCGGCCTCACTCAACAGAATGCCCACGTCAGCGGCTTTCAAGGCACCACAGTCGTTGGCACCGTCACCACAGAATCCAACGGTGTAGTCCAACTTCTGCAACTGCTCCACCAACTCGTGCTTCTCATCGGGCGACATGCGAGCGAAAACATTGCACTTCATCAACACCAAGTCCCGAAGATCGGGAAGCTGGAGCTCCACCAAAAGGTAGCGGAACACATCGCCCGTGATGGCAAGCACGTACTCCTGCACGTCGTCCCGGATGTCTCTGACCTGCCTCTTCAAAGTGAGCGGGTCAAGGCGGTTTTCCGGGTGGTGCATGTCTTCCCAGATGAGTCCCGTGCCGCCAGTGGCCAATTGTTCGTCGTCGGCGGCGAAACGGGGAATAAAGACCTGCGTCACGAGCGGGTCAATCAAGTGGCACTCACGGCCGACACTGACGGCGGTCAACACGTTGTCTCCTGTGCACATGACGGTTCTGATCTCAGCCCGCCTGAGCGCCTGGAGCGTAGGCTTGGTGGATGGCTTGAGCTTGTTCTCGAAGATGATGAACCCGCTGAACTCGAGCCCGCTCTCAACGGAATCCCTATCAAGACTTCTCACGTCGGTGTTCGAAGGCAACTCTTTGCTGGCACAGGCAATCACTCTGTAGCCTCCGTGGGTGTACTTGTGGAGCAACTCCTCAAAGTTGGAGGGTAATGTTTGCGGGTCGCAAATGTCCACCATCACCTCGGGTGCTCCTTTGGTGAAGACGGTGTAGTTCTGACCGGTTTCGGCGATGACAGACATGCGCCGCAAGCCCGAGATGAACTCGAACTCCTTGAGAAGCTTGAACCCGTCAGCCTCCTTGCCTATGGTATGGTAGATCAACGGCACGCTGTACCCGCCAAATTCCTCGGCGTAGTGGTACTTCGTGAACTCGAACATCTTCACATCAAGAGGGTCACCGAGGAGAGTATCGTCCAAGCTTTTGAGCGAGTGGCAGGTGGCCATGCATCCGAGCAAGCTTGTGTTGGACTGGGTGTCATGGGCAAACGCCTTTTCGGACGCCTTGTTCAAGTCTTCGACCAGAGGTAGGAGATCACCAAAAATGATCTCTTTACGGCCCTGGGCGTTCTTTGTGCAATGTACACCCAAGATGTCCAAGCCGTCCTCGGTCAAGGTGCCTGTCTTGTCGAAGCAAGCCACGTCGATTTTACCTCCGATGTTTATCCTTGTTGGTGCAATACAGAAAATCTGTTTCTTCTGCAAGCGGCCCACTGCAAAGGACGTCCCGATGGTGAGGGTGGCGGGCAACGCAGGAGGCACGACAATGGTGATGATGTCCAAAGCCCGCAAGATCATGATTCGCTTGGAGATGCCGAGCTGAATGAAGTTGTATGTGGAGTAGATGAAGCCGAGGAATGCGATGCCTGTCATGAAGCCGATGTACTTGAACGAGTCTTCGTAGAACTTGAAGCCGACCGGTTTGGGGAAGAGCATGGACCGGATCAACGAGCCCTTGGTGGTGCTGAAGCCTGTTTTCAAGACCATGGCCATGACGGGCTCGTCATTGGGTGTTTTCATCTTGAGGAGCCGCGTGCCGTTGTACAACAACGAGCGGGCAAGCGCCGAGCTGGTGAAGTCGTCGGCCAAGTACTGGACCGTGTCGTTTGTCGCCTGAGTCTTGGTGACAGGAACACTCTCGCCGGTCAACATGGACTCGTTCACCACACACTCACCGTTGATGAGGAGGGCGTCGCAGGGCACGATCGAGAGCGAGGGCTCAACCTCAAATACGTCGCCGGGCACCAAGTCGTCGGAGGTGGTGTGGGTCCAGAACCCATTGCGCCAAACACGCACGTCGCAGGAAAACACGCTCATGGTCTGGAGGCGGGCGATGGTAGCCTTGGTCTCGAGCAAAGAGTTGACGATGGAGAAAAGCGAGATGATGAAGATGCACAGCGCGTAGTAGTAGTAGTCGTCGGCGAGCCACAAGAAGATGGAGAAGACCTGGAACACGTAGAACGGGTGCAAGACCTCGTCGGCCAACAACTGCACGTTCAGCTTCTCGCGGAGGCGGATGTTGTTTTCGCCAAACACCATGTGCCGCTGCTCGTGGAGACTCTGCGAGAGGCCGTCCCGGGCGTTGCGCACGCTGAGCCAGTACGGGTCGAACCAGTTGGAGTTGGTCTTGAACAAGTCCTCGACCGGGTTGTAGAAGAACTTGAGGTAGCGGTATTCGAAAAAGTGCACGTACGGCACGACCGGGTTGGCCTCTTTGGACGGCAAGTCGACGTCGTCCGAGTCCTCGGGGCCAACGTTCAAGAAGCTCAGAAGCCGCTCGGCCAAACGGGCTTTCGTGACAGGCACAATCGCCAACTCGCCGTACACGTTCTCGATGACACACCACTCGGCCTTGCCCAACGGACACAGCGTGCCCATCAAGTTGATGCGCTGTCTCGGGAGCCAGCGGAGCACCAAGTACGCGAGGCCGCCGGTCACGACACAGAGCAAGTAGTAGAGGGCGCTCTTCCACGTGCACGACACGTAGCCCGCAATGCCCACAACAATGTCCTCCTCGGCCAAGTAGTACCGCTGGTAGCACGTGGTGGGTGTGTAGTCGTGCAAGAACGTCTGTTCCGCCAGCAGCCCGCCGTCCAGGCCCAGGTGCACCGAGCTGCGGTCGCTGCCGCTGGAGTGGGAGCTGCGGCGCCGGTACCGCGTGTCGTAGTTGGAGCGGACGCTTTCCGCCGAGTCGTTGGACACAGGCCACACCAGCAGGCCCAGTGGGCGGAGCGACGGTCTCAACGAGCTGGACCGCGAGTGGAACGGCTGGAGCTCGTCGTCGTAGCGCTCGGTGGGGAAGTCCCAGTTGGTGTTGTAGTCGACCGGGTCCTCGGGGTTCTCCAACGTCAGCCCGCCCGGCGCCGACTCGATCTCGTTGACCGTGAAGAACCGGAAGTTGGCTGCGTCGGTGCTGGCGCCCGAGACAATGGGCCTCAAGTCCAAGTCCCGCTCGAGAAGCGGCGACGTCTCGAGGTCCCGGTCCCGGGCTAGGCTGTGGGCGTAGTGGAAGCTCGAGATGGACGACGGGATTGCCTCGGAGTGGGCGCCCGAGTACATCTCGTTGGTGTTCTCGTCTAGAAGCTGCAGGTCCAACGAGAACACCGAGTTCTGGCGGGGGCGGCCCAACGAGCTGGACCGCCGCCCGATGCTGTTGCGTGCGCTAGACGGCATAAAATAGGGCCAGTCGAGGTGGACAGTGGAGGTCGGCTGGAGTGGTTGATTTGGCCGGTGATGCGCGCAACCTTGTCAGATTGGAGATGGGATAGATAAGAGAGAAGAGGGAAGGAGATGGGGAAAATTGGATCGCAATGGGGAGGGAGAGGAGAGATTGAAGGGAGTTGTGGATGGAGTGTGGTGTCGGGGATAACGGGAGGGGAGAGCAATATAAAGTCGCCAGTGCTACGTCCTTTGATGCCTACTGTACTAAGACCCATCTGTTCATGGTATTGCTAGATTTTTGGAGAGGTCACTAATAATGGGCTGCCAATGGAGGTAGGCAGATCATGTTCGCTTGGATTAGATTTATGTGGCGGTCATTTAGACTTGGCCTTATCAGTGATAAGGCCTTCGCGTAGTGCACACAGTGACATGATCACCGGACTCTGACAGGCAGTCAAACTCAGGCTCCGTCAAGACCGTTCTTGAGACGGTTATATGGCTCAGTGAAACCCTGGTGTGTCAATAACTTGTTCAGATGAAATGTGCATCCCATGTGTGCACCCCATACATTGGAAGAGCATCCCTCCAACAACAAACTGGTAATCCCCTTCCGTTCGAACGACACCAGGGGAAGGAAAATGTTCAGAGTATCTTCCTCTTGCTGCTTCCTACCGAGAATAATACACTCGCGAGTGAGTGTTGATGTTCACTTCACTTTGTCTCAATGTCCCCAAATTACCAGGAGAGTAGTAGTCTTTCATTGCAATCAGAGATTTGCACTACAGCGAAGTCAACAGGATACTCAAACTGCAAGAATCCAATTTGGGACCGATGAACATGTGAAGTTGTCTTCTCGTGAAGTCAAGACGCTCTCATCAAATGTCTTCGAGCATCAGCACCGAAGTGCGCTAATACTAATCTGAAGATAGGCAGATAGTCCGGTTACCCCAGTCGATCTCTCAGTTAGCTGCAAAACCCTGCAAAAGCCAAAACTTTCCAGTTTCTCTATCTTTTTTAATACCATCTCTCTCTTCGATAATATCTAGCTGCACCTACTGGTATGTCCCGCGCATCAGTGCGGTCGAGTCCCCATAGTAACTCACATCTCCACCCACCCCCTCACGCCCACCCCCACACAATGCCGCTCAAGCTCAAGCTCAAGGTGAAGCAAGAGCCGCAGGTCAAGGCGGAGCCGGCGGCGCCGCGCATCAAGATCCGGCGCCCGACGACGCCCGAGCCGGCCCGGGAAAAGCCCAAGAAACTCAAGCTCAGTCTAGGCCGGGCGGCCGCCCCGGCACTGGAGCCGCCCAAGCGTGTGCCCAAGGTCCGGGTCAAGCCCACGCGAATCCCCGGCGAGGGCTACGACTCGGAGGCGCCCGACGTGGAGGACGACCCGCTTCTCGAACAGGCGATTGTGATCCGGTTCGCCAACGACGCCAACTTGGACTTTGTGCACACGGCGGTCGACACGGGCGACTTGTCGAACGTCAACATCAAGTGGATCACGCGGGACAAGGCCGTGGTGAACGTCAACTCGCTGCTCTACCTGGCGCGGCTCATCGACATGCCCACGGTGACGGAACTCTACAAGACCATCGACAAGAAGAACATCTTCAAGACGATCGACGTGTCGCAGGTGTTGTTGGTGTTGCGGCGCATCAACCCGAAGCAGCTCAACATGGACACCGACTTCGAGGTGCCCGAGCTGGCCACCTACATCCACCCGTGGTACACGCTCACGGTGAACAACGAGATCCGCCCGCAGAAAACAGTGTACCGCCACGGGCTCCTGCCGGCGTTCGAGGACGTGTTCCGCCGCTTCCGGCCGCAGAAGACCAACCACCGCTTGATGGTCGACATCGAGGCCCGTGTCGACGAAATCGTCCGCCGAGACACCGAGGCCCAGGAGGCCCACTACGAGTACGTTGACCCCCGGGCCCAGCCCAAGCCGTCGGAGTCGGCCCGCACGTATGTGCCCGAGAACATCGACGGCGCGTTGCTTGGCGAGCCCGACGACGAACAGACCGCCCTCGACTTGGAGGCCGACTTGGACAACGCCTTGGAGCAGGAGTTGACCGACGCCTTGGACGGCACGCTGAACACCGCCGCCGCCACGGTGCTCATGAAGTCAGAGTACAACGACGACGAGATGGACGACGAGGACGACGAGGAAAACGACGAGGACGAGGACGAGGACGACGACGAAGACGACGACGAGGACGAGGCCGACAAGGAGGACAAGTCGCGGGTCAAGAAGCTCGAGGACGAGATCGCCGACATCCAGCGGGCCGCCGAGAAGCAGAAGACGCTCTTGGCCGCGGCCAGCTACAAGATGATGCGCATGAAGTTCCAGCTGGCGTACAACAACTTGAAGAGCCAGCTCGACAACAAGCGGCGCGAGTTGGTCAAGCTCCGCGAGCAGCAGCAGAAGCAGCACCAGCCCGAGACAAAGCCGCCGCCCGTGCAGAACAACAACGACAACGAGGAGGAGGATGAGGACGAAGAGGAGGAGGAGGAGAACGACAACGACAACGGCGAGAACGACGACAACGACGACAACGACTCAGACAACAACCGCCAGGACAACGCCAACGCGCTGCCGCAGAACGAGGCCACGGGCGAGCAGAAGTGGCCGGCCCAGGAACAGAGCGCAGAGGAAGAGGACTTTGACGAGTTCCAGGGTCTCTTCTAGACATAGTCAGAGAGACATACAAGCAAAACTCGAAAGAGTTCAGAGAGAGGTTCAGAGCCAGAAAGGAGTAAGTGGGTCGCAAATCACTGGCGCCTATTCATTTCCCGATAAGAGTGGACTGGACGTTTCGACGCAGTGTTAATTACGTGCTATCTCCCACGGGTGTGCCGCGGCATGGTTTGTTGAGCGGCATAAATAACGAGCCCGGCGCCACATTCGATTTCTGCATCCTCAGCCTCACCAGAATCAGACTCTCCCAAATCAGCCCATTTCAATTCCAGGGTCTCCAGTTTCACAAATTGTCAGTGCATCCAACTGCTCCTTGTTATTGGTCAACATCAACGCTACTCAGCATACCGACTGCACATCGGCGCGGAAAAAAAAGAACTTCACCTGGTCCTGTGCCTAACCCCAGCTCCATACTTGCCCAGTGGTCCAGCTCCGCCAGCACCCGCAAATACGCCCTAGGTCGGACTTTGTCATCTTGGCCAGTCTTCCCTCTCTGCCAGTCTCCCGTCTCCTGCCAGTCACACTTCCCGGAGTTGCCCCAAGGCCCCACCCCGCACACCACTCCCCCATAACAAATGTCCAACTCCATCAAGTTGTTGGCGTCTGACGTCCACCGCGGCCTTGCCGAGTTGGTGGCCGCCCGGCTCGGGCTCAAGATCACGCCCAGCGAGTTGAAGCGAGACTCCACCGGCGAGGTGACCTTCAGCATTGGCGAAAGCGTGCGCGATGAGGACATCTTCATCATCTGCCAGATTGGGTCCGGCGTGGTCAACGACCGTGTGTTGGAGCTCTTGATCATGATCAACGCGTGCAAGACGGCCAGTGCCCGGCGCATCACGGTGATCTTGCCCAACTTCCCCTACGCCCGCCAGGACAGAAAGGACAAGAGCAGAGCGCCCATCACCGCCAAGCTCATGGCCGATATGTTGACCACCGCCGGGTGCAACCACGTGATTACCATGGACTTGCACGCGTCGCAGATCCAGGGCTTCTTCGACGTGCCTGTGGACAACTTGTACGCCGAGCCCAGCGTGGTGCGCTACATCCGCGAGAAGGTCAACTACAACGAGGCGATCATCGTGTCGCCCGACGCCGGCGGCGCCAAGCGGGCCGCGGGCTTGGCAGACCGCCTAGATTTGAACTTTGCCTTGATCCACAAGGAGCGGGCCCAGGCCAACGAGGTGTCGCGGATGGTGTTGGTGGGCGATGTCACCGACAAGATCTGCATCATCGTGGACGACATGGCCGACACGTGCGGCACGTTGGCCAAGGCCGCCGAGGTGTTGTTGGACAACCACGCCAAGGAGGTGATTGCCATTGTCACCCACGGCATCCTCCTGGGCAACGCCATCAAGAACATCAACAACTCCAAGCTCAAGGCCATTGTGTGCACAAACACGGTGCCGTTCGAGGAGAAGCTCGCGCTCTGCCCGAAGCTAGATACCATTGACATTTCCAGTGTGTTGGCCGAGGCGGTGCGCCGTCTCCACAACGGCGAGTCGATCTCGTACTTGTTCAAGAACGCTCCGTTGTAGCCTAGATAGAGAACGAGGCTGTACCATGAGAGATGCGTAGATGTATAATGATGTGGGACACCTGAGGGATGTACCTGAATACAACCTAGATGTCAGTTACACCATAACAACTAACAGGTTGAGGGAACCTGCAAAATAGCTGAACCTCGATGCTAGTATAAAGCTGTTAGCTGCAATAGGACGCAAGTCATTCTTGGACGTGAGATTCCCCTTGATATTGGTCTTGCCTCGATGTAGTGTACCTAGGTACTAGTTACCGGAGCTTAGATATACCCGAATGTTATAGAGACATTTTTTTTGGTTATGCCCATACAGCAGCTTACTCAAACTTAAACAAAACCAGAGTATAATGTGTCCAGTCGGAACTGATTTACACGTTGACATCTGCATGTGGGGCCATGAGTCAACATGTAGTGCGCTCACCTACCTAGCACCACCTAGTATCACCACCTCTCCCACTAACCATGACCCAGGACCAGTCTCTAAAAAAGTACAAGGCGTGTCTTTTCGGTATGTCCAGCATCTTCCCAATTGAGTATCGCAGTTACTAACCCCAGACATGGACGGCACACTACTCGACACCGAGGACATCTACACCGAGGCCGCCACGGCCGTACTTGCCCAATACGGCAAAGGCCCGCTCACGTGGGACATCAAACTTGACTTGCAAGGCCGGCCCGGACCCGAGGCCACGGCCCGGCTCCTAGCCCACTACAACATAGACGTGGACCCGCAGGTGTTCATGGACCAGGCTTTTGCCGTGCAACAGACGCTCTGGCACAAGTCCGGCTGGTTGCCTGGCGCGTTGCCGCTTTTGCAGAAGCTCAAGGCGGCCGGTGTGCCGGTGGCGCTTGGCACCAGCTCCAACACGGCCAATTTCCAGCTCAAAACGGCCCACTTGGCCGACGGCTTTGCCCTTTTCGGCAAGCACGTGGTCACGGGCGACGACCCACGGATCCCGCCGGGCCGGGGGAAGCCCAACCCGGACATCTGGCAGGTGTGCCTTGCTTCTTTGAACGAGGAGCGGGCGCAGCAGGGCCAGCCGGCCATTCAGGCCAGTGAGTGCTTGGTGTTTGAGGACGGGATTCCGGGTGTGGAGTCTGGTCAGAACGCAGATGCCACGGTGGTGTGGATTCCGCACCCTGAAGCCCGTGCATTCTTGGACGGGGCCGAGAAGAAGGTGTTGACAGAAAGGGACGTGCTCTTGGCCTCGCTCGAGGACTTTGACTGCGAGAAGTATGGGCTCATAGACACGAACACCATGGCGTGCTAGGCGGATGACCATAGAGAATACAAGCGCAAGCATCAAGGAATGGTTAGATGAGATTGGAGCATAGCATACAGTGCAAAGCTCAAGGAAGACACAGAGCATGGAGATACTCATGCCGGCCGTGTATCTGCGATTATGTTAAGCGTTGCCATATGAAGTGTCCGAGAGAGGGCATGGACTAGCCATGAGCTATCTACTTTGCGTTGGTGTCGCTATACAGTAGCCAGAGTACAATTTACCAAGAAGCGTGTGACCCGACTCCTTGAAGAACTGAATTGAGACTTCGGACTAGCTTACTCAATTAACCAACGAAAGGATAAGCCAGTAAGAGATCCATTCAATCGCAAAATCATGTTTCTACGCTGTTTAAAAGTGTAGATCCAGCATGGAGGCTCCCAAAGTATCACAATCACTGGACCGGGGCACCAGTCTGGCCGGACCATCAAACTAGCTAGTCAGTACAGGTGGGTATACCATTGAGTAGACCAGTTGATAAAGCAGCAGACTGCCAGGTGATCAAAGCGCTTGAGCTCTGGTTGACCGACTGTTTTGATTACGAGAAAATCTGCTAGGTTGATTGGCATGGGGCCTGTTTCGCCTGGAAGTCTGATGACTCGGATCGCCTGTACCGCTAAGTCCTCTGGAGCAACATCCCATTCTCATCCTCTCCCTTCTTCAAGCGACCCAATGTCACATTCTTGCCCCAATTTTCACTTCTAGGCTCGCACAGCTGCCGCTGTTGGCTCGCCTTTGGTGGCTCGCACCTAGTTCTAATGGTCGCACCCCAGATTTAGTGACCGCACGAGACCACCTCTAGTCTCTGACCCATGAGCGATACCTACCGAATCAAGATTGACTCGAATCTGCCCGGCGGCGACTACCGCCACTCGCCAATCACCGTGAGCGGATTTGACCCTGCTGTCTCGTCCGAGCTGCTTTCCCAGGCCGAGCCACTCCGGGCCCAGCTGTATGGAGAAGGCGTGATCCGGCTCTTTCGAGACTTTGGCGGGCCGCCGCCAGGCGCCACGCCCGAACACACGGCAGCAGCCGACGACACCATGGTGCTGATCTTGGCGCTTCCGACCTACTTCATGGCCGCAGACCTCTTGGGGTTTGTCGGGCCCCACTACGTGGACGACATCACGCACATCCGGGTGCTCAAGAGCGAGAAGCCCAACCGGTTCTTGGTGCTCTTGAAGTTCCGGGACTCGCTCACCGCGGCGGACTTCCAGTACCACTTCGACGGCAAGCCGTTCAACTCCATGGAGCCCGAGACGTGCCACGTTGTGTTTGTTCGGTCCGTGGTGGTGGACCCGGGCTGCCTGGTGGCTGCAGACCCGATGATCCCGTTTCTTCTCCCGGACCCGTTCACCAACGGGAACTCAACGGCGGTGTTGTCTCGCCCGCTGCTGCCGTCGCTGCCGGTCCTACTGCCAACCGACCTACTGCCGCCGCTGCCCACCAACGCACTGCCACCGCTGCCGGGCCCACTGCTGCCCGGCCTTCTGGCCCAGGAGGTCGAGCTCCCGTCGTGCCCTGTGTGTCTTGAGCGGCTCGACAGCGAGGTGCTGGGGCTCCTCACGATCCCGTGCCAGCACACGTTCCACTGCCAGTGCCTCTCGAAGTGGCGGGACGACACGTGCCCGGTTTGCCGGTACACCAACAGCGTGGCGAACCAGCGGATCCGGCGGCTGGTCCGGCGGCTCTCGCAAATCAACCCGCGGCCCAGGCTCGACCAGCCAGACACCTGCGACAGCTGCACCACGTCCGACAACTTGTGGGTGTGCCTAGTGTGTGGCGTCGTCGGGTGCAGCCGCTACGCCCCGGCCCAGCACCTGCTCCAGCACTTTGTCGAGACGGGCCACTGCTTCGCGATGGAGTTGGACTCGTCCCGCGTGTGGGACTACGCCGGCGACACGTACGTGCACCGGCTCATCACCAGCGAGACGGACGGCAAGATTGTCGAGTTGGACGAGAAGCCGCACCCAAAGAAGGACGAGTCGCTGGACCTGGAGCTCTTGCTCTCGCAGCTCATCTCCCAGCGCGAGTACTACGAGCTCTTGCTTCTGGACGGCGGCCGCCGCCGCGAGCTGCTGGTGCTGGCGCTGGCGGACGGCAGGGCGTACGTGCGGCGCAACTCGGAGAAACAGGCCGCCGACACCGAGCGCCGGCTCGACGACCTCCGCAAGGAACTCGACAAGGTCACGCGGGTCGTGGTGCCGGCGCTCCAGCGGAAGGTCGACATGAAGGACGTGTCGCTCAAGGTGGCCGTTCGGGAGCTCAAGGAGGCCACGGCTTTAACGGAGGGCATGTCGCAGCGCATCGACGCCTTGGCCGCCGAGAACGAGCTGTTGCGCCGCGAGCGGGACGACTTGCAGGAGCAGGTGAAGGACTTGATGTTCTTTGTCGGGGCCCGCGAGAAGCTCAAGGACCAGCCCGAGGACGTGCGCGAGGGCCTGCTCGTGATGAAGCCAAGAAGGAAGAAGAAGTGAGAAGAGACGGAGGAATTTTCAGGCGAAGGTCGTTTTCGGCCAGAGGTCTCGGGTCTTGAGGCTGGCACTCAGGAGCCTGCTGCCGGAATGGAAGGATAGGGCCTATCTCGAGTGGCACAGCAGCAATAGGCTATGGTTTTGTTTAATGGAGTGACATGGTTGTATGACGCACCAACAGGCGACTTACACGATTGTATACCAGGACGATGCTTGATCAGCAGCGAATCTTACTAATCGACGACAAGCAAAACTTGGTGGTCTGTGTAAATCTGATCCCAGAATCAGCGTAGCTGTCTAGTATTAGTACTATTTGTTAATAGGCCAGTCAACTGCATATGCGGCACAAACCAGGTGTCTGTAAAGGCATAAACGGTTTAACGGTGAGGTGACATGACAGTTTCAGGTCTTTTGAGGCCAGATGAGTAAGACTAATGGTGTTCGGACGTTAAGTGAGCTCCTCGTAGTTACTTCGAGCTGGTCTACAATAGGTATCGGGTCGGCATCGATCAATTGTCGAGTAGGATTTCGAGCCTGATTAGGTCATCCATCAACTTCAACGCTGGATTCTTCCTGAGCTGTTTTATTTAGTTCTGGCTAAAATGAATCAAAGCTTGGACCCTTCATCCACCGATTGGGGCCGGGCTCATCGCACCAACCAATATAATGGTGAGCCCCGTAATACCTGTGTCGGACCAGCAAAAGAAAGATTATAATCACATCGCAAAAGGGTTGGTTATACAAAAGCAGCTGCTCTCCGTTATTTCCAACCATTCATAGTATATGTCTTCACTACTCCCCACGTTCATCTCATCTCATCTCCCATGCTCATGGGTGCGAATAGCCAACTTTCCGGAGGCCAAATGCCACCAAAACTCGATATTCACCAAAGAAATATTCATCGTTGGAGTAAATGAGCCAGCCGCTTTTGATCCCTACCAAAACATCCATACTAAATTTTCAAAGATGGTCTCTCGTCATGGTGATGGCCCTGCACGCACCTCATCGGCGATTTTTTCTCGCATCAAGTAACCACCACCATGGACCCAAGTAAGCTCCGTAGCAGCGACGTGGCGTTCCCGCGTGGCGGGGCGCTGGGGTTGTCGTCACTTGAGGTCAAGACCATTGCCAAGCAGGCCCACGACGACGTGCTCTTTGAGCAGGCCAAAAAGACCGACAAAAAACGGCCTGCCGAGACCGAGCTGGCCAAGAAACGGTCCAAGAAGCGGAAGGGCGCCAAGGACACCGCCGAGGCCGCCGACACATTGGAGGTGCCGCATCTCACATTCAAGACGCTAGTCACGGGGGCCCTGGTACTCGGACAGGTGGCCACGGTAACCAAGCTCAAGGTTGGTGTTTCCGTGGGCGGCAACTTGGTCGGGTACGTGCCCATCACCAGTGTCAGCGACGAGGTGACGACGATGCTAGAAAAGTACGAGGACGAAGGCTCGGAAGAAGAGGAGGACGACGAAGACAAACCCACGATGGCGTTGACACCCGAGTTCCCGCTGTTGCCCGCGTTGGTGCAAGTTGGCCAGTGGGTCCGGGCCGTGGTTGTGCCCTCCGAAGACGACCGCAAAAAGCAGCTCACACTTACACTTGAGCCCACACACACAAACGCCGACACCACGACAGAGGGCCTCGTGGGCAACGTGGTGCAGGGCTCCGTGAAGTCGATCGAGGACCACGGTGTGTTGGTGAACCTTGGCGCCCACCTCCCGCCCGGATTCGTGTCGAAAAAGGCCGCCGGCAACTTGGCCGCCTACAAGGTTGGCCTGGTGCATCTTTTCGTGGCCGACAAGCTCGGCCGGGCCGTGGCGTTGCGTCCTGTTGACCCGGAGCAGACCGTCACGCGAGTCCTGACCATCGACGCTCTCCACCCGGGAGCGTTGGTCGAGGCCAAGGTCTCGGACGTGCTTGAAAACGGCGTGCACGCCCGTCTCCTCAACGTGGCCGACGCCTTTGTCGAGATGGTGCACTCGGGTGCCTTCACGGCCGAGACACTTGCCAAGAAGTACCCTACGAACTCGACGTTCAAGGCCCGCATCATTGCCGTGCTTCCGAGCGACGGCGCCAAGCGTTTCTTGTTGTCGGCACAGGACCGTGTTGTCGCCTTGGGCCCCGTCAGCACCGAGCCCTTGGCCGCTTTCCCCACAGGCTACATCTTCGAGGACCAGGTGGAGATTGCCGGTCTCGACGACACCCACATCTTCTTGGCGTTGCCCGGCAGCATCACGGCGCAGGTGCACCGCCTGAACGTCGAGGAGGATAAGTTTGCCGGCATCGACTACCCCGTCGGGTCCAAGCACCGGGCGCGTGTGGTGGGCTTCAACGCCTTTGACAATGTGTTGTTGGCCAGTCTCAACCCGAAGGTCATCGACTCCAAGTTCGCCATCGCCGAAGACATCCCCGTGGGCGAGTACGTGCCTGCGGCCGAGGTGACGCGGATCTTGCCTGAGGGCAAAGGTCTTGTGCTCAAGATTTTCGGCGAGTTCGAGGCCACCGTGGCGCCCGAGCACATGTCCGACATCAAGTTGGTGTACCCCGAGCGCAAGTTCAAGGTCGGGGCCAAGGTCAAGGCCCGGGTCTTGCTGAAGCTGGGCCGCAAGCTCTACGCCACCGTGCGCAAGAGTCTTGTCAACATGGACGACGATACCATCGTTTCCTCGTACGACAATGTCGACGTTGGCTTCCGCACCACTGGTCTTGTGGCGAAGTTTGTGGCCGGCGGTGCCGTGGTGACCTTCTTCGGCAACACCAAGGCGTACCTCCTGCGCAACGAGGTCTCGGAGGTGTTTGTCGAAAACATCAACGAGTTCTTGAAAGAGGGCCAGGCGGTGTCTGTGCGTGTGTTGACGGTCTCTCCCGCTGACCAGCGTATGACCGTGACGTTGCGCCAGGCCGCCGAGCTCAGCTCGAAGCAGGCGTTGCACCTTGAGCAGATCGTGGTGGGCCGCACGTTGGCGTCCGCCGTGATTGTCGAGAAGGTCAAGGAGGCTGTGTTGGTGGAGTTGGACGGCTCCAACTTGCGTGGTGTGCTCCACAGCGGGCACATCTCCGACGGCAACTACGAGCAGTGCCGCATCGCCTACAAGGCCATGCAGATCGGCGACAAGCTTGAGGTGTTGGTGCTTGAGAAGGACATCCGCTCGCGGGCCGTTGTCGTGACGGCCAAAAAGTCGTTGATCAACGCCGCCAAGACCGAGCTGCTCCCCATGCACTACGAGGACATCCACGTCGGCTCGGTGGTGTCGGGTTTCATCAAGTCCGTCACCAACTTGGGTCTCTTTGTGCAGTTCTCTGGCAGATTGACCGGCTTGGTGCTCCCCAAGAACGCCTCAGACGACCCGACAGAGGACTTGCTGAAGCGCTTCCAGAAACACCAGTCCGTGTCGTGCAATGTGATCCGCGTTGACGACGAGAACAAGCGTTTCTTGTTGTCGCTCACCGAGCTGGGCAACGCCTTCAAGACCCGCAAGTTGAGAAACCCCATCGACACCGCCAAGATCCTGGTCACGGACTACGCCTGCGGCGAGGTGGTGGCCGGCATCGTCGAGTCCGTCGAACCCACCCATTTGCATATCCGTCTTGCCGACAACTACTTTGGCAGAGTGCACCCCAGCCAGTGTGAGCGCAAGCAGCCCTTGGCGAGCTTCAAGAAGGGCGACAAGGTCAAGGCCAAGGTGCTTGGCTACCACAACACCAAGACCGGCTCGTTTTCCGTGACCCCCAAGTTCACCGAGGACGTCGTGGCCGACTTGTCTCTCCTCAAGGCCGAGATCAAGAGCAAAGAGCTCTACACACCCACTCCCCTTGAAGACGTCCAGGTGGGCTCCTCGCAAACCGGCTACATCATGAGCTTTGAGCACGGCCTGGCAAAGGTCGAGATCACGCCTGGTCTCTTTGGTGATGTTGCGGGCTACAGTCTCTCGGACGACATTGAGAAACTCAGCAACATACCCAAGAACTTCCCTGCGGGCACTGCGCTCAAGCTCACCGTTGTGCGCCATAGCTTCAAGTTCCACAGACTTGTGTTGACCGCCAAGGCCAGCGAGCTCGTTGCAGTGACGGACCTCAAGGTCGGCCAGCAGGTGGCGGCCAAAGTGTTCAAGGTCTCTGAGTCGAACGTGTTGGTGGAAATGGGCCACGACGTCATCGGCAGAAGTTTCGTTACCGACGCTTTGGAGGACTTTGAGCAGGACGTTCACACTGTCTTCACAGCAGGCCAGATTGTCATTGCCACGGTATTGGAGATCGACACCTCGATCGGCAAAGCAGTGGTGCTGTTGAGAGACGAGAGCAAGGCCAAGGACAGAAGAATCGACTCGATCCACGACATCAAGCGTGGCGACGTGGTCAAGGGCTTCATCAAGGCGATCTCCAACGCCGGTCTCTTCATCTCTCTCAACAGAGACCTCTATGCGTTGGTGAGACCAGCGGATATTTCCGATGTCCCGCTTGACGACTGGAGAAAGTTCTTCAAGCCATACCAGTGTGTTACTGGCCGCATCCTTCTGTGTGAACAGGAGGGCAGAGTGCTGATGACCATGAAGGACAGCGAGGTCAACGGCGAGTTGGAAAGCTTCAAGAGTTTCGGCGATTTGGAGGTTGACGACATCATGGACGGTACCATCAAGCGGATCGTCGACTTTGGTGTTTTCGTCAGATTGAGCGGAACTGCCGACATCAGCGGCCTCTGCCACCGTTCGGAGATCTCCGACAACCGCATCGAGAACATTGGCGACTACTTCTCAGAGGGTGACAGAGTCAAGGTCAAGATCTTGAAGATTGACGCAAAGTCGAAGAAGCTCTCGTTGGGAATGAAGGCCTCGTACTTCACTGATTTGCAGGACGAGGACGTTGTCATGGAAGATGCCGAGTCTGAGGACGAGGTCATGGACGATGCTCTGGACGAGTCCGACCTGGACTCCGACAACGAGACCACCACTCAAACACAGCCCTCCCAAAAGGCGTCGGGCTTGTCGACCAACGGTTTCGACTGGACAGCGTCCATTTTGGACCAGGCCGAGAACAACGAGTCTCTGGACGACGAGGAGGACTTCATGCAGGTGAAGAAGAAGAGAAAGGGCAAGAAGGAGGTCCACGACAGAACCGAGGAGCTCAACAAGTCTGCGCCCGAGTCCGTGGGCGACTTTGAGCGTTTGCTCATTGGTAACCCCGACTCGTCCGTGCTCTGGATGAACTACATGTCGTTCCAGTTGCAGTTGGGCGAGATTGACAAGTCTCGTGAGATTGCCGAGAGAGCCTTGAAGACCATCAACTACCGTGAGGAGCAGGAGAAGATGAACATCTGGATTGCCATTCTTAACTTGGAGAACAGTTTCGGCACCAGCGAGTCCTTGGCCGAGGCCTTTGCCAGGGCCACACAGTACATGGACAGCTTGACCATGCACCAGAAGTTGATTGGCATCTACATCTTGTCGGAGAACCTCGACAAGGCCGAGGAGCTTTACAAGGTGATGACCAAGAAGTTTGCCCAGAATGTCTCGGTGTGGGTGCTGTGCGCCTCTTTCTACATGGACCGCCAAATGTCCGACGAGGCCCACCAGGTGTTGGCTCGTGCTTTGCAGTCGTTGCCCAAACGCGATCACATTGAAGTGGTCCGCAAGTTTGCCCAGTTGGAATTTTCCAAGGGCGACCCCGAGCAGGGCAGATCCTTGTTCGAAGGTTTGGTTTCCGACGCTCCTAAGCGGACAGACTTGTGGAACGTTTACATTGACCAGGAGATCAAGTCTGGCAACAGAGATCACGTGGTTGGGTTGTTCGAGAGAGTGATCACCAAGAAGTTGTCGAGAAAGCAGGCGAAGTTCTTCTTCTCCAAGTGGCTTTCGTACGAGGAGGAGAGTGGAAGCGAACAGTCGGTCGCCCGGGTCAAGGCGCTTGCTGTGGACTACGTCCAGAAGTTATCTGCTCCGGAAGAAGAGGAGTAGCGCATGTACACATATTAACATAGAACAATAAGTATTAAAGGTGTAGGTGGCTTCAAGCTGGCACTTCTTGCCGCATGTTCTGGGCGATCTCGGGAAAGAGAGCCACGAGAACACGGTCAAAGACCTCAAGGATCAAGTGTTTGTTTAAGAAGTCATTCTGCATCAACTCCAACACATTGCTGCACGCCACGTTTGTACCCCGAGACCCAAAAACTTTGGAGCACGTTTCCTTCATAAATGCCTGCAATATGACAAACGCCTCCTGCCGTGTAACGGTCTGTTCTGCCTTCGTTCTGACCTCGGGAGCTTCTCGGAACTTGCCGCCTGGAAACAACATGTCTGTGACTTGGTCAACAACGCCCGCAATGCGGTCTTCCTGGCTCAAAACACGATCAATGTTTTCGGTGATGGACTTCTCGATTGTAGAGCCCAACACTTGGTGAAGAACAACCAAGAGAGCTCTTCCTCGAAGCCAGCTGCTGTTTGACAAGTCGAAAACTGTGAGCAAAAAGTCAGAAATGGGCTTCACAAAGGGCACTTTGCCGGACGCCAAGCTGTTGATCTCGTCAAACTGTTTCAACTCCCTCTCCATTTCCTGCAAGTTGGCCAAGATTTCTTTGTTCCGGTTTGTATCTTTGTTGGTGGCAGAGCTTGAGATTTTGTGTCCCACATCTCTGTAGAAAAGATTCCATACTGCATCAGCGTTGACGCCTGCGGCTTTGTCCGATCGGCCAACAACAAAATCTTCAGACGATAAGAAGCATCGGAATGCCAGATCAGCGCAAACTGCCGGAATCTTGAGAAGCTCCTGTAGGTACTTTTCAAGGACTGGTTTCCGGACTTCGATCTGCTGAGCTTGCTGGAACTTGAGATACGGGACGGACTTCTTGGGGAACTTGACGTCTTTCACCTCAGGGTACTTTCGTTTCAAGTGCTGGTTGAGCTTGTGGAATTGACGAAATCTGCGAGCCACGACCCAGCCAGCGACAATTTGCGTAGGATCCCGGCTAGAGAATTTCTGGACCTCTATGATGTAAAGAACGTAGGGCAAATTCTCATCTTTAGCATTGACACAGGATTGGATGGTGACTTTTGACTTTCCAAACAAACTGTTTTCGTTCTCCTGAACGATATACTGCTGTTTCTGGAGTTCTTTTGATGTGATTTCTCTTTCAACACTGGCAAGTGACCGCTTGAGCACTTTGAGCTCCGTCACGTTGTTGGTGAGTTCCGCTTTCTTGAGCAATGATTCGAGGATGGCACTCTGGCCATAGAGATTCTCAGTTTCCTGCTCCAACTTCGAGATTTTCTCCGAAAGAGTCAAGTCACCTGGTCCAGCGAGTAAGATATCCAGGTTGGACATGTCACTGTTGTCAGGATCTGGAGCTCTCAATGATTCGGTGTCCGACTCGTAGTCGTCTTCGCTGACGTTCTCAAACAACGAAGATAAACGATTGCGTGACTGATTCATGCTTGCTGAGTAGCCTCTGTCAAATAGGAAGTCATCACTGGCAAAATTGGTAGACTTCTCGTCTTGGAACAAAGACGTCAAGTCGAGTTTCGAGTCAGAGCTGTCCATGATTCGTTCGAACGCCGTCCCGACGGCTTCTACAACATCTGATGAGACGTTGGATGTCGCTTGTGGAAGTGTGGCCACTTCCCTCTGCAGCATACTGCGGGGGAACACTGTGCTGGCCACTCTTCGGTTTTTATGCTGAGGAACACCTTGCAAATCGCCGAAACGACTAGAGTTTCTGAACTCGGGGAACCGCCTTGTCTCCAAGTGTGTAAACAAGCATTTCTGCACCTCAAAGATTGAGGCTCGTGCTTGCTGATACTGGTCTGCTCTTCGTTCGGGGTCTTGAACGAATTTTGAGATGCTGGCCAAGGTGCTGGGCGGAACATCAAATGTGAGATCACTCAAATACTTCTGATGGATCGTAATGATGTCTGACCTATTGGAGAACTCGAGGTATAGTCGTACATTAGAAGGGTTCGAGTCTTCCAACGGAGCTTTGAGCTTCTCGATGGTCTGCCACAAGTCGATTTCGCTTTCGAGCTTTTGAGCCCGGAGAAACTCTCGAAATACTTCAGCTTTCTTTGGATCCATCAACACCTCCCTCACCTTCTCTGCCTCGAATGTGTTCCAATATGCTAGGATCTTGACAATGGCGGCTGAGTCTTGCAGGTAGTGTTCGGAGTTTGGCACCAACGTTGACTTTTTAGCCATGAGGGCCTCGCGAGCAGCACACAAGTCGGTTTCTTTCTTCACAAGATCCATCCATTGTTGTACCGTTTCGTCCGATATCGGGCTCTCTAGAGGACGGAGTTTCGATGAAGATTGCACTAAGGATGGCAGAACCGATGATGTGTGCTCCTCAAGAGCTGCACGAAGGCGTTTAACCTGATCACGATGTTTCAAGTTGGCGCCAACAAATTTGACAATCATTTGGTTGAAGAAGTCGCCCTCCGCAACCACCTCTACAACACTGGTGAGCACTGTACAGGCCAATATCTCTGATACAAGGGAGCTCACCAAGCCGTTGTTGCTTTCTTTGGCGGATAGTAGGTACGGAAGCACCTTCTGAACCAGCTCCCTAAAATGGGCCTTTTCTGCGTCTCGGGCACCAGGCCCCGGTGCAGATAAGGTGACGCCCGGGTGTAAAGGCAATTGCCGAGCATGGGTGATTTTCGACTCAATTGAGTAGCTCGAGTCATGGAGTCTAGCCACACTGGTAGTCTGCTCGTAATGCTTGGTGAGCACGGGCAAGATCTCCAAGCAAAGAAAGCTGGGTACGTCGATCTGTGCGAGGCGACGGCAGATGGATTGGGTCACATGGTCCAATTCTGCGGCGACACTTTCCTGGAATAGAGTGTCGGGCGAGATCTTTCGAAACCACAGAGCCACAAACTCGCTGATGATGTAGTTGGGTAGGTTTCTGAGCGGGGACTCGTAATGTGGAGGAGGATCACGTGTTTTCACGGCGGAGACTTCTGAGTTCCAAGTCTCTTGATCAAGGAAAGTGAGCCTTGTGGCTGCGTGTTCGACGTCAGGGTCCCTGGCAGAGGCAGAACGCCTGAGGAGGACTATAGCCACTAGTGTGTTAACAAGGAGAACAGTAACAACATAAGACGGGTATAGGAAGAGTGCACAGGGTAGTAGGGCTAGAAGAAGGATCCTGAGCATAAGGCATAGCCACTGAGGCACCTCAGTTTCTGAATTTCCTTATTTGCGAGGGTGGTCCTGGTGGTGACCGATTTGGTGAAGACTGTGAACTAGTACTGTGGGGTGCGTGAGTCTGATGTCGCGGTGAGATTCTATTACTGTCTATGCTAATTTCCGTTTCTTCGTTTTCTCCGACAGGGAGAGGGATCTTTTCTTTGTTTTGCCGTCATCCTTCACTTTGCTGTCCTTGTCCTTCTTCTCTTTCTTGACCTTCTTGTCCTTGTCCTTCTTGTCCTTCTTCTCTAGCTTTTCCTTCTTCTCCTTCTTCTCCTTCTTCTCTTTCTTGTCTTTCTTCTCCGTCTTGTCATTCTTTTCTTTCTTCTCCTTCTTTTCTTTCTTCTCCTTTTCCTTCTTCTCCTTGCTCTTCTTCTCCTTCTTCTCCTTCTTCGCGTCGTGCTTCTTGCCCATCTCCTTCTTCTCGCCGTCTACTGTGCCCGGCAAGCCCTCGCCCTTGACGAACATTCGGTAGAGCGGCGACATTTCTCGGCGCACGTGGTCGGCGACCGCAGCGGTGTTCTGCTCAAAGGCCACGCCGTTTTTTGTCAGGCTCACCTCGAGGCTTTTGAGCTGCCCATCGAACAAACGCTCCCACCAGAGATCGGCGTCGTTTCCGTCGGACCCCAACCCTTTGGTGTCCCGCTTGTGTTTCACGAGAATCGGTTTTCGTAGCCCGCCGGCTTGGAGCGCCTCGCCCTCTTTCCAGCCGTACGACTGGAGGTAGTTGTTAGCGTCCATGTAGTCTGCGATGCCTGCGCGCAGCGAAATCAGAGTGGTGCATCAATACAACCTGGGGTCAACTATTAGGTTAGAGAGTGGAAGGAACAGCAAAAGTATTGCATCGAGAAACCGCCCTTGATCTACCTCTGTTTCAGATTACTGCTTTAAGCCGAAATACCAGATCTAACCCCACCTGAGCATCTGCCTTCACTATCCAGGCTATTCAATCTCTGCTTCGATGGGGTCGTTAGATGCACTTGTGGAAGCCGTCAACAACGACTATCTCCGAAATCCATACACCTCAGAGGCCCACACTAAGCTTGTGGAAACCCTTCAGTCGGCTCCCGCTACTCCTGCCAGCTTTGCCGCTCGAGCTAAGTATGAAGCCATCACTCCAGACTTTGTAAGACTGTGGCGTGCTTCTATCGAAGCTTCCTGCCTGAATGACCAGCTCGACGCTGCTCTCCACTCAATGTATACTGAGGTTATTCGGCAAGTGCCCATCCCCTCCACTGTGGAACAATGGTTCTTAACCAACCCCAGTCTGGAAACAGCACAGGCAGCCTATTCGATGTGCCTCTCAGACTTTGCTCGAAGCCAGCAACTCATCCTTAGACTCATAGACTATACAATTGGGCAGGGCGACATAACCCAAGCTCGTGACATGTATGTGGCTCGTTTGGAAGTGCCCCACAAAGAGCTAGCCGAAACATACCAGCGGTACTCCGAGTTTGTCTCGGCCAACTTCACATCCGAATACAACGTATCGATGCGAAAAGCGAGCTCCATACTCCAGAGAACAGAAAGGGCTCAACGGTACTACGACATGATGGAGAGCAGCATTGCTGAGGACCCAAACGATCCAGCCCGCTGGATCAAGTATATGGTGCTGGTGGCTCGCTACCCAGACTTGAAATTGGCCCGGCCGGAATTCTTGGCAGTTTTCTACCGGAGTCTCTATCAAGACGAACTGATTTGCAAAGTAGGAGACCTCCTGTGGCTCGAAGTGGTGGTCAAAGCCATAGAGCTTGCCGAAGAGGCTGAAAATATGCTGGAATCGGCCACTCAGGACATTATCACCAATTTCAGAAGAATGTTTCCCAAGCATCCAATTCCTATTCTCCATTTGGCGTGGACTTGCACAGAATTGGCTGATTTCCAGAAGCTACGATTCCATGTCCACTCACTGGCCATCGAATGCACAAACGTTGAATTCTATCGCCAACTAATTGCAGTCCAGGGATACCTCTTCCGGCAAATAACGTTGCCCAGTGACGAGGACATGGAGTCATTGAAACGCGATGTCTTTAACTATACAACCAGATTCAAAGACCTGGAAGTGGCACAGCAAGGCGCAAAGCTACTATCAACTTTTTCAACGGATTTGACAAACGATCTTAGAGCCTTGCGGACTCAACACCCGCACAGTTCAGCGGTTTTCGAACTTCTGCATTTCTACTTCGAACTGAAGCGAGATGAAGATGGCTGGACTCAGCTCTTCGAGGACGCTATGGGCAGTCAAAGTGGCTTTGACAACACAGAGCTTGTTCAGAATCTCCTAAGGTCTCATATCCTCAACTATCCAGTCACTCCTTTATATATCAACCAAAAGCGGCTTGCAAGGTTGTCGAAACTTGGCCCAGAAGAGGAACCCAACGGAGACAGCCTCACCCTCAAACCTTCTGCGAAGCTGCCTCTCGATAATGACATGGAAGTGGACGAGCCCACGCCTACGAAAAAACAAAAGACCGAACCCGCCAGTTCAGGATCTAAGCAAAACGATGCAGAACCCACCAGGAGCCGGGAGCAATTCCGTGTCACTGTGAGCCCTATTCCCGGAAATGCCACCAAATTCCAAATTGAGCAGTTCTTCGAAGGGTACGCCCAGCCTGTGTCGATCAATTTGCTGTTCGAGCCCACGCCATTAGCCTTAGTGGAGCTTGCCTCGGAGCAAGATGTTCTTACTGCACTTACCCGAACATTCAAACCTTTCGGAGACGTGAAGGCCGAGGTGACTCGAATATTCGGAAACACCGTGTGGATCGCCAACTACCCTCCCACATATAACCAGAGCGACATAATTAGCATGATCTCCAACGCTACAGGCTCCAGTCCAATTCTGGTGAGACTCCCAGCGCAACGAGACTTTGAGACCCGTCGTTTCTGCTACGTTGATTTTGCCTCCTCCGAAATAGCCTCTGACGTTCGTTCCAAACTTGCAGATGCCACCATTGAAGGCTACAGACTCCGGGCCGAGATCTCGAACCCGATGTTCAGAACACATCGAGCGCCCGACTCGTCTCACCAAATCTATCTTCGTGGCTTGGACTTCAAGCAGACTGGCGAGACATCAATCCGTGATTTCTTCCTGAACTTTGGCATCATTAGAGAGGTGAAGATTCCCCTCAGTGAAGAGAATCAGAACAAGAATTACATCAACAACGGCTACGCCTTTGTCACGTTTGCCTCTGAGCACTCTGCCAAGGAGGCTGCCGAGCTCAAGTCTGCCAAGATTGACGGGCGTAACGTGACGGTGTCCAAAGTGAAACCGAAGGAGGCCCAGAAGAAAACAGCAGAATCGTTCATTGACGACTGCACAATCTCACTCCACAACATCAAGAGCGAAGTTACGTCCGAGTATTTGGAGGGTTTCTTGCAAGACAAGATCGGACTGGTGGCACGAGTTCTGCTCAAGCCAAGCCGCCGGATGGCGTTGGTTGAGTTCAAATCGAGTAAGGTGGCCGGGTCGGCTGGTGTCATATTGGAAGGCGTGGAGTTTGAGGGAGAGAAGCTACATGTGGGAGTAAAGAAGGATTATTTCCAAGAAGCACTGGCCACCTCGGTTCCCCGCATGGTGCCGCCGATGCTCATGAGACGAAGACGTTAAATAGATGAGAAGCAAGCACAGAGCCGAAAGGCCTGGTTTTGATTATGCCCAGAGCTTCTCTGGGTTGAGACCACCGTTGAATGCAAGAATGTTGACAGTGTCTGGCTTGAGGCCCGAGAGCACGTCCCTGGTGCCGAACTTGATGAGTCTCTTCTTCATCTCCTCGGGAGTGACGAGCGAGCCTGTAGAGAACTCCGAGTCCGTGGCAGGCTGCAACGACAAGAAGTACGACAACAAGCCGGTCACGTGGGGAGCGGCCATCGACGTGCCGGACATGGTCTGGGTGTCTGACCAGATGCCCACGGAGGTGATGTCGACACCGGGAGCGTTGATATCAACACACTTGCCCCAGTTCGAGAACTCGGCCAACCGGTCGGCGTTGTCGGTGGCACCCACGGTGATGGGTCCGCCGGCCCGGGCAGGCGACCCCTCGCAAGCGTCGCTGTTCTCGTTACCAGCAGCCACTGCCACGTGCAAACCGGACTTGACGGCAGCGTTGACGGCCAAGTCCAACGCCTGGGAGCTGCCGCCTCCAATCAGCATGTTGACGGTGGCGCCCTTGTAGCCCTTCTTGTTAGCGGCAAGCTTCAGTCTGTGGTCGTTAACAGCAAACTCCACGCCCTTGATAATGTCGGAGATGGTGCCCGAACCCAAGACGTTCATGACGCCAACGGCAACCAAATCGACGTTCTTAGCGACACCGTAGGTGCGCGAGCCGATGGTGCCTGCAACATGGGACCCGTGGCCGTGGGCGTCGACCTTCAATTTGGGGAACGCCACGGCGTCGCCCCAGACGGCCCGGCCTTCAAAGTCCGGGTGGGTGGTCTTGATGCCTGTGTCAATAACGTAAGCGGTGACTCCTGCGCCACCGTCCAAGTCGTAGAAGTAGTTGGATACCTCGGGGGTGCCCAACAGGCGCAGCGAGATGCGGGCCAAGCCCCAGGGGGCGTTGTTCTGCACGTCCACGTCGGACAAGTGCACCACGGAGTCCTGCTCCACAAACGCCACCATCGGGTTGCGTCTAATCTTGTCCACCATCTGCGGTGGCAAATAACCTGTGTAGCCCCTGAGGGAGTCAATGTGGATTTTGTTGAGCGCGTTGTCCACAAAGTCCATAGCCTTGGCAAGCGTGTCATGGACCACGTCGCGCTTCATGAGCAGGCACTGCTGGTCGACCCAGTCGTGGTGGGCGTCGTACTCGTTTTCGGAGAACCCGTCCTTGAGCACCACAATGTACCGGTGAGGCACGGACGCGTGGGTCTGGGCAAAAGACGCGGTCTGCCCGTCAGTGGCTTCCTGGGCCACCGGGGCCGAAATCGCCACGGGCTGCTCGAAAACTGCGTCCTTGGCCAACGGAAGCTGGAACACCAGTTCCAAGGCCCTTAAGTTGGGCAACACTAATGCCTGGGCACATGCCACGAGCAGGAGGTAGACGGCGAATTTCATGGCGAAATCAAAAGCGGGCGGTAGCAAAAAGGTGCTGAGAGTTTGTTTGTTGTTGGTGTGGCGTTTAGAGTTTGCAGGGAAAAGAAGTAGTAGGTGAGGGAAAAAGGTGGGGTATTATCTTATCGGGCGCAGGGTATATCGTGTGACGCGCGGGCCGGATGCACGGGTTTTTCGTCGGCCTCTGGGGCAGGTCCCAGCGATCGGACAAAGTGCCTGGTAGGTACTTTAATGAGAAAAGGATGACAATATACAATTTGAGATCGGCTCCTTACTTTAATTGTCTTGCTTGACTAAGTAGGAGTTGTTTGGTGAGAGAAATCGCATTTCCGACTGTTACGATAAGAGCTAGGTTCGGCATTTGGCTTTGGCGTAGAATTAAACTTTGGCCGGCTCGGAAATTAGCTCGGATCTGGAGGGTTTGGTCTGGCAAGAGTTGGTACCAGGGATGGCATGATGTTTTGCCCGTATCACCATGATATTGTGACAACTCAGCAGACCGTCGTATAGGTAGTTGGTCAACACTGGAGGTTGTAATTTTTGACTTCCAGCATTAGGTATCAGATACCGGATGCTTGGTGAAATTGGCAAATCATCTGTTCTGATCTGGACTTAGATGATAAACTCGAAGATCACTGTGCTCAAACAGACAGCTGTTGTCGAAAGGCGTAAGCGGACTGGCCTATATTTTGGGTGGGGTCACATTTGACAGGTAATTATAAGAGTGAACCAACAGCTTTGGAGAGTACTCCCGCCTTTCTAGGTGTATTGATCCCAAAATCAGGAGGTTAACATCTCATCCTCGAATAGTCGAGTCCTGTGATTGGGGAGATGAAAATGATATCAGAATAGTCCTCTAAAATGTTTGTTAAATTGGTAAGGGCATTACTTGAGACTTTACTCACTACCATTCTGATTTAAAAAACCCTGTCGAAGGTCATCAATTTGAAGCCGGAAGAGTCAACCGGTTATTGAAGATGACTCATTGAACGACACCGCTTGCAAACTTCAAAATTCAGTTTCATAACTGGCACGAGCGACTAGCCCGATACCTATTTGTTGCTTGTTTATAACGGAAGTACAAAGAGGAAAGAGAAGTGGCGGATGGGCACCGCAGGTCAGAAGGTGGGCCTTGAATTGATGAGAGAGCACTCAATCTAAAGGATAGAGCAGCATCGAGCTCAACTAGATCTGCGACTAGTGGTGACAAATCGCGGTTGGTGACTCCCAGGTCATTATCTATAATAGCAGTTACAGAGAAAAAGTAATCTAGTTGGAAGACTAGCCGGTACCTCAAGGACCGACCCATAACAGCATCTTGTGCACCACCCATAGTAGCATTTTTCATATCGGATACATTGAAGACACTTCAGGCCTCAGTATACTCAAAAAAATGTATATGCCTCCAAAATACCAATTTACGGGTATCGTCTGCTTGGGTAAAGTACGACTTCATGCAGCCTTCTCTGACTGGTCCATGCCCATTGGTGGCTGCGGCGATGCGCTTACGAGGTCATACTGGTGTCGGAGCGATCTGACAAAATAAAAGTGTTTACGAGCCCGAATACACCTCCTTCCCAAAATCTTCTTTTGCCGGCCCTTTTTTTGGCACGACTTCCCCAGGCCGTGTGACTATTAGAGCGCCCTAAAATTTTGCGCACCTCTCAACCTTCACCATGAGCGGATTCAAGTTGGAGAAGACCGACCGCAGAGACACCCTCGTGGCGATCGAGAAGAAGTACCAGCAGTACTGGCTGGAGCAGCAGCTCTTCCAGGTGGACGCCCCCACGTTTGCCGAGGACCCGCTGGACGACGCAGACGAGATCCGCCAAAACCACCCCAAGTTCTTCTCCATGATGGCGTACCCTTACATGAACGGGTTCTTGCACTTGGGCCACGCCTTCACGATGCTGAAGGTGGAGTTTGCCGTGGGCTTTGAGCGCATGCGGGGCAAGCGGGCGTTGTTCCCGTTCGGCTTCCACTGCACGGGTATGCCCATCAAGTCTTCTGCCGACAAGATCAAGAGAGAGGTGGACCAGTTTGGCGCCGACTTTTCCGGCGTGCCTGCTGAGGAGGACGAGGAGGAGGCCGAGCTGGTGGTTGTGGCGGCCAAGTCGGACCCCACCAAGTTCACGGCGAAAAAGTCCAAGGCCGCTGCCAAGCAGGGCAGAGGCAAGTACCAGTTTGAGATCATGATGCAGTTGGGTCTTGCCAAGGAGGAGGTTGCTGCATTCGCCGACCCCATGCACTGGCTCGAGTTTTTCCCCGAGTTGACCCAGAAGCACGTGCTGGCGTTCGGGTGCCGTGTGGACTGGCGCCGGTCCATGGTCACGACGCCCGCCAACCTCTACTACGACGCTTTTGTGCGCTGGCAGATCAACCGCTTGAAGGAGGTGGGCAAGATCAAGTTTGGCGAGAGATACACCATCTACTCCGAGAAGGACGGCCAGGCGTGCTTGGACCACGACCGCCAGCTGGGCGAAGGTATCAACCCGCAGGAGTACGTGGGCATCAAAATCCCCATCACCGAGCTTGCGCCGGCGGCCCAGGAGGTGTTTGACGCCAACAACTTCAGCACGGCTGAGAACAAGGTCTACTTGGTGGCAGCCACCCTCAGACCCGAAACCATGTACGGCCAGTCGTGCTGCTTCGTGTCGCCCAAGATCGACTACGGTGTGTTCGAGGCCGCCCCCGGTGTCTACTACATCACCACCACGCGGGCGTTCAAGAACATGTGCTACCAGAAGCTCACCCCCAAGAGAGGCGACTACACGGCGGTGTTCACGATCAACGGTCTGGCGATTGTCGGGTCCAAGATCTCGCCTCCGCAGGCGCTCTTGAAGGACTTGCGCGTGCTCCCCATGGAGACCATCTTGGCCAACAAGGGTACCGGTGTGGTCACGTGCGTGCCCTCCGACTCGCCCGACGACTTCATCACCACCAGAGACCTCGCCAACAAGCCCGAGTACTACAAGGTCCAGAAGGAGTGGGTGCACACCGACATCGTGCCCATCATTCAGACCGAGCGCTACGGCGACAAGTGTGCCGAGCACTTGGTGGCCGAGCTCAAAATCCAGTCCCCCAAGGACGCCGTGCAGTTGGCCAAGGCCAAGGAGTTGGCCTACAAGGAAGGCTTCTACAACGGTATCATGGCCGTCGGCAAGTACAAGGGCGAGAAGGTCGAGGTGGCCAAGCCCAAGGTCAAGGCCGACATGATCGCCGCCGGCGAGGCCTTTGTCTACAACGAGCCCGAGGGCGTTGTCATGTCCCGTTCGGGCGACGAGTGCATTGTGTCCTTGGAGGACCAGTGGTACATCGACTACGGCGAGGACTCGTGGAAGAACCAGGCCTTGGAGTGTCTTGCCAGCATGGAGACGTTTGCCAAGGAGACCCGCAACGGCTTCGAGGCCGTGTTGGACTGGTTGAAGAACTGGGCACTCACCAGAACCTACGGCCTCGGCACCAAGTGCCCATGGGACGACTCGCAGTTGATCGAGTCGCTCTCGGACTCCACCGTGTACATGGCCTACTACACCATTGCCCGCTTCTTGCACTCGGACTACTACGGCAAGAAGGCCGGCTCGTTTACCATCGCGCCCGAGCAGATGACCGACGAGGTGTTTGACTACATCTTCACCCGCCGCGAGAACATCTCCACCGACATCCCCGTGGACCAGTTGAAGGCCATGAGAAGAGAGTTTGAGTACTTCTACCCCGTGGACATGCGTGTTTCCGGTAAGGACTTGATCCCCAACCACTTGACCTTCTTCATCTACACCCACGTGGCGCTCTTCCCCAAGCAGGCGTGGCCCAAGGGTGTGCGTGCCAACGGCCATCTTTTGTTGAACAACGCCAAGATGTCCAAGTCCACAGGAAACTTCTTGACTTTGGAGCAGACCACGCAGAAGTTCGGTGCGGACGCCCTGAGAATCGCCTTGGCCGACTCGGGCGACTCGGTCGAGGACGCCAACTTCGACGAGGCCAACGCCAACGCCGCCATCTTGAGATTGACCACCATGAAGGAGTGGTGCGAGGAGGTTGTCAAGAGCGACTTGAGAACCGGCGAGTTGACGCTGTTCTTCGACCTTGCTTTCGACAACGAGATGAACCACTTGGTGGAGCAGGCGTACGAGCAGTATGCGCTCACCAACTACAAGGCTGCGCTCAAGCACGGCTTGTTCGACTTCCAGACCGCCAGAGACTACTACAGAGACTCGGTAGGCACCATGCACAAGGACTTGGTGTTCAAGTACATTGAGTTGCAGGCGTTGTTGTTGGCGCCAGTGGCCCCCCACTTTGCCGAGTACATGTACAAGGAGGTTCTTGGCCACAGCGGCTCTGTCCAGACTGCCCAGTTCCCTCGTGCTGCCAAGCCCGTGTCGCAGGGACTTTTGGACTCGTTGGAGTACGTGAAGGAGTTGGCGCGTGCGGTGCGTGACGCCGAGAGCGTGGTGTTGAAGTCCAAGAAGGGCAAGGCCGAGGTTGACGTGACGATACCCGTGACGTTGACTTTGCTTGTGGCGCAGTCGTTCCCCGAGTGGCAGGACCAGTACATTGAGCTTGTGCGGGAGTTGTATGAGAACCACACGTTGGGCGACAGCAAGGTGATCAAGGAGAGAGTGGGCAAGGACATGAAGCGGGCCATGCCGTTCGTCAAGTTCTTGCAGCAGCGCTTGGTCAAGGAGGACCCCAAGACCGTGTTCAACCGCAAGTTGACCTTCAGCGAAACGGACCTCTTGAAGCAGGTGTCGGAGATCATCCAGAACGCCACCACTACCGTCAAGGTGGAGACGCTCAAGATTGTGGGCTACACCCACGGCAGCAACGTCGGTGTGGATGCCGTCACCGGCGAGGAGGTGGCCATCACTGCCACGGGCAAGGTTGTGGAGGCCTGTGTGCCTGGTGAGCCAGGTATCGTGATCAAGAATGTGTAAGTATAGAAGACATTCTAGGAGACGTTTGAAGAATGTAGATATAGATGACAATGCGTTATTGACAGAATTGTCATTGACAATAGAAGCTAAAATGACTACCATGTGGAAGTTGACGTCGAGAATGTAAATAGCGACGAGCTGGTGTGACTGAGAAGATCGATTTCGAGGGTGTATAGGTAAATGGGTTGCTGTGGCTAAAGACACATCACCAAGTATACATGAATTCGGATACCCTTTGATTGAGGAAACTCGCCCTTCAAATGAGAAGGTATAGGTGCCATTTTGTAAAGATGAGGATCGATATCGTGAATGTGAGAATCGATGGTGATCTGCTACTGCAAGATGCGTTCGTGAATTTGTAGATATGCTTGAAATCTTGCAATAGGGAGAATCATTATCACGAATGTAAGTTTGATGTAAATCGGCTGACAGTAGTTGAGAGCGATACCCAAAGATTGATTTCTGCTCCAGGGTCTCGAGCTGTAGTGGAGTATCCCGAAATAGGTGAGGTGGTACATAGTGCTTACTCCAGCCATCCAATACTCGTATTAGTAGCCAGTCGCTCGGCTTTGAATAACTTCCAGTTTAGTTTATGAGCTGGCAGATATAGTAAGGCTACAGATAGGCACTCGTGCAGCAAGACACGCTGCAGCAATGTCTTCCTAAGAACCAAGACAAAAACTTACTTAGTCAAAATAGAAAACTGAAGTTTCCCTGTTTCCAATATGCCCGATATCTCGTAGGTTGGGGTCTGGCCAATCCTGGTAGATATTCACTGCAATCAGACAACGTCCTCGTGTATTCCAGTCACCATATTTCTCCTGATACCCTAAACAGCTTCAACCTTGGACATTTCATCACGATCTTCATCCTGCTGTTTTCTCACGCCATATGCTCCCGCCATCGTACCCCACCATTCGTATATTGGCCGTACCTCAGTCATTCGTAATTACCGTGCGGCCCAACAGACTGGCGCTGCCCCAACTTAGCAACCTCGTAAATATATAAAGACCCTGTTCCCCGGCTGCAAAACCCCCGAATTCCCCAAATTCACGCCCCTGAATTGCCCTGTCTCTCCCGCCCCGGGGCCAGCCCACCCAGACCCACCGCCAGTCCGGGCCGCACCCACGCCTGTTGCGGCCAGACCATTTCTCACAAGCTCACCCGCACATCCCACAGGTGTATTTTCCCCGTCACCCACCAACCCCCACCCACCCCTCCGAGGCTGCCCCGTCGTGCCCCCTTGCTGCCGCTTCAACCAAGCAGGGCCACGTCACATTTGCCCCCCACCATCCTCCCCGGGTAAATACCACAGAGACCGAATCCGGGACGCTGCCTGCGACCCCCATCTCTGCCCCCACCCTCGTACCCCAACAACCACCTTCCCCCCCAAACAGGCACCGGGCCGGACCCACCCAAACAACACTCCACCGCCACACCATGCCGGGCACACCCCCGCAGTTCCCCCTCATGGGCTTGCCGCCAACGTACGACACCCGGCTCCACGAGCCGTCGGGCAAAATCACCTTAGGCTGGTCCCAGGACGCCCCGCTGCCGCTCCTGGTGGGCTTGTCCGCGTCGGCGCAACTCAAGGAGTCCCGCAAACGGTACCGCAGCCGCTTGGCCGGCCCGCAGACCGAACACGTCCCGCCCCAGCAAGACTCGGGCGACGACATGGTGCTCTCGGACTCGGGCCTGGCCCTGGACTCAGGGCTGCACCCGCCCAAGCGCCGCTTGACCCTGGAGCAGTCCCACGACGCGCCGTTGGCCGTGCCGGCGCCACAGAGACCCGCTCGCCTGCTTTTGGACGGCGAGGCCAAGGACGTGCACCCTTGCACCCCGGCGGCCCTTGAGTCGCTTGCGGCGTCGCCGCTCCTGGACGCCGACGGCCAGCCCACGCAGCTGCTCGTGCTCCCGCTGCCCTCGGCGTCGCCCGTGGACCTGGAACAGAACTGGCCCGTGGGGCTTTCGGACCTAGAAAAACAGCTCGCCCGGGCCCCCCGCAACCAGAACGAGCTCGTGGACATGATTGTGGGCTTGAGCGGGTTTGTGCTGGACCGCAACAAAAACAACCTCATCTTTCTGCTCTTGCGACGCGTCGGCCGCCAGCTGCTCCTGTCGCTCTGCAACATCATCCACGTGAGCTTGAACCACGACATCCTCTCCGCGCTCCCCTCGGAGATCACCCTAAACATTCTTTCCCATTTGGACTCAAAGTCCCTCTTGAACGCCTCCTTGGTCTCCCGCCTGTGGAACAGGCTCATCAGCAACACAGAGTTGTGGTGCTACCTCCTCAAGAGAGACGACCTCATCGTTGACGACGCTACCTTGCGCAAGGAGTTGAGCCAGCCCCAAGCCTTGCTCCGTGACTGGGGAAGCCCGAGCCCGTACCTCCAGAACATGAACACCGCCCAGATCCTCTACAAGAAACGCCACTTGATCTTGAAGCGCTGGATGGACCCGTCCTACGAGCCTCGCCGCATCAGCTCCGCAGGCCACGGCACAAGCATCGTCACATGCCTCCAGCACGACGAGGACAAGGTCATCACAGGCATCGAGGGCAAACTGATCCACATCCAGAGCGCCAAGACAGGCAAACCCTTGCGTCTCTTGAAGGGCCACGACGGCGACGTCTGGGCTCTCAAGTACTTTTCCAACACGCTAGTCAGCGGGTCCACGGATCGTGACGTGCGCATCTGGAACATCCGCACAGGTCGCTGCACACATGTGTTCAAAGGACACACGTCCACCGTGCGTTGTCTCGACATCTTGCACCCCGTGCAGATTGGCGTCAACGACAATGACGAGCCCGTGTTCTTCCCTGAAAAGCCGCTTTTGGTGACTGGCTCCAGGGACTACAACTTGCACGTGTGGAGACTCCCGCTCGATAACGAAAGTGAAGAAGGCGACCTTATCACAGAACCCGAGGTCTACGACGCCAAGGACCCCAGGAACCCCTACCTCATCAACATCCTTTCGGGCCACACCCAGTCTGTGCGTTGTGTCACGGGGTACGGCAACATTGTCATCTCGGGCTCTTACGACACCACAGCGCGAGTCTGGGACCTTCTCGATGGATCGTGCAAGTGCGTACTCGAGGGCCACAGCGACAAGATCTATTCTGTGGTGTTGGACTTCGAAAACAGAAGGTGCTTCTCGGGGTCAATGGACCTGTCCATCAATGTCTGGGATTTTGACCAGGGCAGGCTTTTGTATCTGTTGGAAGGCCACAATCTACTCGTGGGTCTTCTCGAGCTTTCGGACAAGTATCTTGTCTCTGCTGCTGCTGATTCCACGTTGAGGGTCTGGGACTACAAGACGGGCGAGAATCTCAGCAAGTTGAAGGGCCACAACAGCGCCATCACGTGTTTCCAGCACGACGGATTAAGGATTGTTAGTGGAAGCGACCGCATGCTCAAGCTCTGGGACATCAAGACCGGCAAGTTTGTGCGGGACTTGCTTCTGGACATTACGAGCAGCATCTGGCAGGTGAGTTTCGACTCCGACCGCTGTGTGGCTGCAGTGCACACGTTGAAAAACGGGCGGGAGGAGACGTACATTGAGATTTTGGATTTCAGCGAGCCGTTGAACCACGCTGAGAAGATCCACGAGGTCCTAGAGTGAAAACTCAAGGACAAGGCTTAGGAACTAGCTATGGAGTGCCGTCCAAGGGAGACGTGCTTACACAACTAACTAGATAAGAACATCTGAAGTTGACTATGGATGGAAGTAGTGTCAAAGAGCTGTGAGATGGCTACAGTAGTCACTACATGAAGAGCCAAGAGACATGCGAGGGTGAATGTGGGCACACCGCAATCCTTATTCGTTAAATGATTGAACAATGGTAGATTACGTGGATTCAGTTGTGTTGATGAAGAGAGTACTCCAATGGATGAAGGTGAGCTTAACGCACAATGTTCAGATTGACGTGAAGTTTGCGAAAGATGCGGTAACTGCAAAAGTTAGGCAAAACCCTCGAGGAGCCAGACTTCACAAAAGAATAGATATGCCAGCGTAGGTGATACCAGACCACGCCTATCAGACCATGTATGTCAAATTAATGATACAAATACATCAGGGAACAGCAATAGGTAGAATCAATTTGTCCTGATCGCACTGGTGGCAGTATGGCCTAATGGCAGTAGCGAGAGGCCAGGGTTAATCTAAGACCCAGTTGACTTGCAAGATCAAACCGAATCAAAAGGGATAGCCTTTAATTCATTGCTCCTATTCTTCATTCCAATAAATCTTATTCCTATTTATATATATTCCCCCGTCGCTTGGCTGGCCCATGCTACGGCACTGATGGAGGGTGCGAAAATCAAACCCGCCAAATAGCTGGACCTCACCTACCCAGTACTCCACACCCGGTCAGCCAGACACTGCCGTTTCCACCACCAGCCACACAACACAGCAGCCATGGCAAGGAAACCACTTTTGGAGGAGGTCGACGACGACGAAATCGACAACATGGACATGGACCTTGCGCAGTTCGACCCCAGTCTCCGGACACCGCTTGCGCCCGTCAACAAGCCTGTCATCACCCGGCTGCAGGACTCGGAGCCGCTGTTGTTCGACGCCTTGGGCAGCGCCCCGCAGATGGCGGCGTCGTTGCAGGACGCCAAGACCAACGACCTCGTGAACCCAGACAAGTTGACCGACGAGGAAAAGCGGGAGATTGGCCGCTTGCAGATCATCTACCCGTGCTACTTTGACCGGTGCCGGTCGCACAGCCAGGGCCGCCGGGTCAGCGTGGAGCAGGCGGTGGAGAACCCGCTCGCCAAGACGATTCTGGACGCGTGCCGGGCGCTCAAGCTCCCGGTGCTTCTTGAGTTGGACAAGTCCCACCCGCAGGACTTTGGCAACCCGGGCCGGGTGCGTGTGCAGCTCAAGGCCGAGGACAAGACGCTGGCGGCGCCGTTTGCCAACAAGCGGGCGTTGTTCAAGGAGATCTCGGCGTACTTGAAGGAGCACCCCACCACGTTGGAGAGCGTGGGCCAGGCCAGCGGCATTCCCTTGATGAAGGAGTACCAGAGCGGGTTCGAGCCGCTGGTGCTCCCCAAGGTCAAGGGCTTCCACATGAACACCATTGTGCCCGTGCACCTGCGGCTCACGGTGAAGCACCCGATGACAAAGTCGATCTACGAGAAGTTGCCTGAGGTCGAGGAGGCCCCCAAGCCCAAGGCGCCCAAGAAGAAGATGATGAAGATCCGGGGATAAAAGATTAGCGGAGGAAAGGTCTGCGAACATATTGTATTGTATAATAAGACAGATAGTGGAAGAAGAGGTCTGGTGGACCATATAAGCACGCATCGCACTTACCATATAAATACGACGAGTGCTGGTATCAGACATGCAAGACGTTGAAGAAAAGTCAAGACTAGTTGTTTATGTGTGAGCTGACCAGAGCATACAAGGCAGCCGTGGCTGAATTATAAATTTGTTCCCGGTGTTCTATTGAGATGACGATGGAGGTACCTATGAGCCCCGGATGTAGTCTCAGATAAGAGGACGCCAACGAGTTGTAGATCCAAAGCCATGGCTGTTCTTATTGTAGCAGAGTGATGTTGGTTTAAACGTATCTGAGTGCAAGGTAAATTGAGGTCAAATCTATACTTGCCTAGACTTCGGTTCGGAACTTTTCGAGTGTTCCAGCTTTCCCGTGATTACTTAGCTATAATTCAGGAATGAACAAAGAACTTTCCTCAACTGAGCCACCTTCCAATGTCCGGCGGGCGTTATCGACCGGCTGCACAGCGGCCGTTGCAATTTTTGGTAAGCTAGAACTGGTCCTATTCAATGAGGCCAATGGGCAGACCAGAGTAGTAATTCAACACCCCGGATTTTCCAGTATCCACCAATGGTCTGACCTAGGTGAATTTGACGGCTCAAGAGCCGCAGAGTCCATCACTAACTTCATCCAGCAAATGACTGGGGTCAAGCTCGGCAGTCCCAAGGTACAGATTCAACCAGTCTAGGAAGCCCGTCGCTCAGTACAAGGAACTCCACTCTCGATGGTTCTTGTCTCGCTCAGAACAGAAGATGTGGTCTTTACTGTGTCTACAAGATCTGGCAGCCACACCTGTTGACAACCCCTAGAAGCCTCCTAGACCACCTTATCACTTCCACTCGTGTTGACTCTATAACTTGTGGGTCTACGGTGTTGGCCGTCCAAGTAAATCTGCCCATCTCACTACGCCTTTGGGGCGTACTTCTCGCGGTACTCCTTGATGGCAGCGACGTTCTCGGGCGACAACTTGTCGTGCAAGTAGGCGATGATGTCCAGCAAGGACACAATCAGGTGCACGGGGATCCCGTAGCGGGCGCTCACGGCCTGGGTCGCCAGCAAGGCCAGGTCGACGGTGGTCTCCTGTCTGTCCAACGCAATGATGCACCCTGCCACGGTGCCCTGCTCGGCGGCGATGATGGCAAACGCCTCGTTGATGGCGGTGCCTGCGGTCATGACGTCGTCGATGATCAAGACCCGCTGCCCGGCCAACGCACAGCCGACAATCAGGCCGCCCTCGCCGTGGTCCTTCTTCTCCTTGCGGTTGAACGAGTACCCGACGTCGGCGTACTTGGCCGGGTTGAGCTCGGCCAACTTGGCGACCGTGATGGCGGCCAACGGGATGCCCTTGTACGCCGGGCCAAAGAGCACGTCGAACTCGAGGCCGGCAGCGGCGATGGCCTGGGCGTACGCCGAGGCGAGGGTCAGCAAGAGCCGGCCCGTGTTGAACAAACCCAAGTTGAAGAAGTACGGCGACTGGCGGCCGGACTTCAACGTGAAGGTGCCGAACTTGAGCGCCTCGCTCTGCAAGGCAAATTCCAAGAAGTCCGTCTGGAACGAGTGCATGAAGATAGTGGTTGAAAATGCGCGGCCGCCAAAGAAAGAGAGGAAGATGGGGAGGAGAAGGGAAGAGAAAGAGAGAGAAAGAGGAAATGGTGGAAAAGATAGGGAAAGAGGAAGGAAGGAAGGAAAAAAGTGGATTAATTGAAATCACCTTGGCGCTGGGGCGGCGGGTGGTGGTTAGCTGCATTACGCAGGAGAGCGATGGCGATGGGGACTAAGATAAGGCAGTCTCACCGGTGCACCGGCTCATCATCAGATCATCCCGGGGAGTCATTTTCCAATCTCCCCCAAAATCCCACCATCAAACACTCCAGATATCTCACCAATTCAACCCAATTGAATTCATTGCCAACTTCCATTCTCTCACCCTCTTCTTTCTACCTCACCCTCTTCTACCTCAGCCTAGCATCACCACTTGTCGCGCCACCATGGATCCAGCTCAGGCCACCGACGTGGTGCAAAACCTCGAGGACGCCCAGCGGCACGACTTGGCGCTCCACCTCTACCTGGCCTACCTCCTACATCGGGTGAACCCAGCGTTTCCGCCGCCGCTCTGGAGCCTCTGGCCCCGCATGGCGATCGACCCAACGACAATCGAGGACTACGAGGACTTGGCCGTGGACGACGATGTGATGAAGCACCGCGGGCCGCTTCCAACGTTCAAGCCGCCCACGGACGATGTGGCAGTCGGCGCACCTGCCCCCAAGCCCCGGAAGAAGACGATCCGGAGGAAGAAGGGAAGTGTGGAGAGAAGAGAGACGTCAGAGGGGGCAGAGGGGGCAAACGAGGCAGAGGGGGCAAACGAGGCAGAGGGGGCATCAAAAGAGACAACGCAGGGCACAAGACAGGAGACAGGACAGAAGACAGAGGAGACAAGACAGAAGACAGAGGAGACAGCAGAGACAATTCTGGAGATGATTCAGGAGACAGTGGGGACAGCGGAGACAGCATCGGAGGATTCACAGTCGGACACGGAAGAGAAACCGAGAGAAACGCAGCCCGAACCACAGGACGCAGGGTCCGACTCCGACTCTCTGGTGGAGCTCGAAAGGAAATACGGCAAACTCAGGCTGACCAAGATCAAGACCGTCGAGGAGAGGACCCTTTTCCGAAGACGCCGAAACCTCGACGTCCTCCACAAGAAAGGGCGCAAGACCGACGCCCGGACCACACTCATCAACGCCGTCCACGCCATGGTCGAGCGGAAAGTCACGCAGCGCTTGCGGGCCCAAGGCCTGGAACTCTCGGACTCGGACGTGACCCAGAAGTTCCTCCTCCAGAACATCTCGGTGCCCTTGGCCAACCGGCTCACCAAGGTGGTCAAGCACGTGCCCCACCACAAGCGCCAGAACCGCCGCCCGCCGCCCAAGACGTGGCACAACATCCACATGGCCAGTCTCGACGCCGATGTCCGTGCAGGCACGTTTCGGCCGGCCGAGGCGGCCCGGACCTACAACGAGGCCCGCCATTTTTTCGGTTTGCCCTACGAGTACCGCTACAACGCGGAAGACTACGAAGAGGCCGGCCAGGAGCCGCCGCCGTTCTCGGTCGAGCTCAACCTCCACGCCATTGCCCAGCAGGGCACGCTCCCCAGAGTCGACGTCTACCAGAAGTACAACGAGTACCATTTCCGGGCGCAGGAGCGAGAGGCGCTTTTCGAAAAACTGTGGGACGACGCCGTGCGCCAGACCCAGCTCCTGTGGGACCCGGCCGAGGCACGCTTGTTGAAGCCCTACAGCCCGATGGGCGAGTTCATGCACCTGCAGCGGCAGGAGTTTCTCGCCAAGCTGGAGCTTACGGAACGGGACTACCTCTTTGAGCGGCCGCCGCGGGCGTCTTCGAGCGTAATGGATTGATTATAGAATAGGGTCGAGAAATAAAAATGCATTCTGTCATACGGGAACGGGTGGCGGTTTACGCCCGCTTCTGGAACGTGGAGGTGATCTCGGTGTTGAAGATCACGTCCCAAAACTTGCTGGTGACGCCAAAGCCCAACTCGTAGTTCTTGTAGTGGTGCTCCAAGTGGTAGGTCTTCAACTCCTGGAAGTACTTGGGCAACCTCGTGTGGTGCAACACGTAGTGGGTCACGTCGTACATGATGTACCCCAAGGTGCCGCCGGCAAAACCCGAGCACGCCATGTGGAAGGGGAGGATGGCGAAAATCAAGCGGTAGAACGGGTACGCCAACACCATGAACAACGCCGGCGGCATCACCAAGCGGTACTTGTCCATGGGCAAGTAGTGGTGCACGCCGTGCAAGAGGAAGTGCAACGTGAAGAAGACGCGGTGCTCGGGCAAGTAGTGGTCCAAGTGGAACAAGAAGCGGTGGAGACAGTACTCCACCAACGTCCACACAAAGAGACCCAACGCCCACAAGCTGAGCGACGTCACCACGCTCTGGCCCTGGAACCCGAGGTAGAAGATGTACATGTTCACAGGGAGCCACACCGTGGGCACGACCCACCACGCGGTCAACGAGAGCGGCTCCAAGAAGTTGCCAAACAACGGAGCCAGTCCTTTGCCGTAGTGGCGCGGCCGGTGCACCTGGTCGAGGTAGAAGTCCTTGGAGAAGTTGGACCGCATCATCTGGGGAAGAAGCGGCTTGTTGAGGTCGAGGAACCGGTGCTTCTTGGCGTCCGCCGAAAAGTCCGTCTGCACCGAGAGCTTGTCCATGGCGGGCAACTTGTCGTGGAACTCCGAGAGGTCGTACTGCAGCGCCTGCTTGGCGGCCTCGTCCGTGAGGCGCACCTCCACGGGCGTGTTGTTCTTGTTCTTGAGAAGCTCCTCCTCCTCCTCGGCCGTGGCCAAGTAACCAACTAACATCTCGTCGTCCAACATTTCGTAGGCGGACTCCGAGTGCTCGTGAGACTCCATGTCGGCCATGGCCTCGGTGACATCGCCGCCTGCGTACGGCATGATGATGTCGTCGCCGGCAGGGTGCTCCTCAAGGAAGTTGGTGACATCGTACACCTTTCTGTGGTAGAGCGTGACCCAGCAGTCATCTAATGTGTTGTGTTTCAGCACGGTGGCGGCAGATAATAGGGGCAACAGGCGGGACATGGTTAGGGTGTGTTGTTATAAAGAAAGGGGTCCTGGAGAGCGTGTGATCCTCCAATGGCGTGGGTGGCTTTGAGCGTGTGTTTTAGAGGCCGTCTGAATGGGTTATATATTTATGGAACGGTGCGAGTAATGTTTCTGTTTTTCATCGCGCCATCGCCTCGCGCAAACATGCCACATTGGCCCTACTCGTACCGGTCTCATGCTAACCGAGGGTCCGGCGGGCCGGGCCGGCACCAAAATGCTGGTATGGGGGTTTCCCCGTTGAAATGTCTCTGGGCCGGCGCAGCCACGGCGTGTCTCTAATATTTTCTGCTTCCAGCAAAAAAAAAAGTCTCTTGCGCTGGCGGGCCGTGGGTCCTGGTCCCGATGCGTAGCTGCCCGAAAGGTGGCGCGAGTAACCGGGCCATGCACTAATAGCACCGGTCCGCTGCCCCTATGCCACGGGAGCTAAATGTGGGGCTTCCACAAACGAGCGGCTGTTTTCTGCGTGCTCACACAAGCTGCCGCTCCGGCTCGTAGTCCGTGGTTTGCAATTCGTAGTCCTGCTCTAGGTCGGTGTCCGCCTCGAAGTCGGTGTCCTGGTCCTGGTCCCCAAGCAAGTTCCCGTCTGTCTCCGGCTGCTCCATCGCATACTCCTCCAGCGTCATCTGCTCCAGGTGCAACGTGTGGTCCACCAAGTTGAGGTACGCGTACATGAAGTTCGAAAGCACAACCTGCTCTCGGAGCGACCGCTTGGGGTTGGCGAGCTTGAGGTGTGAGAGCCGGTAGATGGCCCGCTCAACGTGCACAGGGAACCGGTAGTCGATCATGATCAACGTGGACTGCGACGGAGGCGGGAGCGGGAACCCGAACGCAGAGTCCGTGAACTCAATGGGCTGGTTGGGCCGCGAGTACCGCTTGATGCTCTTCTTGAGCTTCTCTTGCACCTCCAACGTGGACTTGGGCCGCTCGTCGGCCGCAGGGCTCTCGGTGGACTCGGCGGCACTCTTGACCGGCACCTCGTCCTCCTTCTTGGCAATGTTCTTGAGCTTACTCTTGAGCCGCAGCCGCACCTTGCGGTCCTCCTTCTTCTCTTCTGGGATTGGCTCGGGGACAGTCTCCAAGCTGCTTCTCTCTTTGCTGACGCGTTTCCTGGCCGTGGTCTTGGCCTGCTCGGGCTCGCTCTCCTCGATCTTCTTGTCGTTGCCCGAGCTGCTGCGTCTTCTCTTGAACAACTTCGTGATGACGTTCTCCTTGCTCTCCTCCTTCACGGGCGTGTTCCGCTTGCTCACCATGAGTTCAGGCGACGACACGGACCGGACAGGCACCGTGGGCACCGAGCCCTGCGACGCCTCCCGCTCCTTGGACCACGGCCAGTTCTTCTTCGACTTCCTCTTTTCCGTGGTTTCGTAGTCTTGCGAGAAGCGCCGGTCAGAGCTTTCGTCGACCGGGCTGAGCCCGCTTTTCTCGGAGGCGGGGCTCCTCACAATGTCTTCTTTCAAGCCCGAGGGCGACGTCGTGCCGCCGTATGGTTCAAGCTCGATGGTGGGCGAAGGCACCTCTTCGTCAGTCAGGTCCAAGGACTCGGCCTTGACAATGTCGATGCTAAGTTGAGGCCGGGGGCTGGCGATGATTGGTGTTTCTTCCTGCACTGGCAAAGCCCCCGTGACGAGCTCAAGAGGTTTGCCTTGGTCGCGATGCTCAGCATCAGATAGCGAGTCAAGAGGCACTTCCTCCTCCAACTGGACTACGGCCGACAAGTCACGGGCGGCCTGCAACTCGAGCAACGGGTCGGGTCTGTCTTGCACAGGCGACAGCGTGCCGAGCGGCTTGCTCTCGATTGTGTCTTTGCCCAACTCAGACAACACCTCTTCCTCGATTCCCAAGGTGTCTTCGTAGCTGACGTCCTGGGTTGTAAGGTCGAAGCTGAACTCGTTGACGTCGGGGGCCTTGGACACGAACGGCTGCTCCTTCTTCTCGGTCTTGGCCAAGCTCTCCTTGAACTGGTTGATTTCGTCCCGCAACAAGTCGAGGTCCTGATTTAGCTCTCTGGTCTTGTCGCGCTTGTTGTAGGTTTTGATCCTGTTGTTCTGCACCCCGTCGCTGGCCAGTCGTGAAGGCGAGTGGGGGCGTCCGTCAACGGCGGCGTCCACTCTGGATTTGCTTGACGGCCGGGACTGGTCGTAGGGTGATGCGGCGGGCGTGAAGTGAGACGCCTGGGGCGAAGCGACTCCTGGGGTCAAAGGAATGTTGGTGTCGAGTGCTTCTGGGTAGTGGGGGCGTCTCTGGTGGGGGCTGGCACGAACTTTCGGGTTCCGGACCTCTTCGTGGAAGTGCTGCCGAGGAGCCGGAGAGTCGCCTCTGTCCTCGGGGCCCGACACTTTGCGGACGCCTTGGTCCTCGGCCCCGGGGAGGTTCTCGGCCGACACGGTTCTGGCGCCGTGCCGTTTTCTCGGGTACCCACGGCCCGGGTGGGGTCCCGGATGCGGCTGTCCCTGCGAGTACAGCGGGGAAAACAGCTGGGCCAGATGCAGTTGTGTGGGCAGCGGTCCCGGTTTGGGCCCGTGGCTCACGGAGTTGGTCTTCAGCACGCCCACGGACGGGTACGGCGAGATCCTGCTGTCCATGACGGGCACGATCGGGTCCTTTCTGGGCTTCTGCTGGCCCGGAAGCGGCGTCTTGTAGCTGAAGAGAAGCTGGGAGCTGCGCGGGTTGATGCTGTGCATGGAGGTGCGGTCGGGGGCGGCGGTGTTCACCGAGAGATGGGTGGACTTCGAGGAAGCCACGTGGGGCATCAAGTTGTGTCTGAGCTCGGCGAGCTTCTCGGCCTTGTTGTTCTGCAACTGGGACCCCAACAGCAGGTGCGTGGGGCCCTTTCTGTAGTCGACTCTGCGGCTGCGGCGCAAGGCGAAGTTGTCCTGGCGGGGCGGCGCCGGCGAGCCCGGGGCACCCGGGTACGGTCTGTGGTCGGGCCCCGGGCGATGCGGGTACGGGTCGGTGCTCGGGTGGGCCAGTGGGCGGTACGGGTCGCCCTTGAGGGCCGGGTCGTCGCCGAGGTCGATGCGGTCGGCGGCGTTCAGCTTGGCGTTGCCGAGTTCGGAAAACGCCTCCTTCTCGATCTCGCTGTACCCCAACGAGCTGGACGACAACGAGAACGCCAACGTGACGGCGTCGCTGGAGTCCATGCCGGCGGAGCGGGACATGGCCTGGAGCTCGGAGGTCAACTTGCGGAGCGACGGCTCCGGGTACGGCGAGCGGGGCTCTGGGTCGGCGGGCCGGTCGGCGGGCCGTTCGGGCAGCACCGGCTCGTCGAGGCCCAGGGCGAAGGAGCCGTCGTGGTTGGACGAGAGCGACAACAGCAGCCGCTTCAGGCGGGACGCGGACTGGGACCGGCTGAGCTTGCGCTCGAGCAAGTCGTCGATGGTGGTTCTCACGTGGTGCTTGAACTGCTGCGGGTTGACCTCCGGGTGCAAGTTGGCCGGGACCCACAACAACTCGTCGTTGGGGAGCGGGTCCTTTTCCGGCGAGCTGTGGGCCAGAAACGGCGCCTTCTGCGGCGAGTGCAGCGGCAGCGACGGCAGCCTGGTGGCGTTCTGGTCCGAGTCCGGCAGCAGGCGGCGGAAGTGCAGCAGCGCACTGGTGAGCGAGGCGCCCGACGGCGTCCGCGAGAGCGGCGAGCCGTCGGACAGAAGGCGGGAGTCGTCGTACGAGTCTGGGTCGAGGAAGAACAGAAACAGCGGGTCCTGGGGCGGCAAGTCCGGGTCTGGGCTCATGAGATGGCCAATCAGGAGCCGTTTGAGCGCCGCCACCATCTGTTTCTCCTGCTCAATCTCCTTGGCCGCCAGCTCGTAGCTGCCGGGGCTGTTGCGCATGCTCAGCGGCGGCGACTGGGAGTGGGGCGGCGATGTGGGCAAGAGCTCTCGGTTGGCCATGGTCCGGGCATATGTGGGGAGTGGGGATGGTCAGATCTGGACACAGATCCGAGTGAGGCCAGTATTGGCGAGGCCAGTGCAGCTGCTGGTGCTTGGTGGTGCCTAGAGTTGGCCGTGGTGGAGTTGGCCGTGGTGGAGTTGGCCGTGGTGGTAGTTGGCCGTGGTGATGTTGGTACCTAAGCCAGTAGTGTTGCTACCTAGACTGGTGGTACCTGGGCTGGTGATGTCGTCTGGAGACCTCGCGTCTGTGCTGATCTGTGGATCAGTCGCCTGGAGGTGGCCTTTGCGTGAAACTGGCACTGGGATCAACCGTGCCGATCTGAGCCTCAGTGATGCGGTGGAAGGAGCGGCGGCGGGCTCGGCTATGTACAGTGGCCGGTGCCGTGGGTGGTAGGAGGCGCTAGGCTCGGGTGGGGAGCAAGGCGAGGCACGGGCACAGGTTTAGGCTTGATTGGGAAAGCCGTTGACAAGTTACGCACCGGGCTTCCCAGTGGCTCGCGCGAGAAAATACAACGAACAATGCCTACGCGTACTCTCCGCAAGGGGGACCACAGAGTAGGGCTAGAGGAGGGATGTGAAATTGAAGTGACTACAGAATTCGGCGTCACTAAACGGGTGGTTAATGTAAGCGGGATATGACTGGGCGGTGCATCGACCGGCGGTGCTCAGCTCTGAGGCGGGGTGCGGGGCTCTGAAATGATCCAGGTACGCCCCTGCCAAGTCAATGAGCCTGAAACGCACAAGATGATTAGACCTACGTGGTGCCAGCTATAGACAGTGTAGCAGAAGGTGAAAGTTTTGGATTCAGTGAGGAGTTGGCAGGCAGCTGGATGTAGATCTGTCGCTGCCCGTAAGTTGAGCTGGGTGCACCCTACAGCCATTCACTTGGACATCGTACAAGCCGTACTTGATGATACTTCTACACAGCCTGTGACAAGAATATAAATGGCATGGTAGCGAGGCAAGAAGTCAGAGGGCTAAACACAGTGAAACTGCTGCCTGAATTGGTGTGGTATTGCCTGAGCAGAGCGGTGTCTGTCTGAGGTGAAGTATTGATATCTTCAAACAAAAAGATTTCGCCTCTCTTGCTTCATCCTGCGTGCTTCAACTCAAACAGCTTCAACCTTGGCCGCTTCAGACTCGGCCATTTCAGACTCGGCCGCTTCACCTTGGACTAAGTCTATCCAGGTGTCCGGCACTAGCTTGCCTATTCACTTTGCAATGACTCAGATTGCTTGTAGAGGATTAAGTAAAACAAGAGTCATGGTTTACACCAGTAAAAGAGCCATGGGACCAGATCCCCCTTGCCACTAATGAATAGAGCCCATCTAGACATTCATCGAGAGGGGTAAGGCCCTGGTCGGGACTGTGACTTTCCGCCGCCAAGTGACCAAGTTTCATTTCAGTTTAGTCTCAGATCCAGAGAATAGACCCAATCGCACTCCCGACCCATGGAAGCGTTGATCACACTATGGCATGCTTCTCACTTGACTAGCATCCACACAAACCCAGACAACCCCGACACCAACAGCAACACATACACCGCCTTCCATTGGGGATGCGTCTCCACAAAGTCAAAGTCGGGGAAACCCCCCAAATTGCACGCCGCGTGGAGAAGCACGGCACACGCCAAATTGCCCGTTTTGCAGTAAACCTGGCCCGCTGCCATGCCGAAAAGCAGCGTGTAGAGCAATTGGAAAGCGGTAGTGGCAGCCACAGTGCCGCCAGAGACGCCGGCCCGCCACAATGTGTAGCCGTGGTGCACGTGTGCTAGCCCAAAGAGGAAAGGGCTCCACACAACTAGCGGTCCCGCCAGCACGTATGGCAGCAAGAGGCCAAAGACGCAGCCCCGGTACACCCACTCTTCGGAGATTGGCGCAAACACGTGGTTCCGGAACCCGGTCCAGGCGCAGTAGTTCTCCTTAAAGTCTTGTAGTAGTTGTGGGCTGTTGAGTAAGTACACTGCCAATGGCCCAGAGTAGAGCCAGCCACACAAGCCCAAGCACCAAGGTACACCAGCCCACTTTGGGACAAGACCGAACCCGGCCACTGCAGCCGCCCATGTCGGATAGTCTCCGCAAAGCACTGCCCAAACAGGAAGCACGGCCCCCAACACCACACAAAGCGCCAGCACCCGGCCCACCCGAAACCGTATTACCTCAGCGTGGTCTCTAGGTAGCAGCGCCAAGCGGTGGGGGACCGCCACGTGTATGCACGCCACGTAGGCCGCCGCCACCGCCCCACTGAGGCACAAGGGGAGGAGCATGCTGTGCGAGGACGCCATGTTGATGCGCAGGTCGCGGGCCCTGGCTAGGGCCGCATCTGGGACGGCGGGATTCGGCCGACTTATATAGTGGGTGGGTCTGTGTGGTTGCTACTGTGTGATTGCTGCTGCAATTTCTAGTACCAGTGTTGTGTAGTTGCTGCTGTGGGTTTGTTACTGTGTGCCACCGTGTGCCGGATGTATCTGCCTCTTGCCGCAGTGAAATTGGGTGCAATGGTTATCACCAGTAATTGAAACATCTGCCGATCTAAGGAGCTGACGTAGAAATAGCCGGATCAACAGCCGGACTTATGAGATTTGCCCGGTTCATAGCTCCTTTCGTGTTCGGCCAAAGCCTCTTGCCCGGGATCGGCCGGAGTTAGGCATTGTATGGGTCTCGCCTTGTATGGTATCAGATACCGCAGGTGTTGATCTGACGTAAGCGATCTGCAAATCTGGGTGCTGAAGAACAACAGGTATTTGACAACACTCTACATAAGGCCCGGATTGCCCTGGTACTTCGTCCAAATCAAAGCCAGTGGCTACCAACAAATTCAAAAATGAACCTCATCAGGTTGCACCAGCTCAGTGACCTCAGACGCCGGGCCAAAATTGAAGGCAACAAGTCTACTGGAGGTAAAGAGAGCCACCCTCCAAAGAGCCCTGGAGGCGGAACTTGTCTGGGGACAAAGTGAGCGCCCGGGCCTTGAGATCAGTTAGCTTTGGATAATAAACAGAATTATGGTTTGAAGTAGAGTGTGTGACAAATTGCTCACTACGCGTTGTAATACTGGAGGAGATGAATATAGTCGGCGTTTGTAGCCAAGATGCCAAGACTTCAGAGGCTTTGAACGGTTCGAACAAAGAGGTGATTCTCATTGAAGATGTGTGACTGTGATCTCTGCAAATCGGTGATCCATAATGCCGTTTGTGACACCCTATCAATGACTTTTAGATCTTCAGCTAGTTCGTTTGTCGTGAATTAAAAAAGGACAAAGCTGTTTGTTAGAGCGTGGTATTCAAAGAGCGGCTCGGTTATGAGCAGTTTTGCATCGACATCACTAGGTTGTAATGGCAAGAAACCCGTTCATATAGAGAGTCGCGTACCCTTTTGTATTGATCCGATGGAGGATAGAATCAGAACTTAATATCATCATGCTCGATAATAGGCGTTATCGCATTTGTTGAGGTTCTGTATTCCGATGGCCGCCAGCACAAAGGACCTGCCACTGACATATATAGTGATGAAGCTCCTTGCAGCCAAGGATTGAGGTTGCACCCTGTAACATTCCGTACCCGTTGAAACGACACAGGGAGAATCAGAGTCAAGCTACCGTTGAGGTTCTCTTTGAAGCCGAGCGCAGAGACAGTAGGTTCTGTGGTATAGTGGGTCTAGCAAATATCTGAGTTTATTTGAAGATTTACTCGCGGATTCAAGAAGCTTGCAAAGCGAGTCTACTCAATTTGTTCTGTTTGATTCACATTGAATCAGGTTAGAATGCTATCCAGACCAACAAGTTGCTGACTGTCTTAGCTCAAACGACCGATTTTCTGCGACTTATTGTAGTCACTGCCATATTGCGATCCAACTAGTAAATGCAAGTGGTATCATGGAGATAGCTGTCATCTCTCTACCCCAGTGGGCTAAATCCAATTAACATACATATAGATTATCGGGTGCAGCTAGAATCAGGTTTCAAGCTATCATCCGACAGCTTCAAAGAAACAGGGGTTCAGAGCTAAGCCATAATGAGTCACAGGATAGGCACAAGTCCAGTGATTCTAGAAGAGTGGGCCAGAAATTCTGGCTAATTACGAGGTCACCCTTTGGACAAGTTGGAGGTTCAACTTTGGACAAGGTGGGAGTCGATCAGCCCAGCACACTACACCGCTATTGAATACAAGTTTCACCTGACTTGCTTGCCAAAATCATATTACTTCGAGCAGCTCTTTCTATGATCTGTGACTCATCGGCAGTCTTGAGCCGCACGGAGAACCGTTGAGTACCCCGGCCATGACTATTGCCGGGCCTTGATTGGCCACGATAAGGTCACGTGACGGAGAAAGCTATGTCAAAAAGCTCAAACCCACACCCTCAAATGGTCTTACCTAAGTCCGCTGGCCTACATCAGCCCTTCGTCGCTTTTCACGCGCCTTATCGATGTTGACTCATGCTGTGGTCTGGCGCTGGTATGCCTGGTATGACGTCTGACCTGGCTGCGCGGCGATCTATCTATGAGTCACCGTTATCGCCAGTGAGTCACCCAGCGATATCCGACCGGTGCCCTAGGAGACCAAGAAGTAGACGCAAAGTTGATGAGCGTTGGCCCGTAGCATACCACCAATCTCAATCTCTCTTTGTTCTGTTCCCCTCGTGCGTTATCGACCCAGGGTGTAGGGCTCACCCAATAGAGCGCGCAGCATTTGCAAGACCACCATCATGACGCTAACACACCATGTCCGGCGCTTTGCCGTGCTGGCGGCGTGTTCCCGGGGCCAGAACTTGACGGAGAAAATCGTGCAGAAGTACGCTGTGGGTCTTCCGCCGGCGAAAAAGGTGTTCAGCGGCGACTACGTGAGCATCAAGCCAGCCCACTGCATGTCCCACGACAACTCGTGGCCCGTGGCGACCAAGTTCATGGGGCTCGGCGCCAAGGCGGTTGCCGACAACCGGCAGATTGTGTGCACGTTGGACCACGACGTGCAGAACACGAGCGAGAAGAACTTGGCCAAGTACGCCAACATCGAGCAGTTTGCACAGCAGCAGGGCATCGACTTCTACCCTGCCGGGCGGGGCATTGGCCACCAGATCATGATCGAGGAAGGGTACGCGTTCCCGCTCAACATGAGCGTGGCGCTGGACTCGCACTCCAACACGTACGGCGGTGTCGGGGCGTTGGGCACGCCCATCGTGCGGACCGACGCGGCGCTGATCTGGGCCACGGGCCAGACGTGGTGGCAGATCCCGCCCGTGGCGCGGGTGGAGCTCACGGGCCGGTTGCCCCGGGGCGCTACCGGGAAAGACGTGATTGTGGCGCTCTGCGGGCTCTTCAACAAGGACGAGGTGTTGAACCACGCGATCGAGTTTGTCGGCGACGGCGTGGCGTCGTTGCCCGTGGACTACAGAATCACCATCGCCAACATGACCACCGAGTGGGGCGCTCTTTCCGGCGTGTTCCCCGTGGACGACGTGTTGGTGGCCTTCTACCAGGATCGCGTGCAGCGCTTGCCCCAGCCCCACCCCCGAGTGAACGCCGCCACAGTGGCGGCCTTGGCCGCCAACAAGGTCCAGGCCGACGCCGACGCCGTCTACGCCAAGCACCTCACGGTCGACCTCGCGTCGCTCTCGCCGTACGTGCTGGGCCCGAACTCCGTCAAGGTGCTGACGCCGCTCCACACGTTGGCCCGCCAGCAGATCGCCATCCACAAAGCGTACCTTGTGCTGTGCACAAACCTGCGGCTCAGCGACATCCGGGCCGCGGCGCTGGTGCTCAAGGGCCGCCGCGTGGCCGACGGCGTGGAGTTCTACGTCGCCGCTGCCTCGCTGCACGTCCAGGCCGACGCCGAGGCCGCGGGCTACTGGGCAGACATCTTGGCCGCCGGCGCCCGCCCGCTTCCGGCCGGCTGCGGGCCGTGCATTGGCTTGGGCACGGGTCTTCTCAACGCCGGCGAGGTCGGCATCTCGGCCACGAACCGCAACTTCAAGGGCCGCATGGGCCTGCCCGACGCGTTGGCGTACTTGGCGTCCCCTGAGGTCGTGGCGGCGTCGGCGGTGTTGGGCCGCATCGGCGGGCCCGAGGAGTTGGACGGCGCCGCCGTGCCCGAGCCCCAGGCGGTGATCCGCACGCTCGATGTGGCCAGGGGAACCCCCGAGGCGGCCGAGCTGGCCGTCGAGGTGTTGGACGGCTTCCCGAAACAGATCCTGGGCGAGTTGGTGCTCTGCGACGCCGACAACATCAACACCGACGGCATCTACCCGGGCAAGTACACGTACCAGGACGACATCAGCCGCGAGACCATGGCCGAGGTGTGCATGGAGAACTACGACCCGGACTTCAAGCACAAGACCTCGGGCAGCGACATCATCGTCTCGGGCTACAACTTCGGCACAGGCTCGTCCCGTGAGCAGGCCGCCACCGCCATCTTGGCCAAGGGCATGAAGATGGTCGTCGCCGGCTCCTTCGGCAACATCTTCTCGCGCAACTCCATCAACAACGCCCTCTTGACGTTGGAGATCCCGGCCTTGATCGACATGTTGCGCGAGAAGTTCGCCTCATCCAACGAGCTCACCGTCAGAACGGGCTGGAACTTGAACTACGACGTGACAAAGGCCTTGGTCACCGTCACCGACGAGTCGGGTGCCCAGGTGTTGCTGCAGAAGGTCGGTGAATTGGGCACGAACCTTCAGGACATTATAGTGAAGGGCGGCCTCGAGGGCTGGGTCAGAGCCGAGCTCAGCAAGTAATAGACAATGGAAGTACTCAAGCAGGCTGTGTAGGTCGTCCATGATTGAGCAGAGTTGTAACGTTCTGACGACAGACTCGAGGTCTTGTTGCCCGATGCAGTTTTACGAACCCTGATGATAAGTCTGTGAAGTGGAGTCAGAACCGAGAAATCTTGAAGGCAATTTACTCTAGCCATATGGAGTGCTATTACAAGCACACCGAAGCGCAAACTTTTTTCAGCATAGGGTTAATTTTGCCTCATAAGTATCGCTGATATCCTCGGCATTAGCGCCCCAGACGAAGTATGCGAGACTAGTACTATCTACTTGCCTGACCCTTCTCAACCCTAAACGTATCAAGGTAAAGGTCCAAGACACTGCAGACAAAAACGAAAAAACGTAAATGTTACGCTTAATCCGATTGCAAAAAGGGGCGAGCTGGGAATTGAACCCAGGGCCTCTCACAGATTTGGTGCTCGAAAGCAGCGCCCAAAGCGAGAATCATACCACTAGACCACACGCCCAAGAATGGGTATTTTTGAGGGCCGTGTTGTACATACATGTATAGACGAGGATTATTATTTTGGCTTGACAAAACCCATATTTGGGCTGTCTCCTTCCCTGAGACAACTTCCCTGATTCCCCGGCGCTTTGCTAACTCTTTATCTACGAACTCTGTCTTGTCAAATGTATTTGGCAGTCGAGCTGCCGGACTTTTGTATCTAATTTGCACCGCCACAGGCGGCGAGGTGCGCTGGAATGACCAGTCTACAAACCGGGTTCGCTGGCCACCGGCGTTAGCCTGAGTCAGCGTCTGCAGCAGCACGTGACAGCACCGTCACACCCGGCTCGTACGAGCCACGCCACTACCTAAACGAGGGCATTCTCTTTGCGGAATTTGGCTTTCTGTCTCAGAGCTTCCATTGCTTGCCTCAGACATTTTGCCTTTTCGCAAGGGCCGACGGGCATGCTGCCGCGCAAACCGGCTAATACCCCGCACCTCGCATAACGAGCTGTGCCGAAGCCTGAAGCCAATTTGCACCAGTGTTATTGTTCGGCACTAGTTGATGCTGTTGGAGAATTGGTACTGTAAGAACCGCAGGCCCAAAGCAAAGTACCGCTTGAGCTGATGGTGGAACTCCACGGCCTCCTCAACGTTGGCCCGGACCAGCTGGCCCACATGCAGGCAAAACTCCGAGAACGTTTGGGCTTCGGCGAAAACGGTCGCCACGAAGCCCTGTGCCACGGCGATCAACCAGCAGCACTGGAACACAATGGCGCCTAGAATGACACCAAAGAGATTCCATTGATGCAGTTTCTGCGCCACAACGGTTTCAACGCTTGTCTCCAGCCACATGGTGTTGTGTCGAGTTGTGAGTATAGGCAGTGTTGTTGTAGAAATGTAACAGGAGTTGTATCTTTCTGCCAGCTTTATATTGGCATCACCTAAATGGATGCGTTATGAGAGCTGATCAATAACAAAACGGGAAATCAGTGCAAAACGGAAAACCAACGAAGAAGTGCTAGTGGGGATGAGCGTCTTGCTTGGTGTAAACATAGGACAAGGCCCTGGATGTCAACTGTTGTGTTGGGCGGGACTCGTGCAGTGGGGCCAGCGTGTTTTGTCACAGATTAGTCTAGCAAAGGATGAGTAGTCGGCGGCTTGCAAAGTATAGTGGGAGCAGTGTAGCAGTGCCAAAGCCTGCGACTTATATGCTGGCGTCGCTATAGGGCTGACCCCGGCCCATCGCGAGTTCCCCACATTTGCCATATTTGCATGCCGCAATGTGCACGTGACCACGTCTTTCCATGCACTCTGCATTCTGCAACGGCGTGCATGCACACACCAGCCACAAGCGACTCGCCAATTCCGGCTTGCGGTGGTGCCGGAAGCGCAACGGTTTGCCCGCTTAGGGCAGCACTTGGCCGCAACCATGGTGGAGACCGGCCTGTGAAATCCGATGCGTTTTCACGGCTCGCTGCTGCCGAAAAGCAAGTGGTGCTTGTTGCGGAGCTCGAGGAAGAATTCCCCCCACTCCGCACTGACAGTGTTGTTGGCCACGAAAATAGCATTTATGTGCCGGGCCAACTTGATGACAGCACGCATGGTGTCTTCGTAGCCCTCCATCTCCTGGGTGCTGGCTTTGCTGCGGAGCTTGCGGGACGTGACTTTGGCCAACAGCTGGATCAAGCCCGCGTGGTCCACGCTGAAAAGCACCTTCTCGTTGTGGCGCAAAATCTGCATGAGGTTCGTGACACTGAGGTTGATGATGTCGTTCTCGGCGTCCTTGAGGCCCTTCTGCAGCATCACCTCGAAGACGTGCACCTCGTTGATGCGCCAGCCCGACTCTGCCGCCGTGCTGAGGATCGTGTTGATGAGCTCGTAGCTGAGCTTGCGCACCTCCAACCCTTCGTCAACAACGTACTTGTAGGGCCCCATGGGGATGACCTTTTTGAACTCGTCCTTGGCGGCGAGCTCGTCGTATATCTGCGGAAGGATCACGGCCTCGGCTATCTCGGCAAACAGCGACGCCTTGTTATACATGCCCGTGAGCAAGGTGCTGATGATGGCCAGCTTGAGGTCGAGGTTGGGCCGGGTGAGAAAGCGTAACATGCCCTCGATGATCTGCGTGCCAACAACCTCAACATCGGTGCAGGCGAGCTGCTTGATAAGCACCACTATCGTGTAGACAAGCCGCTCGTTGCATGCCTCGCTGTTGCGGTTCAAGATCTCAAGAACAACATGGCTGTGCTTGTGGAGATGCAACGTGGACTCGACGTCGCCCACGGCAATGTCGCCCAAAATGTCGCCGGCGAGTTTGAGCTCGGGAACGTCCTTGTGCAGAAACTCGCCCGGTTTCTGGCCCACCACGTCGAGAATGGCTTGCCACACGTGGCCAGCTGCTTGCGACTCGACATCAACACCCAGGCTGAGTGCCTCCTTGATCGCCACAAGCGCATAGTAGCACCTGTTGTCGTTTTCGGCCGAGTACGAGGCGTAGAGCTCGAGTAAGGTGGGGAGGTGCTTGGCCACGTCTCGCTTGATGCACAAGCCCAGCGCCCGGGCAGCCGCCAAGCAGATCTGCTCATTGTCCGACGAGTTCATGATCTGGCAGAACCCGTCGAAGCCAATTGACGTGAGCAGTCCCTGGGCAGCGACACAGCCTAGGAAGTGGATGCCAAAGACCTGGGCGGAGGGTTCTGTCTGGTTGATTTGGGCTTCCACCTGGTGGATCTCATTGTGAAGCGAGTACGTGGCGGCCACGAAGGCCAAGATCTGGGCACTGACGAAGTTCTCGGGTGCTAGGAGCGCCTGGCCCATTTGGAAGAGATCCTGCGGGGTCAAGGCAGAGAATCGGACCACGTTGCCGAGAAGAGCCTCGAGCAGCTTCATATGCTGGCGGTCTTCGGCGAGGTCTTTGTTCAGGATCTGCGTCAAGATGAACTGCGCCAAGTCGGCGTCGGCGCCCGACGACTCGAGGGTGTAGGAAAGGGCAGTGAAGCACTTGTCCAAAAGCGCCAAGTCGGTGGTGTCTCTGACCAAGTTGCACAAGGCTGTTTTGAGCGTGGATGCGGTTTCGGCAGCGGCTCTGTAGTCCGTGTGTTCGAAGAGCGCAACGAGAAACACCAACAGGCAGTGGTAGAGCGAGGAGTCGCTGGAGCGGAGGTAGGAGGTGACCTTGCGGGTGGCGTAATCAGCAAAATCCGGCGAGGCCATGATCTCGGGCTTGGCAGCGCATACGGTCGCCATCAGCTCCAAGATGAAGTTGACGGTGACCTCGAAGTCCAACGCCTTGCGGAAGATCCCGCGGGAAACGGCGACATTGCGCTGCTCCAAGTCCACGTTGACCAAAAGCACCGTGAGCGTGCTCACTAGGCTCTGGCGGAGGTCGCTGGAGTACTGGCTCGAGGAGGCCTTTTCCTGGATGGCCGTGAGGAAGACGCTGTTGATCTGTGGGGCGTAGCGCAGGCCGGCTTTCTCAAAGAGTATGTCACTTGCCGCAAGCACATCGAGAGTGAGGCCAGTGTATGAGAAGCCTGCCAACGTCTGGCCGAGGTCGTGGCAGATGTAGTCGAGAAGGGGGGACGGGATGTCGCCCAATGGGAAACAGGTCAAGATTGCCGAGTAGAGCGAGACGAGCTCTGGGTATGTCGCGAGGCCCAAGCTCAAGGCGGCAATCTGCCCGTGGAGCCTGCCGAGGAAATTCTTTGAGAGGAGCGGGCGGGCGTTGCTGATCAACAACTCGACCAACGCCTTGGCCGAGGCGAAACGGTGCACGTGCTGCGCCACCAAGACCTCGGAAAAGAGCACGTCCTCGATTCTGGCGACAAACGCGGCCGGGAGCAGCAGGGGGGCCGACTCGGTGGCCATGCTGGCGTCGGAACCGGCACGTGCTCTGGCCGGCTCGAGGTGGCGGATCAACAGCGACAACGCCACGACGGCCTCGGCCGAGACGGCGTCGCTCGAGTCGGCAACTGCGTCCACGACCAAGTCGGCTACTTTTTCGGCCGTGAGCAACGGCGTGGCCTGCGGAAGCGACGTCACCAACTGCTTCACCACCAGCAACGCCTGCACACGGAGGCGGGCGGCGGCGGTGGCGGACTCGGCGGACTCGTCGACCTGCTCGATGTCGCTGTCCGAGAAGTCTGGCTCCGAGCCGAGGTCCTCGTCCAGCAGCGGGGCGGTCTGCGGCCGGTACCGGAGAAACACCTGCAAGAGCAGCACCACGGGCGCCGCAAACGTGTGAGTCCACGAGTCAGCGTCCACGCAGGGCACCCACGCGGCCATGGTGGCGAGGGCGAGCTCCCGCTCGGCGTTCTGCGCCAACACGTCGTCCCAGTCGCCGCTGTAGAGGGTGTCCGGCGCTGCCAGGACGGAGATATGGCCGAAAACGGTGCCCAACGACTCCGGAGAAAGGCAGTGGGGCGGCCCGGCCCGGCCCAAGTACACTGCCGCCAACGAGAAGAAGACCCGGCGTCTCCGGGCGTCGGTAGCGTGGCCCAGGGCCGCCGCGAGCGCCGAGTCGAGAAAGCCGCCGCTGCCCGGACCCAAACACGCCACACACGCCTCGACCGCCGCCACACAGCGGGTCGCCAACACGCCCCGCTCGGCGAACGCGTGCCGGGCAAGCCACACGGCCAATTCGCAGAGCTCGGCGTCGGTCAAGGTGGCCCCACACGCGTGCGCCATGTCGATGGCGATTTCCACGGTGTCAATGGTAAGCGGCGCCGCTAGCAAGAGCGGCACGAGCGCCGTGCAGAGCGCCCGCCCTAGCAGCGGCGGCATGCGGGTGTGGGCGTCTCGAAACACACCCCGAAGCGCCAAAGTGGGCACTGCCGTCGAGAACTTCAGCTGGCCCGCCACACGGCCGACTTCGGCGTAGAGCTGGGCAACCAATTGCACGGCGTCGTCGTTGGGGAACGCCCGGACCAAGAGCGGGATCGTCCGGACCGCCTGGTGCTGGACCTCGCTGACTGGGTCCTGGAGTAGCGTGAGCACGAGCCGGGCTAGCGCCGCCGAAACGGGCGGCTGGGCCTTGCCCGCCACGACGTGTTTCTGGAGGTCCTCGAGCGCCATGTACCGGAGGTCCGGGTCGACGTCCCGCATGCGGTCCTCGATCTGGCGGAGATTCGACATGGTGGGGTTGGTGGTGCACGGGTGTGACGAGGGTGTAGTTAGCAGGGCAGGCTAGGGATGGTCATTGGGACACAGAATTCTTCAAGAAATAGTCACTAGGCATTTTGGGTCAGTAATGTTGGAAAGATTGTAGTCAGTCGGACCGTGGCTTACTGCAAGCCAGAGGGCCCGCAGTTTGTTAGGCATGGATGTACGGTCTATGTTGAGTGGAGGCTGCTCAAAGCAACCAGTGCAAGAAGGTAAGTGCTGTAATCTTGGTTCGAATCCGTAGTTTGTTTAGTGCCAACACTTACAAAATTTTGTATCCTGTAAGTCATTCAGATTGACCGTCTGGTGAAGTGGTTATCTCCGCAGCCAACTCGGTGCAAGAAACGAGGTTGCCGATCAATTCACGAAACAAGGGTTGAAAATACTCCAGCAGGAGATAAACCGATCAAGTTAACGATCTGCTCAACTAGGGTATATTCAATAAGCGTGCAAGAGTTCTGATTCGAGGCCGAAATCTAGCACTGTGTCACGAGACAGGACTCTCAATCAAAGCAATACTCAACTGATATACGATATCCCTGATGGAAGCTAACTATGACTTAGCAGCACTACTTATTCTGTCGAGATGATACAATTGTGGGCGAAGCCGCTGCTTTCGCTTTTCCTTATGTTATCCGGCCTTAGCTAGGCTCCGAGTGAGTCGTGACCCCAGAACGCATTGGCAAGCTGATGATCAAGTTCCCAGCAGATGCTATGAAGCGAATTCCAACTGTTGCAGTCTTTCGTCTCTGAGACAATGACATCAACAAAGTATGTGGATCGATCCCCGTCAGGTCTCCACATGTCGCAAGCATCGATTAACCATCCAGCTTAGTCCTTCTTCTTTTTGCTTTTCTCCTTCTTTCCGCTCTTATCCTTCTTCCCGCTTTTCTCCTTCTTGCTGCGCTTCGTCGCTTCCTGGTGCTCGACGTACTCTTCCACGGCAACATCCTCAATAATCAAGTTGTCCTCCTTCTCATCCTCCTCAACCACTTTCTCCACAACCACTTCATCTTTTTCCTGAGTCTCTTTCTCCTCCTCCTCCTCCTCCTCCTCCTCCTCCTCCTTCTCCTCCTTCTCCTCCTCTTTCTGTTCCGTCTGCCCGTGCAAGAAAACCGGCTCGTCACTCAACACAGCCAAAAGCTTCTTGCACCGAACAGCGTACTCTTCCGAGGGCACGCCGGCTGCCGGCTCCTCTTTCTCCTCCTCTTTCTTCTCTCCCTCTTTCTCCTCCTCCTTCTCGCCGTACAACTCTCTGTTCACCTTCTCCTCCAACTTCACCATGTGTTCGTTCCAGCGGCTCACCACAGACCGCAAGTCTTCCTCCACACGTGCCCGGGCGCCGCCCTGGATGCCGTCCACATAATCCACGAGATCGGCCTCGTACTCCTGCGGGATTTCGGCGATGTTCTTGAGGATCCAGTTCTGTTTCTGCTTGCTGAACTTCCACGAGGCGCGGTCGGCCCGGAACTGCCGGAGGTACGCCAACTGGTCTTTCTCCGGAGGCGGCTGGCGCTCGTGCTTCGGGAGCTTTGCCCGTTTTGGCGGTTTCTTGGGCCCGGCGGCCGGGGCCGCCTCACGTGACCGTTTCTTGAGCTTCTTGGCCGTCTGTTTCGGCACGTCCGCCGACGCCAAGTGCACCACGCCGGGGAGCGCAGTGCTGTCGCTTTCGGCTCCAGCCTCGAGCCCGAGCCTCTTCCACGCCGGGACTTTACTCATACTGTATACAGGGTCGGTGGTGATGAGTAGTAGGTGCGATGCCTCTGACAAATACAGATCTACAGACGTCAAGTACAGAACACACAGAACGCAAAACAGAAATCTCAGACGTATACTACCCAAGGTTTGAAGATACTTTCAAACTTATGTATCGCCTACAATTCATTCATCCTTGTACGTGTTATTGTGCCGCGCACGCCCGGGTATATAGGCGGCGGTCCGCGCTGCTCTGCTCGGCACATTCATACTACTTTAGTAGTACGGTGCCGGCACAGCGTGCAAACGACGGGCAGCATCAGCTGGCCGTCACGCTGCTGGCTAGATCGAAAGCATGGTTTGAGTCCGTGCTCGGCACACACCTTGCACGGATATAGAAATTGCTCACAGTCGGCGAAAGTCGGCGAACCGTAGTGGTACCCAAGGTCAACCAGTGTGCTTGGATACAGCTGCCCTGCCTCTTGTTAAGCTACTGCGCTAGCTTGCTGCTTTGGTTCTGGTCTGCTCTTTCTCTCTTTCGCTGCTTGGCCTTGGCGGCCCGTTCGGCCTTGTTCTGCTCGGCCCACGCCCCCCACTTTTGGTGCATGTCGTCGGCAATGGCCTTGGCCGTTTTGTCTCTGTCATCGGAATTGGCCATCTGGTCTATGGCGTCGGTCACGTAGCGGAAAGTGCTGCTGACGTACTGGTCCATTTCGGGCTTGGTGCCGTCGGGATTGAGAAGCCGTTTCACCGCATCCTCAAGGCTTTTTGTTTGCTGTACGGTAGGCTGCTCTTGTTTGGCGTCTGCCACGGCTTGGTTGGTTATGGCTACTCGGGTCTACAGAATGATTCGGTGCCATGTAGTATATATACGTTGGGGTGTACGGGTGCACATCACTGCCTATTCGGGTAAAGGGTCTGGCTTTGCTATTGACCAACGTTGCCCTCGGTTTTGCCTTCCGTTTTGCCTTCGGTCTTGCCTTCGGTCTTTCCTTCGGTCTTTCCTTCGGTCTTTCCTTCGGTCGTTCCTTCGGTCTTTCCTTCGGTCTTTCCTTCGGTCGTTCCTTCGGTCTTTCCTTCGGTCTTTCCTTCGGTCGTTCCTTCGGTCTTTCCTTCGGTCTTTCCTTCGGTCGTTCCTTCGGTCTTTCCTTCGGTCTTTCCTTCGGTCGTTCCTTCGGTCTTTCCTTCGGTCTTGCCTTCAGTCTTTCCTTCGGTCTTACCCTCGGTTTTACCTTCAGTCTTACCTTCAGTCTTGCCCTCGGTCTTACCTTCGGTCTTGCCCTCGGTCTTGCCCTCGGTCTTGCCCTCGGTCTTGCCTTCAGTCTTGCCCTCGGTCTTGCCCTCGGTTTTAGCCTCCGGCTTCTTCACGAAAGCAGCCCGGTTCAGCGAAGCGTCTGCCGTCACAACATCAACATTCTTCAATTGGCTCGGCGTCACGGTCTCCTGGACCTCCTCGATGAAGTTGTCCTTTTTAAGATTTCCAAGCTCTCCCAACATAGTAGTTGCTGCACAGTCGCCGGTCATCTCGTCGCACTGACCGGCGCGTCACGTGACACACGGCTGCCAGGCCCTTGCTTGATCCAGGTCCCGCAACCCTAAACTCAGGGCGATAAGAATTAAGCATCAAGGGTGGGATTCCAGACCCGGGGACGCCCAGACATTGGCGCCCGACATCGTAGCCCCTTTTACCTCGTAAACAATGTCCCAGTTCCGAGGCGTCCGGGGTCCTGCCGGCATATCACGGAAACAACGCAGCGACCCTGAGTTCCGGACAGAAATTCCACTCCATTATGCATACCGTGGTCTCTGGGGTCAGATGCGCACTATAACATACAATCCGGCCGTGTTGCGAACTGCCGTAGCCCGGCTCTTTTCTTCTCCCTGCAAAACCCGTCCGAGTTCCGGCCCACTCTGCCACGTTGAAACTCTTTCCCCGCAAAAACTTCTACTTGGCATTGGCCGCCATTGCCTTGCTTACTTTAGCGGTGCGGCACCTTCGTGCCTCTCGTCCCATGTGTGTCTTCATTACAGACTGGGACGAGACCGCCACGGTGGCTGACACCACGGCGCTTATAGCCAATGTGGCGCAGACCAAACTGCCGTTTCTGCTTCGGCCGTTTGCTTACTACTCCCAGATTTATGCTGATGCTTTGAAGAAGGTGGGCAGTCCGCCTCGTGACACAGTGGAGATGGAGTCTTTATTTCAGCAAAAGATGAAGCCGATCGAGATGTCCTCCATCAACGCTTTGGAGCAGAGTAGATACTTCCAGGGTATCGTGGCCTCGGAATTCAAAGACCCGGATCTCGTGGCTCAGGTGGAACTCAGGCCGGGCTGCGTGGACCTTCTCAAGTCGTTCCAGGGCCCAAAGTATATTCTCAGTGTCAATTGGTGCCGGCCTTTGATTGAAGCCGTCTTGAACGCAAATGGCGTGAAAGACGTGGAGGTTGTGGCGAATGACTTCGTTGTGAGTTCCGAGGGTATCACCACCGGCGAGTTCGTCCAGCCAGATATCAGAACAGGCCACGACAAGTGGGTCTGGATGGAGCAAATCCGGAAAAACCACCCGCATGTCCCTGTGGTTTACTATGGCGACAGTTCAACTGACGTACTCCCCATAGTGAAGGCAGACGTGGGTGTCATTACCCCAGACGGTAGAGGCAAACCCACTCTTGAGGTTCTCAAGCCTGTCAAGTCCATTGACGAGGCCAGCTTGGTTGACACCGCGAACACAAACGCTAACGCAAACGGAAACGGAAACGCAAAAGCAAACTCGTTCGAGGCCGATTGGCCGCAGCTAATTACGTGGCTAGCCCGTCAGGCTAGTTAATTGATTGATCTTCATTGACTATGTGTTGTGACATTATTGGCGCCAGTTGGTGGCATAAGGCTGCACTTGTGCCACCATACCACCGTGCATGGGAACGTATTGCCCGTAGACGTATCCCGGCGGACCGGCCACCGGATAGCCCTCGGTCACCACTTGTGGAAGCGCCACGGGTGAGCGATGCTGGCCCTGGGGCTGTGTGCCCGCCGGTGGCAGCATCATGCCTGCCGGTGGTGGTGGAAACTGGCCCAGCATGGGTGGAGGTCCGTGGAGCAAATGCGCCTGATGCTGGGGTTCTTGCCAATGGCGTACGCCTTGTGGGATTTGTTGTGGATGAGGGACTGGCAGTTTCGTGTCAGGTTTGTATGAGTACGCAAGCGCATAAATAGGTTGCAGCAGTCTGTCGATGCCAGGTGCTGGAGGTGGCTGGATGTAGTGCGGACCCTGGGGCGGGGTGTGAGGTGGCATGGAGCCGGGGGTCATGCCGTCCCGAGGAGCAAGCCTTCCTTCGTAATTTGGACCAAGTGTGGTCGAAGGACGTTGATATTGTTCTTGATAATATGCCCGCTGGTCTTGGGACTCGTGGACGCGGGGCGTCTCTGGGGCGGCGTGGGCTGCATGCTTGGGCGTCTCGTCTGGCTTCTCGCGGGACTTGTTCATTCCGTGCACGAACGCAATACGTTCGCTGGGCAACAAAGTGACAATGTCACGCAAGAAAAAGTTTGGCACGCCCAAGGGCTCGCTCAACGCAGGCACGAGGCCTTCGCCCTTCGAGGCTGCGGCGAGCGCTTGTGCCTTTTTCTCGTAAAAGTCTGCGCTCTCGTTGTCGCCGTAAGAGCGGAAACACAGAGCAGCGCGGGAGCAGGCGTCTGCCGCGTCGCCAAGCTGGCTATCGCATCTCTCGTAGACACACAGCAAGCCGTTCCAGGCTGCGGCGATGCCGGGAGAGTTTTCGTTCAATTGAAGGCGGAGTGCTTGCGAGTAGGCAGCCAACGCGTCTGGAAGCTGCTTCAACTCCAAGTAGAGCTTTCCAACCGCTAGCCATGTGATGGGCAGGTTGCTGGCCCGGCGCAACGCAATTTGGTACGAGTCGTAAGCTGCACGAGGCGAGTCGAGTAGCGTGTAAGCCTTGCCCAAGAGGAACCAGGGCAAGAAGTCGCCCGCCACGTCATCGGATTCATCTTCTGGCTTCTCCTTCTTTGGAAGCTGGGGCTCGTCCTCGACGACTCTCGTCAAAAGACTGACAGCCTTCTCGGCATTAGCCTTGTTCTCGTCAAGAAGGAGAAGGTAGGCGTGTGTGATGAGGATCCGCGGCAGAGGCCCGACAGCCAACTGGGCCCGCTCGCAAACCTCCAAGGCCTCTGTGATTTTGTTGGCACGTTCGTTGGCCGTGGTGAGTGCACACCAGAGCGCAATGTGCTCGTCGATACGAGCAAGCGGAGGTGGAGGCAACAGCAACGTTTCAGTGAGCTCTGAGATCAGGAGCTCGATGTTCCCGTCGGCGGCAGCAATGGCAGCTAGCTCTGCGTGAGCGCTACGGGCCGTCTCGATCTCCGCAGGAGTGTATGTGGCAATGTTCTTGGGGAGGAGATGCAAGCATTGAGCCAAGGTGGACGCAGCCTGGGCCCTGGACCCGAGGCGGATGAGGGCCTGGGCCAGAAGCAAGAAGAACGCCGGGTCGGTGGACTTGAGGTGGATTGCTTCCAGGATAGCCTGGTGCGCCTGCTCGTTGAGGTCCACCAAGAGGTAGCACTCTGCGAGCTCTTTGAAGAAGTCGGGGCTTTTTGCGAGGTTGGGGAACTGTTCTGCCGAGCGGGTCAAGCGCTGGAGGGCCTGTTGCAGGCCCATCGTTTCGTTGGCGGCAAAGTCGTTCATGCGGAGGGCGTGGCTCCACCCGAGTAAAGACACGAGGTGGCCTGGTGTGTGAACGAGGGCAGCGTCAAAGGCCTTAGCTGCCATGAGGTAGATGCCCATTGAGCTAGCGCAGCTGCCAATGGCGGCCCACGTTTCGGAGACCTTGCCTGGGTAGTCCGCGTCAACGGGATCTAGTTTGGCGTGTCGCCTTTTGGATACGCGAGGCGACGTCAGCTGTGATCTTTTCCCCATGGTTGTGTTGAGAAGTGCGTTTGATTCGGCGACTAAATTGGGAACAAGTGTGGATGATTCAGCGAGAAAAGAGCCAGATCAATTGGTGTAGGGGTGTGACTGTGTGGGGCCGGGTGTTGTGTGGGTCGGGGTGTTGTGTGGGTGGTGTGTTGTCGGTTGTGTGGTGGGTGGAGTTATGTGGGTATTGCTCGAATGGTGTGTGTGGCAAACAAGTGGGATGTTTGTAAAAACGGTGGACAAAGCCGGCGGAGGGTTTGTGGCTAGTGCCGAGTTTGTGCCAGGGTGTGGAGTGGCGTTCTCGAGCAACAAGCAAACTTGTCGTGTGAAGTGCACAATCACGGCACTGTCGGGAAAAAAGTGTATGTTACTTGGTGGGTATACACACGGCAATGCAAAAGGGAAACTGCTGGATCAAGGGTCCTCTGTTTGTTTTCAAAGTGGACGACAGGGCTGCCGGCGTGGATCAAAGAAAGGTGTGTGGCGACACGATGACCTTAAAATTCCGGGTGCCAGAATGGGGCTATTCCGCAAGGTGGAGGTGGCACACAAATGTGGATCGTATGGGGAGGTGGCTGGGGGAACGGAAGGGGCCCGCGCCAGTAGTCAGGGCAAGGGAGCAGGTGTGTGGGCCCAAGGGTGGGAGGAAAAAGAAGTGGGAGTGAGGAGAAAAACCCGCAGCAGACAGCAAAGAAAAAAAAGGTAGCACAATCACCACATTCGAAGTGTCGAGCGCCCACAGAAACAGTATCACAACGTGTAACGATAAGCCGATGTGCATAGGCCAATAAAAACAGCCTGCAGCTCCCATAATAGGCTTTATGATGCACTGCAAACGCAGGAAATGTGTCGTACGTTTTCAAAGTCTTCATGTGCGACGCACCTCGTGCAGCGCCGTGCGCCGCGTCCATCTAGCTGTCCTGCCGCTTCGGCGGCTGGGGGAACAACCAGCACCTCGACGCATAGAAGCACCTAGCTCCGTTATCTCCCGCTTCTGCTCCAGACTCTGAGGGCGGCACTTCCTTCACTCTACAGATGAAGGCGACATACTTAAGAAGCAGAATAGAAGGTTTCGACTGCACTAGTAGCTTTTTAGTTCTTATTTGGGAGGTTCCAGGCAACTCCTCTTCCGTGGCGGTTGCACTTTGGGTTCCCGGCAGTATGTGGCGCCCTGCCCACTTGGTCGTAATTTTTTTCCAAACGTGTTGGTTACACCCCGATTTCCGTGAAAGGGGTGCAAACACGGCCTACGGTTCATCGTGTTAGATCCTGTTGTGGCGTTGCTACTTTCAACAATTAAGCTGGATATTTTTTCGTTCCATTTTCTTACTTTCTTTTTTTTTTTTTTTTTACTCCTATATCCGCTTCAGTTGGCTTCTATCCCATGTGCTTTTCTTAGCATTTTCTAGAACGGTCTGGGCCGGCAATGGCAATCATTCCCCCACGACGAACGGCTGTATTGGGAAAGTTGAGAAGTCAATACCGGAGGGAGGCATCATGTAAATCCCGGGGCACAGGGCTGAAGCCTAAATGAAAGCTTTATGCTATTCCTGGTCTAGCTCGCCTCGCGCAACTGCAGTGATTTGACTTTCGGGGAGCAGGCAGGGGGGAAAGGCCAAAAGAAATGCAGCAGGTACATATGCCCGGCTGCATGTTCTAAGCGTAGGAGCGGAAGTTCGCACGTTTCGAGGTTCACGGTGCATTCCAAGTTGGGCTAAGCCTGGCGCCATTTCCCGCAAGAGCAGCTGCTGAAAAATGGCAGCGCGCGGCGGGGACAATACGGACGTTGCACGCGCTAAGACCGAGAAGCACCATATATCCGGGCTGAGGGATTGTCGCCTGGTGGAGAAGCTGATGCCATAGTTTTCTTCAGCTCGAGCTGCCACAGAATGCGCTTGTCTTCCTGCAATGTTCTGCACCGCCGCCAAATACTGTGCGTAGACGCCAAGTACCTGCACCTGCTCTCTTCAGGTCCACATACCAAGCACTTGAGACCTTCAAACGCATTCACGATCAATTCCGGAACAGGGCATAGTGAGCGGATTTAGGCGTGAGCAGAGCAAAAAGGGGGAAAAAGGGTGACAAGATACATTAGCACTTGGCGATACTTCTTGTTGTTGTTCCCTGTCTGTTTCCTGCAAGTTCTTCCCCGAATTGTGACGGTTCTTCGATGGAGTTTGCTTGAACATGTCCAGGCGCGCTGCACATGCACGCTGCACAATGTAGTAAGATCCTCGTAAATTGTGCATCGGGCATGTATGACGGCGCTAAGCAACTCCTGCAGCTGGAAAGGTTGCGCAAGGTCTTGCCGCTGCGAGGGTCACCTGCCGTTACCGACAACAAGGCAACTCTATTCCATGATTTGCACTTGTTCCCAGGCTAGTGCCACGGTGACCTCACCGGGTGTCGCTCAGTGGCGGCCCTCCGCGGGACGGCTTTTTTCATTTGCGCTCCACCAGCCCAAATGCCCCAGCCACCACTTGCACCCCCCGGTGGCCACGCGCCATGTGCAGCATGCGTTCAAGCACCTCGAAAGCTTCCCTCGTGCTTCTGCTGATGGTTTGAGACCCCCAAAGATGCTTTTGCCAAGACCGCTTCAACTGACAAGAGGCAGCCTTCTTTTAGGGTTCGGCGGAACCCGAGCCCTGGAGCCGTAGCGAGGCTCGGACTTGGACACGCAGAAAATACAGACCCGAAAAAAAAAAATGTACACCAGCAGTATGCTCGGTCCATGATCCAGCGCACCATGCGTCCCCACCATCATACGTTGTCGCTTCGCGCCCCATCGGCGAACGTTGCACGAGGCGATCCCCGGACCGCATCAGGCAAGTTTCTCATACCAGGGTCTAAGCGGGCTTCGGCTTCCCAGATTAACAAAGCGTACCTGGCACCCGCTTATGCACGTAGGGCTGGTCAATGGGGGCCACGAGGGCTGGGGCTTTGGCGTCACAATGAGCAGCGCACCGACGTCATTGATGCCAAGTGCTGCCAATCTGCCGTTTGTCCATTGGGGCTGACATGCCTGCGATGCATTTCAGCAGCCGAGCGGTTGTGGCGGTGATCTGGGCGCCCCCCAGCGGACGTAACTTAGCTGCTGACGTACACCGTGCAGAGGCGTGGAAAGTCGAGCTCGTCTGGGCGAAAAGTGCAAGTCTGGCGCCAGTTAGGGGGATGGAACATGGCACGCTTGAAGGGGGCCCTGGTGCCACGCCGAACACAGAAAAAGGGCAAATCTGGCCCCGTGACGATCTGACACCTGACACCTTGTGTTCTGACACGGTGTTTACCTTTCGGCTTTGCTGGGGCACTGTGTTCGCCTTGACCTTCCCTTTTCCTGGTGCTGCACGGGCCCCGGCTTGGGGGCTGCGAAGGTGTTCCATGTTTTTGAAACTCGAGGGGGCGCGTGGCTTGCGGCCCGGCCGTGCATGGGCCCCGGACTTGCCCTCGGTCGTCCCGGGCACCAGCGGCACCCCGCGCCCGGGGACCACAATATTTTGATCGTCGGCCCACGCAGCATTTCTCGGTTGCTGGCGCCTGGACGTTGCAACACATCGTGAATGCCGCGGGCTAGAGAAGGATGCAGAAAAAAGCCGCTGCATTCGGCACCGTGCGCGCTAAACGCGCGCGTCCAGGACTAGCGTGCCGCGGAGTCACACGAGGCCGCCGGCGCGAGGGGCACATGGTTCACGTGACCCGCGGCACGGGCCATCACCATCGCCATCAACTCCATCGCCGTGCCGCCTGCAGGCCCGACCCTCTCCATGCCTGTTCTTCCGCCCCGGCTCCTCGCGTTGGCCGTGCGCTGCGGCGCGGCACTACCCACGCGGATGTTCCGCCACAATTCGACGTCGGCGCTCGCCCACGCGGCGCTTCTCACGGAGCGCTTGGTGCCCAAGTGCACGCTGTGCGGGATCACGCTCCAGACCACCAAGCCCGCGCTGCCCGGGTACTTCATCAAGCCGGCCGCGGTCCCGGCGGCGCCTCGGGTGCGTGCCACGGACCTTGCGTACGAGCAGGCTCTCAAGGACCTTTCGGACGAGGACAAGGCGCTTTTGTTTGACGGGGCGGCGCCCGAGCCCACGCCCCCGAAACCCGCCAAGAACCGGCCCCAGACCGCGGGCCACCAGTGTCTCCGGTGCCGCGAGGCCCACCACCGGCTGAAGTTTGACGTGGCGCAGTTTGGCCACGAGTCCGTGGAGCAGGTGATGGCGCGAGTGCCTGCTGAGGCGCCGTTGGTGTATGTGGTGAGCGCCACCGACTTCCCGCTCTCGCTCGACGCGGAGGTGTTCCGCCACCGCCTGCCCCGGACGATCGACTTTGTCGTGACCAAGGCCGACCTCTTCTTCGCGACGCACAGCTTGGCGTGCCGCTATGGGTTGCCCTTTTTCCAGGACTACTTGCACCGGGCCCACGGCGTGCGGCCCGAGCGGGTGCGGCTCGTCTCGGGGAAAACCGACTGGGGCACCGAGCAGCTTCTCGACACGCTCCGGGACCTGACGATGTTCATCGGGGCGGTGAACTCGGGCAAACTGACGCTTCTCCAGCTGCTCACCCTTGCTGCCCACGAGCGGCGGGCCCGGCTCCCAAACGCCCGGGCCGAGAAGCGGCAACAGAAGGAAGCCGACGCCCAGCTCAAAAGCGGCCGCACGTACGGCGCGTTGCGGCAGGCCCGCCGGGACACTGCCCGCTTCAAGAGCCAGCACGGGCCCGGGGTGTCCCACATGCCCGGGTTCACGCGGGAACTTGTCCCCGTCGAGGTGTCGCCGCTGGTGACGCTCTATGACGTCCCCGGCTTTGGCTCGGCGGCCCCGCTCTACGAGCTCGTGGCGCCCGCGGGCGTCAAGCAGCTCAGCAAGGGCGTGCCGTTCCACAAGGCCGGCACGTACAAGGCCCGCTACGAGACTGCTCGCGAGGGCCAGGTCGTGACGGTGGGCGGGCTCTTTTTCATGCCCGTGCCGGCAGGGTGCATGTACCGAGTCCGCAACCTCGTCAACCACCCGGTGCACGTGTTTCTGGGCATGGCGAAGGCGCTCCAGACGTGGCGGGAGCCGCTCAACCAGCGCGCCGTGGACGGATTGTTTCTTGTCAACAACACCACGCGTTTGCGGGCGTTCACGGTGCCGCCGTTCGACGGCAGTTTTGACCTTGTGCTCCGGGGCCTTGGCTTTGTGAACATCACCGCCACGGGACGCCGGCCAGACCCGGCCGCCGAGCAGCCGTTGGTGGTGTACTTGCCGGAGGGCATAGACGCGACCTGGCGGGAGCCCATTGCCAAGTACACCACCAGAACTTTGAGCGGGCGGGACGCCAGGGGCAACGTGCTCCGCAAGGAGAACTGGGCCCGGCTCAGCACGACTGAGGTGAAGCGTTACAGTGGGAAGGAGCCGTTGGTGAAGGCGCTCCGCCAAAACGAAGAGGGCCCGCTGGCGAGTCAGGAAAGCCCGCTCGCAAGTCAGGAAAGTCCGCTGGCAAGTCAGGAAAGTCAGCTGACGCAGCCGGCATCCCTGGCTGACCTGAGTGGCCTGGCTCCTACATCTGAAGTGGCGTCTACCGCTACTTAGGCCACCGAGGTGGCCCCCCTTCGCTTCTGCTGCTGTGTGGGTGGCTGCAAATGGTCATACCACTTCTAGGGGCAGTAGCGGCAGCCGCTAATTCTTGCACTGCGCCGCAGCATCCGTGGCTCCGGACCCTCCGCGAGTGCCCAGCAACACGCGGCGCCGAGCGCAATTGCAGCGGTCCCTGAGGTATGCGCACCCGTTGGTCGCAACCCGGGGCACGGTGCGTGCCGGTGCCTCAGGTCCCGCCCACGATGGTGTGGGCCGAGGGGTCCCGCTTGCTGCATGCACTGGAACCTCTTTGCGGCTAGAGGGGTCCCTGCCAGGGCCCGGCGCATTGTGGCCCAAAACGCGCTCTGGAACCTGCCACGCGCCGGGTCCTCGGCCGCGAGTCCGAGCCCCACACTGGTGCGCCACGGATGCGCCATGGGTGCGCCACTGGTGCGGGCCCCGAGATCGTTGGTACAGACCACATCGGGAATGTGGCCGGCACACAGCGCGTGTTTAGGCTGTGCGGACACACAGGAGGCCGTTTTGTAAACACGGCCGCACCCACTTCTGGCCCGGCTCCACAGCACAAGCACTCAGCCCAAACCGCCAATAGAGTGTGCCCCTGTCCCCGGCGGCGTTTCTGCCGAACCGCCACCTTGCTGCAAATTTTACGGCCGTCTCTAGGCGGCGCCAAGGGCAAGATAATTCTCGCGTTGCAGGAGTCGCGTGGGCGCCGGATCAAGCGTCTGCGGCGGCGACGCGGTCCGCAGGAGTCAAGAGCGAAATATAGAAAACTGCATCCGTCTGGCATTCCTGACGTCTCTTGTCTGCCTGGGGAATTCAGCGTCTACCTTCTGGAACACTTCTTCGGACCCTTCACCCAAGCCCACACCCACCCAAGCTTATACCCCCAAGCCTATACCCCCAAGCCCCGGCCCACACCCCCATCCACAGCCATCTCGATGATCAAGTCGGAAAACCGCCGCCTGAACCTCTTCAGCGTGCTCAGGTCCAAGCGCTCCAGCGGCAGCTTGGTCAAGGCACCATCGCTGACGTCGCTCTTTGACGTGCTCACAACAATCGACACCAACGTCGCCCGCAAGGACCGCAAGGCCAAGCTCGACAGCCGGCGCAACTCGATGGTGTTCCGCTCCAAGGCCAGCCCCTCGAGCGAGGTCACGTTGGCGACGATCTCGCCGGCGCCCAGCGACATGGGCTCGCTCGACAGCGTGCTGCCGGACTTGCTGCCCGCCACGTCCCACAAGGGCTTGGACATCAGCTTGCCCCGGCCCGGGTCCATGGTGCACCTTGGCCGCGACGACGTGTTGCTCAGCTACACGGGCGGGCTCATGAACGTGCCCGAGGCGGACCCTGCGAGCCGGCGGGCCTCGGTTGCCCGCGAGAACAAGTCGCTCCACAGCTGCTCGGTGCCCACGTCGCCCATGTTGGCGATGGACATGCAGGCGGCGCTCAACTACAACGCGTTCGCCGACCTCCAGGAGCCCGTGGTGCTCAAGAGCCGGCTCCCCCGCACAACGAACCTCTCCAACGCGTTGACCGGCATGCTCAACGGGCGGGCGCCCATGTCGTCTGGGGCGCTGCTCGAGGCCGAGGAACGCGAGCTCGAGACGCTCCGGCACTGCGTCGGCGACAGCGACACGGGCTTTGGCTTGAAGCTCGTCGCCAACGCCGTGGTGATGTCGTTCCACGCGGGCGACACCCAGCGCGACTGGGACGAGCTCGACTTTGACGCGGTCATGCGGTCCGACGACGACAGCGACGGCGCCAGCTGGCAGAGCGTCTCGCACTTCTGCTAGGCGGCTCAGCGCAGCATGCCGGCCATGCGCTGCGCTAGCACTCCTAGTATTAAGTGGACAAGGACTACCAAGTGGACAGCCAAGTACGAAGTGGACAGCCAAGTATGAAGCGGACAGCCAAGCACTACCAAGTGAACTACCACTGAGCTGCCAGGACCACCAGGCACCACGGTTGAACCCGCCCATTGCTCTCGATGCAAAAACCAGACTCAATAGACGAGACAGCGGAGAGTCGGTCGGCGGGCATGGCCCCGCGGCCGCCGTGGGAACCGTTTATGACACAGACTACTCCAGCCTCCTGTCTCTACTAGACAATTAGCACTGCTACTAATAAAATGTAATGTCGCCTGGTGTGGCTGTATGGTAGAGATGTAGCGAGGTGCAAGACCCGTGCACCACTTTTCACGACATCAACAACCACATGGCCGAAACGAAAGACGCCAGCGCGCTTCTCGAGTCGTTGTCGCTCAACAAGGACGGCGCCAAGGCTGCGGCCGATGCCGGGCCGTCTGCTGCTGCTGCCGAGCCGGCTGCCGAAAAGGCCGAGCCCAAAACGAGTGCTGAGGCCTCCACCAAACCGGAGCCCGCCAGCAACCTCGTGGAGTCTCAGTACGAAGTCAAGGTGAAGTTGGCGGACCTCCAGGCGGACCCGGACTCGCCGCTCTACTCTGTGAAGAGCTTCGAGGAGCTCGGGCTCAAGGAGACGCTTCTCAAGGGCCTCTACGCGATGAAGTACAACAAGCCGTCGAAGATCCAGGAGAAGGCGTTGCCGCTCCTCCTCTCGAACCCGCCGCGCAACATGATTGGCCAGTCGCAGAGCGGGACGGGCAAAACAGCCGCCTTTTCGTTGACGATGCTCTCGCGCGTCGACGAGGCGCTCAAGGCCCCCCAGGCGCTCTGCTTGGCGCCCACGCGAGAACTCGCCCGCCAGACGTACGAGGTGATCCAGACCATGGGCCGCTTCACAAGCGTCACCACACACCTCCTGGTGCCCGGCGGGCTGCGGGACCCCGTGCTGGCGCAGATCGTGGTGGGCACGCCCGGCGTGGTGTTGGAGCAGATCCGCCGCCGCACGTTGCTGTTGGCCCAGCTCAAGGTGTTTGTGCTTGACGAGGCCGACAACATGTTGGACGCCCAAGGGATGGGCGACCAGTGTGTGCGGGCCAAGAAGGCGGTGCCGGCGCAGGCGCAGTTGGTGTTGTTTCTGGCAACGTTCCCGGACCAGGTCCGCCAGTACGCGGAGAAGTTTGTGCCGCAGGCCAACTCGCTCGAGTTGCGCCGCGAGGAGTTGAACGTCAGCGGCATCAAGCAGTTGTTCATGGACTGCGAGTCCGAGCTGGAGAAGTACGAGGCCTTGTGCGAGTTGTACGGCTTGCTCACGGTCGGCCTGCTGATCATCTTTGTTGCCCGCCGCCAGACCGCCGACATGTTGGCCGCGAAAATGACCCTGGAGGGCCACAAGGTCCTGGTGCTCCACGGGCAGCAGGAACACGCCGACCGCGACCGCCTCATTGACGACTTCCGCGAGGGCCGCTCCAAGGTCTTGATCACCACCAACGTCTTGGCCAGAGGCATTGATATCCCCGCCGTGCTGATGGTGATCAACTACGACTTGCCTCTCGACCACGAGGGCAAGCCCGACCCGCTGACGTACCTCCACAGAATCGGGCGCACGGGCCGCTTTGGCCGCACGGGTGTGTCCATCTCGTTTGTCCACAGCAAGAAGTCGTTCCAGGACTTGATGTCGATCCAGCACCAGATCGGCGACGTGGAGATGACGCGTGTGCCCATGGGCGACTGGGACGAGGTCGAGGCGATCATCAAGAAGGCAATCAAGAAGGTGGAGGCTTAGCCGTTGATAGTCGGGAGCGTCATTGAAGTCGATAGACTATCAATGGGGACAGCTAAAGCCAAGGTTCTGTACAAACAAGCCAGCCTAGGGTAGATGTCGACTGTCATTAGGTCTCTATAGTCACATTCTGTGGACTGTTGGATTCGTTGCCGAGAAGAGAATCCTCCCGGAAGATCCCCCGGTTGGTAGTGCTAATTAGATGAAGATGTGTACAGCAGTGGTGCTTTCGGTAGTAAGAAGTAGCGGTCAATCAAGTTGGCCCCGGTGTCAGCAGAGGATGAACTTTTATCTCGTTCGTTCAGTATCCAGCGTTATTTTATGACACAGGTGCAGCCATTTCTGAGACCTTGGAGTGTGCTACCGGAATTATTGAGCTGGACTGTAGCAGCTTGTCAAATTGTTGTCGGTGTTCTGAACTAACAACATCATATAGAAGGTATGTCATTCGTTAAGGTTCTGTCAAGATCTTAGTATATGAATCCAGGTACAGCAGTCAATTGCAGAACCTCCAGGAAGGTGCGGCATCACCAGAAACTGCAAAATGATGAACCATTGACCACATCCTCTCATATCAGACATGGATGAAATAAACTGACTCATTATTTGAAAATCATGTCCCGCTTGGTTCCGGTGATTGAGTATGTGAGTTCCTCGAGGTAAGTCCCAATTCAAGGCCTATTGGCCCTGCGCATAAGTCCACCAATGCTTGGTTTCAGCCCAACGCATGAGTAGCTACTTAAGTGATGAGATAACGTAGATTCAGTTATTTGCTTCTCCCAAGCAAATCTTCATCTGCTGGAGTTGGAATGACAACTCTGCCAAGTGCGTTAACAACCATCATTGAACATGACTTCCTGTTGAGGTGAGGCGCTGATTCTGAAGTTTACAACCCAAAATGGACGCTACAATATCAGAAGTGGAGGCGTTTAGGCACTGAGTTCTTTAGTTTAATCAATCGTACAGACAATCGTCTAAAGAGCTTTTCGAAGATAATCCGGTTGTAGTTGTTATTTCAACTCTGCAAACATTCGGCTCGTAGCTTCACAACGGAATTGCAATCATTGACATGCATCTTCATGCTGAGCTTCAGCATTTGTTGAGTAACTCTGGAATAATGTTTCTTTACTTGAAGCCATCATCTCCAAGCTCAACGACGTACACCAGACTAGTACCTCAGCTCAATACAAATTAGAAGCTAGTCATTGACGAGTGCACCTCTTGACATTGGCAGTGTTGAGTGGAGCAAGCCTGAAGTCAAATATGAGGTTAAGGTTCCAGATCCTGCCCTCTACCACGTTGGCCTCTTCGTGTCGAGAAGGTCTTTACTGTTTGCAGAAATCCTCTAAACTTCAGGTCACCCAAGTCCTGCTTAGTGTGTGTGCTACGCCATGACAAAACCACGTAACTGAGCCATTCAATCAACAACCCACCACGAACAACCTCAGACAGCCTCTGAGCCCACAAATGTAGTTGAGTCATCAACCGCTCACAGCAGCTCGTACCATTGACATTGAGGTATGGCCCACCAAGCAGATTCCACCGAGTTACTATCTTGCTCACCGCTTGGCTGGTGTTATCACACCACCTGTCTGAACGGAATCACCGTCTTCCTGGTCTTGTTACTATGTACACGGGCGGGCTACAACGACACGGGCGGCTTGAAGCGGGCGGGCATGCGGCGCTCGACGACGCTCCAGTCGATGCAGCGCCAGACGTTCTCCAAGTAGCGGGCCTTGCCGAAAACGCCGTAGTCGTGGAGGTACGCGGCCATCGAGGCGTCCACGGCCAAGAGCGGGCGCAACGGGCGCTCGGGGTACAACACGCTGTGCTCTGCCTCCTGCACGGAGCCGAGCACCAACGGGTCGGCGTGTTCTGCTGACGGCGCCGGTTCCGCCGGGTCGGTCTCGCTCTGCTGGGCGGCCGCCCGCACGAGCCGCAGCTGCCGGGCCTTGGCCACCTGGTTCTGTCTCAGCACCTCCACGGTGCCGGCGTTGTAGGTGTTGACGACGGCCAAGTGCACGTAGGGCGCCAGGTTGCTGGCCAGCGCCGGCTCGGCCTTGGCCACGAGCCACGTGACGCCGTCGCCCTGGACGCCCATGGCGCTGTTGAGCAAAAGCGTCTTGAACTCGGCCACCAGCCCAAACAGGAACTCGAGCCACTCCCGCAACCCGTCGCCGTGGCCCTCGGCGGCCCGCGGCGCGTTCGCCACATCAACCCCGATGCTGGGCGTCTCGAGAAGCGCCTCCCACGGCGCCTTGGCCACCTCGCCGTCCCCCGGCGCCAAGCTCTCCATGCAAAACTGCAAGTTGTGGAGCTGGGCAGCGGCGTCGCCCGCCCGCCGCAACGCCGGCTTGCCCCGCGTCACGTGCAAGAGCTGGACCAACTCGCCGGGGGCGTTTTCGACCCGGTTTTCCAGAAGCGAGGCGTTGAGCTGCTCGGTGAGGCTCTGTGCCCGCTGGAACCACACCAGCTCGAGCCCGGCGGCGCTGTAGAGCCCGGGCATCGCGCCGTTGGCCGCCCGGAGCTGCTCGAACCGGGCGATCCGCGGCACAAGGTACGTCAACGTCCGTTTTGCGTGGTACATCGTGGTGGTTGGGCGGAGGTGTGCACTATGATGGGGAAATTTTCATGCGACTCGTGCGCACCGATGCTAGCCAACTACCCTACGTACACCTCTTGCCTGCCCTGGCTTCTTTCCGTTCCGCTTTTTTTTCTTTTAGCTTTCTGTTCCATCTGTTCCATCTGTTCTCATCCAGCCGGGGCACCCGCGCTTCTCTGTGGCCGTAGTAAACCGCAGTGCAAGACAATCAAAGATCCAAGGACAGGCCGGTGATCAGGACATCTCGGCCGGGCCCTGGCGGACCCGGTCAGTCGGCAAGGCCTGTCCCTCGGGACTCTATCTGTCCCGGGATTGAGGCGTTCGTGCCGCCGCCTCACTTGCGCCCCACCTTCAAACTCTTCACCCGTCTCAACAACGAGTTCAGGTTCTCCTCCTCGTACCGCGGCTCGTCGTCCGAGTTCCGCCGCATCTCCCCGGCGCTGTTCTTGCGCAACCGCAGCGCAACCAGCTTCTTCCGCAGTAGGTTACTGCTGCCGCTCTGCGTCAAGAACTCGTCGTTCTTCGGCGCAGGCGCCCCGTTCAAAAACGTCGTCAGCCCTAGCCCGGCAGTCCGCACGCCGTGCACAGGCGCAGCCTTCTCGTTCACGTCAAACGCAATCACGCTCGGGTTGAGCTTCGGCACGTTGTTGAGCGTGTCAAACGTCCGCGGCTGCCCGCCCTCCCGCGCCTGTCTGCCGACAATCATGTTCTGGTCCTCGTAGTTGCCAAAGGCGAGATTCATCCGCTCGTCCTTCGTGGGCGGCGCAGCCTTCATCGTGCTGTTGGGCCCGTCGGCTGGGAACGCCTGGACAGGCGCCAGCTTGGCGTTCTTGTTCCGGTGGGGCGTGCACGCGTCAAAGGGCCCGTCGTGGTGGAACCGGCCCCCGAGGAACCCGCTGACGTCCAACTTGTCGATCGTGTCCAAGTTCTTGGCCACGTGCGGCAAGGACTTCTCCTTGCTGGAGCTTTTCTTGGACAGCCGGTGGCGTCTGTCTCTCTGTTTTTCGGAGTCGCTGTGGGACCGGTGCGGCCGGGACCGTGACGACCTCGAGCTCGTGTGTGTGGCTTTCTCCTGAGGGTATTCGTTCTTGGCCGAGCTGCCGCCGGCCACCTCCTCGTACGAGGGAGGCGCTATCTTTGTTCGGGTGGGCGTCTTGGGCTTTGGCACCGCCGCGGGGGGTGGCGGCGGATCCCTGTGATGTTTATACTCGTCAGTCATGGCTGACGCAAATGGGTTATTCGAGGACATTTTTCTGGGTGTTAGTGGTGTGTGCTTCGCAGTAGGATCGACCGTGATGCGCAGCGATGGGGTGGTGTGATTTGCGATGGGGGTTTCCGTTGCAGAGGGGCCGTTCTGGGTTTTAAAAATAGTCGGGGGCGTGTTGTCGAGTCTTGTGCCGATAGCCGTGATATAGTGTTTATCGCGTAATCCACGACTAAGCAATAGTCGGTCCTGCACCGCATTGCTGACTGAGCCCCATTTCGCGCAAGTAAGGGCCAGCCGTGTGTTTGACTGCGCGAAGGCACCAGCAAGGCACCTGGGCCAAACAGGGCAACTGGAGCTCAGAGGGTCCCCCCAGCAAGCGTGGGGTGGTCCGGCAGCCGTAGCGAGAACAAGGGCAGGTCTGCTTGCCATGCCCCCTGTTTTGGGCACGGCACCACACCGCGTGCCCCTATTCTATTTTCGGGGCCGCCCGGCTCCATATTATTTTGTAGCCCAGGGCCGTTAACAAACGCCATGCAACACAGTCGGCCCGCCAGTGGGTAAGACCGCCTGCGTTTCCGAAACTCTAATCCCTCACTGTCCCAGATATAAATGGTCGGCAATCTGTAGTGAAACTTTCGGGCCCGGCCCCACATCCACTGCGGGAGGCACCAACTTCAATGGCGCTCATCACCGTGATCCTGTTTGAACAAAAAAATCAAAATACATACCTGCCGTAGTTGACGTTGCTGTCGCTGCCTGTGCGGGACAGGCTCGGGTACGAGGGCCGTTGCAAGGGGAGCTCGTCGTCGCCGGACTGGGGGTCTATGAAGGCCCGGTTTTTGTTCACCCACTCCTCGAACGCCAGGTTGGACAGCACGCCCAGCGGGGTGGCGCTGAGTGGGGCATGTGGCACCACCGGGCTCTGTCGAAACGGGTTGCTGGACAGCCGGCGGCTGTCTGCCTCGTACGAGGCGTTGTTGTGTTGGTACATGGAGCTTTTCAGGAAGACTGGCCACGCTGGATCCAGAAGCACACTTGAACCCCGCACGCACGCACACGCGTTAGTGGGACTGCAAGAGCGTTGGCCATACTGCAATTCCACCGCGCGACAGATGGCCCGCTGGGGCCCCGGCCGCGGCCGCCCAGTAGCCTTTTTTTCTTGTCTGGCCGGCGCCGGCCCATGCAGAGGTGATCTGGCCAGATGGGGATTTTCCGCAACGGGCTCGTGGCCACCCACACCACACACAGGCCGCCCACATCACACACAGGCACCCACATCTAGCGACGCACAGCCAGCGCCGCTCCTAATTTCAGCGAGACGTGGCGCAGCCACAATTTGCAACAGGGCCCCGGCGGGGCGATCCCACAGAAACGAAACCACGCCACTTCTGTGGAATACACATCGGGCGACACCGCCAGCGGGCGAGCCACCAATAAAGTTAGTTTCTGAAGCGGAACCAACCATCACACGGCCGGGGCACGGGCCAGAACTCAAATGGCAGAAAAGAACGGAGTGGTCTAGTGCGGTGCAGAACCTAATTCCACACAGATATATACATGTATACACGGGTCCCTGTCGGAGGCCACAACTGAAACAGTGACGTGTGGCTCATGCAAGGGACTCCCAGATGTGTGTGGGCGCCTCCTTAGAGGTACCACTTGTTACGGGCGCAGGTGATTTGCAACATATAAGATGCCCGCGCCTCAGACTAAGAGCTGGGCCGTCACGGACACTATTACATTATTCATTAAACGCCACAAAAGGCGGCTGGCAGGGCACTGTGCTGGCTGACCGAAACACATGTGACGTGCTCTATGCTGATACTCGCTCGAAGCACCTCGACGCTCCACGCTGAAAGCATCCAACCTAGAATGAGCTCCAGATCCAGTCGGTGGCCACCGGGCCTAGCGACTGCCGCCGCTCAACGCTGGCCCGCATGTCGCCGTCCTGCCGTGACATCAACGCCTTGATGTCGTGGAGCGGCTGCGACAAGTAGTGGTTGGCTGTGTACGGGTTCTCGATGAAGACGTACAACGCGGCAATGTCGTCCTTCTGCCGGCTCCGCTGGTTCAACAAGTACATGAGCCGCAGGAAGTTGTTGCCACACACTTTGCACACCTTGCACACCTTGAACTTCTCCTGGAGCGCGGCCATGGTCGAGTCCTGGCCCGCCATGTTCTTGAACATCGGGACCACGAACCGCGCCTTGCTGTCGAGCATCACGCCGCTCAAGTAGCTCGTGCCGCTCGACATGGTGCTGAGGTTCAGCACGATCGAGCTCGCGTTGGACGACGAGCTGTTGGCCCGCGTGGACAGCTGCCGGCCCTTGGACGGGCTCTCCTCGAACGTGGGCGACTCCCGCTGCCTGTACAAGCAGTTGACGCAGAAGAGAAACCCACAGAAGCGGCAGTGGTGCCTCCGGCGGCGCTGCGGGTAGAAGAAGCCGCCAAACACCTCGAAGCAGTTCACGCAGTGGTCCGACGAGTTGTCGGGGCGCCAGTGGGCATGAGTCGGCTCGGCCTGCACCTCGTCGTTCAGCGAAGGCAACGGAACCTCGAACGAGTATTCCGCCATCTTCAACAGCGCAAAGTGTTCTTCGGGGGTCAGCTCGTGGAGGAAGTCCTCCTCGTTGATGTAGTCCTCGCCCGCCTGCGGGCGGAGAACTGCAGGCACACAGAGCGGCTTCTTCAACTTGTACACCTGCTTGATGGGCTTGTGCTCGGTCTTGAAGCGGTCCTCGCGGCGCTCGGCGGTCGTGGTGTTGCTGTTGAGATTGTCGACGGCCCGCTGTAGCTTCAGCCGCATCAGGAGGGTCGTGTCGTCCAGCTCGGAGTACCCGACGCCCAGCTCCTCGTCCGAGTGTTCCGCGGAGCCAAAGTTGAGGAGCTTGTGCTCCTCGGTCCCCCACTGCACCTGGATCGGCTCCAGCTGACGTCGCGTGGTTTGCGAAAGGTCGACGGTGGCAGGTTGGTACGCCTCTGAGTCATTGTTGGCGCGATGCTGAGGTGGCGGGCTGGAGAGGGCGGCGCCGAACGCATCAGGGTGCAGATTTGCCAGCGTGCCCGACGACACGGCGCGGGAGGCTCCCGAGTCCAGCCGATCCGTGAAGGGCCGGGGCAGCTCGGGCTGGTAGGTGTAGTGGTTTGTCAGCGACATGCGGGGCGCCCGGATCTGCTCGTCGTAGTTGATGTTGTTCAACGTGGGCTCCAAGGCCGGCTGGGTGTCGGAGATTGTCTTTGCAAGGTCGGCCGGGATGCTGGATGTCGGTAGGACATTGCGGATCGGTTTTTTCGTGAAGGAGAACGGAGGTAGCTCCTCGGCGATGTGGTCTTGCTCCGTCATGGGTGCAAAACTCGGGCTTTGGAGCAGAGCAGGGCGTGCTTTGTCGAAGGGTGGAGGGAGAAGCAACTGGCGAGGGAGTTGACAAGAAAGGGTGGTGCACGGTCTAAACGGAGGGGGAAGCTTTGTCTCAAAAGTGGATCGTGAAACTCGGCATAGATAAGAGTGTTTATCTACGGTCCGGTGCATAAAGGGCGCTCCACTCCGGGCCTGGCCTGCACAGAGAAATCTTCCGTCCACCTTATCCAATCGTCAAAATTTATTGTGCATTGGCCACGTCCCTCCGCCACGCCTCGGGAAAGCCCCCCAAAAATTACTCGTTTACGGTCAGGGGTACAGCCCGCGGCAAAACGCCGGCCCCATGTTTCAAGTGCCAACTTGACCCCCAACCCCGTACCCCCACCGCCACTAAAGTTGCTATGCGACGCTAGACATTTTTTTGAAGGAGGCGTTGAGCAAGCGGTATTTTCTCTGCGCTTACCGGCAAGCACTGTGACCAGGTGGGAATTACCAAAGAGGAAAAATGGGAGACGCAAAAAAATTCTGGCAACAGTTCCAGAAAAAAAAAAAAGTGCTGAAAATTGCATCTACACAAATTTGCATTCGCTTCTTTTATTAGGAGTACAGTGGTTTCTAAGGCGGGTTTCGTGGAGCAAAGCATAATTGACCTAGCCATGCAGTTTAGGGCAAAAATCCGAGGATCTTCGCATCGCCCAGCAGAGCCGAGCACGTTGCACAAGCCACAAACAATGACGAGATCGCCCTGGGCGAAAACGGCCACCACTCAACACCCCCTTACCCCGGCGTCAATGGGCGCAATTAGTCTCTAAGAACCACGTACAAGGCATGAAGAATGGCAGGGAACCAGAAGAAGATGCAACACACGATGTTGATCCAGAAAGGAGTGGACAAGCCGACTTTCATGAAGACCGCCAATGGGGGCAAGAAGATGGCTGGAGGCGTGGTTAGTTTTGGGCCAATTGGAGAGGGCATGGCACGAGGCAACACATCAATGGATCGGAATCAGACATACCTAAAATAACAGCGACGATTTTTTCGGAGTTCATGGTGTGTGGTTAGATAAACGTGATGTGTTCGGTGGGGATAGGGAGTGCGGGTTTTATAGCGGAACAAAACCTGAGGCCTGCACGGGCTCGGAGGTTGCGGTGGTGACCTCGAGGCTTAGGTTGTTATGCGGTCGGCTTTTGGTGGGAGGAAGGCAAATTTAGGCTGCACGGTTGCTCGGTGGGCTCGCCCGCTGCCTAGTCACCAGGCGAGGCTGAACCGTTGCAAGCTGCAACTGCAGGCTGGCGATCAGTATTGGTGGTGGGCACCGAGCGGCTGTTGCTGGCCGCCCCCGGCGCTCGTCACGTGCGCTGGACCCTTCAGGCATAACAATAGGGGACAGAAGTGCACCATTAACATTCTATTAATCTATATAGCAAAACCCAAGCGAGGTCCACAACTGCCTCATTTTTTTACGTGCCCGGAGTCTGAACCGCTGATGGGGATTAGACAGTCGGAACAGCATCGCCACGGCCTCCGAGATCGAAAATCACGAAAAACGCGTGAATCACAGCGGGGATCCAGAAGAACACTAGGAGAATGAGATTGAGCACAGTCTGCAGTGTGCTTCTGGTATGCATGTAGACGGCAAGTGGCGGGATAAACAAGGCTATGGTTAGTTTGGGTTGTTGCAAACAGACAAGACATACCAAACAAAATCTGGACAAAGATGCTGGGACCGTCAGAGTCGGCAATGTCGGTTCCGCCGGGGGGAACAGTAGTGGACATGTTAGCAAAAGAGTGTTACGGGAATACAGGTGACCGGGGCGTGGGGTTTCCGATGAAAAAAAAAAAGGTAGACGGATAGGCGGCGGGGATTTGGCCTTTTATAGATCAGGAGGAGGTACAAACACAAACCCCCCATGCATGAGGTGCAGCTCCATGTGGTGGTGACAAGGGGCAGCAGCAACAAGGGATGTGGTAGACTACTGCAAGGGGTCACGCCTGGGCCTTGCCAGCAAGTACAAAAGGGAGTGTGCTCCCTCCGTTGGGGCAGTGGTTTTTCGACGTGGGTGTCATAGCCAGTCCAACTTTCGCAGCCATTTCGCAAGACCAGGCGCCCGCACCAACTACAACAATCTAGATCAACTTTTATTTACGACAGCAACTTCTTAGCCGCAGCAGAGCCAGACTCGTCCCGCTGGCGGGCCGCCACCGAGGGCCGGTTCAACATGGCCTCCAAGTCCAGCGAGTACGGCGCCTTGGTCTCGGTCGGGTCGTTGAGGGTCTTGACCACCCGGAAATAGTTCTCGTACCAGTTGCCGTCGTAGACGCCAATGGCCGAGTTCAACAAAGTATCCGGGATCTGGAACGAGTCCGTTAACGGGATGCACTGGTCTCTGACGTCGAGACAGGCGGCCCCAACCAACCGGGTCAGCACCAAGTGGCTAAGCGCCGGCGCCATCACGCCGTAGTTGACAAGCTCCCGGCCGAAGTTCTCGAGCACGTGCGTCAACACGTACAACCGGAGCACCTTGCCCAACGCATAGCGGAGCCCCGGCTGCTTGACCGCACCCATGGTCTGCACAAACGTGTCCAACAAGTAGTGGTGGCACCGCAACTTGGAGAGCAAGACCCGCTCGTACGAGACAAAGTCCCAGCTGCGGGCCTCCTCCAGTTTGGTCAAGGCCTGCTCGGCAACACGCACCATCAACGCCTCGACGGCCGTGAGCACTTTGGCCGGTGCCAAGTCCGCCTCCAGCGCCAACACCTCTCCCCTGGGGTCCTGAAGGAACAGCAACGACCCGGCGGGCTTGCCACCCTTGCTCTTCCTGGCGTCGCCCACGGCCTTGACGATCGTGCGCCCCGCCGACATGCCAAGCACGTTGTTGTCGCCCTCCCACGTGCACTGCACCACCCAGTCGTCGTAGGTCTTGCCAAAGCCCAGGTACGCCAGGTAGCCCAGCCCGCCGCACGCCTGCCGGCACTCGGTGATGCACTGCTCGGCGAGCCACGTCAACGTGGACTTGAGCGCCGCCGAGTCCACGAAAAGCGCCTTGGTGTCCTCGAGCGACTTGTGGATCGCCGCCTCGTCGTTGCGGGCCACCGCCGCCTCCAATTCCCGGACCACCTGCTCGTGCTGCCGCTCAAGGCGGTCCGTGCCGAGCCCCGCCGCGTACGTCAACGCCAAGTACGGCATGAGCCGTCTTTGGTGCAACGGGTAGTTGATCAACTGCGTTTCGCCGGGGCCCGGCTCGCCCTGGCTCCGGAACTGCCGCCGGCCCACAGCGTAGCGCACCGCCACCGTGACAAAACGGGCACAGATCCGGTACAGGTCCAGCGCCATGCCCACGCGGCCTTGCAAAAGCGAGATGTAGCTGAGCTGCTCCAACGGAGGAAGCGTGACCGTGCCGTCACGAGCCACTTTGCAGAACTTCTGCAACATGAAGAACCGGGGGATCCGCACGTTCAGGAACTGGATCCACCCATTGTCCACGCCCTCACGGCCCATCTTCAGTCCAATGTCGCCAATGGCCACTCCGGGCATCAAGTTGTGGCGCGAGTCCCGCAACGGCACCACAAACGTCTTGACGCCGTAGTCCTTGCCCTTTATGAGCAAACGGGCATAAATCAGCGAGTGGGTGGCCGAGTGGGCCGCACCGCCAATCCACCACTTGGTGGCCCCGATGTGCGGGGTGTTGATGACAAACTCGTCGGTTTCCTCGTCGAAAATGGCAGTGGTTTCAACACCAGCCGCATTGGACCCGTGGCCCAACTCCGTCATGCCAAAACAGCCCCAGAGCTGCTTCATGTACCGGGCCTCTTTCTCCACGCACCAGTAGTGGTACTGGGCGGCGGTGCCGTTGCCCTTGATGCAGTTGATGAAAAGACCTAAGTTGACCAGGATCCGGATCCCCAACGACGGGTCGTACGCGGTGACAAGGTTCAAGCGCCGCCAGAAATCGGCATACGACTCCAGCTCCACGTACTGGGTCATGCGGGCGATCCGGGTCGTGGTCTGCTCCCGGTTCTCGGCACGGGACAACTCGTAGTCCTTGTACCCGGGCGCCAACACGGGGTCCCGCTCCAACAGCTGGTAGAGGTCCATGATCTTGGCGGCTTTTTCGGGTGTTCCTTCCACCACCTTATGCATGTCACTAGTGTCGAACTTGGCCCGGGCCCGCTCGGCCCTCATCAGGGCGACGGGGTCGGGGCCGGGACTGCTGCTCACAAGAGAGGTTCCAATGGACATGACAAAAATATGAAAGTGGTTGTTGATAAAGATCAAGTGTGGAGATGGAAATATGGCTTGGGCATGGTTTCCTCGGGTCCGGGTGCTACCTGCAGGCAAGTGTGGGGTACATGGGGTATCTCGAACGGCGCTGCAAAATATCACAGGCCCCGGCTCGGCCGGCTACGATGGAGCTGTGGTCTACCTGCAGTCCTGATTAGCATTGCATTTCCATTCATTTCGATATATCACACTCACTTGGACAAGACCGAGGCTGCAGAGCCCGACTTTTCAAAGCGCCCGCGCACGTCCAAAGAGGCTCTGTTCAACGCCGCCTCGAACTCGGCGCTGTAGGGCGCCTTGGTCACGGCCGGTGGGTTCAACTGCTTCACGACACCAAAGTAGTTCTCGTAAATGTTGCCGTCGTACTTGCCGATGGCGCTGTTGAGCACGTAGTCCGTGTACTGGAACGAGTCCGTGTACGCCACGGCGTTCGGGCGGATGTCCAGGCAGAGCTGGGGCACCACGCGGTTGGTCAACTCGGTGAGCACGGCGGGCGTGGCCACGGACGTGCCCAAGAACTCGCCGCTGAACTTCTCAACCACGTTGGCGGTGGCGTGCAACTGCGCCAACTTGACAAGGTACGGGTTCAACTCCTTGTTGGGGTTGGACGCGAGGCGGGCAACAAACTCCTTCAAGAAGTAGAGGTGCGCCTTCAACTTGGAGATGGCCAAGCTGGCGGCGCCGACCGAGTCGAAGTTGCCGCTGTTCTCCTTCACCACCTGCGAGCCGGCAATGGCGGTGCGGGTGATGACCACCTCGATGGCGCGGATCACCTTCTCGAGGTCCAACACGTCGTCGACCGTCTTGAGCACGGGCTCGGTGTTGTTGACGGCCTTGGCGTTGTTCAAGAACGCGATGGAGCCCTTGACGGTCTTGCCCGCCAACACGTCGTCGACGGCCTTGATCACGGGCTTGCCCACGGACATGGCCAACACGGAGTTGTCGCCCTCCCACGTGCACTGGACGACCCAGTCGTTGTAGGCGCGGCCGAAGCCGTTGTACGACGAGTAGCCGTGGCCGCCGCAGGCCTGGCGGGTCTGGTCGATGCAGTCGGAGGTCAACCAGGTGGCGGTGGACTTGCACGCGGCGGAGTCGATGAACAAGGACTTCATCAGCTCGATGGACTTGCCGATGGCCTTCATGTCGTTGTTCTCGACGGCCTTGTCCAACGCGTCCAACGTCTCGTCGAAGGTGTGCTCGATCTTCCACGCGCCGACGCTGAAGACGTACGCCTGGGCCAAGAGCGGCAACAAGCGGCGCTGGTGCAACGGGTAGTTGAGCAACTGGGTCTCGGTGCCGTCGTGCTGCGACTTGGAGTTGAACTGGCGGCGGCCGATGGCGTAGCGGATGGCGATTGTGGCGAAGCGGGCGCTGGTTCTGAACGAGTCCATCACCATCTGCACGCGGCCGCCCAACAACGCCAGGTACAGCAACTGCTCCAAGGGCGGCAACACCACGTCGCCGTCGCGCGAGACCTTGCAGAACTTCTGCAACATGAAGAAGCGCGGGATCCGCACGGACGAGAACTGGATCCAGCCGTTGTCGATGCCCTCGCGGCCCATCTTGGCGCCAATGTCGCCCGTGGACACGCCGGGCATCAAGTTGTGGTTGGCGTCGCGCAACGGCACCACAAACGTCTTGACGCCGTAGTCCTCGCCGTCGACAATCAAGCGGGCGTACACGGCGCAGTGGGTCGCCGAGTGGGCGGCGCCGCCGATCCACCACTTGGTGGCCCCAATGTGCGGGGTGTTGATCACAAACTCGTCGGTGGCCTTGTCGAACGTGGCGGTGGTCTCCAAGCCGGCCACGTTGGAGCCGTGCGCCAACTCGGTCATGCCGAAGCACCCGTACAAGCCCTTGAGGTGCTCCGTCTCCTTGGTGGTGGTCCAGAACTTGCGCTGCTCGGCGGTGCCGTTGCCCCGCACACAGCCCAAGAAGAGGCCCAAGTTGACGCCGATACGCGTGCCCACCTGGGCGTCGCAGAGGTTCAAGAGCGCCATGCGCGTGGAGTTCCAGAGCGCCGGGTCGCCGTTCTCGACGTACTGGGCGATGCGGGCGATGCGGCGGGCCGTGACCTCCCGCTGCTGGACCTTGGTGAGCTCGTAGTACGACGCGTCGTTGGCCAAGATCGGGTCGCGTTCCATCTGCTGCACCAACGTCTTGAAGAGCTCGGCTCTGTCCTTGGACGACTCCAAGAAGTGGTGCATTAGCGCCGGGTCGAACTTGCTGGCGGCCCGCTCCGCCTGGATCAACGCCTGCGGGTTGGGTGCTGTTGCTGTGTCGACAGTGTTTTTGCTAAGCGACATAGTGGTGGGTTAGATTGCTAAAGAAGTTGTTGAGAAAAGACCGGTGTGGTGTGTTTGTGTGGTGGTTGTGTGGGGTGGTGGTGTGTTTGTGTAGTTTGTTTGTGTGGTGGTTTGTGGTGGTCCTGATGGGTTGGTGCAGATGGCGATGGCGGTTTATATACGGCGGCTGCTGGGGCGGGCCGAAGTGTGGAGAAACCCACGGGCCGAGGAACCCGCACCCTCGGGCCCAGCCTGCAAGACGCCAATCTACCTCAGTGCGATCGCCTGATGTCACTGCCGTGCGGACAATAGCGGCGGAGGGACAAGAAAAAAATCAGAGATTGGTGGCGGTTTAGCGTGTGGGGAAATCCGGGGAACCTGCTCCGCTCCGAGGCCCGGCTTGGCACCCACCCCAGGGTCTTGTGGGGCCGTATTGTGAAGAAAACCCGTGGCTGTGCCGGGCCCTGAAAATCACTGGCCTCTGGTTTTCAGCCCGCGGCCCCGGCGGCCATGCAGGCGGATGGAAACGCAAGAATTGGTAGAATGGCGAGCGACAGATGCAGCAAAACGACTAGCATGTTACTAAGAATTAATTTACAAAGACGGTGGAGATGAAGAGGGTCAGGCAGAGATGGTAAGGGCTAGATAGAAGTGATTTGGTATGGCTGGGGTAGCCTGGTTGATGAGGCCGTGCTTGGTATTTTCAGGTGGCTCGCGGCCAAGTCGCTACACCAAGACCGGTTCCAAAAGAAACCCAGAAAATTGGTCATTTCTGAACGACTCCTCACACCTGAAACCTGCTGATCAGCAGGCGTACCCGCTAAGAGGGTTTCGGCTCGGCACTCGCCAGCGTCGGGGCCGATGCCAAGTGCACGTGATGTGTCATAATAGACTCCGGCCGAACCAGTACTCTGACAACTTACGAGCCTTGCATGAAACCGGTGCAGCCCAAAATCAATTACCGCCAAAGGAGTCTCGAGTAAAGGAGTGATCAAGGAGCAGGGAGTGATAATTTGTCAAGGGACCTGCTCTCGACTCACAGTAGTGTAGCCCGACCTAGCGTCCATCAAGTTTCAATCTAGTAGCCCAATCAAAATCTACCTAGTACCCAATCAGATACTAGCCTGGTGATCCCATCTAGTGGTGACTCGAAGGCCAATCTCGGCTTGCCAGTCGCCTGATGATTCGTCACCTGCCCAAAGGCGAACTTCCCCGTGACTTCCAGCAACCCGCAACCGACCCATTCTGCTCTTCAGTTTGCTTTGTCGGTCCTGAAGGTGGTGCTGGGGCACATTCTACAGCGTGTCGTGAACAGGTGTATTGCTATGTACAAGGCCTACAACTGAGGCACCAAGAAGTCCATGAAGGACAGCTGGATGAACGCGACACCAGCGGCAAAGAGCCCGACCTGGACAGCAGCGGTGAACGCTGGCGACTTTGTGATTTGCTCGAGGGTGGAGGGAGCAGCTTTTGGAGGCATGGTTGTGGAGTGTTGAGGAAGAGTTGGTGAGCACGCCGAAAATCTTTAGTCTGTGTGCAGGCCCGGCAGAGGCTGGGTGTATGGAGGTGGGACACCAAAACAGGGGAGATATTGGAAGCTGGATAAGTACAATGGACCGAGCTGGCTGTAATTTTCATTGAGAGGTTGTTGGGTTATGAGTTACACGGGCTTACTGGGTTGGCTTATTTGCCTTGCGTGTGGCCAGTGTTACGTCAACTATGCCCGCCTATAGTATTCCAGAGACCATAAACAGTAAAGGGAATCTGTAACCGATGAACGATACCTGCTTAACCCTTGGGAGTGAGTTCATGCAAACGGTTGTCAAACCATGTAAAGGTGGAACTCTACCCGGTGGTCAAACATCTACGTGCGACTATGCTATTGTTAACAGAAGCATACAATGTAGTTTGTCTAAGAGAGATACAGTAGCATTGTTTCGGTTTGGTCTGTGTCTTGAGAAACGGGTAAGAAGACACGAGTTGCGAAGTTGTGGGATCGCAGGCCCATGTTCTGCTGACTGGAAGGTCTTGCTTCACGGATGGTGATAACGGATGGGGCCTGAAACCGGGTACTGGATCAAAGATTACAAGTTGCCAGCCAAAATCCAATGAACGTTTGACTGTTGTTACAAAGCGCCATTTCTTAGGTCTTCTCATCCATTCGTTTCTTGGTTCCATTCTCAGTCTGCCAGAACTTGGCCAGATGACTGCGAAATTTAAGATCCATTAAATCACCCTAAATAAAAACAAGCTTCCAAACAGTAATCTGGCCACTCAACAAGGATCTCTGATTCACACGGAAATCTGCCTAGTTTGTCTTTCCCCAGCATGTCCCAATTCATCATCCTTTGCATCTCTCCATCTCATGCCTAGCTCCCCACTGTAAGACCTAGGCAACGCACCACCCACTACACCTTCTACTTAGTAAGCATTTCCTGATTTTCCTTCACACTCTATCCCGTACCCCAACCTCTCTCAAACCAACCTCTTTTTACCAACCCCTCTCTTCACCTCTCTCTCCCTCCCTCCCTTTGGGCTGTCTCATCAATGTGCGCGACATCAGCCACCACCACTGCCACTGCCACCTCTCTTGTCACACAATGACCACGTTCACAATCGACATTGGCGTCCCCGAGGCTAGCATTTTCTCGCTTGCCGGAAAGCAGCTCAAGCTCGACTCGGCGGCCGACATGGCGCCGCACGCAGAGGCGCTCAAGGCCCAGGCCAAAGTGCAGAAGATTAACATGAGCGGCAACACGCTTGGCATCGAGGCGTCGCGGGCGTTGGCCGAGGCGCTTGTCCAGCACGCAGACACGTTGGTGGAGGTGGACTTCTCGGACATCTACACGGGGCGGCTCAACACGGAGATCCCGCACAGCTTGCTGCACCTTTTGCCGGCGCTTCTCCGGTGCCGCAAGCTCAAGGTGGTGAACCTCAGCGACAACGCGTTCGGCTTGCAGACAATCGACCCGGTCGAGGCGTACCTTGCGCAGGCGGTCTCGATCGAGCACCTTGTGTTGTCGAACAACGGCATGGGCCCGTTCGCCGGCGCCCGGATCGGCAAGGCGCTTTTCCGCTTGGCGCTCGCCAAGCAGCACGCCGGCGAGCCCTCGTTGAAGACGTTCATCTGCGGGCGCAACCGCTTGGAGAACGGCTCGGTCAACAACTTGGCCGTGGGCTTGCGCAGCCACAAGGACCTCCACACGGTGCGCTTGTACCAGAACGGCATCCGCCCTGCGGGCGCCGAGAAGTTGGTGCTTGAAGGGTTGGCCCGCAACCCCCGCTTGAGGGTGCTCGACTTGCAGGACAACACGCTCACGACCCGGGCCGCCGAGGCCGTGGCGGCGTCGCTTACCCGCTGGCCCGACTTGGCCGAGTTGAACTTGAACGACTGCTTGTTGAAGCCCAAGGGCCTGTTGGCGGTGGCGCAGCTGCTTGCCCGCGGCGCCGAGCGCACGGGGTTCCGCGTGTTGAAGTTGCAGTACAACGAGTTGGAGCACGACGCCGTGGTGGCGCTCGTGGCCGCGTTGAAGCTGCTCCCCAAGTTGGAGCTCTTGGAGCTCAACGGGAACCGGTTCGACGAGGACAGCGAGGAGATTGGCCAGATCCGCGACCGGCTCGAGGCCAGCAACGGCGAGCTCGACGAGTTGGACGACTTGGAGGAGCTCGACAGCGACGAGGAGGACGACGACTCCGACGACGAGGACTCGTTCGACGACATGGACGCCGCGTTGTCGGAGCTCGAGGCCGAGTGGAAGGCCGAGTTTGCCCAGGCGAGCGAAGCTGCGGACGGCGGCTTGGACTCCATCACCGACAAGTTGTCTGGCGTGCACATCAAGTAGAGACTAGGTGGCTGTGTTGAATATGTATGTGGATAGAGCAGTGTCACGTCAGCGGCATCTTGACGATCGTGAGCGGCACCTTCAACTCCACGAGCTGGTCGGTGCTGAAGGAGATGTAGAGCCGCAAGAAGTACATCCGCGAGAGGTAGCAGCTCTGGAACGAAGGCACGAGGCAGAACTCGTCGACCGCAGAGTATCCGGGGGCCAACGGTGCCACTTTCGCCGTCTTTCGCTGTGCCTTCGTGGCGTCCAACATCAACTTGAACAGAAGGTTGTGTGTGCCGTCGGCGCCGCTCTGCAACGGCATCACGGGGCGGGACTCGAGGTCAACACTGGACCCGGCCATCACTGCCTTCAGGCCCCGCAACACCAAGTTGTTGCACTTGACCTTCACCGCCGCCAACGCTAGCACGTCCTCCACGAGCCCACGCCTGGGCCGGTACTCGTCTGGCAAGACGCTAGTTGCAAGCTGGGCAAGGTCCTTGGCGTACTGCCGCATCGGGCCCGAAACAATGTTCTCGAAGTTGTCCGTCGAGGCGTGGAGCAGCACCTCTCTGCTTGGGTTGCGGAACATGAGCCGGGGCGTCAACTCGACCGGGATGGGGCGTTTCCCCGCGTGGATCGTGGCCACCGCTAGCTCGGGAATGATGCTGGTGATTTTCGGCGCCTTGCACAGCTCGTCGTTCGGGATAAACGTCACGTCGATCGGCACCTCGAGCGTCCACTGGGGCGAGGCGCCGTCTTTTGCGCAAAACCGTTTCGGCGAGAGGTAGTTGAGCAAGTACTCGGTCGACGGGGTCGAGACCTGGAGCACCCCGCTGCACTTCGAAGGTAGGAGCATCTTCTTGCGGAGCACGGGGATCGTGATGGTGACTTTGTCCTGGGGCAGTTTCGCCGAGTGCTTGTTGTCCAGCACACGGGTGTAGAGCTGCCGCTCTTTGTAGTCGTCGCTGGTGGTTGTGGGCTCGAGCGCAGCGGGGGCTTTCAGGCTCTTGGCCGACTTCTGGAGGTACTGCTTCCCGTTCTCAATACACTCCTCTGCCCGCTTGACCAAGTTCTCGTGCAAGAGGCGAGCCACCTCGTTGTTGGTGGCCAACTCGGCGGCGTTCATGATGTGGGTCTCGGGCACCACCCGCACGAAAGCCGTGCTTTCCTTCAAGATGATGTACTCGTCACCGCTCTCGTTGATCAACTTCGTCGGGAGCACGGGCTTGTCGAAGACCTTGATTGTCAGCGCCTTACCAATGAAACGGGCCAACACCTCGTACGACATCAGCAGGCCGGGGCTCGGGAAGTCCACGATCGGTTTGGCCAGTGTGTTCCACAAGGCCTTCTCCTTGGCCAGCACGCCAAACGTCGGCGGCATCGTGGTGTGGCTCGAGAGGTTGTGCGAGCTGCACTCTGTGTCCAAGAGCTTGTCGGGGATCCGGAACGTGAAGAACCGCTTGTACAATGTGTTGGGTGCGAGGCACCTGTTCTGGATCTTGAGGTACGCCCCGTCCCGTGGGTCAACAACCTGGCGGCACGTGAAGTGGGAGTCCTTTTCAGACAAAAGCCTGTTGACCTCGCTCTGGTTCCAGGAAGCGGCAAACTCGTACAATTCAAGGAACTTCTTGATGCGGACGTTGCCCGCCCGCAGCGGCCCGTCCTGGGCGCCCTCGGTGATCAAGTTCCCTTCGAAAAGCACATAGAACATGTCGAACGGCATCGGCTGCGGATCGTTGTTCTTGATGAGCACGTAGCCGTGTAAGTAGTCGCCCTGCTTGAACTCGTACTGCAGCGGGTCGATGTGCCGGGGCTCCACGTTGACCTCGCCCACCTCGGCGGTGAAAAGCACCGACACAGACACGTTGTTGGTGTACGGGTTGTCCGTAGACGAGAAATTTCTCAAGTTGTGGATGTTGTCCAAGACGGTCTCGCGCCAGAGCTGGTGGGACTCGTCGGCCACGATGAGATTGGCGTTGGGCGCAGACTCAGGGGCCGAAAACTGCAGCGTGTAGTTGGTGGCGGTTGTGACCAAGTCGGCGGAAATGTTCGAGAGCGAGTGGGCCGGCGTGGGGTCTGTGGAGAGGGTCTCTGACTCTTCCAGGACCGTTCGGCTTGGGCCTAGTGCCCCGTACTCCGGGGGGTCCAGCTGCCCGTAGAAGGTGTACTGGTACATGTCGTAGGACGGGAGAATGGACCACACGGGGTCTTCCTGAAGTGGGGGCTTTGCCATCTTGTTGCCAGCACAAATAATTACAGCAGGCACGGAATTCAGGGGACGTGGGCTTCTTATACTCGGAGTCCACCGGTCGGATGCAATGGGGGCTGCGGGCCATATGCACGGGTTGCAGGGCCGCATGGTGAGTCAACGTTGGGGTAATGCGTCCGAGCCCGCTCGTAAAGAAAAAGTGCAATATAAAAGGAAAGTCACCAAACTGAAAATGGTGATTTGTGATTGTTGGCAGCAGCTAACAGTTGTGAGGTTTTGGGTGTAGCCGTGTGTGGTCGTGGGGCCATTGCGCTGGGGTAGACCTTCGGGTTTAGCGCAGTCTGATAAGCCGGGTGCGGCTGCAGGCTGGTAATCACTACCATCAACTACGAATCCACTTTCAGTTTGTTGGTGTTAATGGCACTGCTGTGGGTGTATTTGTAATTGTATTTGTGATTGGCTAGGCTAGAGATTTTAGTCAAACCCCGGGATTCGTTGGAGAGCAAAGGGGGGGAGGTGACTCTTCCGTCATTTGTCATCATATTGAGTTATGCATCCGCACCTTATATTTCTCGTATGTTGGACCCATTCTCGGTTCGCTTCAGCCTCAACGTTCCAGATTATTCCAGGCCATAGGTGCAGTTCCGACGCCAGAGGCTCCATTATCAGATTTGATCACATATGGCGATAGATTCGAATACCTTTTGACATCGATGTTATATACATCTTGCCTGTGCAACATATGAATTAATTGTGATTCGATCAATCGGCGGAGGACGCTGCACACCTGACTACAATGAAGATCAGCTATTTTCCGAGAATTCCACTCTCAAAGTATCGCTTATCGGCTAGTGACTATTACTGAGTCTTAACCAATTTGGTTCGTCCCACCAACAAACGTCTAATCACTTGTTAAATAAATACCTGGCCTGCCACGGGGCAGCTCTATATCCGGTTCTAAACCGTACCAATTCTTGCCACTGGACAAATCTATATCAGTGGCAAAGGCTTGACCACTAGCCAAGCACTGGCCAGTTTCAAACCTAGCCAGTTCTAAACCTGGCCAATTCTATTCAGCATTCAATTCTTGACCACTGACCAGTTCTAAACCTGGCCAGTTCCATTCAGTATCCGACTCCTGACCACTGGCCAGTTCTAAACCTGGCCAATTCTTGACCAGTAGGCCACTGGCCGACTGGCAACTACCGGCCAAATCTCTTGAGCTCCAAGTACCGGAGAGGCGGGTACAGCACGGCACTAAAGGCAATGCAGAGCCACATGGCAATGTCGCCACCGTAGTCGCCGCCGACCTTCAAGGCCAACGGCCCGATCCAGTAAGTCTGCGACATACCGACGGCGGCACCTGCTGCTCCACAGCAAAAGGCCACTGCCGCGGCGTAGCCCTGGGTGAGTTTCTTCTGGTCGTTCCACACGGCAAAGTTGTAGTAGCGCAGGCCACCACTGATTTCGGAGCTCTCGGCAAACTCGGCGGTGTAGAGGTGGTGGAACCACTTGGTGCGGAACACCACGTTCTCCTCGAGGAGAAGCGTCACGTACATGGAGATCCAGTAGCCGACCATGGGCAAGAAGTTGCCGAGAATCGTGGCGAACTTATAGCGGCCAACAATCGACAAGGCCAAGTACACGGCGGAGTAGACCACCAGCCAGAGCCAGCGCGGCACGCGGGCTAGTGGGAGCCCGATCAACTGCACGTCAAAGACCCCCAGGTACGTGTTGATGACGTTGTTGGAGATCAACGACAAGAAGATGATGATCAACAAGAACTTGCCGCCGCCGCCCCACGGCGCAAACGCTTGGGCAAGAAGCCCGCCCATGCCCATGGACTCGTACGAGTCGCCCCACGGAGCGTAGTTCATGGCGATGTTCCCGGTCATCAGGGCAATGACGCCGACAAACGTGGTCGGGAGAAAGATGCCGAGAAACGTCAACGAGAAGATCTGCACGTCCGGCGTGGACTCCGGGAAGAGGATGTAGTAGTCCGAGGCGACTCCACCCCACGTGGCGGTGATGGAGTAGCAGAGGGCGAAAAAAGAGTAGCTGTTGCCCACGATGGAGGCGTGGCTTTCGGCCGCCAGGTCCTGCAGCGAAAGGTACTTGAACTTGGGCGCCAGCACCGCATAGAGAAGCACAAACGCTATGGTGACGGGAATCAGAAGGTACAGCTCGGCCCGAAGAAGCACCCGGATGCCGCCCACGGAGATCGCTAGCGACAACACCGCAATGATCACAATCAGCACCAGCAACGGCACGCGCCCGTCGCTGACCTCGCTCAAAATCTGCCCGCCCACAATGCAGTTCACCACCGACCAGCCCACGCCGCCAATGATGCACACCACAGCCACGACTTTCACGAACCACCACCCAAAGAGGAAGCGGGCACTCACCATCTGGCGGCACCCGGACCGTGGGCCCATGAGCGAGCAGTACGCGGCAACAAGACACCCCAAGCCTTGGCCCAACATGCCCACCACCAAGGTCTTGCGAAGGCCTAGGCCAAAGAGCATCGGGCCAAGGTAGAACGACAGCATCGACGACAAGCCGCCGCAGCCCAGGATCCAGAGGCCTGTCACGTGGAGAAGCTGCAGCGTCACGTTCTGCGCCCGCCGGTACGGCAGCACCCGCTCGATGCCCGTGACCTCGACGCCCCACGAGTCCAAGAAATCGGAGATCCGCTTCACCGCCACGTACGGCTTGATGTGGTCTTTCTCGTCCACAAAGTGGAAGTTTTCGCTCACCTCGCTGGAGCTCTTGTCCATCTTGAGGGACTCGAGCTGAGAGGCTGGCATTGAATATGTGTAGTCTGATGGGTATTCTCGAGAGAATCGGGGCCCTTTTATGGTTCCCAAAAATTTGACCCGATGGTTTGCAAACTCGCCAAATCGGCCTGGATCGGCGCCTATATACACCCCAGGCGCTTATATGAGCCCCAGGTTTTGGTGGCTAATAGGCGGTGACTCAGCTGTGACTCGGAAGTATGCGCCAAGCGATCGGTAATGTGCGCTAAAAAAATGGCGGCCGCGATGACGGGAAACGGTCTGTAAAAAAGAAGCCCGATGCGGGGCTCGAACCCGCAACCTTTTGATTGACCTTAGAGTTTAAGAGTCAAATGCTCTACCGATTGAGCTAACCAGGCTGGTGTGAGTGATAAAAAAAGTGGTTTAACAAGTCCGGCCAAATCTCCTTAGGGCTGGCTTCCTCGCTTATCTATACACATCCAACCATTTCCTGATCTCTAGCAAATCCGGCTCCTTTACTCTTGCCTCAACAACGCCTCCAACGTCTCGCTGTCGAACATGTTGCTCCCCAGCTGGAGCGTCTTGGCCAACATCACAATCGACCGGTCGGTGAAGTCCGCCTTCTTTCGAAGCTCGTCGAGGTCGTCGCTGTGCGTCGTGGCCATGTACGCCAAAAACTCCGAGTCGAGCTGCTGCCTGTCTCTCTGCACGGTTTCCCGGGCGTCGCTCGCCGACTGCGTCTCGGTCGTCGTGAACTTGATGCTCTGCACTTTGCTCTCGATGTCTTTGGGGAGCGCCTCCGGCTCGTTTTCGTGGGATTCGGTGTCTGACTGAATGTCCATGTTATCGATCAGTATCTGGGCCTGGCCTTGGACAGGCTCATCCTGAGACTGCGTCTTTTCTGGCGCCTCGTTGTCCGACAGACTGGACGAGTCCGAGTCCGAGGAGAAGTCCTCGGTTCTTCTCTTTCTGCGGCGCTTGTTCTTCGTGACACTAGGTGGAGCCATGGTGATGAGCAGAGTGCGCGCGATGCCGAGTAGTATGGAGAGATGCTCTATATGCTCCGCACAAATTTGAAGTCCTACTCCTCCCGGCTCCGAATTAACAGATTTGTCTCAATTATTCCTGTCTTTCTCTCTCTCGTCCCCACTTATCTGTATACCACTACATCTGTCCAAGAATTCACATTCTATACCTGTTTCGTCTTCACTATGCACACACTCTATCCTGTCTCTCTCCCTTGTCTGCAGCGACCTACTCTGGCTTGCTGCGCTTGGTGGCAGGGCGGGCGGGCGCCTTGCGCTTCTTGACCATCGCCGAGAGGTCGTTCACCGGCAACTGGCTGCTGGAGGCAAGGTCGCTCGACGCCACGGCCTCGCCCAAGATGCCCTTGATGATGTCCACCTGCTGCTGCTGCTCGGAGACCGCAGGCGCCTTGGAGAGCTCGGCGTGGCGCTCCTGCAATTCTGGAAGTAGACTGCCGTCCTTGGGCGGCAGCTGGGCCTCGCGGGCCTTGACGATGGCGATTGCGTGCTCCATCTGCTTGGCGGCCTTGGCCCGCAGATCCGTGTCCTCCAGGCAGAACTCCAACGCCAACGACAACTTGTAGTGGCTCTCGGAGACCAACGCCGAGAGTTTGGCGTCGTAGAGCTTCTGTCTCAAGGCAAGACACGCCGCCAAGTCCGCGGCCGCCTGCGGGAAGTTCTCCGTCTCCAACGACACCTCGCCGAGCAAGTCGTAGGTCTCGGAGAGCTTCCGCACGCTGTCCACGTACGGCGTCGTGGGCTCGGCATCGTCGGCACCAAGGTACGGCTCCGAGGGCTTGTCGGCGTCACTTTCCGTCTGCTGCTCGAACAACGCCCGAGCAAGATCAAGAATCTCCCACGCCTCCTCGAATGCTGACGGCTCGGCAGCCTCGTCGTCGTTGCCGGCTTCGGGCTGCAGCTCGCCTTCGTCGGCGGACTCGGCTTCACTTTCCTCTTCTTCGTGAGCGGGGGCCTCGTCCTGGCCCTCAAAACCCTTTTCGAGCCCCTGCTCCTCGGCGTCCTCCTCCTTCAGTTCTGCGCCGTCCACAGGGTCGGTGGGCTGGGCCGCCCCACCCAAAACCAGTGACTGGGCCACCGCGTGCTGGAAGAGCGCCTTGCCGTACAGCAAGAGCAAGTCGGCGTTGTCGGTGCCGGTTTCTTCGTGGAACGCTGCACATGCGTCCGAGTAGCTGGCAGCAGCCGCCTCGTACTCCTTGGCCGCGTACGCCTTGGCGCCTAGCGCCGTGTGTTCGTTGACCTTGTCCGAGTACATGACGCGTAGACTCGCGTGCGCGCAGCGAAGGGAAGCTGGGGTGGGCTGCGAGGACGCATAAGGGCTGCAAACGGGGCTGCAAAAAGCGCAAAAAAGGGCGGGGATCCGGCCAGCTTTATAGTTTTGCAAGAGGCGAGGACCATTGCTGCATGGCATAATTGCTGCAGGGTGGAGACTGAGGCAGACCCACTATGCTGCACGATTTACCAACCGTAGCCCCAATTACCGTAGCCTCAATGGCTATTAGGAATTTTACTTTATTTGTACTATTTGGGGTGATCTCGGCAAAGCCATACTCTCCGCGTATTTGGCTCGAGAGGTACGTGATGACCTGATAGCAGGTGATCTTAACTCTGCCGTGAGATCACCGCTATCAAACATACAGACCGTACGTCAATTGAGTTGATAATGGTGAGACCTGAATCGGTCCTACCATTACGATTGCCTCAGGATACAAAACATCATATCCTGGATTCAACAATTTCGCTTTTCTCTTGTGGTCTTGCTTAGCTGCTACTCCAGCAGTACCTATCGAAATTGCCTGATCGATCGCCGCGTCATCGTTATGTAAGGGTCCATCTGGACCAAGATCCAAAATTTTTCCCCTGACAATACGAGTCAATCATGTTACTTATGAGTAGAGCCGAATTCTTCCTTTGAATAGGTAGCAGATCGTCCTTCCATGATGACATACTAGTGACCTGCCTCGACTTCCCTATTGCCCTCAATTGGTCCATCTCACCCTCTCCACCGGCACCACTCAATTCTGTAGAGAAAGCATATATGCCATTTTCGAAAGCTGGATCACAGCTGCATCAGCTGGATCACAGCTGCTTCACTTTGCCTTGCTCCGTTTCAGCCTCCTCCAATCTTCTCTCCATTCTTACTCTTCTTGTGAATACTCCACGTACGCGAACGGTAGCGCGGCATCGTAGTGCCATTTGGTAAGCCAATGCACAACAAAGATAAGCTTGTCCCCTACACAGTCCACCCACATATAGCGTCTCCCCCCAATTTCCAAATAGCAGAATGTCAAGAACCAACCGGGCACTAAGACGGAAACCGCCGCCAGACTGGGACTCGCCGGTCCGCGTCCCGCAACAGGCCCCACCCACGGCCCAGCCTGGCCAATTCGGTGTGCTGGCGGCACCACTCAATCCACACCCGGCTCTTCGAAACTCTTCGGTGGGGCCGTACGGCCTGCTAGATCCTGGGGCCACCAATCTACTGCCTGATCCGCCCAGCAACAACACATTCTCGACAAACACAGTCAACCCCCACTACAGTATAGACCCCATCACGGCCGGCACGAACAGTGCCCCCTCGCCGTTTATGAACAGCTCGTCCGTCTACACGGACCCGGCCATCGCTACCAATTTGCGTTTGGCAAATGCGGCAATCGCTCAGAATCCCACTCACAACTACTCCGCTTCTCAGATGCCACTAGCGCCTCAAGTGGCCAGCGCCGGCCCTACGGCCGAGCCCACACGGCCAAACACAAGCTTCACAGGCCACGGCTACACCTCCGCGGAAACGTCCATCGACAACGACCTCGACGGCTTGTTGTTCCTGCCGCTACATCACAACAGCCCGCGGCCCAAGGGCCCTGTGCAGCTCCCGTTTGACGATGTGCCGAGCTCGAGCGGGCTCTTTGCTAAAGAAGAGAACTCGACGGATGGTGTTTTGCCCAGCTCTCAGAGCGTGCCCTTGCTACCCCGAACCCGGCACTCGCACGCAGACCACTCTGGGGAGCCTATATCTCATTCTGAATCACCACTAGATGCCTCCCAGTCAGACTTTCGGGCCCGCAGGTTTCAGAACCTCTCCCAGCGGTCGGCTCTGTCGCTCCCCAACCCATTCAACAGCTTGAAAGCGTACCCCAAGACCTCCCCCGTGCTTCCTGGGCGTCCGACCGCCAACAAGATCCAGTTTTCGGACCTGGAGGACGAGGCCAACACCTCGGCCAACCCACCATATCCCGTGACAGACCTCACATTCTCAGACGACGAGATTGACTCCTCAATGGGGCCCCAGTCCCCGGCCAACCCTGCCCACGGCACCCCGACCCGCATCCCAACACTAATACCCCAGGCGGCCATTGCAAGACTGCCCGAGGCAGACACGCTGCTAGAGTACAAGTTTCTAAGACTGTCGCCTCCGTTGGCCCACCTGGCACTTTCCTCCCCGGACCTGCCCTTCTCGTCAGCACTGACGTCGCCTACAAAACAGTCCCTCTACCGGCCTCTGACCTACGCGTTCTCTCCGGTTCTTGGCACACGGAGCAGCCGCTCGCCCTCGCCCAAGAAAGTCGTTCCTGGTACCGCCTCTCGCAGCTTTGTCTACGAGGAGGAGGACTACAACAACAACTATGATTATGGCGAGCGCATCCCACGCTGGAGCTTGATCGAAGACGATCCAGTGGACGACTTGGACGATGTCTTTACTCCACAAACACCCGGGTTCGACTACTCGTTTCTCCCTGAGCTTCCACGGCAGCCCACCGAAGCCCCGGCTCCCACACAGCTACATTCCACGCTCACAATGAAGCGCAAACACGAGGCATTGCCCCCTGTGCCTCTCGATCTACCGCTGCTTCCGTTCACTGCATCCTCGTTGACAGCTCAGCACTTTACGGTCTGCACCAACGTGTGGTCTCTCAAAGCGTTGTACCAGTGGTGCGTGAAGCTCAGTGGCTGGATGCATGACGGGTCGATGCTCATGAAGGACTTCCGCAAGGCCTTGATCAAGTTGTTGGCTTACCACCGCCTGGACATCCCCGTGGACTTGATCAGTAGAAACGCAAGGCAGATCATCCAGTCCTTCACCGCGGCCAACTTGTTCCAGTTTCTCGACGATACAAAAGATCCATCCGATAATCAGTCCGCATTTACTATAGCCCTTGGCGGCGAGATCAGCGGTGTCTTGGTGGATTTGACAGCATGCTACTGCCTGGACCAGGACCACGTGGTATTGTCCAAGAGGGCCCTCACGCTTAAGTGCTACTCCAGCAAATGCCAAATGAACCAGTTGATTGAGCACGAGCTTCTCATGCGCAAAACCAAGATCCAAGACATCGTCTTGGCCACAGACTGGGCAAGCCACTGGAAGCTAACGCCCCAGGACATGTCCGTTGATCTTGCCGAGTCAAAACGGCAATCCTTGCTTTTCGACCTCATCAAGTTCGAACAAACATTCATCCAAAGAGCCAACTGCTTCATTGAGATTGCCGGTCCTGAGTTCATTAAATTGGCCAAAGTTCTAGTTAGCAGGAGCTACGCCTCCCAAATGAAAGAGTTCGAGGAAAAGATTCTCACGGCAGCCTCTGAGCTTTCTTCCGTTCACCGAGAGGTGCTATTTGAGCCGCTTCTTCAGATCCTAGTCAGTGACGGCAAGTTCATCAAGAACATCGCTGGCATCTCAGACTTGTACTACAAATGGTCTAAGGCGGCGAAAACAGCATTGCTCAACTACATCAGCGTGATGCCCATGATCGAGGACCTCTTGAGCAAGCAGGCTTTGAAAAAGTGGGACGAGTCTATTCGGTCAAACCAGAGAATGAAGGAGTTGCTGGTGAACGGCAACTTGCTCTTGATGAGCACCTTCAATTCGAGATACCAGCAACTCCCGTTGCAGCTTCGAGACATTCGCAAGTCTTTCGACGAGGAAGACGACGAGTACGCTCAGCTCACCAAGGCCATCGATGGCATCAAGGCCTTGGGCAGCAAGGTCAACTCCATGAAAGTGTATGCCGACAACGTGCATTCGTTGAAGTTGATTGAGAGGCAGTTGGTGTGGAAGTCTACCGTGTATCAGCCTGACCTCAATCTCCGCTCCGAGAACCGGAAGTTTTTCTATCGCGGTGACCTCCTGAAGAAAGGCGATCTTGTCATTAACACAAGCACGGTCCATGTCATCTTGTTTGACAATTTCCTCCTCATCACCGACAGGCAAAAGAACCAAGGGGCGCTTACGTACAAGGTAAACGAAACGCCAGTGCCCATGGACTACCTTGTTTTCGAGAACCGAGAGGACAACTCGAATGCAGCCTCCAAGGCAGCCAACACGCAGGGTTTGGGTTTGGCCGAGGCAGATGAAGAGACTTCAACGTATCCCTTCAAAGTGAGGTATGCCGGGCAGGGCAAGAGTGAATCACACACGCTTATTGCTTCTTCCGAGAAAGAACGCCAGCGCTGGTTTGCGGTCTTGCAGCAGGCCCGAGCCAACCACATCCGGCGGATCAGCGCCAAGATGCCGTACCTGTTGACGGCTATCGAGAACTCGTTTTTCGCTGCTGAATTCGGGGTGAGGGCACGCAAGATCCCAATTCTCGCCGAGAACGACCCCATTGCGCTATTGTGCCAGAGCCCGCTGGTACTGAAAGCCGTGAGAGACCCTCGACTCCAGCAGGTGGAGGCTAACGTTCTCTGCGCCACGATGTTCACCTACGAAGGCACGAAATTCACTTTCTTGGGGACCAGCTCAGGCGTTTGCTGCTCCGATGGAAAGAACATTTGGAAGAAGATAATCAAGATGACCAATGTGACTAAGATCACTGCGATCCCTGAACTCAACGTTGTGCTTGCCTTGGGCAACAAGGTGTTGCGGTACTACCCGCTCCAGCTGCTCATCAACATATACTACGAGCGGCAGGAGAAGATAGTGTCGTACCAGCTTTCCAACGACTCCATTGCGTTCTACGAGTACGGGTGCCATGCCAGCATCCCCACATTGTTTGTTGCCAAGAAGAAGAACGCGGGGACCACCACGTTCAAAGTGTTTGTTCTCGAGCTGGACAACGACGGGATCATGAGCAACTTCACTGTGATCAAGCGCTTCTACATCCAGGCCGAGTGCTCGGGCGTGTCCATTTTCAACTCGTCCATTGCCGTCCACACGCAACGTGGGTTCGAAGTGTTGGACCTCAACAAGCTCTCGCCACGCACAGTGCCCGAGCTCCCCAATGCCGACACTGCTGGCAAGAAGCTCGACAGCTACAGCCGGCGCAAGTCGATGCAGTCAACAGAAGGAATCCGCAAGATCATCACGCACGCCTCGCCCATGGGCATGTTCAAGCTCTCGAATAACAAGGAGTTTCTACTTGTGTACAGCGACTGTGCGGTGTTTGTGAACAAGTCCGGGAAGCTACTGCGTGTGGCGATGATCCGGTTTAACTACCGGGCCAAGAGCATTGCGTTCGAGAACGATAAGCTCTTCGTGATTTGCGAGGAGGTCATCGAGGTGTGGCAGGTGCAGAGCCAGACCAACGGCAGCGGGTACTTGATCCAGGTGCTCGCGTGCCGGGACATCCACCTTCTTGACAGTGCTACGCTTAGTTTCAAGATGGTGAACCCGATGCGGCCGGAAACCCAGCTAGTATTCCGGATGGGTTCGCGGGCCGAGTCCGCCGCGGGCCATTGAGCTGGGGGCCGGGCCGCGCTTCCTCGGGCCAGGATTGTGGGGAACCGGCCATGCAGGCTGGGGTAGGCATGCGGAACAGGCCGTGCCGAAAATGCACCGCTAGACCCACTGTTTCCTCTTTGGCGTCACCCAAGAAAAAACAAACAATGGTCGATTTCAACGTCAATGGCAAGACCGCAGTGGTGACAGGTGGCACCAGAGGTTTGGGCCTCTACACGGCCGAGGCGTACGTCTTGAACGGCGCCAAAACCGTGGTGATCACGTCCAGAAAGGACGATGCCTGCCGCGAGGCGAAACAGTACTTGGAGAAAGTCGCCAAGGACAATGGCAAAACTACCGAGGTGATTGCGATCCCCGCCGACTTGGCCAAGGAGGACCAGTGCGAGCGGTTTTTCCAGGACGTGAAGCTGCAGGTGAGCCAGGTCAACATCCTCGTGGCCAATGCCGGCGCCAGCTGGGGTGCTCCGTTGGAAGACCACCCTGTGTCTGCGGTGAAGAAGATCTTGGACTTGAACGTTGTTGCTGTCTTCCACACCATCAAGTTGTTCACGCCGCTTCTCGAGGAGGCCGGCACGGCCGAGGACCCGCTGAGAGTGTTGATCATGTCTTCGGTGGCGTCCTTGGTGGCAAGCGACCCGGTGGGTGTGTACGGCTACTTGGCCTCGAAGGCCGGTGTCTCGCACATGGGCAAGAACTTGGCACTTCAGCTCGGGCCCCGCAACATCACGGTGAACTCGCTCGCCCCCGGGTTCTTCCCAACCAAAATGTCGCAGGGCGTCTTGGACATGGCGGGCGACATCATGACGGAGCAAAACCCCCGGTTGCGCTTGGGCGTGAAGGAGGACATCATGGCGGCGGTGATTTTCTTGAGTGCGCTGCAGTCAAATTACATCAACGGCATCGTGCTCCCTATCGACGGCGGGCTGTACGTGGGCGGTGCCTTTACCCCTAAGTTGTAGAGAAATTGAGGACTTGAAGATTTGGTCGTATATGATGTAGGGCCCGGCATCACCGGCCTGTGCGCGCCTGACTCTGAGCATTTATTAACCTAGCATCACAAGAACTTATACTAGTCACACGACGGACACTGAACATAGCAGACTTTTCACTTGGTACCGTACCACCAAGCAGACCATCGCATACTACCCTCATAGCCTGAGGTCCCCAAATACAAATCCCTCACACCCGCATAACACAAGACAAGAATGGGCCTCGCATCCTCCAAGATCCTAGACTCGCTCATGGAAAGCACCAACTTCGACCGGGAAGAAATCGACCGTTTGCGGAAGCGTTTCATGAAGCTTGATAGCGACCGCAGTGGTGCCATCGACAAAAACGAGTTCTTGGCCATTCCCGGGATCTCGTCCAACCCATTAGCGTCTCGACTCATGGACGTGTTCGACACGGACCGGAACGGGAGCATCGACTTTCAGGAATTTATCACCGGGCTTTCAGCATTCAGCGGAAAGTCGTCTCGCACCGAGAAGCTCCAGTTTGCCTTCAAGATCTACGACATTGACCAGGACGGGTACATTGGAAACGGCGAGTTATTCGTCGTGATGAAGGCCATGGTGGGCAAGAACCTCCAGGACGCTGAGCTCCAGCAGATTGTCGACAAGACCATCATGGAGGCGGACAAGGACGGCGACAACAAGTTGAGTTTCGAGGAGTTCAAGCAGGCGGTCGACCTGAAGCAGATTGCCTCGCAGTTGACGCTAGATGCTTTCTGAGAAGAAGACAATATCATTTTTATTTAAGGCTGTAGATAGTGTTAAAGTGAAAGATTAGATTTTGATGGGTGCTTAGTGGCAGATGAAGTGATGGTCTGGCAGATGGTGTCAACGCATAAGTACTGAACAGGCCAGAGTCGGAATAATGGGCTCAAGATACAAAAGCTCTACTTCCACCTCAGCAAATAAACTTTCAAATCGTTCGGTCAAAAACTCTACCAATTCTCATAGGCTCCTGCCCGACCTTTGCACTTCTCTCCATATCAGCCAGCACTCGCGCTATCTCCAGAACTACCCAAACCATAAACGTACTTGGCCTTATCACCCTCACTTCCCCAACGACACTAACGGCCACACATTGCCAGGTTGAAAATCAAAAACTGACAATCTCCTCATGGCAGTGCCGTTTGAGCTGATCAACCTCTTGGCCTCCACCCTACTGCGAGATCACGACGACTTAGACCCCGCCGACTTGGACCCTGCCGACTTCCTAGACAACGCCTCGGGCACTTCTGAAACCCTCTCGAACCCACACGATGTCCTACACCCAAACGACTTGCTCACATTGAGCCACGACACTTTGGGTCTGCCGCTGCCGTCCTTGAGTGGGTCGCTTCTTACCCAGGACCACTCCAGCGGCCAACTGCAGCCCCAACCACAGACGCTCAGCCTGCTGCGCTTGCTGGCCCTGCTAACGTACCCGCTTGATGCGCTGGTGTTGCTCCCGCTGAGCCTGTTCCACGCCATTCACAACTACGGTGCTCGACAGGCGTCGGGGTCGCCGCTCCAGCACCTTTTGGAGGTGCACCAAGCACTTCGCCTGGACCTAGATGCGGCGGTCGTGGCCCACGAGACCCAGACAGAAGCCGGCGACGACTGCTCGCAGGTCCGGGCGCACGCGGGCTCGCTCATGGCCCGCCTTTCGGAAAACTGCCTCCACCTCCAGCAGGCCTACCACACCGAGGCCTCTGACGTCTCGGCGGTGATGGAGAACTTTGAAACGTGGCAGCACCGGCGGCAGCAGGTTGTGCGCCGCGTACAGCGCATCAAGTCGGAGGCCAACACCTTTGGTGCCAAGCTTGGCGGGCTTCTTGAGGCCCGAGACACCTTGGACGCTGAGATCGCCGCCTTGCAGACCCGCTTGGCAGAGCTCACCGCCAACAAGGCCACGTTGAACAGAGAAATCAACGAAACCATCTCTGTCTTGGAGAGCAGACTGGCAAAACACGTCAACGCCTTCAAGGACATGGAGGCTCGGGGCCGTGAGGCCGTCATGGACTACTTGCTCATCCACGGTGTTCCAGAACAGCACATGGGTGCTTTCCTACGCTACGAGCCCGTCGAGGCTGCGTTCCAGACCCGCCAGCCTCAAAAGCCTGCATCGCTATCGTCAACTGCCTCAACACACACAACCTCGCCGCCGCTCAGACGTTCCATAAACACCGATATGCTCCGGCGCTCTCTCGACAAGTCTGACACGAGTGTGAAGCCGCCAGAGCCAGATCACCAAAGCATGGGCATACAGGCGTTTGAGGTCCCCGACATTCCAGATCACGAAGGGCCCGCTCCACTTCAACCGGTGGTCCATGATCTGGCGTACGATAAGGGCTTTGCGCAAGGGGCCAAGCAATTTGAGTCTTTCAAAAACCGCGTGGCGGCCGTGATCTCCTCTCTCATGGACCCTGCCCCGAAGCCAAAACCTACATATCGTAAGTTGGACGACTCGCTGAACACCATCACACAGCAATTGGACATCAAGCCTATATTGGACCACTTCGCTTCCAAGGCAGAGGCACTCCAAGACCTTCTCGTGGAGTCCTCAAAGATGGCAGAGGAGTTCCACAGGCAAGCCACTACATGGTCATCAGAGTGCCAGTTCCTCATCACTTTAGAGGACAATCTCCAAAGTGTCACGTCCGATCTGAGCAACGTGCTGGCAGCAGTAACACTCCTTGAGTCTGCGTTTGACCACATCAGCCATGTCTTGGAAAATCAAAAGACATCATCCGCCAAAGTCCCCGTCAGCAAAGTGAACTATCTACAACTTTTATTAGAGCGTGAGCTCTACACCATCGCCGTGGCGTTGGACCAGCTTCTGGGCACTACGTACTACTCCACTAGTGTCAAGCAGCCGGACACACTGCTGCTCAAGTCCCAAAGTCTTGGGAAGCACGACCTTCTCTTGCGTCTCAGCTCGCATTTCATGTCGGTTCGTCATGTCCTACCAGACTACAACGAGACTACTTCGGATACTAAGCCTGACATCCGACCGCCTGCTGGCAAGCGGTCGGATTACGGCGTTCATGCATTTCCAGTAAAGGATAAAAAGAGAGAGTGATCTTCGCGGTTCGACTATCTCTTGGGAGGAGGCCTTCGCTTGGTAATAAATATGCTCGAGCCCCCACCTGGTCTGGGACGCGGTCTGTCTGGACCATTCGACGGTCCTCTTGGAGCAGGTCGTGGTGGAAGAGAAGCTTTGTTGACGGGCTCGGGTTCAGAAGGTCTGTCAGGGTGCAGAGGCTCTGCGGACAGATTATAAATAAATGGCTTCTTTCGAGGCTCTTTACCAGGCCTGTGCGTGTCATAATGTGGACGTTTTCTGTTGTTCAGCATAGCGTCTGACTTTGTAGCGATCGCATCGGAGGAATGACTGTGAATTTCTTTGTCGTAGTCTCTTGGTTTGCTCGTTTCTTGGACTGTATCGCTCAGATGTTTAACATCTTCCTTTCCAACCTCACCGGAAGGTTTCGACGCTGTGGGTACATCTGGTTCTGTGTTTGTAGAGGTTTGCACGTTCTGGTTTGGGGCGATTTTGAGATTTCTCAACCCTGAGAATCCACGCAAGAAGCCGGGCTGGGCAGGCGTAATGGCCGAACGGGATTCGGCATCAGAGATCAACTTGTTCCAAATCTTGTCTCTTCTCAATGAACTCTGATTACCCAAGATCCACAACGTGGTCCTTGCACGAGTCAACGCCACATTCATACGTCTTATATCACTCAAGAATCCCACACTGCCGTTTTCACTGGCTCGAACACACGACATGATGATGATTTCCTTCTCCTGGCCTTGGAAGCCATCAACGGTGTTAAAATCAATCTCGTTGAAAATTGTAGAGCCAAACTCACGCAGAAAGACGTCTCTCAAGGTCCGAATTTGCTCTTTATAGGGTGAGATGATACCTATGCGACCTTTGAACTGATTCGATGGTAGAATCTGCATAAGTAACTGTACCAACTCAAGAGCAACGCGAGCTTCTGCAGAGTTGAAGAAGGACTTCGACTTGACATTCTGCTGATGCCTACTAGTGATGTCAAAGAAACGATAGGGCGAAAGTGGGAAGTTGTTGTGCCACGGACGGTGGTTGAGAGTATCCATTCCCGGGCCATCAGACAATTTGGAATGGTAAAACTGAGCACTAGGGAATTTGGATATTTCGGGATGCATACGGTATTGCACGTCCAACAAATAGACCGCATCTGGGTTGTTGCGCTGCATTCTCACAAACAAACTCTCCTCGTATCTGTAGGAGGCTGCTTTCTGAGACAAGACTGTTGGAGGCAACTGGTTCGGATCACCAACCATCACACACTTCTTGCAACCGTACCTCAATGGGATAATTGCGGAGAGCTCCACGGATTGACAAGCCTCATCAATGATCACCTGATCGAACTGCATCGACATTCCCGCTAAGAAGTCATGAGCAGAACCAGACAAAGTCGAACAAATGACCTGAGCTTCAGTCAAGATTTTGGCCTGAGCTTGTCTCCTTTCAATATCCCTGGTACGGTTGGCAATGGAGTTATTCTCTCTTTGTTCATCGAGCCGTTTCCCAAGCTCACTTCTCTTTTTGTTGATTTCGCGGAGCTTGGTCTCGAGCTCCAATGTTTCTTTGTCGCTCAAGCTTCCTGAACGTAAAGCTTGCCGGAGTTGGTCTCGTTCTGCGATGCATTTGTTGTGCTCCAATCGTATGTTAGGGTCGTTGGCGAAGTTCACAGTTTTGCCTTGCAATTGACGCTCAACTTGCTCCTCCAAGCCAAGCTCACGCACAGCAGGATTGATGGCATCTGACCTACCTAAACGCACGACTTTGGGCATGGTTGTGACGCCCGAGTCATTCATCACTCCGCTTTTCAATCTCACAACTAACTCGTCGACGGCAGCGTTACTGGGGGCACAAATGAGAACCTTCTTCGTGGTCTTAACTTCTTTGGGTTCACCGTTCATCGATTCTGGGACGTGTATGACGTTACTGCTGGTTGTGCTGCGAAGGAACTGGCTCACAATACCCAAAATCGTTTTAGTTTTACCCGTACCGGGAGGGCCCTGGATAAGGGAAAAGCCACTCAGTTTGCTGGTACCAATGATGGCTTTCGCCTGAGACACGTTAACGTTGAGGCTCTTGCACATTTTTTGTGCTTCAGAGTCCGAGACCTCAAACGGCTTGGTGGCCCTTCCGGCCAAAATCTCATCACAGAGATCGTAGTATTGCAAACCTTTCAACGAGGAGTACTCTCTCTCGGCAGTTATCATTTGCATCACTTTCATAGCCACAATCACTGTTTTGGGTGTGAGAAGACCCATCATATGGCCTTGTGGATACACCCTCACAGTGACATCACAAAAGTCGGCGTTGGCGTGTTTGATTTCCCGTATTTTGCCAAGGCAGGTCTGCAGATCGGCCAGTTTCAAATACCTCACAATCTCATGGGGCGAGATCTCGCTTTTGTTGCTCATATGACCAAGAACTAAGAGGTCGCTATCACCAACTTTGCGGCTGGCGAGATCAGACTTTTTCATGGAGCAGAAAACATCGAAGAATCCATCGCAGGTGGTTCTGCTGCCCACAAGAAGCTCGAAGGCCAACTCCTGACCTGTAGTACGAGACGACTGAATACCTTGCCAACACTCCAACATCAATAAGGACTCCGTGAGATCCACGTATTCTTGGGCACTCGAGTACTTATCCTTGATGAGACGGTAGATATCTCTCTCTTCAGACGGATAGTCGCTGTTGGAGTTGTAGTTCCATTTCAAGATTGTCGAGTAGAGCGGTTTCAAGTTGATGTTCAAACGAAGGCGCATGCGCTCTTCTTCGAGTCGCTTGGGGTCGGCCCTCTTTGATGCAGCGATTTTGGTTACCGGCTTGCCATGCATGTCCAACTGTATGATCTTGGCTTCTTTCTTCGTGTCGACAAACAAATCAGAAACATCCACGTCATCGTCGCCGTCGTCCTCGGATGAGTCGACATCTGGTTTTCTTGGCTTCAAAGCATTAAGGGAACGGCCGACAGCACGCTCCTTGTGATTGAAGCCGGCTGGCCTTGCAGCTGCAGGAGCGGCGAGCGGTTTGCTAGGCATTCTCGTAGATTTGAGCTCGTTCCGGATAGCTTCCAAATTGTTGGACTTGAATTTCGTGACGGGGGGTGGCGGAGCCACCGGCGCCTGTTTTGTGACCACACCGAACTTGGCGAGAGTCAGCTGAATGGGTTGTTTGACTCTGCTTTGATAGGCGTAGGCCGCTCCCTTGGCTGGTTCTGTCGGCGTCACTGACTTTGACTTTGCTCTGTCACGGGCGACCTCATCGATGACGTAGGACACTAATGTGGAGTCGAACTCGCTGGCCTTTGCAAGAATCTCGTTGCGCTGTTGCTCAGTCAACTTGTTGTTGAACCTCTTGGCCTTCGCTCCGTATTTGGCAAATGTGATGATAAAGTTGTTATCAACCGGATAATCTAGTTCCTTCGCGAGATCAAAGCCTTTGAAGACCAAGCTGACACACGAGTTCAAGAGCGAAGGGTCGCCCAAACGGAGCCAGACGATGACGTGGATGAATGTCTGCATGAATGTGTCGTACAACGCATTCTTTTCTTCGGTCGTTGAGTTGTAGGACAAAAACACGCGGAAGGCGTCGATCAAGGAGTGACTCGTGTCGAGCGTGTCTCGTGTGAACTCGATCAAGTCCGTTAGGTGGTACAACAGAGCCCAGGTCAATGTTTGCTGGTATATTGTGACGAGCAACAGCCATGATGCTTCCCAAAACTGGTTGATTTCGAGTTTGGACTCGTCGTTCTGCGCCGACTGTGCACATAGAAGCCCTTCGAGCGGGTCAGTGAGCGCCTTGATGATGTCCATGAGTATGCGGAGGGTTTTCGGGCACGGTTCGAACATCTTCATCTCGGCGATCACCAAAAGCGTCTTGTTGATGGCACTCAAATTGCCCGTGAGCGACGCTGCAAGAAGACTGCTGATGGCCTCGAAGCGGCCCTCGGAGTCGTTCAATTGGTAAATGACGGTGGTGGCGGCCTGGCTGACGGCCGGGTTGGTGATGCAGCTCCAGATGCCTAGCAAAGCCGACTCTGAGCAGAGCGTTGACTGGAGATCTTTGGAGTCCATCACGGACAATTTTTCGACAATCACCGAGACGTGCGAGCAGACGGTCTCTGCGTTCCTGTTGTGAATCGCAAGAGCGGCCTCGTACTCTTTTGAGTCCTGTGACTTGGTGCTTTTGAAGATGACGATGGATGTGCAGTCTGCCATGGCTTCAAGCAAAGCCTGTGCCACGGCCACGCGAGAGAGTGGGATTTTTGCCAACTCTGTCCAGAGCGTCAAGGTGTTGACGTCCAAGAATGTTGGGATTTGCTTTTGGTGGATGACGGAGGAGTTGTGGGCCGCCACGAGCAAGTCGTAGCGGATGCAGTGGGACACCAAAGCGAGAGCAGCCGGCACCTCTTTTCGGAGCAACGACAAGTAGTATGTGACGTGCTTTGCGGCGGCGGCCCGGGCGTCGCGGAGCTTGAAGATCAGCAGCGAGGCGTTGGCGAGGGTCGGGGCAGACTCGGCAAAACAAGACGCAAGGACGGCCGGCAGGTCATACCGGGAGTTGTTGGGCTCGGACTGCTCGCGCTGGGCCAAGAACTCGGCCAAGCGAATGGCGGCTGTTTGCCGTTGTGTAGAGACAAGCGAGGCGAGAAACGGGTCGACCCAGGCGAGCAAAGTGTCGAGGCTCGGGCCTGGGTCTGTTGAGCTGGCCTGCGCGGCAGCATGGAGCCGGCTGTGGAAGTGGGTGTTGCCCAAGACGGTGTCGAGCGTGGCCTGTGGGTGAGTGCTCGGCACCAACTTCCAGAAGGCCGTCTTGTGGTCGGCCAACAACGCACCCCAGAGGGCAAGAAGCGGCGGGAGAGGCGTGTCCAACTGCGCCATGATGTTGTTGACGAGCACACGGAGCAACGGGAAGAGGCGGACGTTTGTGTGGGCGCTCATGGCGTCCAAGTCTGGCGGGCTGAGGAGCTTGGCGAACTCGGACGCCGGGTACTGCTTGTGGATGCGGAGAAGCACCAGCCAGAACCGCAAGCTGAAGTCCGCCGTGAAGTAGCGGGAGTTCTGGAGCCGGTAGCTCTGCGTGGCGACCTCGTCCGACACGGGTGTGTCCAAGATCTTGTCGCTGGTGAAGCGGTCTAGCACTGAGTTGGCGAAAGTCATTTCGACGGACGAGCCCTCCACGGCGAAGAAGACGAGGCCCGGGAGAAGACTGCTGATGTGCGGGGCAACCAGCTGTGGTGCCGGCAACTTGCTCTCCAAGAGCAGGCGTATTTCTGGCCGCCGGAGCAAGCCCAGCGAGCAGAGAAGCTCATGGAGGAGGTCCGCCTGGCTCAGATCCGCCATATCTAGCGGCAGCGGCGCGGCCTGGAGGCGTGGCTGGAGGCGGGCCGCTAGCCAGTCGTCCACAATGCCCAAGAACTTCTCCACCTGGGCCACGGGGATTCTCAGCATCACCACGAAGCGCAGTCTCATCTGAGACAAGCACCGGTGGAAGCTGCGCACACAGTTGCGGCAGCCGTCAAGACTCGCCGCCATGCGGTCCTCGACGGCCAGGCGCTGGGGGCTGTGGGAGTCTGGGAACGAGAACATGATCAACGTGTGGGCCAGGATCGGCATGAGCAACTCGTCGCAGAACAAGTGCTTGTTCTCGCTGACTTCGGGCAGCAGCACCACGTACATGCACCGCATGAACACCTGGGACTGGAGCTGGGACTGGCTGGGCTCGGCATGGCTCTTGGCGATGTCGCTGGCGAGCTGGCGCAAGTCCTCGTCCATGGATTGGTCTGTGTGGAGGTACGAGTGGCGCTAGATTGGGCCAGAAAACCAAAAATCTCAAAAGATGCTAGACCCGGCAACGCGTATTCGGGCGGCCAGTGCTCTATATATGCTAGTAACGCCCTGGGGCCGGGCGTGGTGGGTCTGGCGAATGGTGCTCAGTAGTGCGCTTCTCACGCGTAGCGCGATGGCGAAGGCCGTCCGGTCTCACTGCACCCACCAAGGCCCTGGAAGTGGATGCCCACTGTACTTCCTCGGTGTTTACATCAACACCAAGTCGATGTCCAAGTTGTTGGCGGCGGTGATCCAGTCCTCGCCCGTGTCCCAGCACCGGGCCATGATGACCAAGCTCTTGGACGCGTTGATGTTCCCTGCCTGGGCCAAGTCGTAGAACCGCTTGGCGTAGAACTGCTGCTTGGCCGGGTCGAGCGTGTCACAGCCCGCACAGAAGAGACAGAAGATGGTGCAGATCAGCGCCGCCGAGCCCGGCTCGATGCACGCCTCGAGCACACCGGTCATCTCGGCCACCAAGTCCTGCACGAGGCTCAGCAGCCGGGGCAAGAGAAGCACCCGGCGGTACAAGTTGAGCAAGCCCGTGTCGTAGTAGAGGCGGTTGGTGCTGCGGAGCGTGTTGTCGTGGGCCATGAGTGCCGGGATCCCGTGGGTGCGCCGCTCGATCATCTCGTCGAGCTTCAACAGCCGGTCGAGCTCGCCCTCCTCGTATTTCTTGGTGAACTTCTCCCGGAGCTCCATCGCCGCCGCCACCACGTGCTGCGGGAGACACGTGTGGTCGTTGTCCGGGTCGGCCAAGTACTTGTCGATCTGGTCGACAAGCAACAGGATGTTGACAAAGTGCGGTAGGAGGCGGGCGTCGAACCCAAGGAGGTAGTCGATGTCCGGCGCCACGTCGCTGAGCTCGTCGAAATTGGGGATCAGCTCCACGGGCGTGTAGAACTCCGACGTCCGGTACGCCCGGAGGTAGTTTTCCCGGTCCCGCGTCAGCGAGAGGGCGCCCACCACGTCGACGTACGTGAACCACCGCACCAAGAAGTACGCGATGTCGGACTCGTTGCGGCTTGTCAGCAGCGACGCCAGCGTCTGGCTCAGGTTCTCGTCGTCCGGCAGCAGCACCGCCAGCACTTTGCGTGTGCGGGCCTTCATGATCTGGCTGGCGCCCGTGGTGTGGGTCCGGTGCTTGACAAAGTCGTTCAGGTGGCACACCTCGTAGCACAGCAAGAGCAAGCTCTGCGCTAGCGTGCCGTCGGACGTGGCCTCGGTCTCGTCCTGGAGCTGTTTGACAAGCTCGTTGCACAGCCGGCCCAAGAGCTGGTCGATGATTTTCAGGTGCGTCTCCACCAGGTTCTCGAGGTTGGCCCGGGCCCGGGCGGCGAACGCCAAGATCGTCGTGAGGAGACCCTGGTAGTGCATCGCCATGCGGGGCAAGAGCACTTTGAACGGGTTCTCCTTGTAGAGCGACGGCGCAGGCACCAAGTTGTTGGCCGCCACGTTCACCCAGAAGTGGAGGAGCTGTCTATAATAGGGGACCTTGAGGAGAATCTCGGGGAGCGGTTCGAGCAGCGGCGGGATCGAGTCCGTGAACATGCGGAGCGAAGGCTCGAGCCGGGACTCGCCTGAACCGGGCTTGTCTTCCGATTCGCCCGCCTTCTGGTGCGACAAGTAGAGGTGGTGGGCCAACGGCAGTTTCGGGCTCAGCGGGAACGCACAGTCGATCTTGGCCAAGTCCATGGAGTAGTTGGCCTCGGGCGCCTGCTGTCTGGGCGACGGGAAAAGCTCCAGAAGCTGTTTGAGGTCGGCGTACTGCGGGGCTTGGGCAGCGAAGAACGCCGAGAGAAGCGAGTTCGTGCCAACCTGCTCGCCGGACAACTTTTCGAGCGTGAGCGAGTCGTCGAGTTGGCTGGTTTCGCTTTTGGCTAGTGACACCGAACTGGGGAGCAGGTCGCTAAGAAGGTGTGAGAGCGAGTGTGTGACCGAGCCCGACGCCGACTGGGCAGGGAGCGAGCGGAGAAGGCCCGAAAGGTACTCGGGGTGTGTTTCCAGCGGGGTGCTGGGGAGGTTCAGTGTATACCCGGGCACTGAAGGGTGGGTGTGGTATTCGCTTTTCACATCGCCGTGTTCCTGGCCGTCCAGGATAAAGTCGCCAGGCGAAAACCGGGCCGGGCTCGCCGCATGACTCACCGTCCGTGGGGTGGTGCCGTTGGGAGTATGGGCGTGCTGAGACCCGTTGTGGGACCCTGCCCTCTGTGCAAAATCGTGATTCAGATTGGGTGTCGGGTCCAGCGAATAGGACCCTGGCCCAAGTTCCAGCTCACAGCTCTCTTTTTTCACCATCCGTTGAGGACTGGCGTGGGGGTCTATAGCAGGACTCATGGTGTTCTCAACAAAAGTCACAGGCACCAGCGACTGGGCCTGGCGCCGGGTCTGGTTCTTGTACGGTCTGCCGCCCCACGTGAGTTTCAACGAGTAGTCACACTTGACCCGGGCCTTGATACAAGACACACACTGGGGCTTCTCCTCGGTGCACTTGACCTTGAGCCGCTTGCAGCGGTGGCAGCCTGTGCGGGAACGGCTGATTTTCTTTTTCGTTAGCATCGGGGGCTGAATGCTTTGGGGAGAGCCTCGAGGGCGTGGTGGCGCTGGTGTGGGCGCTGACGGGTCAGATATGGCTTATCTAAGATTAGAGCTGAGACTAAACTGTGGGGCGCGCAGCGCTGGGCCGGGTGGTGAGTCCGAGGGTGCATACGTCATATTTTTTGAGGCTACGCTATAAATCAGGCAATTTGAAGTGATGCTGCACGGTTAAGGCTGGTTGGGCAGTGGCGGGGTCAAATGCTGGCCGCTAAGCGAGGGTATAAGGCTGGAGGCGCAGAGCTCTCAGCGGCAGGTGTATGCCGCTGACCGTTGAAGACAGTTAAATGGCCGCGAGCTGGCCTTGGTAATGATCCAGGCGGCTTTTAAATAGCCTTCCAAATGTCATGGTGCTGGTCCTTACCATTCCGGCCGAACAAGTGACCTCAGGCCTAAAAGTTTCACCAGGTATCAGACCCAGGTACCAAGGCGTATTTGATCCCAAATCTGAACGCCCAATTTTATAAGCAGGACCCTGCTCACTTATGCCCTGGAGAGAGTACTTTTGAAAGCCTGGCCTGGTTCGGGCCAGAGTCCGCTGGCCGCTTATGTATCTCCGTTGACCATTAACTTTTCAGAGCCTAGATGGAAGTCCTCTTGTCGAGCAAGCCACCCTCCTTCTTCTCGGCGTCACGCTCCACATACCGCCGCCCGAAGAGCACATACAACAACCGCTCGTAGAGCCGGAGGAGGTACCCTGCGGCGATCAAAAGTCCCAGAAGAATGGTGGCGAGCTTGGCGACAAACTGCAAGAACGTGAGGCGGCGCTCGCGGATGCTGAGCTTGATGGGCTCGAAGCCGTAGGTGAAGTAGATACCTGGTGGGTGCAAGTCCTCCAGGCGGGTTCTCTGGTGGATCTCGGTGAGCGAGTACTGGTACACGTCGATGTCGACGCCCAACTTCTCGTAGAGCGTGGGCACGACTTTGGCAAAGTACTTGTACTGCATGTCTGCCTGGTCGGTGACCTTGGCGGTGGCGTCCAACGGGTTCGTGAGGTACGGGTAGAAGTCGCCGTACGAGAACTCGTAGATCACGTGGGAGAAGTTGAACCCGTGCTGCTGCTCCGTGTGGCGGTTCCGCCGCAACAGGTGGCGCCCGATAATGAAGAACTCGCCCCGCACGTGGTTCACGGGGATAGTCCCAAAAACGTGGCACGCTGGCGCATTGCTGTTGGCATGGGCACCCTTGATGGTGTACTCGGCCTTGAGCGAGCCCTGGAAGATCTCGTCGAAATCCTTGGTCTCGTGCTCGTCGTTGGCGCTGTTGATCCGGTAGAACTCGGGCACGTGGAAGTCCACGCCTTGCATGTTGAGCACCTCTCCGGCCATGTAGGTGTCGCTGGTGATGTCCATCACGTTGGTGACAATCTCCAGACACGGCATCGCCACGACCATGTCGACGTTGATATCTAGCGCCAGGCGGATCTGCTTGTCCACGGCAAAACGGCGGTCCGTGTAGCCGCCCAAGTAGCCGCCAATCTCGATCCACGCTATCAAGAGCATGAAGAAAACCGTGAGCACCGTCGAGAGGCCGCCGCGCTGGGACCGGACCGAGTGCTCGGCCGAGACTTTCGGGAACGCGTCAAACGTCCTGACTTTGCTCGAGAAGGAATCCATGCTGGTGCGTTTCACGGGTCTTGGCTGCGAGCTGGGGTGGGTTCATACGTATTCGTACTTACATGCAGGATATCATCAGCGGCAGGCCCGAGCGACAGCGGGCTGAAAAGCAAAGCTGCAGCTGATGATCTTCGTAAATTTAGCCTCGCTAGAGCTTGAACTCCTTGGCGGGCCGCGAGTACCGGTAGCACTCGCGGTACAACCGCCGCCGGCGGAACTCTCGCGTCAAGTCCAGATCGGCAGGAAGCACATCCACGATCCAGCCCTCTTTCTCCGTAATCAGCACAGAGAGGTGGCTCTTGTCGATGGCGCGTTCCTCAAGAAACACCTCAGGTTTCGTGTCAATATACCAGTGGCCCGAGTACCCCGAGTCAAACTTCCACTCACGCGGCGGCATCACCTTGGTAATATTGTCAACTCCATGAGGGAGCTTCCCGGACATACGCACCAAGTCGGTGGCGTCAAAGAGCCGCTTGGAGTACCCGTAGAACTTCCACTCATGCTTGAAAACATCACGGGTCTGTAGCTCGAAAATCTCCACGACCCGCACCTCGGGCTGATCGTCAACAATGATGTCGTTGCGGTCAAACTTCTCCAAGAAGTTCTCCTTCTTAGGCTTCTCTTTGACCTCGTGCTCCACTTCTGCTCTGTTCCCTTTGGCCTTCACTAGAAGTTTCTTGGTGTGTGGGTGGCAGGCGAGAAGGGCCACCCAGCCAGACACGATAAACACCAACCGCCACGGGATGTATTGGCCCAAAAAGAGCAACACGCACGTGAGCACAATCAACAGGTAAAACACAAAGGTCGTGACTCGCTCATTCTTGAAACTGATGATGTCGTTGAGAAGATCCTCGGCCTTCGAGATCGAGTCGAGAACGTCAGTGGTGAGGTTCTGGAGATCCCGCATGTTGATCAACATCGACACCTGCAGCATGACAAACTTCTTCTTCTCCTTCTTGGGCTTCGACCCGTTGGTGTCGGTGGACTCAGACCCCATAACACTTCTGTCCTCATATCTCAGCTGTAACTCGGACCCATCAGCCAGCGATGAGAGGCTCACGTGAGACGCTCCGTCGTCGTAGTGCAGATCGCGTCTGTCTGCCACCAAGTCAGTGAACAAGCTGTTCTCGTCCGAGTCATTGAAGTAGTCGAGCAAAGACTGGCCGCGTTTCTTCACTTTGAGAATCTCCGGCCTGTCCATGGGGTGGCGGTGGAGGTAGGCAGGCAATAAGAAGCCAAAGAGGAGTACCAAGAGCGGGAACAACAACACGAGGTGAGGCCAGAGACACACGCAGGTGTATGCAATCAATACGCACAATGTTTTGGAAGGGTTGCGCCAGGTGATGACATGGATTGCGCCGTACTGGAGTTTGAAAAACGGGCCCATCTTCCCACTGAGGCGTTTCATGTTGGATGTAAAGATGCGGACAGAAAGGGGCGGTTTGTTGGATCGTGATGGGTCGTGCATCCGGCGCTTGATCTCTTCGCTCTCGGGCATGTTTGTGCCCATCGACTCCTTCACAAGCCGGTCCATGAACCTGTCCATGAAGTGGCCGTGGTCTTGCTGGGAGCTTCGGTGTTCGGACGCGCTGCCGGCCATCAGCTCAATCAAGGCTGCCTGGTCTTCCGAGAATTCTGCTTCTTCTCGGAGTGATTTGCCTCGACTGTCGAAGCGGTCAAGCCCGACACCAAGGAGAGCTGCGGCGGTGCCTGCGAGGACGCCTCGGTTGGAGTCATAGCCTCGTGTTTCTGCGATGTTGTTTGTGTAGTCGTATAGGGAATGGATGAGGTGTGCTCTGTGTGAATAAGGCTGGCCCTGGTTTTCCGAGGACATGGTGGGTATATAGGGGTCAGTCTTTCAGTGGCAGCTAGTTGGTACACTGCACATGCACTTGGTACTGAGAAACGATATAGCGGGGTCCCGCGCTCAGTGCAGGAATCAGGAACCGCTTACGCTGCCGCGAGGCTCGAGTCGCTAGGTTGCGAGACTACTCGGAAAAATGAACTCTGCAAAAGTTCGGCGGCGTTGGGGCGCTCTCGGGTGTTCCATTGGAATATGGAGCCCATGAAGCGGGAAAATTCGCTCTGGTGCAGTTTCGGCTCCCCAGACCCGTGTAGCCGCATCACGACCTCTATGGACCGAGAACTGAGCTTGACTGCTTTCTTCAATGGGCTGGGCGCCCGCGTGGGGTCCTGTGCTTGCAGGTGCTGTAGATGCATGTTCAAAAACTGAAGATTGGTTTTGCCCTCGGCGTTGAAGAGCTGGTAGAGAAGCGTTTTCTTCAAGTGCTTCTCGTCTGCAGGGAGATGGGGTTTCGTGGCTAGCTCTGGGTTCTTGAGTTGGCGGTGCTGGGCGCTTTTCACAGCCCGTTCCAAAGTCGTGCGCTCTGATAATATGAAGGAGCTGGGCGGCGGGCCAAAGGTCTCGAGGACTAAAGCGATTTGCTCCAACTCGCTCTTGCCTGGAAGTAAGGGAGCCCCCATAAATAGCTCAGCCATCACGCACCCGAAGGACCAGATGTCGATCTTGTGGTTGTACCGAGCACCCAAAATGACCTCGGGCGCTCTGTAGTAACGAGACTGAATGTATGAGAAGGAGGTTTCGGAAACGAAACACGACAGACCAAAGTCGATGAGTTTCACATCAAAATCAAGCGCCAGAGATGACTTAGCAGAGGCGTTGTGCGGGTTGAATCCCGGCGGAAGCTTCATCATGATGTTCTCTGGCTTGATGTCGCAGTGGATGATCTTGAGGTTGTGGATGTAGTTCAAGCCCTGGAGCACTTTCTTGGCAAACTTGGCCAAGAGCGAGAGCGAGACGCCCTTGAAGTTCTGGAGTTCCAAGAACGTGAAGAGGTTGATGTCGAGCACCTCACTCACAATACACATGTGGCCGCGGAAGTGGAAGTGGTCAAAGTAGTTCATGACATGCGGGTTGGGCTCGTTGCGCAGCGACGCTCGTAAGTGTTTGAGGAGCTTGATTTCGCTCACCGCCTGGAGAGACCAGTCCAACTCGTTCTTGATGATCTTGACTGCGACCTGCCGTGTGCCGTGCTCGTCAGAGTACTTGTGGTCGGTGCAGAGAACAACGTTCCCAAACGAGCCGGTTCCCAACACCCGCTTGATCTCGTAGCGGTACCCGATATGATCATGCACACGAACGTGGTAGTTGCCGTCGCGGTCGTCAAACCCGAAATTGTCCTTGAAGCTGCTGATGTTGATGCGGGGTTCCAGCTCAGGCGGCAAAACTTCCAGGCCGTGGGGCATGGTCTTCTTGGGCAGAAGCGGTATGTAATAAAGTTGCGAGCAGCGCATGAGCTCTCCTCGCTCGTAGACACTCAAAGCGGAGGCCTGGGTACTGTCCAAAAAGCTCGAACTCGACATGCAGGGCCGAGGCTCTCTGTTGAACGCCCAAGAGTTGGTCGGCTCGAAGAACAGACGGTCCGCCCTGTACAAGGCACTGCACATGTCGTACACGGTAGCGGGTTTCTTGACAGCGAGATGGGAGGTGGACTTGGACAGAGGCACCGCCAACACACTGGCCAGGTTTGGCGGCGTCAATCGCAGATTGGCACTCCGGGGTCTGGGCGGCGCTTGGGGCAACTGCGGGGCCTTTGCAAGGGTCGAGAGCGCATGGTGTTTGGCCAGGCGACTCAAGGTGGAGCTTTGGTAGAGCCGGTCGTGCACTGACTGCTTCAGTGGCAACCGCTCAGCGGGAGGTGCCTGTCTTGGCGGGGAGTAGCTCGAGAATAGGGTAGGCGTGTCAGCAAAAGGCACCTGTGGAGCCTGCTGCTTGGCTTGCTGTTGCACGGGGCGAGTTTCGGGACCAGCGTGACGGGGCGGCTTGGCAAGCTGGCGCTTCCTCGCCACAGGCGGTTGATTCGTTCGGCGAAAGTACAAGTCTGTATGTGAGGACGACCGTGTTTGGGGGAAGGTACGGTCGTACACGGGCACCGAAGACTGCTTGTTCATCAGCGAGGACGTGCCTCTCATATAAGGGAGGTCTTGTATGCGTGTCTGCTTGCCGTGAGTGGGTGTCCGAGGCGTGTGGGACGCCTGGAGGTTCCGTTTAAGCAGAGGTTGGCACACTGGCGACTTGTTTCTTGAGTTGGCACGGGCCGCAGTGGAGAGGTGGGGTGCACGTGACGGCGTGGTGTTGGTGTGGGGAAGCTCTGGGCACTTGAGGTCCGGCGGCGGTTTCCGAGTCGATTTGCTGGGGTCCAGCGGTCGTGGGCGGTTCTCTTGATCAAGCTCTATATTGGCGAACCGCGTATTGAGGCTCGGTGACGCTTTGGTCATGCGGGGAGTGATTTGAAGTAGGATATGGCGATGGCGTTGTTGGAGTGGGTTGGTGAATTGTGAGAGTCTGAAATCAGATTAGAGACTTTGTTGGGGTTTAGGCAGCGTGTTGGTGGTTTCTTGCCATTTGTAGCAGTAAGGCATGGAGCGCGGCATCAACACTCACCTACACCACCAAACACCAACCTGGCCCCACAGGAAGGAGCTATTCACGAGCGACGAGTGAAAACCAGTAAAGGGCTATTCATAGAGGTTTCACTGCTTGGAGATTTACACAGTCACTCTCTCGTCTCGTTTTGGCGATTCCTCGATCGAGACTCCTTACAGTCATCGCTGGATCTTCACTCAAGGTCCTGTATCCAGCTGCCTAAATTGCCTCCCATATGGCCTCTGCCAGGGAACTCTCGACGGATCCTGCTGGATTCAGCAAACGAGACTTACTTCTAATCTCCCAACTACTCCACACAGCCGGTCTTATAAACCCAGAGCAGGTTGAAAAAAGCAAAAAGCTAGACCAGATCGGCCACACGTGGTACCACCACCAAGCCACACTTCTACTGCGACGCCAGAATGCATGTCCTCTAGACCGTGCCCCTACCGGTGACGAAATCCTCCTGCTATATCACAATATGCTTGAAGACAACCCAGAGTGCAAGACCACAACCGACCTTGCCAACAAGTTCTATTTTGCGCGGGTCTCAGAGCTCGAGGAAAAGATTGCCGCTCACCAAGTTGACTTTGCTGCAGCTTTGGGTCACTAAATGGTTGGAGTCATCTACTGAAGTGGATCAAAAGACGGTCAAAAGATGAGTTTTGATTGCCAATGATGAGATGCTCGTAAGCGTCTACTTTGAAAATTTGTCCTGCTTTGTGATGTCAACAAAATCTCTCGCCATTGGTTGCATCACTAGTAGCACTCATCGAAAACTTTTCACCGAGTCGTATCAGTGTGAGTCAGTGGTACACGCCTGAGACTTCAAATGTTGCCTACATACTCAAGCATGTGTCAAGCGTCTGATCGAATATTTATTTGCGTGATGCGAAGCTTTTCGTGTGCCATTCTTTCAGCAATCCTCGCCCCACACTTTGCCTCCCATCATAAGACCACAGCGAACTTCAGGTAATGGGGTTGTCTTAGGATGCTCGGAACTTATGGTTCTCGAATCAAAAAGACCTTATCGGCTCTATCTGAATCTCAGCCTAAAACAGAAATAAATTATTATTCATCAAATTAACCCCCACGCTCTGTCATACAACGTCAGAAACTGTGGCACAGCCAGCATACTTTGCAAATGTGGCGCGTTAGCTGCCGCATCGAAGCCGACGTGGTCTGCACGATGCCGGGACACGCTCGACTAATCTACGCGATCTGGGTGGTGCAGGCCACATGTGCAAGACGCATACGCGAACGTTCAGCGTGAATTTGCCGCTGCCCACGACTACCCTTAAGCAATTCACGTAACCCGGATTTCATGAACTTGTGTAGAAAAAAGCTGTTGCTGGCCGAGTTACCACGAAGCCTCATAGAGACAGATCTGAGAAAGTGTCTACAGCACTGACACCCCGTCTTGCACGATATATCCGCTTCGATTGATTTACTTTACACTTTTTACTTTTCGTTAAATGGATGGCCCATGTGGTATTGTAAAGTCTCGAGCAATTAATCAAGATAGTGGCGAATGTGATCCTGGTAAGAGGCTGCACAACTGCTCGCCTTCAATTCTTCTTATAGCATCGAGATTGAGGGCTACTCTGCTGAAGTGATATCATACACTGTCTCTAGATTCAAATTGGTAGCTTCAAGCCCTGAAAAGTATTCAGGAAATCCAGTTACGTCAAATCATCATGGACTTGAGGCTCGTGCCCTTTATCAATAAGATGTCTCGAGCACAATGGAGTAGTTCAAAATTGAAGATTATCCGGCGTAATTCAACATTTCCTGGTGACCCAGGTGAACTCGGCTTGTGGAGCTTTCCCCAAAGCTCGGTCGACATGGGGGGCTCTCCGAAAATTCGAATACAAGTACCGCTTTCTGAGGAATGCATGCAGCGAGTCACTTTAATTGCTGGATCCTGGTGATGCTCCCGTACCAACGAGGTTAGGTAACTTGCTAAGTCAAGTCTTAGATTCGTTAGACAAGCAAACAAACATGATCTGACAATATTGCTCACACCGGCTTGGTTAATTCCAGCCATCAACGAAACTCCTCTGGCAATGTCTTTCAAAAATTCCAGCTCTGAGTACATCTCAGACTCGAAGCCTACACCTGAGTGAAAGCGCACCACACACCAGTAGACCTAAACTTACCAACTCACGCAAAACTTCCTACAAAGCTGTCAAGCCATTACTTCTGCTGAACACTTTCCACACAACTCTCCTTTTGTTTCCACCACTGAGTCCATGTCTTGGCCTGACAGTTCCCCTCCCGGTGGGCCTGGGCGTCCTGCACCGGGCCCCGGTCCTCGGTTCCCCCGCGCACCCCGGTTCCCCAGATGGTTCCCCAGACATCACCACTCCACCTACACCATGACGCAACAGCGCAAGACGTCTTCGCTCGGGCTCGCGGTGCTTGACGCGTACCGCTCGAACCGGTCGCTAGTACTCAATGCGTCGTACATCCTCCTCATCACCACCGCCTTCACAGGCGCCACCAGTACCTCCAAGAGCCGGCGCAAAAAGCACGACTTGGACGTGGACGACACAAAGCGGCCGCCGGCGCTTACCCGGCAGGCGTTTCTTCGGATGCTCCGGTCGGCGGTGCCCTCGGCACAAAACCCGGCCGTCTTCTACTTGGCCAGCCACGTGGTGCTCCTCGTGTGCCGGGCGATGCTCACGATCAAAGTGGCGAGCTTGGACGGGCGGCTTGTGGGCGCGTTGGTGTCGAAGCGGCTCCGGCGGTTCGCCAAGTTGTTGGCGCTCTGGCTCCTCATTGGGCTCCCGGCGTCGTTTGTCAACGCGTTGCTCAACTGGACGCGAGACAAGTTCCGCCAGAGCCTCCGCGTCAACTTGAACAACAGCATCTTGGACGACTACCTCCCGGACAACTTGGACCCGAACTACTACGCGTTGGTGCAGCTCTCGGATAGCAAGGTCAAGGACCCGGACCAGCGGATCGCCACCGACGTGCTGCGGCTTGCCGAGGCCCTTTCCAGTCTCCCCGGCCAGCTCTTGAAGCCCACGCTCGACTTGCTCCTTTGTGCCCGGGAGCTCTCGAAAAGCGGCGTTGGCAGCGGCGAAGGCACGTTGGCGCTTGGCATGCTTGCGCACTTCTCCACCACAATTCTCCGCTTCTTCTCGCCGCCGTTCGCCAAACTTGCCGCCGAAAAGGCGCAGTTGGAAGGGCAGCTCCGCCTGGGCCACTCGAAGATTGTGGCCAACAACGAGGAAATCGCGTTCCTCCGCGGCCACGAGCGCGAGTTGGACTACATCGACTTCTGCTACTACCAGTTGGAGCGCTTCTTGAAGATCGAGTACTACAAGCGCGCGATCCACGAGATCGCCCAGAGCTTCATCGTCAAGTACTTCTGGGGCGCCGCAGGCTTGGTCTTGTGCTCGGCACCCGTCTTCATCAACAAGTACATGGGCCGCGACCCGGACCCGAACGCCGCCGCAGAGTTCATCACCAACAGACGCTTGTTGCTCAGCGCGTCCGACTCCCTCGACCGCCTCATCTACTCGCGCCGCTACTTGCTCCAGGTCGTGGGCCACGCGTCACGTGTCACGGTGTTCCAGGATGCGTTGCTTGAGATCAAGAAACGGCGCTTGGCCAGCCCGGCCCAGTCCGCCGCCACCTCGGGCCGCGTGCACTACGGCGACGAGATCACGTTCGACAAGGTGCGCCTCGTGACCCCCGCCGACGTCACGTTGATCGAGTCCTTGACGTTCAGCATCAAGCCGGGCCAGCACTTGCTCATTGCAGGCCCCAACGGCGCCGGCAAGTCGTCGTTGTTCCGCATGTTGGGCGGCTTGTGGCCGTGCAAGGCCGGCGAGATCACCATCCCGACGTCCGAGAACATGTTCTACTTGCCGCAACGCGCCTACTTGGTCAAGGGCACGTTGCGCGAGCAGATCATCTACCCCCACTCGCCCGAGCAGTACAAGCACAACCGCCACGGCAAGACCGACGCCGACTTGGCCGACATCATGCGCCTCCTCGACCTCGGCGACCTCCTCACGCTGCCCGCGGACTGGGACGTGGTCCGCAACTGGGACGAGGAGCTCTCCATTGGCGCCCAGCAGCGCATGGCCATGGCCCGGTTGTACTACCACCAGCCACGCTTCGCCGTGTTGGACGAGTGCACGTCCGCGGTGGCGCCCGACATGGAGCAGTTCATGTACAAGCACGCGCAGGAGATTGGCATCTCGTTGTTGTCGGTGGCACACCGCCCGGCGTTGTGGCACTTCCACGACCACCTCTTGAAGTTGGACGGCAAGGGCGGCTACTTCTTTGGGCCGTTGGATGCGCAGCGCCGGCTCAAGTTCGAGGAGGAGCGGCTCCGCTTGGAGAAGAACCTCCGGGACGTGCCGCTCTTGCGCGAGCGCCTCGACGAGTTGCGGACAGTGTCCCAGACACAGCATACCCGGATCCGCAACTCGCACAAGAGCCTAGTAGAGTTGGCTCAGCAATGATATGATTTATGAAGAGAGTAGAGACGAGAGAATGTGCATACTGTTTAGCCTGGGTGTTGGTCAAGGTAGTGGGGCTCTCGGTCTGATCGCGCACCCTACTACATGCTTCTCCGCCGGGCCCTAAGCACCAAACCGTCGGTGCTCTTTGTCGGTTTGGGCAACCCCGTGCCGCAGTACGCAGGCACCCGCCACAATGTAGGGCAGTGGGTTCTCCACAAAGTCGTCACCGAGGCCTGGCCCCACTTTGGCCCCATGGCCAGCTTCACGCCACAAGCGGTAGCGGCGAGTCACGTGGCCGCCGACGGGCAGCGGGTCACGGTCGCCAATACCAGCAAAACGTACATGAACGTGCTGGGGCCGGCGGTCGCCCAGCTCTGGGCCAAGTTCAAGAAACAGTGTCTGCAGGACCCATACATGGTGGTACTCCACGATGAGCTTCAGCTACCGTTGGGCACGATCAAGGTGCGGCGCCAGGGTACCAGTGCTAGGGGCCACAACGGGCTCCGGTCAATTGACCTGACACTTGGGCAGCGGTACACGAAAATTGGCATCGGCATCGGGAAACCGACCAAGGGTCGTGTTGATGAGCATGTGTTGTCGAGGTTCAGCCGGCAGGAGGAAAGCGAGGTGGAGAAAGTATGTTTTGAGGTTGTGGAGGTGATGGAGAAGATGATCAGTGGGGAGTACATCAAAGAGGTTTTCAAGGGAGAGTGAACAAGCGAACGTATAGAATGCGCAAGTGCCATCCCGCTCCTCAGGACTGGGTACCACCAGGCTATTGAGTCATTCTTACAAACTTCAGTACACTGCAGAGCCTGTTCCTGCCACAGTCAGCACAGCACGCTAGGAGCTATTGTGGTTTTCGCATGGGGCTAATTCTAATAGAGTCCACTCTGACTGGTGAGCCCCATCAACTCCGGCCAATAACGCCAAGGCAAGTGAGCTCGATTAGAGCTGGCTCCAAATTGGAAAGGACCTCTATAGAAACCTGATTTTCTATTGAATTCCGGACATTTGGAACCTGGCCTGATACTAGGAATTCTGTTGTCTAGCCTTCCAGAAGCTGGCCTGGAGCGCGGTAGGTCACTATGGCCACAAATTCATGGCCCCCGCCACTAAAATCAACAATTGAAGTCAATATATAGCAAGACCGACAATCACGTAACTGTCTCGAGGCATTGGTTTAATTATAACACCCCGATTTTGGCCGGCCTTGGCCGGCCAAACTGCTAACAGAGTACGTATGGCTGCCCCGCGGCGCGCACCATGGCACCATGGAGTTTACCCTCAACTTGACTGCCGAACGGTCTGTGACCCGGGAGTCCCTCAAAGGTAAGTCCCCTTCTCGTCTCCAGCTTCTCTAACCGCAGGCATCGTGTGGACTATTTTCTTCCACCGGCTCTTTGGCCCCGTGGAGCCGGCGATCAGCGAGTTCCTCCAGGTACCGTACCCCACGGCGGCCGGGTTGCCCGAACTAGAAGCCGCCATCGACACCAAAGTGGACGAGCTCATCAAGGCCCGGTTTGGCGGCGTGGCACACGCCCGCACGCCGTCGGTGGGCCAGCTCGTGGTGCAGTTTGCCCACAAGAGCCCCGGCAAGCCCCGCAAGCGGACCGGGTGGTTTGCCCACGTGATCCTGGACGCCCCCGAGAAGCCCGTGCTCTGGGAGCTGTGGCTCATCAACGTCAAGTGTCTCCCGCTCACACACCGCGAGCTGCTGCCCGAGCTGGCGGTGCTGCCGGGCATGAACAACGCCGAGCGGCTCTTGCACTTGTCGATGCTCAGCTTCGAGGCCAACGTGCTGGAGATTGTCGCCTTGGCCGACACGCACAAGGAGCACATCCCGCCGATCATGACGTTGGACGTGGCGCCATTCCCGTACGAGATTGTCGTGGGCGACGAGTGGGGGGGCAAGCGGCCGCCGGCGGCCGACGACGAGTCGTGGATGCACTACATCAAGAAGCTCGTGGAGTAGCCGGCAGGCCGGCGCCGCAGCGGGTATAGTTCTATAGATTGGCACTGTGCATGCCCTCCTCGCCCCGGACCAAGATGCACTCGTCCTCGTGGACGGCCCGGTCCGTCCAGCCGAGCAGGCCCACTGTGTCGAGCACGTCTTGGTCGTAGCTGCCTGGCTGGAACCAGAGCGCCTTGACCGCGGTGCTGCTCCCCGAGACGGCGGCCATGGCCAAGAGGGTGTCCCGGGTCACGTGCGGCGGGGTCAAGAACAGGAAGCTCACGCCGTCTGCCGCCGCCAAGTCGTGCTGGCCGAGCCTCTGCTTTTGGGCGGCACCCTCGACAACCTGGGCGGCACTGGGGACAACCTCCTGGCCCAAGAGCTCACTTTCACGTGGGTTGATCGGCACGACGGGGAGCCCGTGGCCGACGTACCAGGCGAGGATTTTGTATCCGAATTTCGCCGGGTTGTTGGAGGCGCCGACCACGGCGTAGTAGCGGGTGGGGGCGAAAAAGTGCTTGATGTGGGTTTTCATCGGTGGTGGTGGGGTAGTCGCAGCGAAATCCGGGGACGCAGTATACCAGGAGACAAGAGATGCCATGCTGAATATGCTAAAAAGTTACAGGACCACATGATACGTCCCAATCACAATACAGGTCCCTCCCGAAAAATTCCATTCATACATCTTCGTTTACAAATTTTCGTATTTGGTCATACTCTGATCTGTTCTACCTCACCGCTGCTCGCCGCCTCGGTAGTTCAGTCCACCGCGCGGATGGCATCACGGCCATGGCCCGAGAGAAACGAACCAAGCCGTGCAGCAACTGCAAAAAGTCCAAGGTGAAATGCGAGTACGACGAGCGGCTCCCGTGTGTCCGCTGCGCCAACATGGGCCACGCCGCCTCCTGCCTGTTTGCGATAAAGCTCCCGTCCATCAGTTTCCCAATCGAGCCCCACGGGCCTGTGTCCTACAAGCCGCCGTACAAGCCGCCGTCGCCGCCGGTGCCGGCCCGGCCGGTTCCTGCTACGTTTGTGGCGCCGCAGATCCCGGCGGCCTTGCCCCGGCTCCATGCCCTTCCGAGCCCAGCATCAGCGTCGCCCCACTTGGCCCAGGCGCCTGTGGCTAGTGCCCACGTGCTGGACGCCGAGTGGCGCAGCACTGTCGAGAGCAAGATCGACGCCGTGGACTCCAAGTTCTCGGCCATTTTGAGCGCCCTCGAGGCCCAGCGCACAGCGCTCCTGGAGGAGCGCCAGCTCAACGACCGGTACCGGGCCGAGAAGCGGCCCCACGAGGCACCTTCCAAAACGGCGCTTCTGCCGGACCCAGACGGCAGTCCGGAGCCCGCCCGCAAGCGGCTGCGCTTCGCCGAGGACGACTTCCGGGACTCGCTCCTCACACTAGACCAGGCCAAGATGCTCTTCCAGTACTTTGACGACAACATCGCCCAGCAGCTCTTTGGTTTTGAGGTCAAGCGTTTCTCCGTCGAGAACATCTGGAACACGTCGCCGCTCCTCATCTGCGCCATCTGCACCATCGCCTCGATGCACTACCCGAGCCCGGCCATCAACAACAAGCAGGCGGCGCTCCAGGCCCACCTCCAAGGGCTCTGCGCCAGCTTGCTTCTCAAGGGCCGCCCGCGCAACGAAACAGAGGCGTTCAACTCCATCTTGGCCCTCGTGCTCTGCAGCTTCTGGCTCGCAGACTCCCAGATGTTCACGGGCTTGGCGTTGCAGCTCGCCAAGGAGTTCAACCTCAACACGGCCAAGCCCTTGCGCCTGTCCAAGCACACGTTGGCCGAGAAGGACCGCGTCAAGCTCTGGTACCTCCTCTTCATCCTCGACGGCCAGCAGAGCATGACCTACAACCGCCAGTCGTTGGTCTCGAGCGAGGACTACACCATCCAAAACACCCGCTCGATCCTCCTCGACGCCCCGGCCCAGGCAACCCTCCAGACACCCAGCATGGAGGTCGCCCGGGCCCCGCCCCCGGATCACGCCCTGGAGGCTTCTTCCGCCGGGCCGGCGTCCGCCTTCACCGACTTGCGCTTGATTTCTCAGGTAGAATACAACGTGGCGCTCTCAGAGTCATTCCGCGGAATCGCCTGGGACCTACTCGCCCCGCAGAGCTACGGGATCCCGTCCAAGACCAACTTGGAGCTCGACAAGTGGATGGTCTCGTGGACGGTGCTCCTAGCACCCATGAACAACGGCGCCGTGTGGCTGTCCAAGTCCACGCTCATCTACTACAACTTCGCCAAGATGCACATCAACAGCTCCGTGATCCGCCAGCTCCAGGACCCGTCCGCCAACCACGAAATTACCCTCCCGAGCTGGACAAAGTACCGCCCACCGGAACCGGTGACAACCCCAGCGTCCATCAGCAACGCCGACAGCGACGACAGCGACGACGAAGGCTTTGTCACGGGCGGCAGCGTCGTGGCCCACAACAACTTCAACGAGGTCAAGATCGCCATCAACGCAGCACAGACCGTGCTCAACTTGGTGCTCAACGACCCGGACATCCTGGAAAACCTCAAGTACGTGCCCGTGCACATCCACATGATGCTCTACTACGCCGCCATCTTGTTGGTCAGCGCCCCCGCCGAGCACTCGTCGGTCAGCGACAACATGCTCGATGCTTTAGGGCGGCTCCGAACGGTCAAGACCTTGCAGCGCAAAATCTACGCCAACCTCCCGACCGACCGCTCGTTTGGCGACCAGCTCATCCGCAACCTCGAGACGCTCTTCACCGAGCGGGCCGACCAGCTCCGGCAGGAGTTGCTCCACCTGCTGCTCGAGTGTTCGCTGAAGGCCCTGCTTATCAACGAAATTGCCTCTTTGGGCTGCCTCTCGGCCCTGCTGATGGCCAGCTCCCCTTCCTTTTCCCTGTTGCGGACTACGTCGCCAAAACCTGAGCGGGTCCTGGCCTGGCCGGGCTCCAACCACGGACACCCTTAACGGGTGGACTCACTATATTTATTAAGGCGCACTACAGCGGTGCGACTGTATTTCGCAGCCGTACTTGTACCTCCACCAAGCCATGCAAAACTTGGCCCTGGGCAGCCTCCACCGGGTCGCCAACAAATTGGCAAACGCAACCTTGGCCGTCAGAGACAAAACCGAAGAACTCAACTTGAAAGTGCACCTGCACTGGCGCAAAACGTTGGCGCGGCCCACCAGGACCATTGACGAGGAGTTTGAGGCGCTAGCAGAAGAGCTAGAGGCTATTCAAAATGCATCGAGAGAAATCTTCGATCTCCTGCTCCACTTCCTCGCTACTCTCAGAGAGGTCTTCAGTAGTTCCCAGCGAGTGGTCAACACAATCCACCTTCTCTGCTTCTCAGCAGTGGGCAGTGCCGCCGTCTCGGACCCTAGTCACACTCTAGACTCGTGGCGTCACGTTAAGCGGTACACCTCGGTGCTCCAAGAGATCCAGCTCTGTCTTGACGACAGCGCAGAAAGTCTCGCACAGAATCTCCACACTAAGCTCGACCAACTAATGCTCCATCTAGCCTCCATATATAAACACGTGCTGGCCCGTGACCAGGCCTTGGGCAACTACGACAGAATGTACGACAAATACGACGCCCTCAAGATCTTGAGCGCCACAAGCGACTTCACGCCCAATCAGAACTACCACTACGACATCCTCGAGCGCAAACTAGAATTGTTGAAGGCATCTTACGACGAACACAACACCAGCCTCAAGCTAGAGTTGCCGCATTTCTTCATGCTTGTCCGGGAGTTTATAGAGCCGTTGACGCTCTTTGTATTCTACGTGCATTTGACTGCTTCGTACCAGTTGACCTCAAACCTCTTGACTTTAGCGTCCGACTATGGTGTTCTGAGCTCTGTATACCGGCAAACATTCAATCTCGAACACATGGCGCAGTTCCTGAGGTCGTGCACGGTGATGTCTGACATGTCCCAAGCATTGAGGTCGGACCAAGGTAAAGGACCTAGCGCTCCGGAAGAGTCAACCGCCGATTTCATCACCGCTCTCGAAACACCACCCCGGACCACATGCCCAATCGGAGGCACCGGGCGCCTGTGTCTCGCGTTATTCAGATTCGATTCTTTGGAAGAAGGTGATCTCCTCTTCAACAAGGGTGATGTGATTGAGCTTTTGGACACTGAGGGAGAGTGGTGGATTGGGCTGCTCCGTGGGAAACAAGGCTTGTTCCCCGCAGTGTATGTAGAGCTCATTTGAATGGTGGCCGGCGAGCTGGATTACCATTGGGTCGACGCAGGGGACAGTGTCTCGTACTTAGCAACGCACTTTTCTGAGCAGAACTTGCGCTTGATTGGCACGTTCAGGTTTTGTAGAATATCCCACCACTCGAAGACCAGCGCGTACGGCTCGACCACAATGAGACTGCACTCGTTGCATTTGTCGCCGAATTTACCTTTGGAAATGGCCTTGGCGATGATTGGGTGATAGAGTTTGGGAATAGCTTGTTTCCATGACTTGGTTTCTCGGTAGGTCACGTCATACTTTGCAATTACGTCTAGACTGAGGGCCTTCAAGGAGGGCGTCCAGCGGAGAGGCGACTTGCGTCTGACTTTCGAAACGTGTCGAAGACCTTTCTTGTAGATGGGGTTGTTTGGAGAAATTTCAACCGCGTCAGGTGGCACCTCGACAAACGGGTTGGGCCCAGCACGGAACGTGGTGAGTTTTGACAAGGAGAGAATCTGTGGAGGCAAGAAACGTAGCCTGTTGATGCTGAGGTTGAGATCGATGAGGTTTTGGAGTTCTCCTATGCAGCAGGGTATAAAGCTGATGTGGTTCTGGCGCAAGCTGAGCACGTTTAGGGTCTTGAACTTGAAGAGCATTGGGTTTAAGACCTTGAGTTTGTTGTTGGTGAGGTATAGCTGCCGCAGCACTTGCGACGAAGATGCTCCAATGATCACCAAATTGTCCAAGTCCTTAATCTCGTCAGGGATGTCTGTCAAGTGCATGCCTTCGAGTGAAATAGAGGGGGACACGTTCTCGAAGCTCTGGAGAATGATGTCACGTGCGTGGGAGAACATGGTCTCTGGATCCACGGGGCCGTCCATGTCGGCGTCGGTGGACGGGCACTGGGTATATGCCGAGGTCTTGTACCTGTTGAACGAGTCGATGCCGAAGTCCGGCTCGGAGCTTTGTTGCAGGGGCCACTTGCGGCGCACGGGCGACATTCTCTCGCTGTTGAGTGTGATTGGCCGAACAGGCGAGTCGGGGATAGTGAAGTCGGCAGCAGAAACGTCGTACTCAGAAAGCTGGGGCACAATGGGCGGCGAGCTTGGGATCGTGCACCCACTCTGACGTGGCATAGGACCCGTCTCATGTGAGTCAGGGTCTGTGATGTCAGAGTGCTGGTCCCAGAATTCTCGGGCACCACGAGTCTCGGGGAGTTTGGTCGTTTCTTGGTCGTCCCAGAATGAAGGGGTATGGGCGGGCGACTCGGCAAAATACTCCGGTTCACGTCGCTTGACGTCGTCCTTCTCTGTGAAACTCTCTCCCATTTTCCGCTTGATGGAAGGCTTGACGAGGAGAGCAGGGCCTTTGACACGGCCGACGCCTGTAGCTGCTTTGTGCTTCTCGTCGACTCTGGGCACTTCGCTCTGGCTCGAAAGGGCTGCCTGGATCTGCGCCATGCCTCCCCTTGTATGGTACATGCTGGCAGCGTTCTCGTCAATCACGTGTTTTTCTCGTGGATCTGTGTTGAGCACATTGCGTTCCGATGCCGACTGCGTGAACGCAAACGGAAGGAGACCGCTGGGTTTCTCCATGGCTAGTAGTGGCCGGTGGTTGGTGTGCTGGGCTTAACTTAGTAATGATCCAAGCGCGCCGAGCCGCGCCGGGGGTCGGTGTTTAGCCGGATGTGAAACACTGAGATTAAGACTCAATGTTTCGAAATTGTTTGAAACAGGTTTCAGGGTGGTGAAGACGGGTATGATTGGTGATGTCAACTCTGACATTTGCATCTTGTCTCGTGCATGCCTTCCGGCTGCGAAATTACGCGAAGTCCAAGAATATCCCAATTCGGTGCGCTACACCTCACATCGTGAACGTGTCAATTCACAACATGAGTTCATATACTCTATTCTAGTACCAGCGATAAATGAAGACATAGTGGTTTAGCTAACCTCAATTGGCGCATAATCATCTTTTTCGGTAACAATGCCTGGCGCCGTCAATCTACACAAGTGCACCACTATGCCAGAATTAGCACCACTCCATTCTATTAACATCTCTATGATTTCTTGAGATCCTTGTCGCTGTAGTAGTGGGCAGCAAGCTCGTTGATCAAGGACTCGTCCATCTGCACGCAGTTCCGCATGTACTCCCGGCTCGTGAGCACCAACTCATGGTACAACACCAATTTGGGCGGAGGCCGTTTCTTGAAGAGCAGCGACGACGGGTGGATGTGCACCGGCTGCTTGCGTTTCACCAGCACGTAGTTGGCGCCTGTCTTCGAGAGCCGGGCGAGATTCAGGAAAAACCCACTGAAAATGGCCCTCTGGATCGCAGCGTTCATGGCTCCACTATCAACCAGCTCTTTTCGAGTTTCGCCCTGGTCCTCAACAACCAACCCGATCCGCTTGCAGAGGCGCTCGAGCTGTGCCCGAATGTCCCGAGCCCGTTTAAGTGACCGGTACTGGAGAAAGTTGTCCTCGCACCAGAGACTCAGGTACCCCGACTCGGCCCACTGGGTCCAGATGTTGAGGAGAGTGAAGTGGTCGCCGAGCTCGTGGGCAAACGCCTGGCGCCGCTTGTCGGCAAGTTCCCGCTTATCCTTAGGGCGGTAAAATAACCCCGAGTTCTCCGAAAGCATGGCGATGATGGAGAGCACTTCGTCCATCACGTGGAGATCGGAACTGGCAATGAGGGCTTTGCAAAACATCGGGTCCATGGGGAACTCGGCCATTTTCTGGCCCGTCAGCGTGATCTGGCCCTTGCCATTGATGGCACCTAGTGCGTACAAGAGCTCTAGCGAGCGTATGAGGGTCTGGCTGTTTGGCGGGTCCATGAAGTCGAAATGCACCAAGTCGGTGACGCCCATGGAGAGAAGCAAGAGCACCACGGAGCACAAGTTGACTCGTAGAATCTCAGGGGTCGGGTTGGCCTGGAGCTCGTTGTTAAACGACCACTTGGTGAAGAGCCGGTAGCACTTGCCGGGGCCCACACGGCCGGCTCTTCCCGCTCGCTGGTCTGCCGAGGCTCTGGAGCACGGTACAACCACCAAAGACTCCATGCCTGTTGCGGCGTTGTAGACATTCTCCTTGACGTACCCGGTGTCGACCACGTACTTGATGCCGTCGATGGTGATGGACGTTTCGGCGATGTTAGTGGCGAGCACCACCTTACGGGCATCGGGCGGGGTGGGCTCAAAGATCCGGGCCTGCTGTTTTGGCGGGAGGTTGGCGTAGATCGGAGCCACGATGAGCCGGCGGATCAGATCGCCTAGCTTGGCACAAGCGTCATTCAAAGCCTCCTCCATGGCCTCGATTTCCTCTTGGCCCGTGAGAAACACCAAGATGTCGCCGCTGAGCTCCTGCTTCATGTGGATCTGGAACACAGTGGTGATAGCGGCTTGCACGTAGTTGGCCTCGGGGTTCTTGGTGTAGCAGATGTCGACGGGGAACCGGCGGCCAGGAATGGTGAAAATGGGTGCGCCGTCAAAGTAGTTGGCAAACTTGCTGGCGTTGATGGTCGCCGATGCCACAATGACCTTCAAGTCCTTGCGCTCTTTGAGCACGTCCTTCAAAAGACTCAAGAGGATTTCCGTGGAGACTGTGCGTTCGTGGGCCTCGTCAATCATGAGAGCACTGTAGGAAGAGAGAAGAGGGTCCGTGAGAAACTCTCGAAGTAGCATACCGTCGGTGAGGTACTTGATAGCAGTGGCCGGGGACGTGACGTCCTCGAATCGGATGTTGTAGCCCACCTCAGAGCCTAGTTTGCACCCCACCTCCTGGGCCACTCTGGTAGCGACGGAGGTGGCAGCCACTCGGCGAGGCTGGGTGCAACCGATTTTCATGGGTTTTGCCGGGTCCTTTCTGTAGCCGGCCTCGTATAAATATTGCGGGAGCTGGGTGGTTTTGCCGGAGCCGGTTTCACCAACCACCACTAGTACCTGTGTTGCGGCCATGGCATCGAGAAACTGTTGCCGGTACTTGAAGGCAGGAAGCGACCGGCGCACCGCCTGGATATCGGCAAACCTTGCTGACGCTGTTGTCTCGCCGTCTTGTCCGGGAAGCTCGGCCTCCTCGGCGAAATCAACAAACTGCGACTCGTCAAAGACAAACGAGTAGTCTTGGCCAGGCACCACTATATCATCCGGGTTCAGCGCCGCAAGTTGCATGGCCCGACCGACCTGCTGGGGCTCCCAGGAGTTTTCATACTTCTGTTTTTTGCCCGACTCATGCTCGTTCTCGGGTGCTGTTTTGAGAAGCGCCCTCTTGCGCTGCCGGTCAATGGCTCCTTCTGCCGTCAAGTACTCGTCGACAGGCGTGAAGCCTGTATCAGCCTGGGAGGAATTGAGCGAAGCGAGCAACGCCGCTTTTTCGTTGAGTTCCCGGCTTTGGTCGGCGGAAAGGCTGCTCTGGGACTCAAGGTATCGGACCTGGCGGCGGAGTCTTGCGACTTTCTCGTCAAAGTTCTCCTCTCTCCGTCGGCGGCCATTGATTTTGAAAGAATTCTGATTGTCACGGCTTGTGGCGGGGTTTCGTGGTGTTGTCTCTGGCTTAAGTGTGGGGTTCGAGCCGGTAGCTGGGTGCGGTAACTTCTTCGTTTCTGGGTCTGTCTTGGCCGGAGTTTCGCCAGGCTGTTCTCTGACTCCTACCAAAGTCACCGTGTCTCCTCCATTTTCGTCTTCGCTCTCGTAGGCCTCGGCGCCTCGTCTCCGGTACCCTCTGCCTGTTAGTGGGGCCATGGTGATATGCGCACTCATCGGCCTCATCGCACTAGGCTGGCGTGTTCGGGTAGAACTGACTACACCTGTGTGAATCATTGCCTGAAACAAACATAGCTTTTGCATAGGCATCTGCTTTGATCCAGCCAACGCTAATACCATTGCTTGCCCTCCTCACTCACCGAGGCTTCATACCCGACCCTCACTGTTCAGGGTCCACCCATAATGGATAAGCTTGACGCAGACCACTTGCGGCACCTGACGCCCAACACGGCGTCGCCTGTGCCACGAGGTGCCCAGGCCTCGAAAGCAGCCGGCGAAAGTACCATGGCCTCCGGCACCTACATCCCACCCTGGACCGAGCCGTACATTATCGGTGTGGCTGGCTTTTCAGGGTCAGGTAAGACGTCCATTTCCCAGCGCATCATCGAGGAGCTCAACCAGCCGTGGACGTTGTTGCTCCTGTTCGACAACTTCTACAAGCCGCTCACGCCCGAGGAGTCGAAGCAGGCGTTTGCGAGCAACTACGACTTTGACACGCCCGAGGCGTTTGACATTGACTCGCTTGTCGAGAAGTTGACGCTGATCAAGGCCGGCCACAAGACCGAGATCCCCGTGTACTCGTTCACGACACACAACCGCACGGACAAGACGCTTACCTTCTATGGGGCCAACGTGATCATCATCGAGGGCATCTACGCCTTGTACGACCCACGGCTCTTGGCGCTCATGGACATCAAGGTGTTTGTCGACACGGACTTGGACGTGTGTCTTGCGCGGCGGCTCACCCGAGACATCTTGTACCGGGGCCGGGACCTTGCCGGGGCGCTTTTGCAGTGGGAGCGGTTTGTCAAGCCCAGCGCCTCGGCGGCCGTGCATCCTACCATCAAGAACGCCGACTTGGTGATCCCCCGCGGGCTCGACAACACCACGGCGATTGACGTGATGCTCAAACACATCCAGAAACAGCTTGCGGCAAAGAGCATCTTGCACCTTGAGCGGCTCCACGGGTTGGGCCACGGGATCACGCTAGACACCGCCCGCCTCAGCAACCTCCACTTGCTCCCCAGCAACAACTACACCGCGGTGCTCCACCTGATGCTCTTGAACACGGCCACGGACCGCGCAGACTTCATCTTCCACTTTGACCGCGTCGCCCACCTCTTGGTGGAGCGGGCCCTCGACACACTCACCAACTACCTGCCGGCGACGGTGGTGTGTCCCAGGGACTACCACTACAAGGGCCTTGCGGGCATGCTGGAGATTGTGGTGGTGAGCATCGTGCGCCTGGGCGACTGCTTCATGAACAGCGTCAAGAAAACGTTCCCGGCGGTGCCCATGGGCAAGTTGTTGATCCAGAGCGCCTGGCAGACGGGCGAGCCGCAGTTGCACTACATCCTGCTTCCCAAGACCGAGGGCGGCAAGTACTTGTTGCTCGACGCGCAGCTCATCAGCGGGGCAGGCGCCATCATGGCCGTGCAGGTGTTGATGGACCACCATGTGCCCCAGAAGGACATTGTGTTGGTGACGTACCTCTCGACGGAGATTGCCGTCAAGCGGATCATGAACCTGTTCCCGGACGTGACCGTGGTGGTGGGCAAGCTCAGCAACATGGCCAAGCCGGACCCGGGCTACAACTCCGAGGGGTTCTTGGACTCGGACTGGGTGTTCCGCAGCAGGTTCATCGACTCCATCTACTTCGGCACAGCATAGGTAAGTAGGATACGAAGAGATCAAAGAAATGAGATGAAAGCAGAGGTGGGGATGAAGAGGTGGGGACGAAGAGGTATTGCGTATGTAAAGGTAATGGGGTATGGTGGGGAACGATGGGGTAGTCACTGGGCTCCGAATCCCCGCATGTGCTACACGTGACCACGGCTGCCCTTTTGCACCTGTAAATAATAAGCGTTGTGCCTTTCAGCTTTGCGTGAACGGCTCCTACAATTGACTTCACGCTATAACGCCGTGCATTGTTTCGGCGCCAGGCGGTCCAAATATCCGCTACTTAATGTCCGAGCCTCCACGCAGGCATAAAAGCGCACCGATAACCGATTAGACATCAGCCCAGCCTATCACTGCGAGCACAATCCCCAAGCATTCCTTGTATATCGGGCAGAGCTCTTTCCATATTTCTTTTCTCTTGGATTGTTTGCCGACCACAAGTCTCCTTTGACCACCACACAATCCTTGACTATCGGGCTTCTCCGCGCTATCAACACCGTTGAACAAGCCATAGCCACACCACAATGACAAAAGCGAGCCTCTCGAGACTCGCCCTCCTTGCCTTGCGCAGGAACAAGTCCACATTCACGCCAGCACCCCGTATTGCTGCCGCCGACTTGAACCAGCTGACCATCGACGCCAAGTACGCTGTGCGGGGCAAGATCCCAATCCGGGCCGACGAGTTGCGCTCCCAGCTCCTGGAGAAAGACGAGCAGGGCTCCAGCAAGCTTGCCTTCGACGAGATCGTCTCGGCGAACATCGGCAACCCGCAGCAGCTCGACCAGAAACCGCTCTCGTGGTACCGCCAGACGTTGTCGCTCTTGCAGTACCCGGGTCTCATTGGGCGGCTTCACTCGTTGGACAAGGCGTCGCAGGAGGTGCTCTACCCGGCGGACGTTGTTGAGCGGGCATCCGACTTGTTGGCCAGCATCGGCTCCGTCGGCGCCTACTCGGGGTCCCAGGGCGACAAGCGGGTGCGCCAGTCCGTGGCCAACTCCATTGCCCAGCGTGACGGGTACCCGGCCGACGCCAACAACATCTTCTTGACCGCGGGCGCGTCGCTGGCGGTGCTGTACTTGATCCAGTTGTTGTCGAGCGGGCGCAACTCGGGGTTCTTGATCCCCATCCCGCAGTACCCATTGTACACCGCCTCCATCGCCTTGAACGACGCCGTGCCCATGGGCTACTACTTGGACGAGGCCAACGACTGGGCGACTGACCCGAAACAGATCCGCCGCTTGATCGAGGACGGCAAACGTGAAGGCGTGGACCCCAAGGCCCTCGTGATCATCAACCCAGGTAACCCGACAGGCGCCATCTTGTCGGAGGAGAACATCACCGAGATTGTTGACATTGCCGCAGAGTACGGCCTTGTCCTTATCGCCGACGAGGTGTACCAGGAGAACGTGTTCAAGGGCAAGTTTGTCTCGACCAAGAAGGTGTTGGCCAAGTTGCTCGAGCAAAACCACGACCTCTACAAAAACGTGCAGTTGGCGTCGCTCCACTCCACGTCAAAGGGCGTCAGCGGCGAGTGTGGCCAGAGAGGCGGGTACATGGAGCTTGTTGGGTTTTCGCAAGAGGTGCAAGAGATCATCTTCAAGTTGGCCTCCATCAACCTCTGCCCCGTGGTCACGGGCCAGGCGTTGGTCGAGTTGATGGTGAACCCTCCCAAGAAGGGCACTCCGTCTCACGAGATCTACCAGCGCGAGGTGGGCACGATCCACAAGGCGCTCTTCGAGAGAGCCTCGCTTCTCTACAAGTCGTTCCTCAAAATGACCGACGTGGAGTGCAACGAGCCCCACGGCGCCATGTACTTGTTCCCCAAGTTGAACTTCACCGAGGACACCTACCCCAAGCTCTTCGCCAAGGCCAAGGAGCAAGACCTGACCGTGGACGAGCTCTACTGCACGGAGTTGTTGGAGACCACCGGTATCTGCTGTGTGCCCGGTAACGGGTTTGGCCAGGTGCCCGGCACGCATCACTTGAGAACCACATTCTTGCCTCCGGGCTCCGACTGGATCATGCGCTGGACTGACTTCCACGAGGACTTTGTCAAGCGCTTCAAGGCCTAGACGGACTACAAAGTGTAATGAACAACGGAGAATGATCTTTTTTATGCAATGTTTGTCGGTCTCTCGCAGGTCCGACACCCAGACGAGTGTGTCAATAATAATGAAGCTGTATCACCTCTACTCGTGTTTTTCTTTGTTGGCAACGTCAAAGTGGCCAAAGCCACACGCAAGCGCCACACTCACCCAGACGGGGAACCAACCCAACGCAATCACGAACCACGTCCAGCTCTGCATCTCTCTGCTCAGCGCAAGGAGCCCAATAAATGTGGGCACCACGCCCTGGCTGAGGTACCCTAAAGCGGCAATGACGGTAATGGGGCAGGACAAAAGAAGCAGGAGCACGATCTTGCTTCTGTTGATGGGCACGCTGGCTTGCACCTTGGGCACCAAGGCCAAAGGTAGCGCACACAAGCCGATGGAGAAGGCGAGAGCGAAATGCACAATGAGCAACGACACAACAAGCATCAGGATGACGTAGAGCGCAAAGGAGAGAAGCAAGTAGGACTCTGTGGCCGACAAGAGCGGGGTGGGTCTCAAGGCCTTCAAGGAGAGCACGGCCGAGAGCGCAAAGGCAAGGTAGATCCACGTGGTCACGACCTTAGTGCCTGCCGAGGACAAGTCCCAGACATTGGAGAGGCCCACGGCAAACGCAAGGCACGCGGACTCCACGGCGGTGAAGATGGCCAAGACCTTGCCGATGTGGGTCGGGAAATCCGACATCAGCACACCTTGCACAAACAGGTACACGGCGCTGATGAAGAAGGACGCCGCCACAAGGGCTGCCGAGGGCAAGTACGTGCCGATGGACACGAAGTGGGTGGGCCCCAAGAGCAAGTAGAAGAAGAAGGACTGGTGGAACTTCTCGAGCAAGTTGTTCACGGAGCGGAACGTCGAGTCGACGATGCGGCCAAACTGCGTGATGTCGGGCCCGCCTTCGCCCGAGGCCCGGAGCGTGATGGCCTGGATCTGCCAGCCCGAAAAGGACTCGCACCCGTAGGAGCGGCGGTCGGTGCCCGCCACCGCCAAACGGAGAATCCCACGCACCAATACCTGGAGCCGGGCCAAGTACGTGTTGGTGGCGCCCGAGAGGTTCTGCACATGCACCGGGATGTTCTCGTGGCGGGCGATGGTGGTGGCGGTGTTGATGAGGTCCAAGTTGGGCAACTGCCCGTTCATGCCCTCGTAGAAAATGTCCAAGTGGTGGAAGTTATCGACGTGGGACGGGTACTCAATCACCAATGCCGCGTCTATGGACCCGGCCGCCACGTCCAACGTGGTGTGGTACGCCTCGACCCACTGGCGGAGGTCCAGATGGGCGTTTTTCGGGAAAACCAAGATGATGTTCTTCGACCACACCAGGATCCGGGCAAAGTAGCGGGCCAACGCGAGCGACAACGCAAACGCCCCAACATTGTCGAGCCCGTCGTGTGTGTAGTACGGCACCACCAACACCATGGCCTCGGTGTTGTCGCCACGGGGCGCCCGCATCAAGGCGTACATTGTGGAGTGGGGTGTATCTAGCGGCAGCGAATCAGTAGTGCCGTGATGGTGGTGGGCCACCGTGAGGCCAAAGTCCGTGAGCCACGACTCCAACACTGGGTTGTGCTGGGACGCCTGGGCAAAGTCCCACTTGGAAGCCTCGGAGCGGAACCCCCGCACGTAGTTCCACTCGCTCTCGCGGAAGTACGACGTCACCTGGCCCGGCATGAGGGCGTTTTCAGAGATGTACGTGTTGCGGTACTGCCCGTCCATGGGGAGCACCAAGAGCCAGCCCACACTGGCTAGCGCCAAGAGTAGAGACACGGCAGGGAGCAGGGCGATGATCTTCGGCACAAGCCCGAGCCTGTTGATTTTGCGGAGCAACGACTCTGCTAACGCCATGGCAGCGGGTATTGGGTGTTGACTGGTGAGTGGTTTGTGCGATTCGGGTGATGCTCACGGTCGGGTCGAGCGTGGACTGGGAATCAGGAAAAGCGGTGCTGTCAAGATCAAGGTGGAAAGAACTTTGTCGTTTTGCTTGAAATTGACTCTGGATTGTGTTTGGTCCTCAGCTATATGTCAATGGGCTAGTGTTCGCACCAGGTATCACCAGATCTACCTCAGAGACGATCAACCTCAGCCAAATCATAGGGCAACTTGCTGAGAAATCTTCCGCATTGGATTGCTGAACCCAAGTATTGATACCAAGCCTCACGCGTTGCACCAAAGTAAAGCCTTAGCCATCTGAACTGGTTCATACTCTCATTCCAGCTTGAACACGGCCTTCTTCCAGGTTCATTTCTGGACCCAGCGTTCACGACAATTGCACCCACCCTCGCCAATGCCTCTCTGCTCCAATGTCTCTCAAGCACTATCGCAAAATCTTACGGCGGATCCGCCGCTTGCCGCTAGACGAGTTCAGCATACAGTTGGCCAAAGACCGCCTAGCACAGGCAGCACGAACAAACCCCCATGTTGTCCGGCCCCTCTACGATCGGGCACTTGAAGCCATGGACAATATTCTACTGTACCGAAAGTTCAAGCAGTTTGACGTGCTTTTGGACATAATCTACAAGTACCATACCAAGCAGTGGGTCCAGGACCTCTACCACACCAGATACACTGCCTTCAGACACTCGTGGCCCCAAGTACACGTGATTGACGATTTTGGCGACGATCCCAGTAAACAGCGATACCACCAGGAGCTCCAAAAGGTGCAGCCGAAGGAGTTTTCCATTTTCACTGCCTTACAACTACAAGATGACCCAGAATTCCCAGCAATATCGCCCGTATCCAGAGAGCCAGCGTCAACAGAAGTCATAAACCTCCAGGAAAAGATCTTCAAATTCCATGCTTTCTTGCAGAAGAACGGTGCAGTCTGTCTGGGCTTGAAGATCCATCCACTAGAGATATTCTACACCCCCAACAGAAACGGGCTTCCACAGAGTGTAGCCACTCGGGAAGCGATACTCAGGAAGAAGATCGGGTACGCCAAGGAGCTCCTGGCCAAGTATCGGCCAATCGAAAAAGCACACATTGAAAGACTCATACAATTCGTCCGGTCTGACGAGCAGCCCAACCTCACATTCAAGCGATACATGCTACGTCAACAACAGAAGGAGAAGGACACATTGTCGCCATTGGTCAAGAAGTACGTGCATCACAAGCAGCTTATACCGGAGACTCACAACATCAAGTTTTATTATAGAGAGTATCTCGTCCGGCAGTTCTATGAGGATGATAAAGGCACGTACCACCCTTCTCCCATGGTGAATGTATATGATTAAAAATGGGTCCTAGATCTCAAAAACCGTGTACTCCTTTTTGCTATCGTTCATCACGAGCCCGATGATGTGTGTTTTGTTGTGAGTACCATTGATGGCCATGAACAGAGGCGCCCCGGCATCAACCGCTTCAAACTGTGTTCTGTTTAAGACTCTGGGCTCACCGGAAATATCTAAAAGCTCCAAGTAATACCCGTTAGAAGCATACAAAACAAGAAGGCGCAGGCTGCCTAACATTTTGTACGAGATGATACCAGTGCCAAAGCTGTGGGTTTGGGTCGCCCCGTTGTGCCACACAGTGACGGTGTTCCCAGAGACAGCAGATACAAGTAGACCGGTATCGCAGTGTTGCATGTCGCAAAGATTTCCGTCACACTGTAAATCAAGCGGCGTGACGTCGCCCAAGGTGAACTTCAGAGCAATTGACGCCTGGATCTTGGATGTGAGCTTTCCAATCTCGATCCCCAAGTTTTCTGCATTGGCAGAGATGCTGGTGATTTCTGCGTCCTGACCAGTCAAGACATCGAAATCTGTGGTTTTGATCTCGAACGTGTTGAGGAAGACCGGCAGCAACAAGCTATCCTCGATGTACTCTATGATTGGGAGTGATGGGAACTCGACCGCAGGGTGTGCTTGGAGAAACGCATCCGGGTCTGATTCGCCCTTGGTGAGCTGTTCGATCACCTCGATCTGTAGCCAGTTGAGAAACTTGTTGAACCCCTCCTGCTCGTCGTTGAGCTTCCAGATGAAGCTGTAGATCTGCTTAGCCAAAGTCTGGGCCAGCTCGACGGCCGCGGCCACAACTTCAAGATCAATGCCAAAGTTGTCCTGCTTCAAGTCCCGAGCCGCCAGCGAGAGGCCTTCCAAATGCGTGAGGAGTATGAGTAGCTTTTCACAGCCCAAGATAACCTGGGCGAAGAGCACTTTGCGGCAGTTGTCGTATGCCGTGTTACCGACACTGGACAAGCGCATAAGGCCCCGCTCGCCAAAGGCGTTGACCCAGTAGTCCTTCATGGACGGAGGCGTCTGGCCTGTCATGACCATTCTGGTGAGATCGGAAACCATAACAAAAGGGGCCGGGTCTGGGTCCTCAACTGCAAGCGAGTCCTTGTAGTTCAGCAAGTGGCGGTCCCAGACCCGGAGGTAGTCCTGAGCTTCCTTTGTGATGGCACCGATTTGGTCGGTGATGTGTTGCGAGATGCAGATGAGCTGGGACGCCCAGTCGACGGTGTCCATGAACCAGCCCCGGGTGTTGGGTTCCGGGATGTCAAGCAGGAGGTCCTGCACCATGAGCAAGGCCAGCTGGCGGTCTCGTAGAAGCAATTTCTGCTGGAAGAGGCCCTGGCCTATGCTGTGACGGAGTAGCTCGTGTTCTGTCGGTAGCGGCACGTCGGCCACTTTCATGAAGTTGTTGAGGGTCACCAGAAACGTGTCCTGGTTCACCACAAACATGTAGTCAATGGCTTTATCGCTGTCGGTGGTGCTCACCACCCCAGTGGTCTCGTACGGCAGGCTGGTCATCTTCAGAAGCATCAGGTTATCCGAGGAGCTGCTCTCGATCAGGAGCTTGGGCATCTGCTTCAAGATGTCGACTTTGAAAAGCCGCAGGAACTGGTCCTGGTCAGCGCCGCCCGTCACTGAGAGCTCAATGTCCACCGAGCACCAGCTCACCAACGTTATGGGTTTCTCGGTAGTAGTGGTCGTGGTACTGACCAATGCGCCGTTGTTGGCATTGTACACCTTGATCAAGTTGTCGGTGCCGGCCAAGGCGAAGAATCGGCCGTTTTCGCTCCAGCACAAGCTGAGAATCGGCGCCCGGTTGTTCACCGCATATACCCTCTCGTTATCAGGGCGAAACACCCACACCAGGGTCTGGTTCATCGAGACCGCCAACAAGTCCATGTGGGGGCACCACGAGATCACGTTGCCATCAGGAAACCCGACTAATTTGTTCGAGGCCAACACCTTGAACGGTGCTGGTTCGGGCATACTATTTGTGGAGCGCGAGTAGCCCAAGCATGTAGTGCGAGTAGACCAAGCATGTCGGGCGAGGTGGGGTACCAAGTGCCCATAAAATACAGAGATTATCGACTTTATTTTACGAACCCAAATCAGTAAGTTTTGCAAATGGCTGGGAGCTCGTGTAATTCTGAGCGAGGCTGACAGATCTTCTCCTTTGGCATCTACACCGAGTATTGGCTAGGCAGGCGGTATTATATGGCCCTAACTGAGAAGTTGAGCTATAGATATCATCCAATGACATAGATCTACACCATCAATTGACATGAATACATTGATGCGCTTGGGCGCTAACAAAATGAAACCAAACTCATAGATCATAAATTAATCTTACTGCGCCATGTAAGGGCGCCTCAGACTCTGGTCTCTGCACGGCCAATGTCCGCTAAACATGTGGCCAGTGATGCGCCAGGCTGGAAACTTTTAGTAGTAATACAACATCAGCGACGCCACAGGCGGTCACTGTTTCTTGGAGCGAAAAGAGAAGCGGCGAGTGAAGAAGTTGATCTTGGGAGGCCCAAGTTCCTTCTCCGTGGCGGCCGCATGCACCACAGGCTCTGGCTTCTTGATGGAGAAGAAGTCCACAACAGACCCGCTGTTCTGGAAGGGTTCGTCGCCCGAAAGCGGCGTGAGCGGCGACACGAGCGGGTCGGGCGGCGTCTTCACGGACTGGCACGCATCGGGTATCAGGATGTGGCTTGTGGTGAGGTTGCACATCAAGACGGCCTGGCCCGTGTGTGGTTCGCTGGCTGTATCGGCGGAGACATCTGTCGACACCTCGTGAGGAGAGTTGAGGGCTGTATCGAGGGCAGTGGTATCAAGACCGCCACTGGAGTGGGACAGCACGGTATGGGGTAGGCTGTCACAAGAGTCGGCGGCCGCGAAGCCAAACTGCGGGCTGGCCACTGGGAGCTGATCCGTCGATGTGTCACGCCCACGCAGAAACAACAGGAACCGCTTGGGCCGGGCCGGGCTGTTGTAGGTGTCCCAGAGGGACACCATTTTCAGCGTGAGCGAGAACCTGTGGCGCAAGTCCGGCCCGCTGGAGATGGAGAGGCGGGGCGGCGACGCCTGGGGCAGCAGGTAGTCTGTGAGCGGGGACGTGACCGGGGAAGGCGGGAAAAACGCCGAGTCCCGTGTGTCGATGGGGCCGAGCCGCTGTAGGTGGTGGGCGTACTTCTCCGCCAAGGCGTCGCTGTTCTGGATCAAGTACGCCAACATGCCCTGGTACGCCAGGAGGTCGTACATGGACGGGGTGTCGAAGATGTACGGCTGGAACAAAATGGCGAGGTTGGCGCTGGACATGCGGGTGTGGTCCTCGTGCTGGGCGACGCGGTGCAACACGCTGAGGTAGTACAAGAAAACGGCGTTCTTGCGGGGGTCGTTCTTGGCCACAAGCAACGTGGCGAGCGAGTCAAGCAGCGTCTGCTGGTTCAACGCGATGCTGTTGGCCACCAGCATGGACGGGCCTGAGGCCACGCTCAGCGTGCTGGCCAGAACGGCACTCACATTGCTGTCGCTGCGCTTGCGGGTCTGGTAGATGCTGTGGAGCGCCTTCAACACGGGCTGCGGGAACAAGCCGCCCGTGGCGGCAAAGTAGTCGCGTGAGTACTTCTTGATCACGGACGACACGTCGTTGCAGGACGGCTGCTGGGCCGCCAACCACTGCTTGTACGACGGGTAGTCTGCTGTCACCAGGCGTGTGCGTTTCACGGACCCGTTGACACGGAAAAGGCCCTCGGCAAGCCCGTGGGCTAGCACGTACTCAAAGCAGTCCACCAAGAGCTCGGGCACAGTGGCCTCGACCCCGGCCACCAGGACCTGCACCGTGGGCACGTCTAGGGCCGTGGGGTTGTAGGGGGTGTCCATAGCAGCGAGAGTAGGGGTGGGACGGAAATGGTGTTTTGGGAAATGTTGTGGGGCGGTGATAATATGGGCCAGTCGGGGCACCTAGAGGCCCTGCGGATGCGTCTGGCGGGGTATGTGGAGAAGCCTGAGCAGCGAGATGCGAGTCACCACACGAAGGGACAAGACGGAAACAGACTAAGGTTAACCAGAAGTAATATGAGGAAAAGAACTCTGTTATCTTGTGATGCTGTTTTTTTTTTTTTGGGGAAGCCCGTTTCCTCCAGGCACTCCGTTTTAGGCAAGCGCACTCAATTTCGATGCGGAGGATCTGGACCGAGCAGAGTGTTACGGGCACGAGCCGCAGGGCCCACCGCTTGGCTGGAGGCTGCCCGTTGGTCCCAGCGCGCGCCGCTGCGGGAACGCGTCACGCTTGGAGCCGGGCAAGCATTTAGCTTTTGGCGTCAGCCATTTCGACCCAATGCGGCACACGTCACCGGGTCACGGCTCGAGGGTTGCCCGGGGCCCAGCCGTGGCGAATTCCCCAGATTTGTTCTGCCGCACGGAGTGCCCCTTTTGGGCCAGTTGCTGCTGAGGTGTATTCCGCCCCGGGGCTCACGTGCTCCACTTGCCAAGCAGCGGGGCCTAAAAATCCACCGCGCAGCCGGGCTCGCTTCGCTGTTCCGTGCAGGCCCGGTGGAGCAGGTTGGCGCCAGTTCCAAAGCAGGCGCCCATTATGTTCGTTAGGGGGGCATGCCAAGACGGGCCCCCAGTTCAAAATCGAAAACCAGCCTAGTCGGGCATCTTCCTAACCAGGCTAGGAGCCATAGTAGGGCATCTTTGTTGCCATGCCAGTGGGTCAGCGGGACCAGTGCCTATGTGCCGGCCCTGGCTTTTCCGAATTATTTTTATCTCTTGGCACCACACGACACCACAACCAGTAGAATTTGCAGGAAACGGCACGTGGAATACACGGGAGCTGGGCCCGTCCAGCCAGTATACCGGAGGGTCTCGCCGTTTCTCCAAGTGCCGGGTGTCCACTATAACAATGGCCATTGTGCCCAGCTGTCCAGCACCCTGAAATGGGCTTTGTTCAGGACGGTTCCGCGGGGTTGGCCCAATCCGGCTTACCCAGGGTTCTGACATGGTGTGTACTGGGTACAATAATAAGGACGCGTGCTGAAGGGTAATATTCGCTGCAGTGGCCCTCAGGCAAGTCACGTGATGGCCCCGCTCAAGGTAAACAGCCTTCACAATTGCCGTCAACAAAGGCGGCAGTGTCCAGCCGCAGGACGGCGATACCGTAATGTGATTGTGCTCAATGTGCAGAGCATCTTGTCTAGGCCAAGTCTTACTTGACCGATGCCAGCCTCAGCCTATCTGGCCGTCGCATCCTAATACGACATTGACTTGTCCACATTAGTCCTAGCACAGCACAACTCACATCATGCTGTAGCACTCACGCTATAAACGGAACAAGCTCAGACACCTAACACTAACTCGGCTATTGTCTGGCTTGGACCACCGCTGGTGTCCAGATCACGTGCGCGGCCGCGCATCAGCGCTACACCATCACAAAAAATCGTCTCTCCAGTATGTTGGCTTTTGGCGTTCGGCAGGGGGCCGCCTTGCGGCTCTTCTCGGGCTCTGCCGTCAGAGCAGCGTCGCCCAAGTCTGGCCGTGGTCTCAGCAAAACGGAAATGAACAAACGCATGAAACAGAAGATGGAGCCCCAGGCCCACCCGTTGTACATGACGATCCCCCAGGCCATGCGCTACATGCGGGCGGCCGAGGTTGGCCGGCCAGCGGCCCGTACTACGGTCTCGTTGCAGATTGTTGTCCTCCCGGAGAAAGGCTCGCAGCCGTTGCGCGGGCTGATTGACTTCCCAAAGCCGTTGAAGCAAAACCACTCGTTGGTGTTCACGACCAACGAGGCTACAGCCAACACCATCAGAGAGTTGGGCTTTGCCGGCACCGTTGGCGGCGAGGAGCTCATCAAGGAAATTAAGGCCGGCAGGCTGTTGAACGAGTACACGCAGGCCTTCGCCACGCCCGAAATAGTCTCGCAGCTCGGGCCCGTGGCCCGGCTCTTGGGGCCCAAGGGCTTGATGCCCAGCGCCAAGAAGGGCACTGTGCTGGACGACGTGGTGACGCTCTTGAGAAACAGCGCGGCGGCGTTCAACTTCAAGGAGAAAAACAACCAGCTCAACTTCCCCGTGGGCCGCTGCGACTTCAGCGACGAGGAGATCATCAGAAACATCCAGGCTGCGTCGAAAGTCGTGTACGGGCTCCAGCCGGCGGGCACCAAGAACCCAAGCACGCTCGGCTTGTGCTCCATGAGCAGCACCCAGGGGCCCTCGGTGGTGATTGACTTCCGCTCTTAGTGTATATAGACTACTAGGCCAAGGCCTCAAAGACGTGAATTACTGAAGGTGTCGGTACACCGAAGCCGTTTAGGTAGGAATGAGTCTGTCCGGGTGAAATTGAGGTGGAGGAGACAGGGCTACCCACGGCTTGACTTATGCACTAAGGTGACCACCGAGGCTTGAGTATTTTTCGTATAATAGATGTACGATTGAAATTAAATGCTTAGTAGTTGACGTGGCAGAGCGAGCAGGCGGCGTTTTGAGCGACAAGTTGACAACCTCTCTAACCAACACGCTATGTCAAATGGTAGTGAGCTTCCAAATAGGAGCACTGTTGTAAGGCCGAACTAATGCTCGAGCTCAACAATGACTTGAGCTAAACAGGCACGAGCATTCTGTCTATTCCTCACTTCTACTTCTCAATTGTCTCCTTGATGCTTGTGTCATGTCAAAAGTTGACGTAATGCTTCATCCTCCGCAGAGATCCGAGTCTACCTTCTGTGCATTGAAGCGAGCACCTTGAGTTAACCATTGTGGCTTGATAAAGGTGACGTAGTCCACACTGTTACATGCTCGTACCCGCTAACGTCTGTCCGTGACTTTCCAACTCACCATTACGTAATGCAACGGTCCAAGCCTCTACTGGTGGGCCTATCGGCATAACAGATTTGTTTATCGGCTAATAGCGGACGCCCCAACCGGCATGAATGGAGTGATGAGCTTTGTCACTAATTGCATGCGGGAATGCAGAGGTGGAATTGAAGCACCGCCAATATCTACACCATCGTGTGTTCGCTAAAATTAGGGTTGAGACTGGCTGTCCAGGTGATTCTGGAGAACTTGCTAGTTTTCCAGACTGGGCTACTACGTTGCACCGGTTTCTCCGGGATGCAGCACCCGTCCGTACGCCGCCTAAATTTCCGTCCGTCCCCGTGGAGACCATATACGACGCAGACTAGTGACTGCGCAACTAGAGATGGTCTGACTGCTATTGTTCGGAGATTCCATACAGGGCCGATGGCGACCCGTCAAAAATAGGTACGAGCCGGAGGTTTCTGGCCGGGTCAGGCTGGATCTTAAAAGTAGTATCCCACGAAATTATCAGATCTCCCTCAGCTAGACGGTTCCAATACCTGCGCAATATGTGGGGCCATGCCCCGGGCCGAGACCACTGACGTAGCGTCCTTCACATTGTGCCTGAGCGGCGGATCTATTGTCTCGGCAAGCGCCGGTATTCTGCGAAAAGAAACAAAGCGAGAGTAGCTCTGCGGCGCCGGAGTTAGCAAGAAATGCGCCCCGGTGGTGCTGGGCGCACGGTGCAGCTGGAGCTGCCGCGGAACAGAATGAGCATCTTCTGGAACGATGTTATGAGGCGGCCCCAATTCTGGGGCGGGCCCGGGCACAAGACCCGCCACAGAATTAAGCAGATCTGCGTAGCAAAAAGAAACCAACTTCGGGGCACACAGCACAGCACCGACGCAAGCCCCCGCTGCAGGCCGTGTTCTGGAAGACGGCGTGCCTTTGTTGGCATTGTCTGGGCGGAACTAGGCTGTGGGCTCGGCACGCCAATGCCTGGAAGCAATGCAAGTCGCACCGAACTCCACCAGACTAGTTCGATACAGATCAACAAATTCGGAGAAAAACAAGACGAAAATTAAAAAGAAACAAAAGAGATCAGAATCAAGGCACACAGAAGCTGCAACAACAGGAACACCCAAGCAAAACACCCGGTCCCTTTTTTTTCATCGGTGCAGGCGACTCCCGCAGCCGCCTCACGAAAAACGCCAAAGAACATCACCGTCAACTCCTCCCCACACCCAGCCGTCCGCCGCCCTCAAGGCTGCACACCCCCAGCCGGCCACCCACGATGCCCTCTCCGCACAGGCCTGCCCCTTTGCAGGGCCCGTCGTTTCTGCAGGGCTCCAGCGCCGGACCAAGCCAAAACACCGGCACCGGTCCCCACGCGTACAACAACCAACACCCACTACCGCCCGTCCGTGCTCTGCCGGCCAGAACCAGCTCGGACGCGGCGTCGGCGTCAGACTCGGACTCCTCGGACTTGCACGCGCTTGCGTCCACGGGCTCCAGCAGCCTGAGCATCCCAACTGTTGATACCCGGGCGACTTCTGTGCCCGACATTCTGCCCGAGGCGGCGCTAGCCGGCCTGAAATCCGTAGACACCGCGGCGGCGCCGCCGTACGACCTGGCCGAGGCGTCGGACTCCGAGATCGAGAGCCTGATCCCGCACACACTCTTGACCAAGCTCAAGACGTTCCCGCTCTTCAAGGACGCGCCAAAACTCTTCCACACCAAGGTCGCCGCCAAGCTCAAGCTCGTGCCGTACCACCCGCAGGCGTACATCATCAAGGAGGGCGACCCGGCGTTGTCCATGTTCTGGATCTTGAAGGGCACCGTCAGCGTCACGTCCACCGACGGAGAGTCCGTGTACGCCCACCTCAGCGCCGGCGCCTTCTTCGGCGAGATTGGCATTCTCTTCAACAGACCCAGAACCGCCACCGTCGTGGCGTGCCAGCGTGTCTTGGTGGGTGTGCTCACCGCCGACGCCTTGAACCTTGTTCTCAAGCTGTACCCGGTGATTGAGCGCCGCATCAGAGACGAGGCCCAGGAACGCTTGGCCATGCAAGAGAAGAAGAACAAGGCCGACATCCCGATCATCAAGTTGTCCAAGTCTCCGGCACCCCCGGCTCTAGGCGTGTCCATGCACCTGGTACCCCACGGTCCGTCCCAGATCGCCCCGCTGCCGCTCTCCCAGATTGCCCACGTGTCCCAGCACTCGGCCCTGGGCGAGACCCACGCAGACAACGTCGACTCCACCGTCTCGATCCAGTCGTTCATCAAGTCCGTGCCCATCTTCCGGAACTTGCCTTCCCACATCATCCACAAGGTCGCCTTGGGCGTCGAGCCCCAGAGCTTCAAACCGTTCGAGTACATCTTCCGCAAAGGCCACAGTGGCACAGAAATCTTCTTCATCACCCACGGCGAGGTCGAGGTCATCGACATGGTCAACGGTGTCGAGAAGACCTTGGCCCGACTCCAGACAGGGTCCTACTTTGGCGAGATGTCGTTCCTCGAGTTCATCCAGGGCGCCACCCACGTTGCCCGCAGCGCCAGCATCCGGTCAGTGTCCCTGGTCGAACTCATCGTCATCCGCACAGACCAGCTAGAGGATGTCTGCCACCAATACCCCAATGTCGTGGACGAAATGAGACACACGGCAAACGAGCGCAAGCTCTCAAACGACAACTACGACTCGTGCAGCCAGTCCACGAGCCTCTCGAAGATGCCCATGCGCTTGCCTCTCAGCAACGGCATGATGTCCTTCTCGTCCAGCTCCATCGTCACCAACCCTTTTGCATTGAACTCGGCAGACAGCTCCTCAAGCTCCACAGCCCAGAGTTCGCCCAACATAGACCACTTCCCTTCTACAACAGGCCTTTTCAACCCGAACTGGAACTTCGGCGGACCCGGCTCGGACGCTCGAGACGCCGTCAGGAAATTGCACTCGCGTTCCGTGTCGCCCGTGTCCTCGATGGAACCGGACTCACGCATCAACAAACAGAAGACCCTGCTAGACGAGGCTGTCACCTTGAACAGTCGCAAGTCACTGTCTGCGCCTGACTCCGTCAACCAGTTGCCCGAGGGGCCATTGAGCATGAGTGTGCCTCCTTTAAACCCAGCCGCCACCCCCAAGGTGTTCCCACAGGTGCAAGCCATGAAGAGCCAGTTCCAGTACATGCCACACAACAAGCGCATAAAGCTCTCAAACTTGGCAGGCCGCAGGAGGTCCTCCGTGCTCATATCCACCGGTACGATCCCAGACAAAGTTCTCCTAGGAGCGTTCGAATTCTTGACCCTTCCCGAACTCATGAGATTGCGTCTTGTGAGCCGACGTTGGAGACAGCTTCTCTATATTGTCCCTACGCTTTGCCAAAACTTGGACATCACGCCGTGGAACACAACCATCGACGACCAAGCCTTGGTCCACATCACAGACTTTGTTGGCTCCCGCCCGAAATTCATAGACATCTCCAACTGTTTCCATGTCACAGACGAAGGCTTCAGTTATTTGGTCAACGAAATCGGCATGGCGGGGCACATCACCAAGTTCAAAATGCGCTGCCTCTGGGAGGTGAGCGCTATGGCCATCATGGACTTGACCTCGCCGTCGGTCGGGAAGCATCTCGAGGAAGTTGATCTCCTGAACTGCCGCAAGGTCACCGATGCTGTTGTGGAAAGATTGATTGGCTGGTCGTCGGAGTCAAACGGCCAAGGAGCTAACACTGAGGGGAAGTTCAACAACGAAGTGGGGTCTAAAAACCTTCGGATCCTCAACTTGAGCTATTGCAAGCACCTCACCGATAACATCATGTACCACATCTCGTTACATGCAAACGAGAGATTGGAGAGCTTGGACTTGACTCGCTGCACAACTATCACTGATGCAGGGTTCCAGCACTGGACGTACCGTTCTTTCCCAAACTTGAAGAAATTGACACTCAAAGATTGCACGTTTCTTTCGGACAAGTCGATCATCTCTCTTGCCAATGCAGCGCCAAATTTAGAAATTCTCAATCTCAATTTCTGCCGTGCTCTTCTGGATCTCGCTATCGAGATTCTATGTCTTGGGTGTCAGAACTTGCGTGAGCTCGATCTTTCATTCTGCGGTTCTGCGGTAAGTGACTCCACCTTGGTTGCAATCTCGCTCCACCTCTGCAACTTGGAAAAACTCATTCTCAAAGGTTGTGTTCGCGTGACGAGAGCGGGGGTGGATGCTCTTATTAGCGGGTACTCGCCCATCAGCTACATCGACATCAGCCAATGCCGGAATGCTCATTGTTACCCGGGAAGAATCCCAGCGCCAGTGTTCCGAGTGAATCCCTCCACCAGATCTGCATTCATCACTGCTGGGTCTGCTCAAAAGATCATCGAGATGGTTATCTAAAGCCCCAGCATCGATAGTTCTGTACGTCAGGAGCGGCTTCACTTCCCTTTTCTACGACTTTACGCCACTTCATTTCAAACATATTCCGGAACCTTTTTCGGGAACCATGAATTTCTGTTCTTTGTTTCTTTGATCACCAAAGAATGTATATTGTTAAATAGTGCATATCTGGCATACTAGCGTTTCTTCTTGCTCTTGCTCTTGTCTTCGAAATCAATGAAGGACGACGGAATTCCTTTGGATTGTAGGTACTCAATGATGATCAGGCCATGGGGACCTTGCACCATTATCTCCGTGACGGCGGGGTTGTGTTTGCTGGGGCCAATCGCCGTTGACCCGGAGCACTTGTGCTTGAGATCGTCAGCCAACGGCTGAGGCTTGAGGTGGAACTGCTCAAAGTCAGTGACCGTTGTGGTTTTCTTTCTGCCCAACACTGTCTGTGTAAGGATCTTGATCTTTTTTGGTTCGCCCTTCTTTATGGCAAAGTCCGACTCGAGCGTTTGGCCTGGGCCTAAAATAGCGTAGTGGGGCGAGAATGTTTTGAGGAATGCAGGGAATAGCTGTTCACGGCGCACGGGTTCTTTCGGAAGGTTTGTTGCCGAGACTAGAGCGTCGTCAGGGTTCACCAACTTTGGGTTTTTTGGGTTGGGCAATTTCTCGAGTTTGATGTAGTCATTGAGCTGCAGCTTGAGCTCCGGGGCCGTGTAGAATGCGTTGTAGTTGAGGTCCAATTTGTTGTAGATCATCCTGGCCTTGTTTGTTGGTTTGTAGAAATGCACCACGGTCATTTTGTCCGCAGAGGCGTTGTGCAGATCTGACGTCTTTGCCTTGGCAGAGGGCATGGTTTTGTGAGTGACAAACAGGCTTAGCGTTTCTGGCGGCACTGTGATGGCAACCACACTGACATCGTCGCCTTTCCCTTTGAGCTGAAGGTACTTGAGTTTCTCGAGTGCCTTGAGGTACTTGGACGTTTTGCGCCAGGACGTTTTCTTAATGTTGCAGAGCTTGGGGTCCATCTTTGGGAAGTTGCTGAGGATGAAGTCAGACATGAACTTGGACGCCGACACGGGCGGAACAATCTCTGATGTTTTGACTGCCTGGAGGAACGCTCTGATGAAGAAGTTGTCGAGGTCGTCGGTGGAGAGTGTCTCGACTGTCTCTGCTAGCTCGTCAACGGGATCATCAGTTGGCTCTTCAGCTGGAGTATCGATTGTGTCCCCAGCGTCTTCGTCAGCGTCGGTGCCTTGAAGCGATGTGTTGTCGGAGACTGCCTCGCCACTATGCTCCGCCGTCTCTGGTTCGGCAGTTTCTGCTTCTGTTGTCTCACTTGACTCTTGAGCCACTGGCCTTTCAATGCTGCACTCTGCTGGAACCTGGACATCCCCGTCATAAAGATTGAAGAGCTCGTCGTTGATCCTGTGGGTTATGAGCACGGCGGTGCCCTGCCGGCCAACCGTGTCGTCGAACTGAGTCAAGTTCAACGCACACGTGCCGATGGCCATGACCACCGACGGCGTCTTGTAGCAGGCCACACCTACCAAGGCGCCTCTGACTGCCCGTTTGTCCATGGGCGCAAGGCAGCCGGGCAACATGAGGTTGGCGTTGCCCTCGATACGCTCTAGCACATGGGAGTTGGTGAGAATCACGGGCAAGAGGTATGCTGCGTCCCAGAGCGTGTAGAGCGTGGGGTAGAGTGGTGAGTCCCGCACACGGAACCAAATGGGTTTCTCGTGGTCATTGAAGTAGATGGTGCCCTTATGGTCCTGGACACTATGGTACGAGGCCTGTTTGGTGGTGGCCGGGAGCAAGGCCAATTCCTGTTCTTTGGTGAGGGCGGTCTTGTCGATGCCGAACTGGGCGTAGATCTCGCTCAAGAGGTGTCTCCGCTCGGAGGATTTGATGTTGGCCGCAGACTTGACCTGGGGCTTCTTCTTGAACATGTTCGCGATGGAGCGAGTTGCCATCAACTGGTGTATGAGTAACAGAATGAGGGAGCCAAATTAATAACTTTAGGATAATAGCTGTTGATGGTTTTTGGGAGATTACTGACGAATAGCTGCGTCCATTGGACCAAGTAGGCGAAAGCCACGAGACCTTACCAAGACCCAGAGCCTTACACCATAGCCTCACTGTGACCAAGACCACACCATGACCCCACCAAATTTCACTAGCTAACTCATGGACTTCTAAATCACTTTATAAACACCACCCTAGACACATCGTACCCATAGCTCAATTCCAAGATCATTTCCCCTTCTGTCTCTCACCACGCATTGTACCTGCCGCGAATCACCAACCACCATGTTCAGCAAAGAGCCCGTGCCCACGGCGAAAACACGCCAGGCCATCACGCTTGTGGTGGCGCTCTTTGTGCTCCTTTTGGGTGTGCCCTCCTTCCTCTACACCACCAGCATCCACCGGGCCACGCTACCGACCGAGGCCGTGGACCTGAGACTCGCCGCGTTCCACCAGGCAGTCTCGTTCGAGATCCCGGTGTACATCCTGCCGGCGCCACCGGGCTTGGTCCAAAACACACAACAAGCTGTCGACTCGGCGCTACTGGCTCGGGCCTTGCCGGAAGGCTTGTGGCGGCTCCAGTTGCACGAGGGCAAGCTTGGCGCTACAGACGTGGTGGTGACGCTCCGCCAAGGAGCGGCCGCTGACTTTGCCCACGGCTCGGCGTACGCCCACCGGCTCCAGGCGGACCTGAAGGAGGTCATGGTGTTGTCACGTGAGCCGCCGGCCAGCACGGCAGACCTCGCCGCCTACATCAGCCACGTGCTCTTGGACGTGGTGTTCCACAGGGAGCTCGAGGCCATGGCCGCGGTCTTGTCGCAGGACATCGCCAGCATGGTGTTCCCGTACTCGCCCGAGTTCAACATCAACTTCAACTTGTTTGTCGAGAACGGGCGCCCCGTGGCGTGGGACATTGCCAGAGCGCTCGCGTACATCCAGCCCACGTTGCACTCGCTCCGGCACTACTGCAAGTTCCGGGTCGGCACGCAGATCCAGTACTACTCCAAGCTCAACACGCAGCCCGTGGCGCAGCACAACTTGTCCGCCCGCGTGATCCCCCAGAGCGACTTGTCCACGTTCATCAACTTTGGCGACTGGAACCTCGACACCCACGACATCGCGCCGTCCATCAACTTCGTGGTGTTTGTCTCCGAGGGCGTCTACCGCAACTCGCCGCTCGTGATCGAGCACTCCGTGACAAACTCGCTCATGGTGCCCCAGTGGGGCGGCGTCCACATCTACCAGCCGGCGCAGCCAGTGCACGGCCTGTTGACAGTGACCGAAACGGAGTTGAAAGGGATCCTCGCCATCTTCGCCTCGCAGCTCTACGACCTTCTTGGCGTGCCTTACATCCCCGAGCTGGCGGCGTTGCGGATCGACTCGTTCCACCGCTGTGCCACGCTCAAAAACTTGAAGAAGGCCCTCGACAACTTGTCGGCGTTGAACAAGATCTCAGAGTCTCTTGAAGGGATCGCCATCCCCGAGTCCACCAAACAGAGCATGACGGCGGCACTCGCCCACTACGACGCTGCGCTTGCCCATATTCGCAAAGGCCGGTTTGAAGAGTCGGTCTCGGAGGCCGCCCAGAGCATCCAGCACTCCGACAAGGCGTTTTTCGCCAAGCAGATGGTGCAGCAGGCGTACTTCCCGAGCGAGCACAAGCTTGCCGTGTTTCTGCCGCTTCTCGGGCCCATCTGCTCCATTGTCTTGTTTGGCATCATCAAGACCTACAGGAGCCGGCGGGCAGGGCAGCAGAGCGGCGAGTTGAAAAAGGAGATCTAGCACAACAGGCCAAGAAGTGGCCCGTGTACCAAACCAGGCGCCAACAGTGGCTACAGTGGACTAACGCGGAGTGCCGACCAATGCGGAAGGTGTCTAGCGCGGAGGTCTAATGCGGAGGTGTCGAGGTGTAGCAGCCTCAGTGACTGTCTCAGTTGACACCGCGCAGGCCCGTCTAAAACACGTCTTTTGGGGTCTTCAGGAACGGCCATCTGGGGCGTGGATTTTCCCCCAAAAAAAATGAAACAGCATCGCCAAAAACCGGGAATCACCGCTATCCTAACCCACGCATTAGCACCCCGAGCTGGTTTCGATCGTCTCGGCCCAGCGTGAGCCTTGAAACGAGCCATGCTAACCAGCGCGCGGCGCGCCCTCTGCATTGGTCTCGTTTTTCCTGCCATTCTCTAGAAACTGATAACTAATTCGCTACAGCCCCAATCTTAGGCCCGTTGCCCCACAAGCCGTTGCACCGTATATCTCCTAATCCATTCCCACGCTCTTTCACACCCTGTCCCACCATCTGCTCGGCAATGGCACACCCCCACGCCAGTGTGTCCTCGAGTGTCTACTCGCCAGTGGAGTCCACCCATCAGTTCCTGGCCCAGTACTCTCCCATCCAAGAAGACGACTCTCGCCTGGACTCGTCGTCCGTGGCCACCTCGAGCCACCCGGGCTTTGCCACCGAGCCCCTGAGCCAGACGTTCCGCACATTCTACACCGCCCAGGAGAGCCTGCCCAGCTTCCTGTCCATCAACAACTCGTTGGTCAGACCAGACGACACAGACAACGACAACACCCCGATCGTCGCGCTGCAGGCAGCGTTCGACAACGACAGGACCCCCATCGTGGGCGCCTGGCCCGATGACCCGTTGGACCCCCATACCCCGACCATCGATGCAGGCCTCCACCACTCTCCAGCACCCAACGTCGGGTCGCCTTCTCCGGGCCAGAGGCACAGAGCAGACTCACCGTCCGAGGTCGTCTCGACGTTCCAGCGGCTCTCGCTCACGTTGAACCAAAACACCAACAAGGTGTCCCGAGAGCTGCAGCAGTTCCAGGTCAACTTCTCCCAGAACGCCCTGAAGGCCAACATGTCCGACACAGCACACCCGAAGGCCAGCCGAAAGAGCGCCTACTACAACCGCATCCACGCCAAGCCCGAGGAGCTCAGCCACGGCGACACCTTCGACACCCTCTCCACACTGAACGCCCTGTCGGTTGCCAGCAACGCCTCGGGGTTCAGCCTACCGCTGCACGGCGACACGCGAGACACAAGCAACGACACCAGCAAGCTGTTGCGGTCCCACGCATTCCCGACCGCCAGGCCCCAGCACGACCAGGACCTGTCCTCCGCCAACCTATCTTTCAGCTCGGCGTCCCAGACAGACTACGACCAGCCAATAGACATGTCCGTCTTGTTCATCCGTGCCGTGCACAGTTTTGACTCCAGCGAGTCGCAGGTCGAGTCCGAGTCGTCCGTGTGCTTGTCGTTCGAGAAAGACGACATTGCTTTTGTCCACACAATCGACGACTCCGGCTGGGGCGAGGTCACCCTCATCGAGACGCTAGACCGGGGCTGGATCCCCATGAATTTTTTCGCCGTCATCGCCGACTTCTCCGCCAACGCAGACGACCAGGACGGCGAAAAGGCCGTCTTCTACGCAAAGTACATGACGCCCTTGCTCAACTCGTGCGCCAAGTTCCTCCTGAACCCCATTTCCCACACCACAAGCCACGGCTTCAAGACATTTTCGGTGAAGGCCATCAACGAAATCAGGGATGGCGTGCGCTACCTACTTCAGAAGACAGACTGCCTCTCGCGGTCAAATGAGATTGTCATAAAGCGCCCCCTGGTGAGAAAGTGCCGCAAAACGCTCTTGTATGACTGGTATAATCTCATGACTCGGGCGTCCGACTTCAGAGGCACGCGAAGCTTCGATAAGATCGAAATCCTCACACTCTTGGTGCTACATGTCATCAGAAGAGCAACGAAGTTCTTGGACTGCTGGGTGGCCGAAAGCAAAGAAGTGGTGAAACGTGACACGGAGTCGTTCCTTAAAAACGACATGCAGAAGTACCCGCTCCTAGACAAGCCGCCCCTGGCCAAGCAGAGACTCACAGAGATCAATCTAATCCTCAACTCATACCTCGCCATAATCATCGGACGCCTAGATTTGGTTGAGCACAACCCATCGGGCTGCGACATGTTGGAGTCACTCGTGCATCACATCATCTTATTGCTTCGAGAGTTGTTGTTCATTTCCAAAACAGGCTCAGACTTCCACAAAGAGAAGCCTTTTGATCTAGACAACTCCTTGGATGTCCTCCTCTCCCTCGTCAGCCAATTGGTGACCAGCGTCAAGAGTTTGGTCATCAGCACACTCAATGAAACGGACAGGCACCGTAGCATCAACACCGCTGCTCTAGCCAAAGCTGACTACTCATACACGGAAGAGGGCGCGTCTCTCATAGAAATTGCAGCGCAAATGGTCAAGGCCATTGGTGTCACGCTGGCCTGTATCAGGAAGGCTTTTGATGCACTTGGAGACTTCAAATTGAGCGCAGAAAGGTCGTACCCAGATTACCGCCTGATCAGAATCACACCAGAAGCATTCATCAAGAGTTGTTCCGTGGGGATGGTGAAGTCCTTGGCGTTGGAGGTGAAGGACTTGAGACAGATGAAACTCAAGAACACGCAGCCTTCCAACAGGTACTCCACTTTCCGCTGTGGCTCTCTGGGCGATCTTGGCATAACAGCCAACGGCGTTGAGTCCTTGCACAAAGCTCTTCTCATAGATACCGAGAGCTCTGTGCCATTCAGTTCTAACATGAAAGAGTTCAAAGCCTTCGCGCCTTCTTCCGACACGATATCAAGTACCTTCTCCATCAAAGACGAACTACTCACAGATGCCAATGGCAAATTGCTTGGTGCGTCGTTCAAAGGCTTGATCTACCTCTTGACCGACGAATCAGGCCCCCCGGATTTCTTTTTTGTTTCCGCTTTTTTCCTATCCTTCCGGGGCTTCGCAAGCAGTCTCGATCTTGCTGAACAGTTGATTGCTCGTTTCGACAACACTGAGTTTGCCTCGGGTGCTACATCCGCGCAAGACCTTCTGGTGCAAGTCAAGTTGAAGTCCAGGAAGAAGTTGGTCTGCACAATCTTCAAGACATGGATGGAGTCCTACTGGCAGCCAGTGCACGACCAAGCTCACTTCAGCACCATCGTGAACTTCTTCAACGAGAATGTCGCAAACTCTTTGCCGTTCGAGGCCATGCAGTTGATTGAAACTGCATCGAATCTCGTGGCACGCAAGCCAACGGAGTCCCAATTGATGACCAGAAGCGTGTCTTTGGCCAAGTCGCAGCGCAAGAACTCGTTGACGGATGCCATGGAGTCCGGCAGCACTCTCAACTCCAGATACTCCATGGTTGACGGGTATGAGCTCTCCCGAATTGACACAAACGGCTCAAACAGCGGCGCAACCCAGGCCGGGTCTCTTCCGTTGTCATTGGGTCTCAATGGCGCGTTCTCCCCAACCACGCCTTTGTTAACAAAAGGTCAGCATGTTGCAATCGAGACTCTTGTAATCAACTTCCGCAAGATCTTGAGCGAGCATTGGTGCCCTCAGCAAGGTGGCGACCAACAACGCTTCTTTGCCATCCCATTGGAAACACTCTTACCGAAGTGGTTTGCGCTCTACGACCAGAACTGGGTGCTTTCGAACTACCGTACAAATTTGCTTGATTTCAATGGTTTGGAAGTTGCGAAGCAACTCACGCTCATTGAGTCTCAGATCTTCTGTGCCATTGAGCCGTCGGAACTTGTTGATCGCAACTTCACAGCGAAAAACGCCCACTTGAACTTGGCCCCCAACGTCAGGCAGTCTATTCTCTTTACCAACTCGCTCTCTGAGTACGTTTTGGAGTCGATTTTGCAGCCCAATGTCAATCACAAGGTCCGAGTCAACATCATGCGGACATGGCTCAAGATTGCCATTTCGTGCTTGTACCTCCGGAACTTCAATTCTTTGGCGGCGGTGATCACGTCGTTGCAGTCCCACCTAATTACCCGTTTGGACCGGATCTGGGCCGATCTCTCGAAGAAGTACATTGAGCTCTACGAGTACTTGTGCTGCATCATCCACCCGAACAAGAACTACAGCGTGTACCGTTCGCGTCTCCGCAACTTCCTCGTGGCAAATGACTACAATGTCCCTGTGGTGCCTTACTTCTCGTTGTTCCTACAGGACTTGACGTTTGTCACGGACGGCAACCCCAACTTCAGAAAAGCAGACACGTTTCTTGGGCAGAAGCTCATCAACTTCGACAAGTACCTCAAGATTGCACGGGTCATTGCCGACATTGAAAGTCTTCAGATACCGTACGACCATGACGTGAGCGGTGCGAGAAGCAGCAGGTACTTGTTGCCTGACCTGAACCTTTCCGGGAACTTGATGGATTTCACGATCGCCGGAGTGCCTGCACTCCAGGAACTCATCATGTTGGAGCTTTGGAAAATCAGCCAGGTGAACAAGAAGGAGAATGACCGCGCCTGGAAACTCAGCTGCGCCATCCAGCCGCGCGAGCCGCTGCAGGGCCAAAAGTGAGTCTTCAGTCTGGGGTAGGAATTTATTTTTTTAACCCGCGGTCGTGCTCGCTTTGCCAAACCTGACTCAACCTCGCGGGCCGTCGCGGGGCGATCGCCAGCGATGAGTCACGAGATGGCATCTAATATGGACGCGCGATAAGCGCATCTGGGCACACCACGATTGGCCGGCACCTAAAGTGCATCGCGATTGCAAGCAGTTGAAAAATTCCCAAAACCCTCTTTTTCTTCCATAGATAAGCATTATTGGATGTTGGCCGCAAGAAACTTTGGTCGGTCCGCCCGCCGGTCCTTGGCCACCCTGAGCGATCTTGGGTTCAGCATACCCCACGAGTACCAGAGCAGATGCCCGCCCTACGCCAAGTTGGTGCTGAACCTCAACACGGTGAAGAAGATCACGGGCGATAAGCCATTGACTTTGGCCGAGAAGATTCTATACTCGCACTTGGTCGATCCCGAGGAAACCATGACGTCTGTCTCGGGCGATGTCTCTCGTCTCAGAGGTGAGCAGTACTTGAAGTTGCACCCCGACCGTGTCGCCATGCAAGACGCCTCGGCGCAGACGGCGTTGTTGCAGTTCATGACCACGGGCATGAGCAACTCGGCCGTGCCCGCGTCGATCCACTGTGACCACTTGATTGTTGGTAAGGACGGTGCCGAGTCTGACTTGACGTCGTCGATCGCGACAAACAAGGAGGTGTTTGACTTCTTGCAGAGTTGTGGTGAGAAGTACGGCATCCAGTTTTGGGGCCCCGGCTCCGGAATTATCCACCAGATTGTTTTGGAGAACTTCTCCGTTCCAGGCTTGATGATGCTCGGAACAGACTCCCACACCCCCAACGCAGGTGGGTTGGGTGCCATTGCCATTGGTGTTGGCGGAGCCGATGCCGTGGACGGGTTGACCGGCACGCCGTGGGAGTTGAAGGCACCCAAGATCTTGGGTGTCAAGTTGACCGGCAAGTTGAGCGGCTGGTCCTCGCCCAAGGACGTTATCACCTACTTGGCCGGTGTTTTGACTGTCCGTGGTGGCACAGGCTACATTGTCGAGTACTTTGGTGAAGGCGTGGAAACGTTGTCGTGCACAGGTATGGCGACGATCTGCAACATGGGAGCCGAGATTGGTGCCACCACCTCTACGTTTCCGTACCAGGATGCCCACCGCCGGTACTTGATCCAGACCGGCAGAGGCCCCATTGCCGACGCGGCCGATATTGCCCTCGGCAAGTACAACTTCTTGCGTGCTGACGAAGGCTCGCAGTACGACAAGGTTATTGAGATCGACTTGAGCCTGTTGGAGCCACACATCAACGGACCATTCACCCCTGATCTTTCCACCCCACTCTCTACATTCGGAAAGACCGCTCAGTCTGAAGGCTGGCCGCTGACTGTGAGCGCCGGGTTGATTGGTTCGTGCACAAACTCCTCGTACCAAGACATGTCTCGTGCTGCCTCCATCATCAGACAGGCAGAGAAAGCTGGCATCAAGCCCAAGATCCCCTTCTTCGTGACCCCAGGGTCCGAGCAGATCAGAGCGACAATTGAGCGCGATGGCTTGATCGACGTGTTTGAGCGGAACGGCGCCATCGTCTTGGCCAACGCTTGTGGCCCCTGCATTGGTCAGTGGGACCGTACCGACGTGCCCAAGACGTCCACCGAGTCCAACGCCATCTTCACCTCGTTCAACAGAAACTTCAGAGCCAGAAACGACGGCAACAGAAACACCATGAACTTCTTGACGTCTCCCGACGTGGTCACCGCCATGATCTATTCGGGCGACATGAACTACAACCCCATCACCGATTCAATCCCTACACAAGACGGCGAGTTCAGATTCGACCCTCCACAAGGCGATGAGTTGCCCAACACTGGCTTCATCAAGGGCCGCAAGAAATTTTACCCAGACCCAAGCCCGCAGCCCCAGCCCGACGTGCAAATCAATGTCTCCCTTGACTCAGACCGCTTGCAGATCTTGGAGCCCTTTGCGCCCTGGTCAGGCGAAGAGTTGTCGACCACTGTTTTACTCAAGGTTGAAGGCAAATGTACCACCGATCACATTTCGGCTGCCGGCGCATGGTTGAAGTACAAAGGCCACTTGGAAAACATCTCGTACAACACCTTGATTGGTGCGGTGAACAAAGAAACTGGCGAAGTCAACAAGGCCTATGACCTCAACAGTGATGCATACGGCATTCCCGAGTTGATGTTCAAGTGGAAGCGGGACGGGCGCCCCTGGGTGGTTGTCGCCGAGCACAACTACGGTGAGGGTTCCGCCAGAGAGCACGCCGCCATGAGTCCGAGATTCACTGGCGGTGCGATCATCTTGGTGAAGTCGTTTGCCAGAATCCACGAGACAAACTTGAAGAAGCAAGGCATGTTGCCCTTGACCTTTGCCGACGAAGCCGACTACGACAAACTCTCTGCTGGTGACCAGATCACCACTGTTGACTTGCGTGATATGGTGGCGAAGAACGGTGACAATGGTGGTTTCTTGAAGGTGCTTGTCACCAAGAGAGACGGTTCTACATTCGACATGTTGTGCAAGCACACCATGTCCAAGGACCAGATCGACTTCTTCAAGGCTGGTTCGGCCATTAACTACATTGGTAACTTGAAGAAGGCTCAAGACACCGCCTAGGATACATAGAATACCAGTTGCATTTCTTGAAGCGTATTTCGGTGTGGTTCTTCTCACGTAGTGAGGGTGATATGAGACTATGGCAAGGACTTACTTGCTCAAGCGTCGATCAAGTCATGAGACTTGTCTTGGTCCTCTTCGTCGTCGTCGTTTTCGTCCTGCTCACTCGAACGTTCGTAGAACTCGTCCAAGATCTTGGGGCTGATACGGTTCAACATCTCCTTGGGGAAGATTCTCAACAAAGACCAGGCGAGATCCAAAGAGTCGAAAATGGATCTGTCCTCGTAGGCACCTTGGGCGATGAAGTTCTTCTCAAACTTCTCCAAGAACTCCAAGGACAACTTGTCCTCGGTGGAAAGAGCCTCCTCACCAACAACGGACTTCATGGCCGCTGCGTCTCTGCCAATAGCGTACTTTGCGTACAACTGGTTGGACACATCGCCGTGGTCCTTTCTGGTCATGCCCTCACCGATGGCCGACTTCATCAAACGCGACAAAGAAGGAAGCACGTTGATGGGTGGGTAGATACCTCTGTTGTCCAACTGGCGGTCGACAAAGATCTGGCCCTCGGTAATGTAGCCGGTCAAATCGGGGATAGGGTGGGTGATATCGTCGTTGGGCATGGTCAAGATAGGGATCTGAGTGATGGAACCGTTTCTGCCTTCCACACGGCCGGCTCTCTCGTAGATTGTCGACAAGTCAGTGTACATGTAACCGGGGTAACCTCTTCTGCCGGGCACTTCTTCTCTGGCAGCAGACACCTCTCTCAAGGCATCGGCGTAGGAGGACATGTCGGTCAAGATGGTCAACACGTGTCTCTCGGTCTGGTAGGCCAAGTACTCTGCGGTGGTCAAGGCCAATCTAGGGGTGATGATTCTCTCGATGGTAGGGTCGTTGGCCAAGTTCAAGAACAAGGAGGTTCTGTCCAAGGAACCGTTCTCCTCGAAGTCCTGCTTGAAGAAGCGAGAAGTTTCCAAGTTGACACCCATGGCGGCAAACACAATGGAGAAGTTGTCCTCGTGGCCGTCGTGAACGTCCTTGGTGGGTCTGACCAAGCCGGCTTGTCTGCAGATTTGGGCAGCAATTTCGTTGTGGGGCAAACCGGAGGCGGAGAAAATGGGGATCTTCTGACCTCTGGCAATAGAGTTCATGGTGTCAATGGCAGAAATACCGGTGGAGATCATTTCCTCGGGGTAAATACGGGCAAAGGGGTTGATGGGAGAACCGTTAATGTCCAAGTAGTCCTCGGCGAAAATCTTGGGGCCCTTGTCGATGGGACGGCCGGAACCGTCAAAGACACGGCCCAACATGTCCTCCGACACAGCAATCTTCAAGTTTTCACCAGTAAACTCCACACGGGTCTTTTTGATGTCGATACCCGAGGTGCCCTCGAAAACTTGCACAATGGCCTTCAGGCCTCTGACCTCCAACACCTGGCCGGCTCTCACGGTGCCGTCGGGCAAGGTCAAGTTGACGATCTCATTGAAGCGGGGGAATTTGACCTTGTCCAAAATCACCAAGGGGCCGTTCACGCCGCACACGGTGTTGTACTTGATTCTGGGCTTGATTTTGAAGCTGTCGGCGACAGCCTTTTTGTTCAACTCGAACAACTCTTTGTCGGTCAACATGTTTTCAAACGTGGTAGGTGGACGGGCTCTTCGAGACGGGGTGGAATGGCTGGATTGGGTCTCGGATGTGGGCCACGTTGAGGTGCTCTGTTATCGGGATTTTGTCGATAATTTGGCCTACAGGTGAGCCCCTGTGTGCAGGTATCACGAGCCATGGCAAGCTCTTACAGCGCCCGGCCAAACCACTCATCTCGCCAACAAAGCCAACAGACTGGAAAAGAAGGAGGCGGGATTGTGAAAGCAATCGGTTATCTATGAAGTAAGCTTTTATGAGAATCTTCTACTTTGGCTGGCTCATCTTGCTGACCACGTCCCAGCCGTCGAGGCGGGCACGTGACTGCTCCATGATCGAGAGCACGCCTTTGGCGTTGTGGCCCGGCATAAGTAACTCGTAAACCCGTCTCGCCACCCACTTGGCATCGATAGAGTCCACCTGGCTGTTTTCCCGACTCAATTCCGGAATCTGGCCGCCTTTCCCAGAGTGCGCCTTGCTGGTTGTGCCGTACACCTGCCTGTCACTGATGTTCAGTTTGTACAGCGTCATTCGTTGGACTGCTGCCCTTGAGCTGGACGGGTTGCCTTGGAAGCTTGACCCCTGCGTCGGGTCGATCCAGGAACTGCCAAACGTGCCTGTTTCTGAGGGCCCGTATGACGCCCACAGTGAATCCAAGCTTTGCTGGAGAGTCGAAGAGATTGCTGAATTGTTCTGGCCTGTTTTCGGATGTTGGAAGTAGCCGTCCATCGAGGCCACTTTGTGTAGAATAATACGGAAGTCCAAGCAGAAACGTGCCAGTACATCCTGCGCCCGCGCAGGAGTGCTAGTCAAAAGGTCAGAGACCGGGCACTGGTCAAAAAACGAGTGGAAATTCATGAGGATCATCACGATGATTCGGACAAACCTTGCCATATCGTGCGGGCTGAGTTTGCTCACTGGCTTGGTGAGAATTTTATGTGGCACAACAACTAGCTTTTTGCCGTGCGCCATACCCACTGGTGATTTTTCGTCATCATGCCCCAAATTGGTGGGAGCAGGTGCAGGCGCTGCATCTGGTGTGTTTCCAGACGCTGCCAGGTCCTGGCCTTGCTCGTTACTCTTGAGTGACGATCGCCGCTGGGTGTTGGCTGTGCGTGAGGATATGGGTATTTTGATTGCATTGTCTAGAATGGTGATCTTGTCGAGCGGATGCTCGGGAGAGACTGAGGTTTGTTCCTCGCTTTCTGGTGGATCTTCTGGGAGATCAGAAGCACCAGTGTTGGTGATGCTGTCCAACTTGTTTTGCACCGAGGCATAAAATTTCTGGTTCGGGAGTAGTTTCTCCAACTCAGCAAGAAACGGAAGTTTTATGTCTTTGCCAGGCCCTGCAAACATCTGCGTCAACAACCGCTGTAACCGGATGAGGTCCTGGAGCATGATGTTGACGGCGAAGATCTGGCTCTTGGCGAACATCGAAAGCGTAAGGATGGGCTTCCCCCAAAAGAAGGTCGGCAGCCCAAACACGTTCAACTTCGAACCAGGGAGAATAATCTCTCGAGCCACAGTGTAGTTGTGGAGCTGTCGGAGCATCACCTGGTGGGCTACTCGGGTATTGGTGTGTTCCTGAAGTTCCAGTGTTCGTGTGTTGGCCCGATCCAGCGAATCCTTGTGCTGCTGCCTGAGCACACGCTCGTCTTTCACCGCGTGTTCTGCTCTGGTGTGTATCTCATTGGTAAGCAGCGCAAATTTCTGCTCTAAGCTCTGGCACGTTTCTCTGGCCCTTGCCACTCGCAGTTCGGCCGCTCGGTGAACAATGCGCTTGTTCATGAGCTCCAACTTTTTCAAATGTAGCGCCAAGTCTTCCACGGCGTTTCTGCTTGGCGAAACTAGTCGTAGTTGAGCGTTCTGCTGTTCTATGCTGGCCAAAAGTGCCTCAATGGGCTGGCCCGGCTGCTCCGGTTTGAGCCGGAGGCTGCAGTAGGCCAAGATGAGGTTGATCTGGGACCGCATGGCGTCGTTTTCGAGCTCGTTGGCCGCCGCTGCCTTGCGGACGTCGCTGATTCGGTTCCCGACACACTCTCCACAGAGTATCCCGTTCTGCAGCGCCACCTTCATGCACATGGGGCAGCAGAAGGGCTCCAGCGATACGGCGGGCGCCATGTGTAGTGGGATTGGCGTGAAGTTGGGATAAAGGGTTGGTATAGGATATGGTGGTGAAGTGGCGGGATGCTTATTAGTGTGAGTTGAGGGACTGTGGCGGTTGCGGACAATGTGCTACTGGTGTTTTGCAAGGTTGGTGCTGATGTGTGGGTAAGTGCGAAACCTGGGGTAAGACCCATATCTACTCACTTGAGCCTACCAACTACTTAGGAAAATCGAGCAAACGTAACACATTAAAAGGTGCTGAGCACATCTAGCAGTTGTAAAATGGGCCGTGGCTATCGCTGTAGGACAACACTTGGACGGCTACTTCCGGCGGGACTTTCGTAGGATGCGGCGCTCGGCGATTTCCCGGACCATGAGCGCCATGGCGTGGTCGACGGAGTCGTGCACGTCCAACAAGACAAAGCCCGCCCGCCACTGTTTCGCAAGCTTCTTGCCGTCTTCAATCAAAGTCGGCGACGCCAACGGCAGGTCGCGGTGGGTGCACAAGACCCAGATGGGCGGCGGGCACAGCGGGTCGGCCGGGTCGATCAGCTGGTCGAGGAGCCCCAGGCGCGGCACGTCTCGCGGGAGCGGCTCGCTGCGGTCGAACATGTTGCGGACGGCGGACTTGAGCGAGAAGACGTCCTTTTCCTTGCCGTGCTCCCAGAGCGTGCGGTAGGTGTGGAACTCCTTCCAGGCCTCCTCGAGCCCGGCCTTGATGGTCAGGAGAAGCGTCAAGGACGTCTCCTGCAGCGCGGCGGCCGCCTCCCCGTACAGCGGCGGCGTCGCCAGCGGCACGGCGCTGTAGCACAAGAAGTAGCCGTCGATGGCGCCGTTCATTTCGCCCGCGCCGCTGGCGACAAGCAACGGCTCGGTGTTCACGGGCTGCCGCGGCTCGTCGGCAAGCTTGCGCAAGATGTGTTTCCCCAAGCGGGCGTGGAGCGACGCCTCCAAGAACGGCACGAACTGGTTGGCGTTGAACGCCGGCGTGTCGATGAGCTCGGCCAAGACGGGCGAGATGTGGGTCGCCGACACCGCGTAGTAGCTGTTGCGGATCACCTCCTCGGCGTCCAGCGGCGGGCGGCTGGCGGCCTTAGCCAACGCTGCCATCACGACGGGACTGAGCACCACGTCGGGCATGGTGAGCGCAAACTCGAGCGCCTGCTTTGGGTGCTTGGTGTCGAGCACAAGCCGCAGCGGCACGTCCTCGGCGATGAACTCAAACATCACGGGCACCGTCTTGCGCAGCGGGTAGTACGTCTCGCGAGACGTGCCGTCGGTGAGCTTCAGAATCACGGCCGTTTTGCCCGTGCGGGGACCGCCCAAGAAAGCGACCCGCACAGGGTCCTTGGCATTGAGAGGGCTGGAGAACAGCGTCGCCATGCGCAGGGTGGGGGTGTTGTAGGTAGAGATGGGTGGTTGGCCTCAGGTGATGCGGCTCAGGCCGATGCGCATGCACCTAGGCATCAAGGCACCGAGAGATAGTGGCTGAAATTGGCAAATCTTAAAATGGAGCATATTTAACGGTCAACATAGATGAATGTCTTTAATGTTTGCATTGGCTCTGGCATGGGGTCCCACAATAACAAGATGGTGTAGTGTGTCGATGACGCACAGGGCTTCTGTCATGAGACAATGACATGCCTCGGACAATGCCCCCAACCTTGTGCTCGGCTGTGCCTGACGCCCTTGTCTACTCGGCAGCGCAGTAGGCCACGCCCACCTCAGAGTCGCCCTGGCCATAGTAGAGAAACCACCGGCCCTGGAACTGCACCACGCCCTCGGTGAACACCACGTTGTTCACCTGGCCCTCCGTCTCGTTGTCTGCCTCAGGCACCAAGCACGGCTGCTCCATGCGGGCCAACGGCCCGTCGTGCAAGTTGTCGTAGTCCACCAACATCTGCGAGATGGTGTAGGTGCCCTTGGGGTACCTGCCTCCTCCCGTGGTGCTGGAGTTGTAGAAGAAAATGTACTTGTTGGTGCCGGCTAGCTTGATGGGCGGCGGCCCCGCCTCGATCAACCGGTTCTGCCAGTCAAAGAGCCCCTTGGCCCACACCCGGTTGCTGATCTGCCAGTGCACCAAGTCGGTGCTGGAGGCTAGCTGGAGCCCCGCCTCGCCCCAGATCATGTAGTACTTGCCGTCGGCGTGGCGGTCGGTGAACATGGCGCCGGACTTCAGCCAGCCCCGCCGGATGAACTGGGTGCCGTTCAACGCCGTGCAGATCTCGTCGAACCGGTCGTGCTCAATCACCGGCGGGTGCTTGTCCCAGTGGAGAAGGTCACGGGACACCGCCACACAGAGCCGGGCCAAGTGGCCGTCGTAGGCGGTGTAGGTCATGTAAAACTGTTTCGTGTCGTTGTCCCACACCACTCGGGGGTCCTCGCAGCCCCCGCCTTTCTCCCACGGCTCGGTCGGCTCCAACACAGGGTGGGGGAGCCGCTTGAAGTCGAAGCCATCGGTCAGCCACGCCAAACCTATGCTCAGCGTGCGGGCCTTGTTCTGTGCCCGGTAGAGGAGAAACACCTTCCCGTCTGCCACTATGGCTGCGGGGTTGTAGATGTAGGCCGACTCGAAGTCGTGGTCCGGATTGGGCCTGAGAATCGGGTTGTGCTTGTATTTCTGGAACGGGCCGATCGGGAACGCCCGGGGCGCTTTGTAGTGTTTGTCGCCGATGGGCGAGTCGGGGCCTATGCTGGGGACTAACATGGTGAGTACCCCACAATGCGGGGTGCAATGGCTCAAGACTGCAAGGAAGAGAGACGATGAATGCAGAAAATTAAGAAGTAAGACAGATTTACCGATTTGAAGCGGTAAAATTTGCGCTTAAGAATGATCCAACTGACCTGGCACCTGGATCTGGCACCTGGACCTGGCACCTATGTAAGCCAACACTAGAGCAGCTCCCACCACCCTGCACCTTATACGTAAGTACCCAGCACAAGCACCCAACACAACAACTCCAGCCAAGTACAGCTGCAAACAGCCAATTACAGCTACAAAGCTTTCAAAGTTTCACACCGATCAATTGCAAGGCCCTGCAGCGAATTCGTTGCGGCTTGCCGATAAGCTTTCTGACATCACTGAGCCAAGCCAGCAATCGCCCGGGCCATAGGCACCAAACAGCACCAGCCGTGGCTAACCTCGACCGGACTCAACCATAAGAATAAAAAGATAGAAAATTTACCAAGTCTCTCACCAATGTTTATAGTTGATATTCTCTCTCTAGTCTGGGCCAACTCTGAGGAATAGCCTGAGACCACCCTGCGAAACGGTCCGAGCCCGCGCCCCAGGCGAGGGGCACCAGCTTTTTTCCCGCTGTCTCCTCCATAGTAAGCATCAGCCCGATCCTCTTCCCCTGTGCCTTGGAGTTTGCCTAGCCAGAAGCATATTGGTCCAGCCGGCGCCACAGCCCTCCTGCCCACTTATCCCAAAAATCAACCGAATCGCCGCCCTACTGTGCCCAGCCATTGACATACCCAAACCCACACAAACAACTCGCCACCGGCCATGGGCCAATTCCTCTCCCACCCGGTCGAGGACAAGTCCATCGACTTCCGGTCGTTCGAGTCCCTCACGTATTGCACGGGATCCATGCAAGGGTACCGCATGACCATGGAGGACGCCCACGACATCCGCATTTCTGAACACGAGGACATTGCCGTGTTTGGTGTCTTTGACGGCCACGGCGGCCGAGACGTGGCCGACTTGCTACGCGACAGCTTGGTCTCGCTGGTGTTCAAGGCACTCAAAAAACTCAATGCCACCCCGGCACCGCTACCCAAGCTCACCAAGGTGCTCAAGGACTGTTTCTTCGAGGTGGACCTGCGCTTGCCCGAGCAGGACGCCGCCAACTGCGGCTCCACGGCAATCGTGTCGACGCTTGTCGCCGGGCGCTACATCATCATTGCCAACACGGGCGACTCGCGGCTGATTTTGTCGTTGCCCGGCGGCGCCGCCAAGACGCTTTCGTTTGACCACAAGCCGCTGCACATGGGCGAGCGGGTCCGCATCGAGAACAGCGGCGGCTACGTGATCAACTCGCGGGTCAACGAGATCCTCGCCTTGCTGCGGGCGTTTGGCGACTTCAAGTTCAAGATGCCCTGGCTACAGCTCGGCGCCCCGGGCCGCAACAACTCGTACTTGGAGCAGAACCGCCACCACACCCGCAACAGCTTGGTGGCCCTACCGCCAGAGTTGTTCCAGGTCACCGTCGAGCCCGAGATCATGGTCTACGACCTCCAGGCGTTGCCCATGCCGGAGTTCATGATCTTGGCCTGCGACGGCATCTGGGACTGCTTCACCAACGACCAGTTGATCGCCATCATCCGCGGCAAGCTTGGCGAGGGCTGGAACTTACAGCACATCACAGAGCACGTCTTGAACGAGTGCATCAGCATGGCGTCCAGCATCACGGGCGTCGGCTTCGACAACATGACCCTCATGATTGTCGCGTTCCACCCACAGGCCACCATTGAGTCCTGGCTCTTTGACATGAAGAGACGCGTGCAGCTGGAGGCCGACGCCGAGTAAGAGAAGCTGCTGATAGAGAAGACGGGGGTTTTTTGGCACGGGCCAATACCCTCGGGTCCGGGTGCCTGGAGTTTCCAACCACGCCAAGCAAGCGCGCTCAGATCATGCCATTTGGTGGCCGGGCCACCTACACGGTGTCGGCTAAAGCGGTAGAGTAGAATGTATATATCAGGTCAACGAGGTATGAATTAAGGAACATATGAGAAATGCTGGAGGTGGAATTGGCAATGCCAGGCAATTTCCTGATGGGAAGCTCTTCTGACTGGCTTATCGCGACGCACCAACCTCATTGATCAATACCGCTTGGAGAAACCCCAGCACAAGTGCATACCCCGGATCTTGTACCACAGATCTGTGAAAACACATATACACAGCAGGAGCTCCGGCGCCCGATCCCGGCAATCTTGGAAGGTGTCCCCCCAAAATTTTTGCCAAGGCCTGTGGCCCTATCCTCTTCCCCATACACGTCTATTCAAACACCCACTGCATCGACCCTTGCACCGGCCATGTCGCTCCAAAACCTCACCATGTCGTACCAGACCTCCACAATGCTCTACACGGAGCCGGCGGCGTTTGAGGACGAGATCCTCACGCTTGCCCGGGACCCGAACCTCAACAAAGAGAAGGGGAAAAGCGAAAAGCTCGTGCTGTTGATCCAGGGCTTCCCTCTCGCCGAACGCAAGGTGAGCCGGCTCTGCCAGCTCTCGCTCACAATCTTGCAGACGCTCGAGAAGATCGAGTTGAACCTCCGCAACTGGGCGTTCATGTCGCTCGACATCAACTCCAGCAACCACTTCCTGAGCCTGAACCCAGACGAAATCAAGATCTTTAACAACAACGTCAGCGTGCGGGTCATCTCGTCGTGCCAGGACCTCACGGTGAAGCTCAACAAAATCACCGCCGACTTGGACTTCATCACCAAGGCGCTGCGAACGCTAACGCCCATCGAGTACATCAGCGACAGCGGCACGCTTCTCACGTCGCTCACGTTGCGCAACATCAAGTTGAAGGACGAGCTACGAGACAAGATCTCCGTCGCGTACCTGAAGGCCAAGCTCATCACCATCGGCACCAACTTGGAGGACATGCTAGAAGGCGGCACCGCCGAGCAGCAGAGCACCGTCTCGTCGTACAAGCAGTTTGTCGTGAGTCTCTTGGGCCAGTTGAACCGTGCGGTGGACGCCCAGGAAGACGAGGAAAAGAACGAGTGCTTGGCCGTGATCAACGACATGGAGCAGATGTTCGAGGCGTTCAAGCTCGAGTACGCCCAGAGCGCCGTCGAGCAGTACGAGCCTCTGCTAGACGAGTACTACGACGACTCGCCCCGGGACTTGGACTCCTTGGACGGCCTGGGCGACACCCAGCTCACAAGCCCGTCGCTGTTCTTACAGCCCACGGTCCACTCCATCACGAAAACACCAGAGCTGTCTCTTGTCGAAACCCACCGCCGCAACTCGGTGGTGTCGCTTGCGTCCACGTCCATGCTCCAGAAGTCGACCTTGACCGAAGAGCTTCCGTACCTCATGTCGGCGTTCAACCTGGCCAAGACCCTCGAGGAGGACGTCTTCCACTACAAGAACGACGAGGAGGAAAAACACAAGAAACTGCTGCCCACGAGCGAGCAGCCCCCGGAAACAGCCAAGCGCCAGTTCCCGGCCCACAAAACAAACCTCCCGGACCTGGCGCTCTACTCGCAGAGCTCGATTCTTTCGGCGGTGCCGCAGTCCGACCCGTCGGCGTACCTCTATGCCAATAACTCGCTCTTGTCGAAGTTCGGCATCAAGCCCCAGGTCATCACCGCCCCGTTGGGCAACAGCGCCCGGCTAGGTCCTGGCTTCAAGCGTGTTCCGGCGAAGGCGCTCGGCGAGGCTACAGAAGACGAGGAGAAGGAGAACGGGTTTGCGCCGTTGACACGAGCCAACCTAGACTCGTACACCCTCTCTGCATTCAAGACACTTGAGTACGAAGACACCGTGGAGTAAGTCCACGCCGCCACGATACCCGTCCTTCCAGAAGAACACCGCCCGCGGCTGCGCCATGCCATCATTCATCGATTCACAGTCTATAGACAATCTACGACTCGCAACAGGCCCGGTCAGTTGCCCTCCATCTTGTTCAACTCCTTGACGAAATGCTCGCCCCAGTACGACGAGGTGTACTTGGAGATGTAGCCAAAGAGCTTGTCGAAGTTCAACTCCTTCTTCTCGGCCGGAAGCGTCAAGCTCTCGCGGATGGCGTCGCTCAACTCCTCAATGTTCCAAGGGTTCACGACAAGCGCCCCCTGGAGCGACTGCGCTGCGCCAGCAAACTCGGACAAAATCAAGGCGCCCTTGTTGTCCTGCTGGCACGCAATGTACTCGTAGCTGACCAAGTTCATGCCGTCACGCGTCAGACTCACCAAGCACACGTCGGAGATGTAGTACAAGCTGATGAGCTCCTCAAAGGGGATGGACTTGTGGAGGTAGTGGATCGGCACAAACTCGACGGTGCCGAACTTGCCGTTGATGCGGCCCACAAGCTCCTCCACGTTGGCCCGCAAGGTCTTGTACTTCTCGACGTCGCCGCGCGAGGGCACGGCCACCTGGACAAGCACCACCTTGCCGATCCACTCTGGGTTTTCCGTGAGGAAGACCTCGAACGCGTGGAGTTTCTGCGGCACGCCCTTGATGTAGTCCAAGCGGTCGACGCCGACAATGACCTTGGTGTTGCCGAACTTCTGCTTGAGTTTGTCGATGCGGGCCACGACGGAGTCCTTGCGGACGCCCTCTGTGAAGTTGTCGACGTCAATGCCGATCGGGAACGCGCCGATGCTGATGGACCTGCCTTCAAACTCGATGCCGTTCGGGACGGTCTTGACGTCGGAGATGATGTGCGACACCGAGGACAAGAAGTGTCTGGCGTAGTCGTAGGTGTGGAAGCCAATGAGGTTGCAGCTCAAGACGCCGACCAAGATCTCCTTGCGCACAGGCAAGATCCTGTAGATCTCGGACGACGGGAACGGGGTGTGGAGGAAGAAGCCGATCCGCACGTTCTTGCGGGACAGGCCCAACTCCTGGCGCAACATCCGGGGCAAGAGCATGAGGTGGTAGTCGTGCACCCACACCATGTCGTTGTCGTTGACCTGCGACGCGATCTTGGAGGCGAACTTGCGGTTGGCCTCGATGTACGCTGCCCACGCTGTCTCGTCAAAGTTCATTTCGCCCGGGTGGTAGTGGAACAACGGCCACAAGATGCTGTTGGAGAAGCCGTTGTAGTGGAGGTCTGCGACGGTGTCGCTGAGGAAAATGGCCGTGCAATTGAACTGCTCCATGAGCTCCTCGTTGACCTGGTCCTGCTGCTCGGGCGGGATCTCGAGCCCGGGCCAGCCCAACCACTGGAACTCGGTGGTTTTCTTCAAGCCTTGCAACGCAGTGACAAGCCCGCCGGACGACATCAGGTAGTCGTACGACCCAGCATTGTTGCTGGTGATGGTCACGGGCAATCGGTTCGACACCACTAGGACTTTGCTGTCGGGGGCCATGGTGGGAGTGGTTGGTAGGTATGCGCGCAGCGGGCCATGTGGCACCACCTGGTGTAGATGGAGTAGGGTCGGTCCATGCAAAGGAAATAATTTTCTACTGCTATGGGGAAAGACAGTTGAAGAGCCCTTCTTATTTGTGGCGAGGTGCAGCGGCTTTTGCCGAGATGGAGCAGTATGTGCTTACAGGTCTGACCCTGGACCGAGGATCAGACCGGGTCATGATTGAGGGCATGATCCGGGGAATTGCCCACGTCTTCACACCGGCCAGCCAAATCAAACAAGCTAACTTTTTCAAAACTTGACTCTAGCTTGTTTTGGCTGCACCACCTTTGGACTCTGCCCGATCTGGTGCTGCGGCACGGCTGGCGTAGCATAACAAACCGGACACAGCACCGGCCATTGACCCAGCCAATACCAACAAACAGATTCGGTATCCTAATAATGATCAGGCCCAAGTAACAAAACAATAGTTTTAAGAGATTTGGACCGACTCGACTTTGTAGGTTCCCCACCTTATTCGCACACGACCTTCACCACCTTGATCGCGATCAGCAACACTCCACCACCATGTACAACCCCTACGCCGAGGCCGTTGGCCAGGAAGACCCCACGTTGCAGCATCCACAGCCCCGGCACGTGCACCGCTACTCGCAGGACGGTGGCCAGGGGTACCAGAAACAGAACCAGCACAGCCAGGGCTACTCGAACCAGGGCTACTCGAACCAAGGCTACCAGGCCCAGTACGCGGCCCAGCAGTTCCCCGCACAGACAGCACAGTACCAGGGCCAGTACCAGCAGATGCCCACGGGCCAGCCCCAGTACCAGCAACCCGGACAGGGCCAGTACCAGCAGCCCGGGCAGGGCTACCAACAGGCCCCGGCGCAAGGCCACTACCAGCCCAATGCCGCGTACGGCGAGTTCTTCAAGGACCCTGCCGCGTCGATGGCTGCGCAGTTTGCCAAGTCCTCTCTCGGCCAGTCCAACACATACCTCCAGCAGAACTTTGGCCTGTACATGCCTGTGGCGGGCGAGTTGAAGTACTACTTCAAGGTCAGCAACGCGTACGCGTGGCGCAAGTTGGCGCTCATTCTTTTCCCCTACCGCCACAAGGACTGGCAGCGGATTCTCGCCGTGGACCAAGGCGGGGCCGCCGCCGCCAGTCTGTTCATGCCGGCCTGCGACGACATCAACGCGCCCGACCTCTACATCCCGTTGATGTCGTTTGTCACGTACATCCTCCTATGGGCGCTGTTGCTGGGCTTGCGCGGCGACTTCCACCCAGAGGTGTTTGGGTACTTGGCCTCGCAGACACTTGCGTGCCTGTTCTTGGACATCTTGATCTTCCGCGTCGGGCTCTACTTGCTCAACTGCCTGACCCAGTCGTCGTTCTGGGACCTCGTGGCGTTCAGCGGGTACAAGTACGTGACGATTACCGCGCTTCTCTGCGCCAAACAGCTTCTCGGTGGCCTGGCGCTCGCGTACTACTCGGTGTTGCTCATGGCCGTCGCCAGCTTGTCGTTGTTCTTGATGCGCTCGTTGAAGTTCTTGATCTTGCCCACCAGCATGGGCGACAGCGCCTCGCAGACGATCCTGAACTCCCAGAGACGCATCCGGGTCCAGTTCTTGTTCATCTACTCCGTCGTGGTCCAGCTCCTCATCGTGTTTTTCATGTGCCGGTGAACACTGACTATGACGGAAGGGACGGGAAGAAGACAGATAGACAAGGAGACTGGAGCGCAAAACAATCAGACAAGGAGATAGGCCACAGTGGTGGAGGCGGCTTGCCCATCCCGGCACACGGTCACGTGCCCCAGCGCTCAACCCACTGAGCGATGCGTTATAGTCACCGCGGGCGTTGCGCAGGACGCGTCTCAGACTCTCTATATAGCACACCCAAATCTTGAAAGGTCACCCCCGCCGCTGTGCCGCCGATAATAAAGAAATGTCGTCTGTAGCGCTGCGGTCTTTCAAAGGGTCCACGTCGGCCCGCTTCGTCAAAAACAAGTCCTCCAAGGTCACGTCCCAGTTCAAGGCCTCCACCGAATCAGACGAGAAACCCAACCCGCTCCTCAACGACTCCATCACGAAAAGAGACTTGGTCGAGAAAATCGACGCCTTGGACGAGCTCATGGGCTTTGAGCGGTTCCAGCACGGCGACTTGGACGGCGCAAAACCCAGAAAGGGTTGGTTGGTCAATATGCATGCTACTACAGTGCCTTCGGAAGAGTACATGGCCGGCTACTCGGGCGTGGACTTCTACTTCCTCGACGAGGAGGGCGGTCTGTTCAAAGCCACACTACAGTACGACCCGTACTTCTTCCTCATAGTGGCCCAGGGCCGAGAAGCCGAGGTCGAGGAGGCATTGAAAAAGGCGTTGGAGCCGTGCAACTTGAAAACCGTGTCTCGCGAGCTCAAGGACGACCTAGCGCTACCCAACCACTTGGTCGGCCTCCAAAGAACCATGGTCAAACTACAGTTCCACAACATATCCGATCTTCTAGCAGCACGCAGGATCTTGGGACCCATCGTCAAGGAGAACCAGGCCAAGAAGGACACCAGAGACGTGTTCCAGGTCATCAACTTCAACAACTCGGACAACATCGACGCGCTGGCTGCTCACCGTAAAACCGAGAACCACAAGAACAGAGGCCACGACTCAGCGTCAGACCCAATGACCCTAATCGAGGATCTCCGTGAGTACGACGTGCCGTTCCACGTGCGGGTCTCCATCGACCAGAACATCCGTGTCGGGAAATGGTACGACGTCTATGCCCAGCATGGCTCGGTTTCTTTCGAGGAGGACACCAAAAAAATCGCTTTCGCCGACCCCGTGGTGTTGGCCTTTGACATCGAGACAACCAAGGCTCCCCTCAAGTTCCCCGACGCCAAGATCGACCAGGTCATGATGATCTCGTACATGATCGACGGCGAAGGCTACTTAATCACCAACCGTGAGATCATTTCCGAAGACATCGAGGACTTCGAGTATACCCCCAAGCCAGAGTACCCTGGCCAATTCAGCATTTTCAACGAGCCTGATGAGAAACACGTTCTCCAGCGCTTCTTTGAACACATCCGGGACTGCAGACCCACCGTCATTGCCACCTTTAACGGTGACTTCTTCGATTGGCCCTTTGTCGAGACCAGAGCCAATTTCCATGGCCTCGACATGTTCGACGAAATCGGATTCGCCAAGGATAACGAGGGCGAGTACAAGTCAAAGTACTGTGTACACATGGACTGTTTCCGTTGGGTGAAAAGAGACTCTTATCTCCCGCAAGGTTCGCAAGGTTTGAAAGCCGTAACCACGGCCAAGTTGGGCTACAACCCCATCGAACTCGACCCGGAACTCATGACCCCTTATGCATACGAACAGCCACAAGTTCTTTCCGAGTACTCTGTCTCGGATGCCGTGGCCACCTACTACCTATACTTCAAATACGTGCACCCCTTCATTTTCTCCTTGTGCACCATCATTCCCTTGAATCCCGACGAGGTGTTGCGCAAAGGTACAGGTACCTTGTGCGAGATGTTGTTGATGGTTCAGGCCTACGAGAAAGGCATTCTTTTGCCGAACAAGTACACGGATCCCATCGAGCGCTTCTACGAGGGCCATCTCTTGGAGTCCGAAACTTATGTCGGTGGCCACGTGGAGTCGCTAGAGTCTGGTGTGTTTCGGAGCGACATTGCCAGCGACTTCAAAATCCAGCCAGCCGCCATCTCAGAGCTTCTTCGAGACCTACACAGCTCCATCAAATTCTGCATCGAGGTCGAGAACGGCATGCCACTTGCTGACGTCGAAAACTACGATGAAGTGTACAACGACATCAAGAACAAGTTGGAGAATTTACGGGACAACCCAGTCAGACACGAAAACCCTTTGATTTATCACGTCGACGTGGCATCCATGTATCCCAACATCATGACATCCAACCGTCTACAGCCAGACTCGATGAAGACTGAAGAGGACTGTGCTGCATGTGACTTCAACAGGCCGGGCAAGAATTGCGACCGCAGACTTGAATGGTCTTGGAGAGGCGAGTTTTCCCCGGCAAAAGCTAACGACTATGCTTTGGTGAAGCGGACTCTTCAGAACGAGATGTTCCCAGCACTCAAGGAGTGGTTACCGAAGCGGACCTTCGACGAACTTCCATACCCCGAGCAGGCTCAAAGGATTAAGAAGAGACTCGACGAATACGCAAAAAAGAACCACAACAAGAAGAAGATCACAGAGACCATCACACGAGAAGCCATCGTCTGCCAAAGAGAGAATCCGTTCTACGTGAACACCGTCCGCAACTTCCGTGACCGTCGTTACGAGTTCAAGAACTTAGCCAAAGTTTGGAAGGGGAAAGCCGGGAAGTGCAAAGACTCCATCACGAAGGATGAAGCCAACAAAATAGTGGTTTTGTACGACTCTTTGCAGCTTGCCCATAAAGTCATCTTGAACTCCTTCTATGGTTATGTCATGAGAAAAGGCTCGAGATGGTACTCCATGGAGATGGCGGGCATCACGTGTCTCACAGGCTCTAAGATCATTCAGATGGCACGTGCCTTGGTAGAACGCATCGGAAGACCTTTGGAGCTCGACACTGACGGTATTTGGTGTATTTTGCCCTCCTCGTTTCCCGAAAATTACAATTTGCGGTGCAAAAACGGAAAGAAAGTTTTCTTGGAATACCCGTGCTCTATGTTGAACTACTTGGTGCATCAGCAATTTACCAATCATCAATATCAGGACTTGATCGATCCTAACAGCTTTAAGTATCTGACCAAGTCAGAGAACTCCATTTTCTTTGAAGTTGACGGTCCATATCGCGCTATGATCTTGCCAACCTCCAAGGAAGAAGGCAAAGGCTTGAAGAAGAGATACGCTGTCTTTAACAAGGATGGACTGTTAGCAGAGTTGAAAGGTTTCGAGCTCAAAAGAAGAGGAGAATTGAACCTCATCAAGAACTTTCAGTCTGATATTTTCAAGTTGTTCCTTGAAGGTGATACATTGGAGAACTGCTACAAAGCTGTTGCTTCTGTCGCCAATAACTGGCTTGACGTCTTGGACACTAAGGGTGGCATGTTGGAGGATGAGGATTTGATTGAGCTTATTTGTGAAAACAAGAGTATGAGCAAAGCACTCACCGAATATGAGGGCCAAAAATCGACATCTATCACCACAGCGAAACGCTTGGGTGAGTTTTTGGGAGAGGAAATGGTGAAAGACGCAGGCTTGGCATGTAAGTATATCATCAGTGCCAAGCCCTTGGGCAGCCCTGTCACTGAACGTGCTGTGCCTGTTGCCATTTTCTCCTCAGACAAAAAGGAGTTCTTCTTGAAGAAATGGTTGAAAGACCCATCATTGAAGGAGTTTGACCCTCGTTCGGTTTTGGACTGGAATTATTACTACGAGCGGTTAGCGTCAGTGGTCCAAAAGATCATTACCATTCCTGCTGCATATCAAAATGTCAAAAATCCTGTGCCGAGAGTTCCTCATCCAGAATGGTTGCGGAAGAGAATTTCTATTCAAGAGGATCATATGCAACAGTCAAACATCACGAAGTTCTTTGGAGCAAGTTCCAAGAGAGATGTCGCCACAAAGCTCTTGAAAGATATCGAGGAGTTCGGTGAGGTGTCAGAAGACATTGGTTCTCGACCAAAGATTGGAAAAGTGTCTGTCAAGAAGCGTAAACTCCGTGAAGCACAGAGAGCAAAAGTTGAAGAAGAAGCTCGTCAAGCTGAGCTTCTCCAGGGCCCTTGTCCGCTGATGCTTGAGGATTATGCCGGGTTCTTGCAATACCAGAAGGCAAAATGGAACCTCCAAGCACGCAACAGAGAAAGACGCAAGAAGTTCTTTGGCGACAATTCAGAAACTTCACATCGTTCGTCCGTTGGCAACATGTTCAGGAAGCAGGCCGCAAATATGGCTGGCTCCGACTGGGAGATTCTTCAGTATAAAGCAGACCCTGTCAATCCTGGAGCGCTCAAGGTTTATGTTCTTTCGGGGCATAAAGTCTACTCGTTCCTGTTCCACATCCCACGTCAAATCTACGCCAGTTTCAAGGTTGAGCTTTCGGGCAAGAAGAAAATACCAAATTGTGAGATTGAGAGATCGAAAGCAGTGCTTCCCAATGGACATGACGGCTCGAATTTGTACAAGCTCACAATGCCGGAGACAACTTACCATGAAGAAATCAGCAGCGTGGATAGCTTACTTCATGATTCGAAATTACTCGGCCTTTACGAGACTGAAATCGATCCACTCGCGAGAGCTATCATCACTTTGGGAAATTCTGTCCGTTTCGATGATACCAGAGTCGGTGCCCTCGGAAAGTGTTTGAAGAATGGATTCTCGACCAAAGATTTAATCAAAATTGAGCAAGCTTCTTACCTCAAACGCTTCAACATGGATGTGCTTTACCTTCTTCACATCATTACCAACAGTTACGAATTCTTTGCATTGTTCAATTCGTGGAGTAACACTGTGACACTCTGCGTCTTGAAGCCATCCAGTGGAGCTCAAGAGTTGCAGAGCAATCTCGGCAAAGTGTACAAAGATGTGTACGCTGCTAGAAAAGATTCGTTCTACAACTTGTACAACATCATTGACTACCTGCCGGAAGCTGACTTTAATGTGGAGTACTTCCACAACCCTGCATCTTTGTACAAAAATCTCAACTCGGTGATCAGAAAGGTGCACGAAGGCAGAAGTAGCAAAGCGCTTCTTACTGTGCAATCTCCTTATTGCGAAAAAACATTGAGTCATCTCGATGCCACTTCCGACTTCCCCACCATCAAAATGAGTGTGGGTGAGGTGTCAATGCCGGCTATTGGGTGGCAGAGTTTGATCAGTAAGCGGATAATGAAGCACTACTTCCAGTTGGCTTCTTGGATCAAACACCTCATTGACTTGTCTAACTACTCTGATATCCCTCTTTGCAATTTGCAGAGCGATAACATGAGTTACTTGTTGGACGTGCAGTATGCTCGTCGCTTGGCGAGTAACAACATTGTCTTGTGGTGGTCTAAGAACCCATACCCTGATCATGGAGGCTTCGAGGCTGATCGGTCCAACGAGATGGAAGGGCTTGACTTCATCACCATCAACAATCCAGAAGTCTACGAAACGGCTTGTCTTGAAGTGGAGATTGGAACACTTACGATCAACACTGTTCTAACCAGCGCATTGATCAACGAGGCGGAGGGTACTGATTTGGCGGATGACCCACTCGAGGGTCGTGACGACAATGGCTCATCAACACTTGCAGTGGATACTTTCTCTCCTGCCGCTCTTACGCATTTACGTGCAATGGTAAAAGGATGGTGGGACGATGCTCTCAAGAACAATGCTCATGCAGATGCGATGATGGGCCATGTGGTGGCGTGGATTCATAAGAAGTCTTCGATGTTGTACGACTTCAAACTTCATCGGCATATTCACAACTTGACGTGCAAGTCTTTGTTGCAGTTGGTGAGTGAATTCCGCCGGATGAATTCCAACGTTATATTCGCCAATCGTCAAAAGCTCATCATCCAGACGAGCAAGGTGTCTGTGGAAAACTCTTATGCCTTTGGCAACTACTTGGTGAATTCCATACGGGCCAAACCACTTTTCAACTTCTTGGACTTGCGGGTCACACGGTACTGGGATTTGTTGGTCTGGATGGATGAGTTCAACTACGCGGGACGTTGTTGTACTACAATCACGAACGACGATGTCCAGGACTTGATGCCCTTTAGTCAGTGGCACATGAAGAAGTTTTTGCCGTTGATGTTTCAAAACGAGTTTGAGGACTGGGTGGTGATATTCCTTAATGCCCTTGCAGACTATAAGAACGAGCACCTACTTGGAAGCACGCAAGATGGCACACAACGTGTGACCCAGTTGGCACACATATTGAAGGGCCAAAGAAAACAGGACGCGGCCGAGCAGGACGACGAGGTCACGGAGATTTTGACGAACATGCGCAAGCCTCTCCAGCTTCGAATCCGCAAGTTGATTCGGCGCCAGAACGAGTCTATCTTGAACCCTGAGTTGAAGCAGGACTACGAGTTCCCTGTCTTGGCCGGCTCTCATTTGGCGATGAAAAACCCTGTCTTTGAGCTTGTCAAGTTCCTATGCGGGGTGCTTGCATTATCGGCCAAGCGTAACATCGAAACCCGGATGCTTCGCAAGGACCTTTTGGGTGAGTTGGATGTGAGAGAGTTCAGTGCAGAGTCTATCTTCGAGAACCCTAGCTCGTCGCTTGTGGTTTCTTCTGTGATTTGCGACTACTGTGATTTCATTCGGGACATTGACTTCTGCAGAAACGAGAGCCAGGACGTCTGGAACTGCACCAGCTGCAGGAAGCCCTACAACACCGCTGCCATGGAAGAGGAGCTCATTGGTCAGTGCAACCGGCTTGTGGTGAAATACTTGACCCAGGACCTTGTGTGTGACCGGTGCCGCCTGGTCAAGAGCGACAACATGAGCGAGTTTTGCAAGTGTTCTGGAAACTGGCTGGAGACGGTGCGGTACGAAGATGTGGAGAAGCGTGTGGCCGTGTTTCAAAGCGTGGCCACGTTTTACGGGCTCAAGATGCTCCGTGACTATTTGGAGGAGTACCACTAGTTATAAGTGGAAATAGTTATTATTTATAGACGGAAATTTTTGCAAGATTTCGGCACCCGGCGACTGCTCGTCTACCATGTAGGCCGCGCATCAACATCGAGCCTCGATACTGGTACAGTCCACAACAGTATTGACGGTCCGCATTTCTGCAAACTACAATGGCAAACCTGGTCAGCTTTCGAGATCGAGAACTCAAACTACTACAAGCATTCATCACAGCGGACGCCTCTGTCCTGGTGCCCAATCTCGTGGTGCTGGGCTTCAAATCAGTTGGAAAGACCCACACTGTGCTCCGACACTTGGCCCAGCAAGGTATAAGGCACACTGTGATCAACTGTGATGAGTTTATCACGCAGAAGATCATGCTCCAGAAGTGCCTCCACAACTTTCGGCTCGACAGCGGTGTCGACTTATCCACATACCACCAGCAGATCATGTATAAAGGCCTCGAGGCGGCGAGAATCTCGCTGATTTGCGAGACATTTGCCCATTTTCTTACGGCCTTGGAGCAGTTCATCACAGAAACGGGCTATAGTGAGCCGCACGTGCTTGTTCTCGACCGCTTTGACCAGTGTCTTCAGCACACAGACGACCTTTTCCGGTCATTCTTGAAGTTCCGGGAGTACTCTACCATCACCAACGTGAGCGTCGTCTTCATCACTTCCCATGACTTACCTCGTGAGATTGCCACGATAGCCGTGCCCCACATACACTTTCTGCCGTATCTGCCTGAACAAGCGACCCAGATCCTCATTGGCGACCCGTTCCCAGAAGTTGTGGACGGCTTGCTAGATCCCAACTTCTGGGCAAACTTTGCCAAGTTGATGGTCGACTTGTACTTCGAGTACACGGGCTCAGACATCTCTCTACTACGAAACATCTGTCACAAGACGTGGCCCATGTTCGTGGAGCCGATTCTCGAGGGCACCCACCAGGACACAAACTTTCTCAAAATCTACAGAGACATCAAGGACAAGCTTCTTCAGGACAACGTCTTCAGTAGTAGCCTGGTGGTCGAGTACCCCTCACGGGTCTCTGAGCGTCCTGGGGGGCACAAGAAGTACTCGGACTTGCCCCACCACTCGAAGTTTATCCTCATTGCGGCCTACTTGGCATCATACGGTGATCCCAAATCTGACATCCATCTCTTCTCTCGCTTGAAGTCCTTGAAGAAGGGTAGTCCGAGAAAAAACCCCAAGTCAAGCCCGAGCAAGTCCGGTGCAAATACTCCCTCGCTGCTCCACAGCTCCGAGGTGGACTCTCGACTCTTGTCGGCAGCGTACTTTGACCTCGAGCGCCTCAAGGCCATCTTGTCTGTCATATACAGAAATGAGTCCAAGACTCTTGCCCGCAACAACCAGGAGTATTTCAATCTTTACCATCAACTTTCAGAGCGAGACTTGGCTCGCAAGGAAAACGAGTTCAGCACCTTCACTCTCAACAAAAACGTTGACGTCAATGCCCAGATCGCCTCGTTGGTGTCTTTGGGTCTCATCAGCAGAACCTACGCGCTCGACACCTTGAGTGCCAGGATCCGCTGGAAGTGCAATGTCGGCTGGGACGTCATTGCCAAAGTGGCAGAACAAGTGCAATTTCCTCTCGCTACCTATACAATTGATCAGTGAGTTTGCTTACTCAAACTCCACCTCCGCAACGGGTCTGAACGTTTCTTCATTCTGCAATCGCACCTCGACGTTACCTTCAAAGTAAGACTCCTTCCAGTATTGCATCTCGTAGGCGGAGTACGGGCCATGCACCGCGGGGTCTCCGATCCAGCGAAACTCCCACTTTGCATCTCCAGCCTCCTCCATATCCAGCGCGGTTCTCTTCACGCCTCGTGCTTGATAGACCTCGCCGGTCTCGCGCTGGTATAAACGCATCAATTCTTCTCGACTGAGATCGTATGCGTCCGAGACACCTTTCTTGGACACAAGCAGTTCGCAGCATTCCGTGATCGTGTACACGGTCTCCTTGCGGTGCGGTTTGTCGCTTTTGCCCTTCTTGGGGGGTCGAAGCCTTGCGAGAGCCTCCATCGGCGACTCAGCGGGATCTAGAAGGGGTATTAGCTGATCGAGAATCTCCGCTGTGCTTTGCGTAGATTCTGCCGCCTGCTGCCTTTGTTGTTGTGCCACTTGGGCCTTCTTTGCTTTGAGCACGTCTGTTTTGCTTGCGTCTAGAATCCACGCATCTTCCTCCTGCTCGTCGTCACTGTCCTTTTTGCCGACGTAATTCATGTCCTGGTCGTACTTGCCTGAGTTGACCTCGTCTTGTAGGTTGAACGCCTCGACCTCGACCGCCTCCTCTGAGTCGGCATCGTCCGGGGTGATTTTCTGGGGCACCTCGGTGCTTGGCTCGAGCTCTTCTGTTGCTGGCTTCTCCGTGTCAGAACCGAACATGTCGTAGTCATCCTCATCATTGTCCTTGTCATTGTCTTGACCCTTGTCACTGGCGGTATCGCTAACGTCTTCATCTCCGCCCACCAAGTCCGTTTCTGGCTGTATCAGGGCAGAGGCCTCCGACTCCTCGTCCGTTTCAGAGTCGTAGTCCACATTCACCTGCTTGGTGTTTCTGCGTTTCAGTCCCGGAAGCTCGGCGAGATAGTCGTTATCCATCAGTCTGGGGTCGGTTCTGGTGCGCGCGATGCTCATTATGAGGCAACGCGCATCCACTGCATTGAGCTCATCTCCTGGTGTCTTGTTCCTGAAGTTCCATGGACGACTTGAGCTTGGACGACGCCCTCAGCTTGGAGGCCAATTTCTACTCCGAGGGGTTCCAGGAGGGCCAGGAGCAGCATGCGCGAGAGCAGTTTCTCGAGGGCAAGATATACGGGCTCCAAACAGGGTTCCAGCGCTTCCTCATTGTGGGGTACCTCCAGGGCCTCTTGGAGTTTTGGCGCCAGACCACCACCAACATCGACTCGCATCTAGACCAGATGGAGAAGGCGTTGCAAAAAATCACCTCGAGCAACGACGACAGCGCCGTGGCACAGTACGAGAAGGCCGTCAACAGCGCCCGCAACAAGGCCCGTATTATAGCGTCCTTGACGAAAACCACCGAGAAGTTGCACGGCTTGGATGCCCTCATCAAGGAGGTCGGCGGCAACATGCAGGTGGCGGAGAACATGAACGAGATGTGGTAGTGGCTCAGAAGACAAAGTCGTACGGAACAGGCTTGTCCGGCGCGTCCAACTGGTAGGTCAAGATGCCTCCGAGCGGGCAGTCGTTGACGCCAATCACCAAGGCCTCGTCGCTGCCAGAACCAGTTTGGCAGGTGTTGAGGCCGATGCACTTCCCTATAAAGTCGATCGACTGCACACGCGAGTGGACTGGGTCGGAGCCCGTCTGCAACTCGTCGACTTGCATGATGCCGACGTGGTCCAAGCTCTCGGCCCAGATCACGTGGTGGCCGTAGTGGCTGAACTTGCAGTTGCGGACCGGCCCGCCGAGCGAGCTGCCGTCAATGTCAAAGACATGCGAGCCCAACGCGCTGTTCCACGTCAGGGTGCTCTTGCTCTCGAACCGCCGGTCCCACAACTTGACGGTGCCGTCTTGGTTTCCTGAAAGCAAGAGGTTTTCGTCGGCCGGGGACCAGTCGCAGCTGAAGCCAAAGTCCTTGTGTTCCGTGAACTTGGCACACGGCTTGCCGGTCCGCGTGTCGATGATATAGTTGCTGGGGCAGTCGCCGGCAAGGAAGTACTGGTGCGGGTTGTGGGGGTTCACGGCGAGGCAGTTGACGGCGAAAGGCCAGTCCAACGTCGAGGTCTTTTTCGTTTTCTCCATGTCAAAGAGCCGTAGCTTGGCGTCGTTCGACGCGACAAAGAGCACGCTGTTGTCCCGGGCAATGCTGATGTGGTTGGTGATGCCGTCGGTGGACCGGGTCATCAGGTACTCGCCCACCAAGCGGGTGTTTTGCGGGTCCTCGACATCGAGGATGATCAAGCCGCCTTCAAAGGTGCCGGACACGAGGTACTTGCCGGAGCACGCCGCCGACGAGATGCGGCTGTGGGAGTTGTGTCTGAGGTCCCGCAGGTCTAGTAGACAGTCTAGTTTCATAGAGTCTGACGCCAAAGCCGACTCGTCCGGCATGAGACGGATGGTTTTGAACGAGCTGTGGTAGTCCAACGGGTGGGTGTCGCCGTGCTCCGGTGTCACGACGTCAAGGTTGTCGTCGTGCACGTACGAGGACGGGTAGAAGATGCCGTTCTTCATGTTGTCGCTGCACACGACCAACAGGCGGAGCTGGAAGTGGGTGATGTGGTTTTTGAGCCTGCTGTAGAACCGCTGCGGGCGGAAGAAGGTGGTCTTTGTGTTGTACGACAAGATCTGGAGGTTCTGGGGCACGTTAGTACGGGGTGTTTCACGAGGAGGGGTGGGGAAGACGAAAAGCACTTACATTCATGGCCTCTTCACGCGAGTTGGCGACGTTGGTGAACCACGAGCGCTGGCCGATGCGGGCCCGTTCCTGGTAGAACTTGCGCCGCAAGCTGGGCCCCCAGGGCACACCCTGGACGTTGAAGAGGTCGCCAAACTCTTTGAGGGAGAACGGCAACTTCTTCTCGCGTTCCTTGAACGCCGTTAGTATGTGCAAGATGTCGCTCTTGGAAAGCGCCGACTCGTCGTCGTAGAGGAGATTGTAGAGGAACGTGAGCGAGTCCAGTTGGTTGAGCTCGTACACGTGGGACGGGTTCACGGTGCTGGGGAGGGCCAGCGGGAGGTCTGGGGCGGGGGAGAGCACCTCTTCGAAAGTGAGCATCGGCAAAACGAGCCCGGGGCTGCTGGCCGAGTCCACGGCGTGGAGCTGCACCTGGTCCAGAGGTAGTCTCACTGCCATGGGATGAGGTGATAAGATGAGGTGATAAGGTGATACGGTGATCTGTGGTTCAGAGACTGGTAACGCTGGGTCAGCCGCTCCGTGGTATCCTCTCCGTGTCCTTTGCTGACGCCAGGGCCTTGATCTCGGATCACGTCCGGATAGAGCTGGCAGGTAGTAGGTTTGGGTTGATGGCAGCTCAGGCACCGCGAGTGACGACATGCGCACGGCCCAAGCCCCCACCTTAGTGACATTCGCTAACAACTACAATGCTTGTCCTCTGCTATCTTTGCCTACTGTCCTCTCCTATAAGAATATGTCTCTTCTGATGTCTCTGTCTGCTAGAGCTGCAAGAGCCCGCGCTTGGCCAACTCCAGCCGGTTGTACTCCCAGGTGGTCTCCTGGTTGGCCTTGTCCGCCGCCACTTTCAGCGGCTCCGCCTTTGGCCCGCCCGTGACAAGGTAGCTGCCGCTGTCTGCGGGCGTCAAGGACTCGTCCAACGCAGCACGCAACGTGGCGAGAGAACCCTCCTCGCAGGTGACTCCAACCACGGAACCCAACACGGACTTGCACAAGTTGAGCACGGGCGCCAACACACTGCCGCTGATCCACGAGTCGTAGAGCCGCGTGCCGTAGATCACGCCAGGGTGCACGGAGAAGGCCAAGATGTCCGGGTACTCGCGGGCGAAGCGGGCCGTGAACTCGATCGCAGCCCGCTTGGCGTTGCCGTACCGGATCCAGCAGAACCAGCTCTCGGGGAACCGCTGGAGCGTGTCGCCTGGCGTGAAGTAGCGCCACGAGAATTGGTGGCCCATTGACGACAACGTGATGGCCCGGGGCAACGTGTTGTCCTTGGCCTTCTTAAGCACTGGCACGAGCAAGAGCGCCAACAACGCGGGCGCCACGGTGTTCACCTGGTACTGGATCTCGAAGCCGTCCTTGGTGATTTCGTGCGGCACCGCCATCACGCCGGCGTTGTTGATGAGGAGATTCGCCACGGGCTCTTTCTTGATCAAGGTCTCTGCACAGCTCTTGACAGACTCCAAGTCACAGCAGTCGAGACGGAGCGAGTCCAAGCTGCCGAGCGGCCGGGCCTCGCGCTCCTTGTCGGTGTAGGCCGCCGTCCTCTTTTCTGCCTCCTGCTGGATCTCGGCAATCGCCGTGGCCACCTTCTCGTCATTTCTCCCGGCAACATACACAGTGTACCCATGGAGATAAAGGTGGAGCACGGTGTACCAGCCGATGCCGGAGTTGCCGCCCGTGACGACGGCTACACGCCTGTCCGTTTTGGGATCGAGGTATTTCGCTGTGGAGGGGTCGTAGAATGCCATTGGGGTAGGGAGTAGTAGCAGAACACTCGTGCAGGATGCGGAGTGGCCAGTTCGCATCAAGCTTATCAGACCATGGTTCAGGCTTCCACAATCCAATCGGGAATTTCACGACGCCATTATCTAATCTGTTTCTGTGAATAATGTAAATGGTAGAGCCAAGCATAACTATTGTTTGATTGGACACAGCGGATAGGGCAGGTCTGAGTGGGTACACTGCATCAACAATAATTATCGCGGACCTATTGCCGGACAGTAGATCAACGAGAATTGAATACTTCATCAGTGGGTGCGACGTCACATCGACAAAGCTTCTTGAATACCGCAGCTCGGGAAAGACGTTCTTGGAACGATGGGAGTTTCTTAGATTGAAGTGACCTCCGAGCTGATAATGCAGTTCTTCATACCTGCTGTCAAGAGAACTGACAGCGATTTAACAGGCATCAGAAGTAAGCATCAAGATGTAGCCACGCAAAAAAACAGTGTAGAATGCTTTATTCTGGAGTCTTTGTTTTGACGAAGTCTTTATCTGCACATTTGCGCCCATCACTGCCCGTCGTTGAAGATAGCTGATGACACTCCATATCCCATCCTGTGACAAGGCAATTGGCCTCGCCAGACGTTTAGTGATGCTCTATCACAGAAACACTGTCAAGAGGAACAGAAGCTAGTTGCTGAATCTCGCGTAGAGCCTCAGACGCCAAGCCCGGCAGTGTCTCCAGAGCCTTGGGCACCGATACTCCGTCAGCACAGATCTAATCTTTCCATCGTCAGCCTTAGAACACTTAGGCACGGGGTCTATATCTCCGCAGCTCCAGCTTCTAGACATCCCCATGAGCTCCAGACCTCACCTCTCTCTGCGGCGCTGCTCCATCAAGCCTAGCAACTCCTGCAAAATCTCCTGCGTCTCGCGGGGACTGGCGATCCACACCGTGCACGCGCTGAGCCGGGCTTTGAAATCGTTGGCGCCGACCGAGGCGAACTGGTCGCCAATGTGGAGGCTGCAGCTCTTGGTGATTTCGCCGTGCTTGCCGTTGCACGTCTTGTGGAGGTACTGCTGGAGGGCCTCCACGCCGAGGGCCTTGTCGCCGATGTCGACCCAGACGTCCAGGCCGCCGTTGAACGCGCAGACCTTGATCACGCCGTCGGCGTCGGAGGTGTGGGTCACGAGGGCGGCCTGCTGCTCGAAGCGCAGGTCGGTGAGGCGCATGCTCTGCGGCTTGTTGTGGTTGAGGAACTCGTTGAGCTCCAGCAGCACCAGGAGCACCATCTCCTCCAACGTCTCGCGGAGGATCTTGTAGCCGTTGACCGGGATGATGCCGAGCGAGCGCTCCTTGCGGATGATCGTGGTCTTGGTGTCGTCGTCAAGGCGCATCTTCTTGCGCAAGTGCTGGAGGTGGGTGTGGGACATCTCCATCACCTCGTTGATCTTGCGCTGGTCCCACGCCTGCATCAACGGGAGGTACCACTCGGAGCCCTCGATGAACTGGAGCCCGCCCTTGGCCGCGTTGTAGCGGAACAAGTAGTTCGACTCGCCGCCCATCACCAAGAAGTTCTCCTTCTGCGCGTCCAGAATGCGTCCCGTGGTCTGGAACGTCCGGATAAGGCCCTGGAGCCGGCCCTGGTACGAGTCGGCACCCTGTTGGCCCGGATAACCCGCTGCCGTGACCACCGCCACGTATAGGCCTTGGGCCAAGAGCCGCACCAAGCAGTCCACTAGCGGCAGGTCGTCCGTGAGGTTCTGCCCGTCGTCGTACAAGGTCACGTCTCCGTCGAACGTGATCAAGCGCAATTGGTTCTCGTCGGCAGCATGGCTCGTTAGGGCAAGCACCTGCGCCGTGTTGAGAATCGACCGCACGTCGTTGAACGACGGGCTGACCAACGTGCGGCGGGAAATCAGCCGGCGCCGGTCCTCGATCTCAAACGCCTCTTTCAAGGGCAACCGGGTGAAAAACAGACCCACCGACGGCACCAACAGCCGGAGCCGGGTCTTGGGCAACGTGCCCGGCTCGACGTGCAGCTTGTCCAACGCAATCGTGTTGTCCACCAATTGCTCCACGTCATGGAACACCTCCGTGTACCGGGTCAGAAGCGTCTTCTGCACCTTGCGCTCGTACAGCTCAATGGTGTTGTCTTCGAGTGCGTTCTTCTTGAGCACAAACTTCTCGTACTCGTCGGTCTCGCCGTGGAGGACAAACGGCACCGCCAAGAGCGCCTTGATCCACTCGATCAATTCGTCCCGCTTGTGGATCTTGAGCGCATACTCTACTCTGTATCTCGAGGTCATGGTTGCGCACTGAGATCGGGCCGGCCTAATCGCCAAGGCCTGATAATGCCCGGCGCATTCTGAAAAATATCAAGAAACGCTCAATTATGATGAACCCTGGCTGGAGTTTATTGGGATCTTACTGATCTGGCCAAGCCTGAAGCTTCTGTTATCGGCCAATTGGCAGAACTCCCTCAAGCCTATCTTACGGCGCCGCACATGTCTCACTAAGCATGGCGCAGTAATTAGTCTGAGGCCCTAATTAACATGGCCTACGTGAGGCCCACAATATGGCCTACGAAGAATAACGCCTGCACTGGAAACTCGACTCAACGAGACCTGCAAAAGAACCTTCATAGAACGAGACACACAAGACCACTATGTGGGGCCAACTCTTATTTTGGTCTTCAGTGGTGCCAGAATTGATGAAGCCAATTAACGTGGCCTACGGCAATTTATCGGGCCGAATCAACGAGGCCTATCCGGGCCGAACATAAGGCCAGGGGCCTCCAATTGAATCTCGAGACAACGCTCAAAAATTTACAGTTTCTTTCTTTCTTTCCGTTTATTCGTTTAGAGTTCCACTAATTTACAATCCCTGCTGGGCTCTTCTCTGGTCACGCTCCTCGGTGATGGACAACTTGATACCCTTGCCCTTTGGCAACGAGATGTAAGGCTTGGCAGCGTCGGTACCAATGATGAACACGT